>JAOTON010000485.1:1630000-2316046 GCA_034440635.1 Lepas anatifera | reverse complement strand
TCGTGGCTGAAGGTAATAATATGAACTGTGAGGCCAGGCGAGAATACACTGAAAATGTTTCAGAGGCACCAGCTGACGAGCTTCCCACAAAGCGACCAAAGGTTGCAATGTCGTCGAAGGATATCAAAAGTGCTAGCACACAGTACATGCACGAAATTATCCCTGGTAAGGAATCGTACCGAAGATGCCGATGACCGTCCTATAACAAGCTGGCTCTCATCAAGTCCAAGACGTTTGGAGTGCTTCTCTAATTCATTACTGAAACGATCTTTTTTACCAAGATCCACGAGGCATAAAGGTCATGGAGCGCACACAATGTATCTATTGGGAACCTGGATATGGTACATACATGCTTGGGTCTAACGATAGTGCTTGACTGATCCCTAACGAGAACGTGCTTTAATGCTCGGTGGTATTTAATTTAGGAATTAGGACTTTACTAACAGTGGCTTAACACGTGCATTGACGGGGGTCTGAGCCACCTTCGCATTGACGGGGGGGCGGGTACCCGCCCCCTAAGATTTCGAGAACCACGGTAGGTACCGAAAAACGGTTAACGGCGTTGGGTTGCCCATCCACTTCTCCATCGAAAACATTTGAACAATTTTTTTGTCAGGTCACATTTAAGGTCACGAGAGGTAAAAAACAGCCGTCATAGGGATAACATGTAAATTCAGTTTTTCGGCCATTACATCTGAACAAGTAAAGATAGAGCAAAACGACTTGAACAATATGAATCCTCTCAGCAAGCCGAATCGAATGATATATAATTTGACCTTGCTAGGTCAAATCAAGGATTTGACCTGACCTGAGGTCAGGTCAGGGTCAAATTATATAAAATGCATATCATTAGAACCCCAAAGCCCAGGCGAGTCTAATGCAGCTAAAATAAATGCTCTATCACCATCCGTTACTGAGTTATTCTGTAAAAACTATTTTTCCCATGTATTTCCAATGGAGAGGTCATGCCTCGTACCTGACCTTAGGTCATCGATATCAAAAATACCGGAACATATTTTAGAGAACTAGGTAGGGGCATTATGTGATATGAGTTTCAATCGGATAAGTTCACCCTGCTCCGACTTATGCTATCTTAAACTTTTTTTAGGTTGGGTCACTTCACCTGTGCTGGTGACCTGACCTTGGATGACCTAACCTTAAAATTTTCACAGAAGTTGTAAAAATGATAAGGGAAAAGGTATGCCAAGTACGGCGGCGCTACGCGCCGCCGTTTTTCTGCTATCTCCGAAAAACCCGAGGGGGCGGGTACCCACCCCCCGTCAATGCGCGTGTTAAGGTGACGATCCGTATTAGTAGACTCAACCGGCGAAGGTACCAAATTTTGTTATGCCTACGTCATAATAATGATTAAAATCTTAGTTAAAAGGGAAAGTAAATACAACGTTCATTGTGAGATAGTGACAAATGCATCATGTTTCACGCAGCGCATCCCGAGAAAAAGTTTATCATTAGTGCACTATTTATAGTCATTGAGTCCTGGTGTATAGATTTCTATACATCCAATAAATTATATTTATAATTTTTTAATTTAAATTTTTGTTCATTATTGAGTTCCTTGCATCCAAAAACCCAAAAATCAAAAAGGGTTTGCACTTCCATCAAATATTTTGGGCTCGGGTCTCAAGAGGATAGTACTAAGCCTGCAGGATTTTGAAGCGACAGAAAGACAGACAGAAACACACAAACATACAAACAGAGACAGACCTTGGAATTTTAGGACATGTAGACTGCTAAGCCTATATGTGGGCCAGCCAGCCAGTCAGCCAGACCGACAGAGACATACAGACAGAGAAAGAAAAACTTCCAGAAAGCCAGAGATAGACAGGGATAAACAGAAACACAAACAGTGAGAGAACAAGATAGACAGAAACATATAAACGGAGACAGATTGACATAGACAGAAATAAACAAAGAAACAACCAGACAGACATTGCCAGATATTCAGGGAAGCCAGATCTAAATACATACAGACAGACAGAACAGACAAAATACAGGGACAGTTAGACAGACATACAGAGACAGTCAGACATACACACAGAAAAATACAGAAACATCCAGGCAGACAGACATACAGAGAATACAGAGGCAGACAGACAGGTAGGCAGACAGACAGAGGAAGCCAGGTCTAAGTACATACCGACAGACAGAACAGCCAGAGAGACATACATACAGAGACAGCCAGACAGACATACAGGGACAGTCAGAGACATAGAGAAAAGTACAGAGACATCCAGGCAGACAGTCAGACTGATATACAGAAAAATGCAGGCAGACAAGCAGACAGGCAGGCAGACAGCCAGACAGACAGAGTCTGACAGACAGACATTCAAGCAGACAGTCGGGCAGACAGATGGACGGACAGAGTCAGGCAGACATACAGACAGTCAGGCAGGCAGGAAGACAGGGAAACAGGCAGGCAGGCAGACAGACAGGGAGACAGGCAGGCAGGGAGACAGACAGTCAGTCACACAATCAGACAGACAGACAGTTAGTCAGACAGGCAGACTGTCAGGCAGACATACATACTGTCAGGTGAACAGACAGTCAGGCAGGTAGGCAGACAGACAGTAAGGAAGACAGACAGAATGAAGACAGACAGCCAGACAGTCAGGAAGACAGACGGACAGACAGAGACAGTCAGGCAGGCAGGCAGGCAGGTAGACAGTCAGGCAGGCAGACAGACAGAAAGACAGGCAGACAAACAGAGACAGCAAACATTCAGACAACCAGACAGACATACAGAGGCAGCTAGACAGACATACAGAGACAGTCAGACATACACACAAAAAATACACAGACATCCAGGCAGACAGACATACAGAGAATACAGAGGCAGACAGAGGAAGCCAAGTCTACATACATACAGATAGACAGAACAGACATACATACATACAGATATAGGCAGAAAAACATACAGGGACAGTCAGTGACATACAAAAAAGTACAGAGACATCCAGGCAGACAGACATACAGAGAATACAGAGGCAGACAGACAGGTAGGCAGGCAGACAGTGGAAGCCAGGTCTAAGTACATACAGACAGAACAGCCAGAGAGACATACATACAGAGACAGCCAGACAGACATACAGGGACAGTCAGAGACATACAGAAAAGTACAGAGACATCCAGGCAGACAGTCAGACAGATATACAGAAAAAATGCAGGCAGACAAGCAGACAGGCAGACAGACAGCCAGACAGATAGTCTGACAGACATACATTCAAGCAGACAGACAGTCAGGCAGACAGACGGACAGACAGAGTCAGGCAGACATACAGAGTCAGGCAGGCAGGTAGACAGGGAAACAGGCAGGCAGGCAGACAGACAGGGAGACAGGCAGGCAGGGAGACATACATACAGACAGACAGACAGACAGTCAGTCACACAGTCAGTCACACAATCAGACAGACAGACAGATAGTTAGGCAGACAGACAGTCAGGCAGACAGGTAGTCAGGCAGACATACATACTGTCAGATGAACAGACAGACTGTCAGGCAGACAGACAGCCTTTTTGATTTTTATAAATTTTGACCAAGTTGTTTCTCAGTTCGACTGTTGGAGTCGGAGTCTCACTAAAGTCATCAAGGGACTTGTCACGGAGACCCCGACCCCACCACCCGAACTAGCAACTCCCACAATGAAGGGTTGATTTAGAAGCCAAAGTTTAACGTCCCACAAAGCACAGGGACGGCCGCCCCGCTCAGGTCACCCTCTCACCAGTCAGTTGCCAGCCGACCTGTACGTCGGGTAAACTATTGAGCGCCGGAGCGTCTCAGGTGAACCGATCCCAAGCCTGGACATGCACTGCCACTGCATGCTTCTGAGCAGCGGGCCGGCGCCCAACGCTCTACTAACTGAGCTACCGGGGCGGCTGTCTGACATTCTTTCAGACAGGCAGACAGTCAGTCACACAATCAGACAGACATGCAGACAGTCAGTCGGACAGGCAGACATACATACTGTCAGGTGAACAGACAGTCAGGCAGACATACAGTCAGGCAGGTAGGCAGACAGACAGACAGACAATCAGGAAGACAGACGGGCAGACAGATACAGTCAGGCAGGCAGACAGACATACAGGGAGACAGGCAGACAAACAGAGACAGCACACATTCAGACAACCAGACAGACATACAGAGACAGTCAGACATATATACAGAAAAATACACAGACATCCAGGCTGACAGACATACAGAGAATACAGAGGCAGAACAGAGGAAGCCAAGTCTACATACATACAGACAGACAGACAGAACAGACATACATACAGATATAGCCAGATAAAAACATACAGGGACAGTCAGAGACATACAAAAAAGTACAGAGAAATCCAGGCAGACAGACATACAGAGCATACAGAGGCAGACAGACAGGTAGGCAGACAGACAGAGGAAGCCAGGTCTAAGTACATACAGACAGAACAGCCAGCGAGACATACATACAGAGACAGCTAGACAGACATATAGGGACAGTCAGAGACATACAGAAAATTACAGAGACATCCAGGCAGACAGTGAGACAGATATACAGAAAATGCAGGCAGACAAGCAGACAGGCAGACAGCCAGACAGACAAAGTCTGACAGACAGACATTTAAGCAGACAGGCAGTCAGGCAGACAGATGGACGGGCACAGTCAGGCAGACATACAGACAGTCAGGCAGGCAGGGAGTCAGTCACACAGTCAGGGAGTCAGTCACACAGTCAGACAGTCAGTCACACAATCAGACAGACAGGCAGGCAGACAGACAGTCAGACAGACAGACAGTCCGGCAGACATACATACTGTCAGATGAACATACAGACTGTCAGGCAGACAGACAAACTTTGAGACAGGCAGGCAGACAGACAGAGACATCCAGGCAGGCAGACAGTCAGTCACACAATCAGACAGGCAGACAGACAGTCAGTCAGACAGGAAGACTGTCAGGCAGAAATACATACTGTCAGGTGAACAGACAGTCAGGCAGACATACAGACAGTCAGGCAGGCAGGCAGACAGACAGTAAGGAAGACAGACAGTCAGGAAGACAGACAGGCAGAAAGACAGTCAGGCAGGCAGGCAGGCAGACAGACAGACAGGGAGACAGGCAGGCAGACAGGCAGACAAACAGAGACAGTAAACATACAGGCAACCAGACAGACATACAGACACAGCTAGACAGACATGGAGACAGTCAGACATACATACAGAAAAATACAAAGACATCCAGACAGACAGACATACAGAGAATACAAAGGCAGACAGAGGAAGCCAGGTCTACATACATACAGACCGACAGAACAGACAGACATACATACATACATACAGATATAGCCAGAAAACCATGCAGGGACAATCAGAGACATACAGAAAAGTACACAGACATCCAGGCAAACAGTCAGACAGATTTACAGAAAAATGCAGACAGACAGACAGAATCAGTCAGCCAGTCAGTAAGCCAGGTCAGGTCAGGTAGGCAGGCAGGCAGGCAGGAAGACAGACAGACAGACACAGCCAGTTAGGCAGTAAGGAAGACAATCAGGAAGCCGGTCAGAAAGGAAGACAGACATACAGTCAGGCAGACAGATGGACAGACAGTCAGGGGACAGACAGACAGTCAGACAGGCAGGCAGGCAGACAGACATACAGTGACAGTCAGACATACATACAGAAAAATACACAGACATCCAGGCAGACAAACATATGGAGAATACAGAGGCAGACAGAGAGACAGGCAGGCAGACAGAGGAAGCCAGGTCTACATACAGACAGACAGAACAGCCAGACATACATACATACAGAGATAGCCAGACAAACATACAGGGACAGTCAGACAGACATACAGAAACATCCAGGCAGATATACAGAAAAATAAAGAGAAATCCAGTCATTTTGTCTGTCAGTCAGTCAGTCAGTCAGTCAGTCAGACAGACAGTCAGTCAGTCAGACAGTCAGTCAGGTAGACATACAGTCAAGCAGACATACAAACTGTCAGGCAGACATACAAACTGTCAGGCAGACATACATACTGTCAGGTGAACAGACAGTCAGTGAACAGAAATTCGGTGGATGGGGCACTTTCCCTCCGCTGGTGCTTAAAAGGAATGTGGCACCTTCAAAACATGATTTTAAATGAGATAGCCAAGTTTTAAAGCAAGTCAGAAAACCCGGTACTCCATATATCATTTGTCTTGGAACTCAATATTTCAGTAGAAAAAGCTAAAACCTACCTGACACCAGCCCCCTCATCAGCCCCCCACCAGGCAGTCATTGTTGTGAGCTTCCGGGGTGATGACATATGCTGACGTCACAATGAGCATCAGCGAATCGAAGCCCTTGAAGCGTTTCAAGTATGGTAGTGGCTGCCAGATCATGACATCCACAGGCAGATATTTATTTTCCTAGAGGAGTATTTTTAAAAACAAAATATTGAGCTTATTGAACATTTTTCACAGAAATCATGAGTGGTTTCATTATTTTTTGCTAAAAGTACGCCTAATTGCACTAAATTCCAAGATTCGACCAAGGTGCCAAATTCCCTTTAAGAATGTTCATTTCACACCAGTTTGCAAAGTATGACATTTCTGACGAGATCTCGTCAGTGTGAGTGCCCTTAGAGATAGAAGGAAGTGGTGCAAATTGTATCAACCTGGTGCGAATTTGTAAGACTGGTGAGAGGAAGGTGACAATTAAACCATACAAATACTAAATGGTTATTAAGACAGACGAAGTGGCTTGAGAAAAAGTCCCTTAGTAATAAGAGGTAGCATTGCATTGGATGGGTAGGAATG
The DNA here is from genome assembly GCA_034440635.1 of Lepas anatifera. Taxonomy (NCBI): domain Eukaryota; kingdom Metazoa; phylum Arthropoda; class Thecostraca; family Lepadidae; genus Lepas; species Lepas anatifera. The sequence continues at coordinate 2,309,250 of JAOTON010000485.1, read as the reverse complement.
GGTGCATTTTCTCCCATGTATATGACATATTTCTGCAACTTCTTGGAGGCTGGTGGTGAGAGAATTTTAGATGGCTGGTGCGACTCGTCCGGCCTGTTGCCATACTTTGAAGGCTGGATTTTACACAACAGCGAGAGTATCTGGAAAACAAAAATCACATGCCTATGTCCACTTCAGGGTCATTTTCTGCCACAAAATTTTCTTACCTGCCCCAAAAAGGGGCAAAAGCAGCCCCAAACTGGTAGGTCAGCCTCTCTCGAGGCTGCCCCAACAAGACGTCACAACTTCCCACCTTCGGAAAAGTGGGAACCAGCTTCAATCCCTTAAGCTGTTGATCACAATGTATATAATAAACATACTGTACCAAGCCTTATAAAGTTCACAACCCAATAAAGTAGGGACTGGGTCCTCAACTCGCTGTTCCCAATCTGCTTCAAGAACATTGACGTACACTGGGCAGAGATATTGTACAAAATCCTGACTTAGTCTGGTGATGGCTCATCATGAGCTCAATGACAGCGCAAATGAGAGGCACCGGGAATACCAAAAAAATACCTGTACACCTAGGGTATTCCAAGGTAATCATGTGGCCTTCCATCTGGCATGCAATTCCCTTGACAGAGCATAACGCGTATAGGTACCTTCCATTCTGACCTCAAAATCTATCAGCCAGGGTTAAGTAGAAAATACAATGTTACATACGCAGACTATACTTTAAATAATCGCTTACAGCCTGTATTGAAATCCGTAATGATCCCTAGTATATCGTGAAAGACAGGCCGAAGCAATCAAGCAACCCCTCGTGCTCACCTATGCGCTTCCAAAATGGCGTATCCAAAGCCGTGGACTTGCTGAAAGCTTCCTTTAATTCAGTCCACCTCTTTTCTGAAACGCATTTCCGCTCCAGCAACGCTAGAAACGCTTGCAGTATTTATGACCTATTCGTCATAAAAACGGCGGTGTTTATGACGCATCCGTCCTAAACACCGCTTCCTCTCATATGACCTATTCGTCATAAATACCGCGGTGGTCGTGTTGAATAACCAACACGACCACCGCGGTATTTATGACGAATAGGTCATATGAGAGGAAGCGGTGTTTAGGACGGATGCGTCATAAACACCGCCGTTTTTATGACGAATAGGTCATAAATACTGCAAGCGTTTCTAGCGTTGCTGGAGCGGAAATGCGTTTCAGAAAAGAGGTGGACTGAATTAAAGGAAGCTTTCAGCAAGTCCACGGCTTTGGATACGCCATTTTGGAAGCGCATAGGTGAGCACGAGGGGTTGCTTGATTGCTTCGGCCTGTCTTTCACGATATACTAGGGATCATTACGGATTTCAATACAGGCTGTAAGCGATTATTTAAAGTATAGTCCGAGTATGTAACATTGTATTTTCTACTTAACCCTGGCTGATAGATTTTGAGGTCAGAATGGAAGGTACCTATACGCGTTATGCTCTGTCAAGGGAATTGCATGCCAGATGGAAGGCCACATGATTACCTTGGAATACCCTAGGTGTACAGGTATTTTTTTGGTATTCCCGGTGCCTCTCATTTGCGCTGTCATTGAGCTCATGATGAGCCATCACCAGACTAAGTCAGGATTTTGTACAATATCTATGCCCAGTGTACGTCAATGTTCTTGAAGCAGATTGGGAACAGCGAGTTGAGGACCCAGTCCCTACTTTATTGGGTTGTGAACTTTATAAGGCTTGGTACAGTATGTTTATTATATACATTGTGATCAACAGCTTAAGGGATTGAAGCTGGTTCCCACTTTTCCGAAGGTGGGAAGTTGTGAAGTCTTGTTGGGGCAGCCTCGAGAGAGGCTGACCTACCAGTTTGGGGCTGCTTTTGCCCCTTTTTGGGGCAGGTAAGAAAATTTTGTGGCAGAAAATGACCCTGAAGTGGACATAGGCATGTGATTTTTGTTTTCCAGATACTCTCCTGTTGTGTAAAATCCAGCCTTCAAAGTATGGCAACAGGCCGGACGAGTCGCACCAGCCATATAAAATTCTCTCACCACCAGCCTCCAAGAAGTTGCAGAAATATGTCATATACATGGGAGAAAATGCACCCATTCCTACCCATCCAATGCAATGCTACCTCTTATTACTAAGGGACTTTTTCTCAAGCCACTTCGTCTGTCTTAATAACCATTTAGTATTTGTATGGTTTAATTGTCACCTTCCTCTCACCAGTCTTACAAATTCGCACCAGGTTGATACAATTTGCACCACTTCCTTCTATCTCTAAGGGCACTCACACTGACGAGATCTCGTCAGAAATGTCATACTTTGCAAGCTGGTGTGAAATGAACATTCTTAAAGGGAATTTGGCACCTTGGTCGAATCTTGGAATTTAGTGCAATTAGGCGTACTTTTAGCAAAAATTAATGAAACCACTCATGATTTCTGTGAAAAATGTTCAATAAGCTCAATATTTTGTTTTTAAAAATACTCCTCTAGGAAAATAAATATCTGCCTGTGGATGTCATGATCTGGCAGCCACTACCATACTTGAAACGCTTCAAGGGCTACGATTCGCTGATGCTCATTGTGACGTCAGCATATGTCATCACCCCGGAAGCTCACAACAATGACTGCCTGGTGGGGGGCTGATGAGGGGGCTGGTGTCAGGTAGGTTTTAGCTTTTTCTACTGAAATATTGAGTTCCAAGACAAATGATATATGGAGTACCGGGTTTTCTGACTTGCTTTAAAACTTGGCTATCTCATTTAAAATCATGTTTTGAAGGTGCCACATTCCTTTTAAGCACCAGCGGAGGGAAAGTGCCCCATCCACCGAATTTCTGTTCACTGACTGTCTGTTCACCTGACAGTATGTATGTCTGCCTGACAGTTTGTATGTCTGCCTGACAGTTTGTATGTCTGCTTGACTGTATGTCTACCTGACTGACTGTCTGACTGACTGACTGTCTGTCTGACTGACTGACTGACTGACTGACTGACTGACAGACAGACAAAATGACTGGATTTCTCTTTATTTTTCTGTATATCTGCCTGGATGTTTCTGTATGTCTGTCTGACTGTCCCTGTATGTTTGTCTGGCTATCTCTGTATGTATGTATGTCTGGCTGTTCTGTCTGTCTGTATGTAGACCTGGCTTCCTCTGTCTGCCTGCCTGTCTCTCTGTCTGCCTCTGTATTCTCCATATGTTTGTCAGCCTGGATGTCTGTGTATTTTTCTGTATGTATGTCTGACTGCCACTGTATGTCTGTCTGCCTGCCTGCCTGTCTGACTGTCTGTCTGTCCCCCTGACTGTCTGTCCATCTGTCTGCCTGACTGTATGTCTGTCTTCCTTTCTGACCGGCTTCCTGATTGTCTTCCTTACTGCCTAACTGGCTGTGTCTGTCTGTCTGTCTTCCTGCCTGCCTGCCTGCCTGCCTGCCTACCTGACCTGACCTGGCTTACTGACTGGCTGACTGATTCTGTCTGTCTGTCTGCATTTTTCTGTAAATCTGTCTGACTGTTTGCCTGGATGTCTGTGTACTTTTCTGTATGTCTCTGATTGTCCCTGCATGGTTTTCTGGCTATATCTGTATGTATGTATGTATGTCTGTCTGTTCTGTTGGTCTGTATGTATGTAGACCTGGCTTCCTCTGTCTGCCTTTGTATTCTCTGTATGTCTGTCTGTCTGGATGTCTTTGTATTTTTCTGTATGTATGTCTGACTGTCTCCATGTCTGTCTAGCTGTGTCTGTATGTCTGTCTGGTTGCCTGTATGTTTACTGTCTCTGTCTGCCTGTCTGCCTGCCTGTCTCCCTGTCTGTCTGCCTGCCTGCCTGCCTGACTGTCTTTCTGCCTGTCTGTCTTCCTGACTGTCTGTCTTCCTTACTGTCTGTCTGCCTGCCTGCCTACCGCCTGACTGTCTGTATGTCTGCCTGACTGTCTGTTCACCTGACAGTATGTATTTCTGCCTGGCAGTCTTCCTGTCTGACTGACTGTCTGTCTGCCTGTCTGATTGTGTGACTGACTGTCTGCCTGCCTGGATGTCTCTGTCTGTCTGCCTGCCTGTCTCAAAGTTTGTCTGTCTGCCTGACAGTCTGTACGTTCATCTGACAGTATGTATGTCTGCCGGACTGTCTGTCTGTCTGACTGTCTGTCTGCCTGCCTGTCTGTCTGATTGTGTGACTGACTGTCTGACTGTGTGACTGACTCCCTGACTGTGTGACTGACTCCCTGACTGTGTGACTGACTCCCTGCCTGCCTGACTGTCTGTATGTCTGCCTGACTGTGCCCGTCCATCTGTCTGCCTGACTGCCTGTCTGCTTAAATGTCTGTCTGTCAGACTTTGTCTGTCTGGCTGTCTGCCTGTCTGCTTGTCTGCCTGCATTTTCTGTATATCTGTCTCACTGTCTGCCTGGATGTCTCTGTAATTTTCTGTATGTCTCTGACTGTCCCTATATGTCTGTCTAGCTGTCTCTGTATGTATGTCTCGCTGGCTGTTCTGTCTGTATGTACTTAGACCTGGCTTCCTCTGTCTGTCTGCCTACCTGTCTGTCTGCCTCTGTATGCTCTGTATGTCTGTCTGCCTGGATTTCTCTGTACTTTTTTGTATGTCTCTGACTGTCCCTGTATGTTTTTATCTGGCTATATCTGTATGTATGTCTGTTCTGTCTGTCTGTCTGTATGTATGTAGACTTGGCTTCCTCTGTTCTGCCTCTGTATGCTCTGTATGTCTGTCAGCCTGGATGTCTGTGTATTTTTCTGTATATATGTCTGACTGTCTCTGTATGTCTGTCTGGTTGTCTGAATGTGTGCTGTCTCTGTTTGTCTGCCTGTCTCCCTGTATGTCTGTCTGCCTGCCTGACTGTATCTGTCTGCCCGTCTGTCTTCCTGATTGTCTGTCTGTCTGTCTGCCTACCTGCCTGACTGTATGTCTGCCTGACTGTCTGTTCACCTGACAGTATGTATGTCTGCCTGTCCGACTGACTGTCTGCATGTCTGTCTGATTGTGTGACTGACTGTCTGCCTGTCTGAAAGAATGTCAGACAGCCGCCCCGGTAGCTCAGTTAGTAGAGCGTTGGGCGCCGGCCCGCTGCTCAGAAGCATGCAGTGGCAGTGCATGTCCAGGCTTGGGATCAGTTCACCTGAGACGCTCCGGCGCTCAATAGTTTACCCGACGTACAGGTCGGCTGGCAACTGACTGGTGAGAGGGTGACCTGAGCGGGGCGGCCGTCCCTGTGCTTTGTGGGACGTTAAACTTTGGCTTCTAAATCAACCCTTCATTGTGGGAGTTGCTAGTTCGGGTGGTGGGGTCGGGGTCTCCGTGACAAGTCCCTTGATGACTTTAGTGAGACTCCGACTCCAACAGTCGAACTGAGAAACAACTTGGTCAAAATTTATAAAAATCAAAAAGGCTGTCTGTCTGCCTGACAGTCTGTCTGTTCATCTGACAGTATGTATGTCTGCCTGACTACCTGTCTGCCTGACTATCTGTCTGATTGTGTGACTGACTGTCTGTCTGTATGTCTCCCTGCCTGCCAGTCTCCCTGTCTGTCTGCCTGCCTGCCTGTTTCCCTGTCTACCTGCCTGCCTGACTCTGTATGTCTGCCTGACTCTGTCTGTCCGTCTGTCTGCCTGACTGTCTGTCTGCTTGAATGTATGTCTGTCAGACTATCTGTCTGGCTGTCTGTCTGCCTGTCTGCTTGTCTGCCTGCATTTTTTCTGTATATCTGTCTGACTGTCTGCCTGGATGTCTCTGTACTTTTCTGTATGTCTCTGACTGTCCCTGTATGTCTGTCTGGCTGTCTCTGTATGTATGTCTCTGGCTGTTCTGTCTGTATGTACTTAGACCTGGCTTCCACTGTCTGCCTGCCTACCTGTCTGTCTGCCTCTGTATTCTCTGTATGTCTGTCTGCCTGGATGTCTCTGTACTTTTTTGTATGTCACTGACTGTCCCTGTATGTTTTTCTGCCTATATCTGTATGTATGTATGTCTGTTCTGTCTATCTGTATGTATGTAGACTTGGCTTCCTCTGTCTGCCTCTGTATTCTCTGTATGTCTGTCTGCCTGGATGTCTGTGTATTTTTTGTGTGTATGTCTGACTGTCTCTGTATGTCTGTCTAGCTGCCTCTGTATGTCTGTCTGGTTGTCTGAATGTTTGCTGTCTCTGTTTGTCTGCCTGTCTTTCTGTCTGTCTGCCTGCCTGACTGTCTACCTGCCTGCCTGCCTGACTGTCTCTGTCTGTCCGTCTGTCTTCCTGACTGTCTGGCTGTCTGTCTTCATTCTGTCTGTCTTCCTTACTGTCTGTCTGCCTACCTGCCTGACTGTCTGTTCACCTGACAGTATGTATGTCTGCCTGACAGTCTGCCTGTCTGACTAACTGTCTGTCTGTCTGATTGTGTGACTGACTGTCTACCTACCTGCCTGTCTGAAAGTCTGTCTGTCTGCCTGACAGTCTGTCTGTTCACCTGACAGTATGCATGTCTGCTTGACTGTATGTCTGCCTGACTCTGTCTGTCTGATTGTGTGACTGACAGTCTGTGTGACTGACTGTCTGTCTCCCTGCCTGCCTGTCTCCCTGTCTGTCTGCCTGCCTGCCTGTTTCCCTGTCTTCCTGCCTGCCTGACTGTCTGTATGTCTGCCTGACTCTGTCCGTCCATCTGTCTGCCCGACTGTCTGCTTGAATGTCTGTCTGTCAGACTCTGTCTGTCTGGCTGTCTGCCTGCCTGTCTGCTTGTCTGCCTGCATTTTTCTGTATATCAGTCTGACTGTCTGCCTGGATGTCTCTGTACTTTTCTCTATGTCTCTGACTGTCCCTGTATGTCTGTCTGGCTGTCTCTGTATGTATGTCTCTCTGGCTGTTCTGTCTGTCGGTATGTACTTAGACCTGGCTTCCTCTGTCTGTCTGCCTACCTGTCTGTCTGCCTCTGTATTCTCTGTATGTCTGTCTGCCTGGATGTTTCTGTATTTTTCTGTGTGTATGTCTGACTGTCTCTGTATGTCTGTCTAACTGTCCCTGTATTTTGTCTGTTCTGTCTGTCTGTATGTATTTAGATCTGGCTTCCCTGAATATCTGGCAATGTCTGTCTGGTTGTTTCTTTGTTTATTTCTGTCTATGTCAATCTGTCTCCGTTTATATGTTTCTGTCTATCTTGTTCTCTCACTGTTTGTGTTTCTGTTTATCCCTGTCTATCTCTGGCTTTCTGGAAGTTTTTCTTTCTCTGTCTGTATGTCTCTGTCGGTCTGGCTGACTGGCTGGCTGGCCCACATATAGGCTTAGCAGTCTACATGTCCTAAAATTCCAAGGTCTGTCTCTGTTTGTATGTTTGTGTGTTTCTGTCTGTCTTTCTGTCGCTTCAAAATCCTGCAGGCTTAGTACTATCCTCTTGAGACCCGAGCCCAAAATATTTGATGGAAGTGCAAACCCTTTTTGATTTTTGGGTTTTTGGATGCAAGGAACTCAATAATGAACAAAAATTTAAATTAAAAAATTATAAATATAATTTATTGGATGTATAGAAATCTATACACCAGGACTCAATGACTATAAATAGTGCACTAATGATAAACTTTTTCTCGGGATGCGCTGCGTGAAACATGATGCATTTGTCACTATCTCACAATGAACGTTGTATTTACTTTCCCTTTTAACTAAGATTTTAATCATTATTATGACGTAGGCATAACAAAATTTGGTACCTTCGCCGGTTGAGTCTACTAATACGGATCGTCACCTTAACACGCGCATTGACGGGGGTGGGTACCCGCCCCCTCGGGTTTTTCGGAGATAGCAGAAAAACGGCGGCGCGTAGCGCCGCCGTACTTGGCATACCTTTTCCCTTATCATTTTTACAACTTCTGTGAAAATTTTAAGGTTGGGTCATCCAAGGTCAGGTCACCAGCACAGGTGAAGTGACCCAACCTAAAAAAAGTTTAAGATAGCATAAGTCGGAGCAGGGTGAACTTATCCGATTGAAACTCATATCACATAATGCCCCTACCTAGTTCTCTAAAATATGTTCCGGTATTTTTGATATCGATGACCTAAGGTCAGGTACGAGGCATGACCTCTCCATTGGAAATACATGGGAAAAATAGTTTTTACAGAATAACTCAGTAACGGATGGTGATAGAGCATTTATTTTAGCTGCATTAGACTCGCCTGGGCTTTGGGGTTCTAATGATATGCATTTTATATAATTTGACCCTGACCTGACCTCAGGTCAGGTCAAATCCTTGATTTGACCTAGCAAGGTCAAATTATATATCATTCGATTCGGCTTGCTGAGAGGATTCATATTGTTCAAGTCGTTTTGCTCTATCTTTACTTGTTCAGATGTAATGGCCGAAAAACTGAATTTACATGTTATCCCTATGACGGCTGTTTTTTACCTCTCGTGACCTTAAATGTGACCTGACAAAAAAATTGTTCAAATGTTTTCGATGGAGAAGTGGATGGGCAACCCAACGCCGTTAACCGTTTTTCGGTACCTACCGTGGTTCTCGAAATCTTAGGGGGCGGGTACCCGCCCCCCCCGTCAATGCGAAGGTGGCTCAGACCCCCGTCAATGCACGTGTTAAGCCACTGTTAGTAAAGTCCTAATTCCTAAATTAAATACCACCGAGCATTAAAGCACGTTCTCGTTAGGGATCAGTCAAGCACTATCGTTAGACCCAAGCATGTATGTACCATATCCAGGTTCCCAATAGATACATTGTGTGCGCTCCATGACCTTTATGCCTCGTGGATCTTGGTAAAAAAGATCGTTTCAGTAATGAATTAGAGAAGCACTCCAAACGTCTTGGACTTGATGAGAGCCAGCTTGTTATAGGACGGTCATCGGCATCTTCGGTACGATTCCTTACCAGGGATAATTTCGTGCATGTACTGTGTGCTAGCACTTTTGATATCCTTCGACGACATTGCAACCTTTGGTCGCTTTGTGGGAAGCTCGTCAGCTGGTGCCTCTGAAACATTTTCAGTGTATTCTCGCCTGGCCTCACAGTTCATATTATTACCTTCAGCCACGAGCTGATCGGTGAGCTGGATTTTAATTCCAGGTACCTGATCTCCTCGAAGTCCTCGTGAGACTTGTACTCCAGCCAGGAGTTACCGTGTTTAAGATATTAACCCTCGCCCCACCGGGGGCCATCGATGGCCCCCTAAGGTTTTTCCAGGATAGCAGAAAAACGACGAGGCGCAGCACCACGGTTGAGGGCTCTACCTCTCACTGCATCATTTTCCCATCATCCCTGAAATTTTTTACCCCGGGTCACCCAAGGTCAGGTCACCAGACGAGGTCAACCAAGGTCACCTCACTTCACCTTTAGAGCTCTGTAAGAGCTACATTTCAAAGTCGATCAATTTGAAACTTCCTACACTTCATGACCCCTCCAGGGTCTACAAGGTGTATATCCGGGATTTTTCGATTTCGTGCCCTGAGGTCAGGTCACGAGGCGACCTCTCCCATTGGAAAAGCATGGGGAAAAGCTATTTCATGATATAAAAGCCACAAAAATGATTGCAAATATTCAGACTGCTCAGAACAACGTTTTTGGACACCCTTTCACGGATCCCAGGCGTCATATTTGCCCTTTGACTTTTCCAAGGTCATCCAAGGTCACCAGAGGTCAAAAACAGTATTTTGACAATAACTTTTGACCTAATTGAGCTAGAGCGGTGAAACAAACACTATCGTGTTTGTCTTGTCACTGGCTTTCATTTGATATACGGCAAGGTCACTTTTTGACCTTTCGTGACCTCAGGTCATATTAGGTCACGAGGTGACCTCTGGCGGTCAAACCACTGGCGGGAGGTCTTTACGTTCCACATAGCGGAAAAAGTACTGGCAATTTGCTATCAAATGTACTTTACCAGGCCTCAATAGCTCTAATGACATAAGAGTTATGCCCAGTTTGCTTAATCATTGCATATTTGAGTGAAAATAGTCGATCTTGACCTAATTTGACCTCTGGAGGTCAAACCATTGACCTGAGCACTAAAACATGCGAAGTAATTTCTTACTGAATTCACGCGAGCTTTCTATTGCACTTTGCAGATTTGCGCTAACGCCCATATTTTCGGAGTTAGAGGGGGGCCATCGATGGCCCCCCGGTGGGGCGAAGGTGGCGCCGGACCCCCCGGTGGGGCGCGGGTTAAACCTGCTACTCCCAAGCAGGAACAGATGTTGTAGCCACAGAGGGCCGAGACCAAAGGAATCCCGCAAGCAAGGCAGGGGGCTGACTGTATCCACAATATGTCTGAGATTATCGTAGGGGCCCGGTCCCCGACACCAAGATCGCAAGTGAGCCACATGGGCCCCCGGAAGCATTTCAGGAGGCCCGGATGGCCACAGGAGGCCTGGGTGAGCCGCAGGGGGCCCGACTTGGGTCACAGAGGGCCCGGGTGGGATACAGGGAAATTATCTGCAACTGCTGAGAACAGGGGCCCGACTTCGTCATCAGGGGGCTTGGGATAATTCTCAGGGGCCCGGTCGCAGACTCAGCGGTTTCAAGTGGACTGCAAGTGGCCCGGAAGAATATCAGGGTGTCCAGATGGCCAAAGGAGGCCCGGGTGAACCGCAGGGGGTCCAGTTGCAGTCACAGGGGGCCCGGGTGGAATACCGGGGACCTAAAACTGCCGAGGACAGGGGGCCCGGCTTGGACAGCAGTGGGCCCTGAGACGATTTTTAGGGGCCCGGTCTGCGGGTTTCGTGGGACCTCAGAGGTAGGGACCCCGAGAACAACTCTGGGGGGCCACCGATATTAATTTCGGGGCCCCCGGTTACATAATGAGGGGCCACCTAGACCTACCTTCGCGTGGTATTTGGAAGACAACTTGCGGGACCGGGGTATAGCTGCAGCTACCGCTCCCCCCCTCCCGCGGGGGCCCGGCGGCTCCAGTGGGAGGCGTTTTATCAGTGCTTAAGGTAGGCCTAAGGGGGGCTATTACCCCATCCCCCCTCCTCGGATCTGCCCCTCGCTTCAGTACCAGAATGATAAGCATCGCCTGTTCCAATCCATATCTTCTAGTTTTATAAAATTAAAAACAAAGGAACCCACGAGGAAAACATATTTGCTTAACATGTGCTCCTCATCAATGGTGTCTCATTACATCAAAGGAGTATGATATGCCTGGGATGCCCTCCAAATGGTTAAGTATAATGTCACTTTTGTCGTCATTGAGTCCTGGAGTATAGAATTCTATACATAGCATTTTCGAAGGAGATTGTTTGGCAAAAAAATGTTAAAAACACCGGATAAAAACTCAGATACTTCCAATAATTTAAGCTTTCTGTTCATATACTTATCAAAACTAGATTCTGTCAGTAACATTTTTAAACTACATACCTTCTTCGGAGCAGCCGCGAAACCGTCCGGCGCTCACGCCTATCGTCGAACAAAGGGAATTTTGACTCACTTGCCCTTGGGTTTAGTTTATGATTTTGACACCAGAAGAAAGCTAGAATGTCCAGTTTTCTATACATAATTTATATAAAAGGCTACGACATCGGTAGGAGGTGGTAGAGCTATTCAAACCTGCGTATAGATACCTATACGTGGGGACTCAGGAGGCTAGATGTAAGATAGCATATTAAGACCTCCATGGGGAGCACAATGTATAGTACTATATGTATGTAATTTTTGTTTAATCTAATGTGTGGTGGGGTGTTTTCTTTGCCCTGTCTATTGCCCACCAGCGCCCCGTCGTATTTTCTCTTTTATAGTGCATTTGTAACACCGCCGTACCTCCCTTCTCCTCAGCGTGGTGGTGGTGCTGATGCGATCTTCGATGGAGGTCAGCTCTAAACAGAGCTTCACCTGTACTGAGTTGTGTTTCAATGGGCGCGCTACTCCACCATCAACTGGGAATGGCCCGTGAGACGCTGCTGAAGACAACGTGACTGGTCAATTGCGGCATGCTGTAACATCATGCTGCGGCATCTATGATATCCTCAGTGCAACACAATTTACCAGGTAACTTTATTTGGAGGCTAATTGAATGGAAGTCTCAAAAGTAAAAATGTTCAAAACCGCTGGATTGTTGATGTATTGTGCTGGTGGGGCAGACAGTGATCAATGCTAAAATGTGTCCTTTTTATGGATTTTTGTGGTAAAAACAGTGTCCTGTTCTTTTCATCCCAACCGAAACGCCTACTGCATTTCCGTAGATGAGCTTATCATAAATACATGAAACCCGGCATCTGCCCCTGTCAAAACGTTACACTTGCACTAATGCCCCCCCTTTGGGTCTTCGCAGAAGCCTGTAAATGGTTTGGGATGCATTTTCTTCTGATCAGTTTTGCAAGTTGTGTCAAAATTTTAGGTCCAGTTCGGGTCATCTCAGCAGTGCAGGTTAAGTGACCACCTCCAACAAAAATGTAACAGCATGAGTAAATACGTGGAGTCGATTTATCTAAAATGTATCTCAATACATGAAGTCATCGGCTACTATGAGATGTTAATTGGTATTTTTATTTAGATAACCCAGGGTTGGGTACGAGCCATGACCTCTCTTTTGAAAATTCATGGGTAATATGATTTAGCTAAGTAACTTCGTCTGGAACGGAGATACAGCGTTTATGTTGGCGTCACTGGATTTTTGTTATCACTGAGATGTCACCTAGCAAGATCGTACTATATATCATTCGATTGAATTTGTTGAGAATATTACAAATGTTTAAATAGTTGTGTTATGGCTTTTGTACGTCAGATGCTGTGACAAAAACATTCATCCTCCTTATATCCGTATGGTGACATGGTTTGGCCTCTGGTGACGTTGGATTTAGGCTGATAAAAATTGACAACTTAATTTTTCAGAGATTACGTCAGGGTGCCCAACAACGTTTACCACTTTTCATTCATTTGTGTGATTTGTGAGATCTTTGCTGATAAAAATCAACAACTTAATTTTCAGAGATTACGTCAGGATGCCCCACAAGTTCTACCACTTTTCATTCATTAGTGTGATTTCCGAGATCTGTGGGGTATCTCCCCGCCCCAGCGAAGGTGGCTCAGGCCCATGTTCATGCGCTTGCTGAAACAAACACATGTTTTTAGTTGGCCTTCCAGTGGCACGACCTGTCAATTGCTAACGCATTTTCTTTTTCAGGGAAGTGCTCTCAAGCAGACGCCTGTCACGGAGGAGCAGTCGGTGGATATGTCGGGGCGCCCTCGAATACGCGACTGCTGTATTGCTACTCGCCGCTGGCCGTTGCCGTCCAAATGGAACTCAGCTGCCCCGAGGTGCGGGACGTTGCGGGGCCGACGCCCTGCGGCCCCGCCGCCCCGGAGCTGCCGCGGCTGCGCGGCGACTGGCAACCGCTGCGCTGCCGCCACCATTGGCGACTCTCAAACATCTCCTACGCTGTCCGTGGGTCCGGGCGCGCCGACTGACACTCGGTGCGTCCCGGCCCGCGTAGATAAGTGACTCCACCGCCCCCGCCGGGAGGCCCGCCGGTGGGGGAAACCGCGATCGCGGCGGAATGGGCCCTCAGGGTGGCTTCAGCCGACGAGCCAAGTACCGAAGATACTGCCACAAATGCCAGACCCGAGGCCGACTGCTGCTTGTCAGTTGGAGCGCGGAGGGGGTCCGCAACAAGACCGCGGGGCTCAGCCGCTGGCTATCGGACGTCAGGACGGACGTGGTGTCTATCCATGAGGCTCAGTTGGCTGGAAAGTCCCTATCGGTCCCGGTGTTTCAGACCGCCGCTATCTCGCGAAGGGCTAGAGGCAGGAGGGTCGTGGGGCCTGTCTGTGGAGGGGACGTCGCAATCCTCGTCAGAGACGGCCTCAACTTCAGTGTCATCGAAGAGTCGCCTCTCCAGCCTCAAGACGACACAACCGAATGGTGCGCCGTCAGAGTCATCTTGAGCGCACCCAAGATACTGATTTCACCCACCATCGACATCTTCAACATCTACCGCCCGCCTATACGCTCGTCTGGCGGGGACGAGCGGGTGAACAACTTCTCCCTCGAGGCCTTCCCTGCTGGCGACCCGACCCTCATCATGGAGGATGTGAACGGACACCACCCTGCCTGGGATGTCGTCTGTTTAGACCCGGACAGGGTGGACCGCCTGATACATGGCTGGTCCCTGCGCAAGAACTGGCGAATCCTCAACAACGGCGCTGCCACCCGTGCCAGGTATGGAGTGGAGACTCGCCTCTCGGCCCCGGATATTGCCATGGCCCACCAAGACTTGGCGCGCCGCTGTACGTGGTCGGTTGGCACCGACCTTGGAAGCGACCACCTCCCCCAGGTGGTGTCGGTGGCCGGCAGTCGCCCCCGGCGTATCAGGAAGACGCGCTGGGCCCTCCACAAGGCTGACTGGACTGGCTTCACCGCCGACTGTGATGAGGCGGTGGCTGGCACTGTTACGCCGGACCTGCCGGTCGAGGGAATGGCTACGCGCTTGACGAACGCCATCCTCGAAGCGAGCTCCTGCAGGATCCCCCGCGGAGCCCGTGCCGACCCCGTACCCTGGGCCCTCGACCCGGAGCTGGCCAGTGCGGTGGCGGAGCGCCGGACGGCGAGGATCGACATTCATCGGGTCCCCTCAAGGGAAACCACGGACCGATGGAAGGCCGCCAAGAGAAGAGCCGCAGAGGCCGAGGAGGAGGCAAGACGGCGCTCTTTCCGGTATTTTGTCACCGAGGAGCTGAACAGGCCCGCGGCCATTGGCTGTGTCACGAATATTATGAGGCGGATGGAGGGGGGCGCGCGGGACGTATGTCCCGGCCAGACGGTCAACGGCGACTGCGGCCGTGTCGCTGTGGAGGACCGAGCCAAGGCCGAGGCCTTCGCTCGCGAGTACTCCCTCGTGAGCAAGCACACCCGCCACCGGAGGCGTGACCGAGCCACAAAGACCTCATTGTGCGCAGCGTGGTCACGTCCATGCCCCTGTGACAGCTCCTGCCAGCCTTTCAGCAGAGATGAGATGCTGGACCAGATTAAGAAGATGAGGTCCAGGAAAGCGCCCGATCCCGATATCGTGTGCACGGAGCACCTTCGGTACCTGGGACCAACAGGCCAGGATGCCCTCCTGGACCTCATCAACTGCCCGTGGCGCACCTCAGTGGTCTCTAATGCATGGAGGAGGGCGACCATCATACCGATCTTGAAAGCAGGGAAGAACCCACAAGACGTCTCCAGTTTCGGGCCCATTTCACTTACCAGCCACATCGCGAAGCTGGCCGAGCGGATGGTCGGAGCGAGGCTAACCCACCTGCTGGAGAGGGACAGGACAATCCCAGAGGAACAGGTCGGCTTCAAGCGCGGCCGATCCGCTGAAGAGAACCTGGGACGACTCACCCAAGAATTCCAAGACAGGTTTAACCTCCCGAGGCCGCGAGACCGCCCGTCAGACAGCAAAACTGCCGCCAGGTTCGTCCTCGTCGCCTATGATTTCTCCCGCAGTTATGACAAGATCGACCACCGGATGTTACTGCTCAAGATGTTGTGCCACCTCCCCAAGTGTATGGCCTCCTGGGTCTTCCAGTTCCTGCGCGACCGCCGCGCCTGCGCGGAGGTGAACGGGGTGCGCAGCTCCGGCCGCATCTTCCGCGCCGGGCTACCGCAGGGGTCGGTCCTCGCGCCGACCCTGTTCACCCTCTGGGCGGCGGACCTGGTGGAGGCAGTGGGGCCCGTTCCGAGCACCCCTGTGTACATGTACGCCGACGATACGGCTACATTGAGCACGGGGTGCACCGTCGACCTCGCCAGAGAGCGCGCCCAAGAGGCTGCTGACACCATGGTCAAGTGGGCTCGGGACTGGAAGATGACCATCGCGGGATCCAAGACGCAGGTGCTCGTTCTGTCCCAGCGCTACCAGGACGCTCAGAACCTCTCCATCAAGGTGGACGGCGCTGACGTCAGAGGTGGGCGGCATCTGAAGCTCCTCGGTGTGACCTTCGACAGGCAGCTTCACTTCGGGGAACATTGCCTCAACCTTCGCAAGAAAGAAAAGCCCCGCATCGCTCAGCTACGTAGGATGGCGGGCCGCTCCTGGGGGCTTAGAGAGCCACAACTTCGCACTGTGGCTAGCGGCTACGTGCGCGGCGCCATGGAGTACGCCGCCGCTGCATGGCTGCCCGCTGCGTCGGAGTCACACGTGGAGCTCCTGAGTGCGAACTCAGGGCCGGCGACCGAGCCATCACCGGATGCCCTGTCAGCAGCCCTCGTCACTCGCTGCTGGCAGAAGCGGGCCTCACGGCTATCAGGGTGCGTCGTCAGGTGCTAGCAGCAAGACTGGCAGGTTCGGCCCGAGCCCTACGAAACGAAAGGACGACCCACTCCTCGTGACGGCGGAGTCTACCGCCCCTCAGCGCCTGATCACCACCACCGGCTGGCGGGCTGTTGGTGCAAGGGCGCTGGAGAGAGGGGCGTCCGACGTTCCCATCGAAGCAAGGCTGCACGTCACCATCCCCCTTTGGGTGGATAGGACTCGCGTCTACATCCGCCTGGATGTCGGCCCGGACGCCCTGCGAGGGGTGCCGGATGCGCGGCGCCGTGCCGCCGCGGAGGAGCACCTGTCCACCCTGCCAGACCAGGCCACCTGTGTCTGGAGTGACGGCTCTGCGGAAGGAGGAGTGAGTGCCGGCGGAGGAGGGCCCTCATTGTGCTCCCCTCTGGGGATGAGCACCTGGTCACCTCCTCGGCCGGGAGGCTGTGCAGCAGCACGCGCGCCGAGCTCGTCGCCATCCGAGCGGCGCTGGAGAAGCTGCTGGAGATGGGGAGCGCCCCAGCTGAGTGCCCCATCGTCCTCTGCACGGACTCCTAGGCTGCCCTGTCGACTCTTGCGAGCGGCGCCGGCGCCTAGCAGACCACGTTGGGCGCGTCGGTGTGGCACCTTCGCCTCCAAGCTGTGGCCAGGGGACAAGATATGTTCCTTCAGTGGGCAGCCTCACCCGAGCTGTCGACCGCGCCGCCTCCAGGGCCTGGCCATGCTGCTGGTCGGACAGCCTGTTCAGGCGCATCATGGGGGACCGGATGCCGACGCCGGTCCTCACCGAGAGCCGGGAAGACGTCGTCAACGTGTACCAGCTGAAGACAGGTCACTGGGGGCTCTCCAAACAGTACCTGTACCGCATCGGCCGTCTTCCCTTCCGCCAATGTCAGCAGTGCGTGGACCCGGCGTGCCTTGCGGCGCGCTGCCTCGTCTGCTGCCGCGAAGGCCCGGATTGCCGCCACAGACCTCGCAACGTGGTCTTTGGCGGCGTGGCCCTGTCACATCTCCTTCAACGGACCAAGCTGGCGCACTGCTGTGGAAGACGGGTTGGCTCCGGTTAAAGATGGGTTGGCGAATATTCTTTACTTTACTGGCGACCTGAGAAGTCCGTGCACTACTTAGCGCAAACCTCACAGGGGGACGACCCGTACGGCTCCGGGACGACGTGCTGTGTGCAGGATCGATGGTAGTGGTGGTAACTTGGTGGACTCTTCGGGGGCCGATTGTGGAGGTCATCAATAGCGGTGACCCACGATTCCATCTCTAGCGGGCCGGGACGGCTCCGAGAACTGGCATGGCCCTAATAGCACACAACATTGTGACAATGATCGTGAATATCTTGTCTAAACAATATTGTCATCACAACATTTGCTTTAACATTGTCACAATATTGTGGGCAAAACAATTGTGGGTGTAATATTGTCTCAATATGTAGCCTACATTGTAGATACAACCAAACAAGGTGCTCAGAACGCCTGAACTCAACGTAGGGGCGGCAATACTGTATAAATGTTTCTACAATGTTGTTGATACAACCAAGAGGTATTTGTGAAGAAAATGCATGTTTTGAAATTCGGCATTGTCATGTTTGATCCAGTGTTCCAAGCAGTCCCTCAATATCGAATAAAAACGATTAAAAACATTGTTAGTGCAACATTGTGACAATGTTTCCACAGCAACTTTGCAGCAATATTGTGACAGCATTATTGTAACAATATTCCAAAAACAATATATTGGCATACTTATGTTATAATAAAACTAGTGCAGCGAGACATTCAGTTCTGGGTGCGACGTTTGAAAATTTAGGCGGTATATTGTGGGTCCAGCAACGCATATTTTGTTGTCATTGCGGCGATGTTATGAAAACAATGTTTGTGACGATGGTGTGAAAACAATATTGCAGCAAAATTTCGAAATAACCTTGTGACAATGTTGTAGCGGGAACATTGTAACAATGGAAGTTGAGTGCACTCGATAATTTCATCTGGACTGTCAGAGATGATGGGGATGGAAAATAAAGGACAGTTGCGCCACAATCCAACACCGACAAGCCCTGGTGAAAGTGTGTCTCCCTCAAAGCTGCGAGAGCTTCCGCCGACTAATTCAATTTTTCCACCGGCTAATTCTTCTATTTTTGTCACTGTTTGGTTTGGTCACACGTCTTATCTCACAACGTTGTGCGGGTTCTGTATATTCGCACCACTCGGTGCTCCGCGCCGACCATGTCACCGGACCGGCGCCAACCAATGAGATGGCATGTCAAGCGTGACGTCATGGCATTAACCGTGGCCTGACCCGCCTCACAGGTCGGGTAGTCTGCACGTGGCACTAGCCGGGTGCGTGTGTACACATCGTCCGACTGCGATAAACTGTTCAACGCCTCATTGTTGTGATCCCCCGCCGGCCGTTGTGCTTACGCTGCCCCTGCCGGGCTTGACCGGCGACGGTGACCGGTGTGCATGCATGTGGTCACGGCAGTCGGTGCTCGGGAGTCGAGCCTAATACAGCGTGCTACTGCACAGAGCATTTAAGTTTGCGCGAGACGAAGCCGCAAAGCATGACGGGATTATAACATGGCACGGTCGTGAATTATGTTAGTGTTTAGTTTTCGCTCCTCTTGTTCTGCGCTTCAGTGCTAATATGGTTGATGTGGAGAAACTCTCTCAGCTTTTGCTGCAACAGGCGCAGCTATCGGCGGAGCGGGAGGAGCGACTCCCACCAATGATGGAGCGTGTGGTGTCGCTACAACAGGCACAGCTTCCGGCCCAGGCCAGCCAGACAGATCCAGCCTACGCGCCCGTCGGCTGCCCCAGCGACTCCAGGTCCGCTGGAACGACCGCTCGTATGATTAGTGTATTTCAAACTATTCGCATATGTGTGTGAAGACTAGTTGCTGCTGCGTTTGGTCCCATCAAGAGGTTCATGTTAATTATATGCAGCAATCGTCGGGGGAGATGTTGTGATCCCCCGCCGGCCGGCGTGCTTGCGCTGCCCCTGCCGGGCTTGGCCGGCGGCGGTGACCGTGGCCGGTGTGTGTTTGCATGCTTGTGGCCACAGCAGTCGGTGCTCGGGAGTCGGGCCTAATACAGCCTGCTACTGCACTGAGTATTTATGTGCGCGCGAGACAAAGCCGCAGAGCAAAACGGGATTATAACATGGGTCGGGCTGTCTGCTCGCGGCACTGGCTGGCCCCGTGTGTTCACATCGTCCGACTGCAATAAATTACTCAATGCCTTACGGGTCGGGTCGTCTGCGAGCAGTACTGGCCGGCCGCAATGTATTCATATTGTCCGACTGTAATAAACTGCTCAACGGAAACTCCAGCCTTCTTCCTGACGGACTCGAACAAATGTGACTACGATCAGTAAAGTGGACATTCCCACGATATTAGGAAGCAATATTACAGCTATATTAAAAACCAATATTGCAGGTAGGTATGTTGTCATATCAACATCTACACAACATATCCGCAAGATATCCACAACATTGTAGCAAAAACGAGGCAATTTTTTACAACATTGTCACAAAAACAAAACAATATGTTAACCATATTGCCATAATATTGCAACAATGTTGTAGCAATATTTACCAAGCAATAATGCCCCAAATAACATTGTTGCAATATTTTGAAACATTGCTATCACAACAAGGCATTATGGCAAGGAATCATTTGTCTGGCAAAGGAGACAGGAGTATTTGGAATCTCTTGCGTAACAATAATACCATAAAAACATGTTTTTGTAGGGATTTTATATTAAATACAGGAATTATACCAGCATTTGACTTCCCGTAATGTTGCGGAACGTCAACTGTGGGACCAATCGATTTGGTATTCGATTGCGTAATCTTACACAATCGCAATTTTCTGACAGCCTAGCCAGAGGGAGCAAGTAGGCTCGAAGGCTAGAAGGATAGTACTGAGTTACGAAAACAGACGGCTCAGGTCATGTAGAATCAAGGTCAAGTCAAGGGGAATCACAATGCACGTTTTGGCGCCTCCGTGACCCCCAGGAAGAGAACAGACGTCCATGAAGTCAGCGACAGATTGGCATTCGGATTCAGGGACGGATTCGCCCGGAGAGGCTTCTGCGATTTCGTTCAAATTCACACCATAGGCTCCTCGGGCTCTTAGCAATTCACTCCTAAAGTGATTTAGAGTGTGGAGGGGGCCAAGGTTAGGTTAGGCTTAGGTTAAACTGTAGTCTGGTCGATTAGATTGTACACTCAGATATTAGGATCCGAGATTTAGTTTGTAAATGACTCTGCTTAGTGATTTTCGAGACATGCACCAATCTCCAGGCTAAACTAAAAGAAAATATTATCGCTTACTAAATTACCTCGTGGTTATGTGCGTTAATTAGATGATTTCGACAGTATAGAGAGTCTAACAGGATCACCTCTGGCACCCTCATGTCTTATTCAAAATCATCCTCCCAAATCGCGCAACCCATCAAAACCAACCCTCTGCCCCTCTCTCTCTCTCAACTAGGTGCGCGACCAATGGCCGTCCTATTCCCACCTGACTGACATGTGTTTTCCCGGCAGTGCGGGGCGCCGCATACTGGGTATGACCGGCGGCTCCTCTGCCCGACCCCTGCTAGGGCTCCCCCTGCCTGTGCGCCGCGGCTCACGCTGGCCTCGGCTGCTGAAGCGGCGTACTGCGGGGGCTGCCTGGCGGGTCGGGTTGCCGCCGGTGCTGGCCCTGTTGGCGCTGCGGCCACCCGCTGAGCGCGGTGGCGCCCTCTGAGGGGCGGAAGGTGGCTCCACCTGTCCTCTCGACCCTACCTGGCTGGAGCTGTAGAGGGCGCACCCCGCCGGTGCGCCTCTCGCCGGGGGCTGAGCCGCCCCAGCGGCGAGTGGTGGCTTCGGCGGCCTGCTCGCGGCGAGGTCCTGTGGTGCGAGCTGTTTGTGGACGGGTCGGTGCTGCGGACCGCTGCTCGCGGCTGCGATGTGCGCCGGTCGGGCGGTGGCGCCGCGTATGTTTGGCGCTCGGTGGCGGGAATGATGCGAGATTTCCTGTGGTGCTGAGACCCAGGTATTTTTTGATTGTGTACTGTTTTTATGTCGATTTTTAACAAGCCGGCCGGCAATAGGTATTTTAGGGTGCGCACCCATTATCAAGCGTTTTACTCAGTCACAAACTGTGTATGTCTGCTGTTACACTGTATAATTGTGCTTGCTTCTGAATACATGTATGGTCATATTTTAGGTCACATTCACCCGTTCACCCGCTAGAGGTGAAAACGCGAAATTTACCTGAAACGGCGTCTCCTCCGATTTCGGTCAAATACACACCATAGCGTCGTCGGGCCCTCAGCAACTCATCCCTAAAATGTTTATACGTCACATTCATCTGTTCACCCGCTAGAGGTGAAAAAATAAAATCAACCCGAAACAGCGTCTCCGATTTTGCTCAAATTCACACCATAGGCTCTTCGGGCCCTCAGCAACTCATCCCTTCAGTGATTGTACGTCACATTCACCCGTTCACCCGCTAGAGGTGAAAAACTGGAATTCACCCGAAACGGCGTCTCCTGCGATCTCGCTCAAATTCACACCATAGGCTCCCCATGCCCTCAGCAATTCACCCCTAGAGTATTTATACGTCACATTCACCCGTTCACCCGCTAGAGATGAAAAAGTGAAACTCACCCGGACCGGACTCTCCTGCTATTTCGCTCAAATTCACACCATAGTCTTGTCAGGCCTGCAGCAACTCACCCCTCAAGTGATATTCCGTCACATTCACCCGTTCACCCAACCGAGGTGAAAAAGTGAAATTCAAGCGAAACGGTGTCTCCTCCGATATCGCTCAAATTTACAACATAGGCTCCTCGGGCTCTCAGCATTTCAGCCCGAAAGTTATTTTACCTCACATTCACCCGTTCACCCACTAGAGGTGACAAATTCAAATTTAGCCGAAACGGAGTCCCCTGCTATTTCGATCAAATTCACACTTTAGGCTCTTCGGGCCCCCAGCAACTCGCCCCCAAAGTGATTGTACGTCACATTCACCCGTTCACCTGCTAGAGGTTAAAAACTGAAATTCACCCGAGACGGCGACTCCTGCGATCTTGCTCAAATTCACACCATAGGCTCCCCATGCCCTAAGCAACTTACCCCTAGAAAAATTATACGTCACATTCACCCGTTCACCCACTGGAGGTGAAAAGTGAAATTCACCCGAAACGGCGGCTCCGATTTTGCTCAAATTCCTACCATAGGCTCTTCGGTCCCTTAGCAACTCATCTCTAAGGTGAATATACGTCACAATTACCCGTTCACCCACTAGAGGTGAAAAGTGAAGCTTTTCACCTCTAGTGGGTGAACAAGTAAATGTGACTAAAATCAATTCAGGTGTGAATTGCTTAGGGCCCATGGAGCATATTGTGTGAATTTTAGCTAAATCGCAGGAGACGCCAATTTGGGTGAATTTTACATTTTCACATCTGGCGGACGAACGGGTAAATGTGACGTATCATCACTTTAGGGGTGAGTTGCTGAGGGCCCGGCAAGCCTATGGTGTGAATTTGAGCGAAACTCGGAGGAGACACCGTTCCGGGTGAATTTCAATTTTTCACCTCTAGTGGATGAACGGGTAAATGTGACGTAAAATCACTTTAGGTGTGAATTACTGAGGTCCCGAGGAAGCTTATGGTGTGAATTTAAGCTAAATTGCTGGAGACGCCATTTTGGCCGAATCCGTCGCTGAAGATGCTGTTTCGGGTGAATTTCAATTTTTCACCTCTAGCGGGTGAACGGGTGAATGTGACGTATGATAAGTTTGGGGGTAAATTGCTTAAGGCCCCAGGAGCATATGGTGTGAATTTAAGCTAAATCACAGGAGGCGCCAAATCGGGTGAATTTCACATTTTCACCTCTAGCAGATGAACGGGTAATTGTGACGCATCATTACTTTAGGGGTGAGTTGCTGTGGACCCGAAAAGCCTTTGGTGTGAATTTGAGCGAAATCAGAGGAGACGCCGTTTCATGTGAATTTGACTTTTCCACCTCTAGCGGGTGAACGAGTAAATGTGACGGAAAATAAATTTAGGGGTGAGTTGCTGGGGGCGCGACGAGCCTATGGTGTAAATTCGAGCAAAATCGAAGGAGACTCCGTTTTTCGGGTGGATTTCGCTTTTTCACCTCCAGCGGGTGAATGGGTGAATGTGACGTATAATCACTTTAGGGGTGAATTGCTGAGGGCCCGAGGAGCATATGGTGTGAATTTGAGCAGAATCGGAGGAGACACCATTTCTGGTGAATATCACTTTTTCACCTCTAGCGGGTGAACGGGTGAATGTGACGTAAAATCAATTCAGGTGTGAATTGCTGAGGGCCCATGGAGCATATTGTGTGAATTTGAGCTAAATTGCAGGAGACGCTGTTTCGGGTGAATTTCACTTCTCACCTCTAGCGGATGAACGGGTAAATGTGACGTATAATCACTTAAGAAGTGAGTTGCTAATGGCTCGACGAGCCTATGGTTTGAATTTTAGCTAAATCACAGCGAGACGCCATTTTGGGCGAATCTGTCGCTGAATCCGACCGCTGAAGACGCCGTTCCGGCATTTCATTTTTCACATCTAGCGGATGAACAGGTAAATGTGACGTAAAATCAATTCAGGTGTGAATTGCTGAGGGCCCGAGGAGCATGTGGTGTGAAGTTAACCTAAATCGCAGGAGACGCCGTTTTGGGCGAACATGTCGCTGAAGATGCCGTTTCGGGTGAATTTCACTATTTCACCTCTAGCGTGCGAACAGGTGAATGTGACGTAAAATCACTCTAGGGGTGAATTTCTGAGGGCCCGAGGAGCACATGGTGTGAATTTGTGCTAAATTGCAGGCGACGCCATTTCGGGTGAATCCGTCCCTGAATCCGACCCTGAAGACGCCGTTTCGGTTGAATTTCACTTTTTCACCTCTAGAGGGTGAACGGATGAATGTGACTGAAAATCACTTTAGCGATGAGTTGCTGAGGGACCAGAGAGCCTATGGTAGGAATTTGAGCAAAATAAGTGACTCTGATTCGGGTGAATTTCAGTTTGTCACCTCTAGCGGATGAACGAGTGAATGTGGCGTACAATCACTTTAGGGGTGAATTGCTGAGGGCCCGACGACGCTATGGTGTGAATTTGACCGAAATCGGAGAAGAAGCGTCGTTTCAGGTGAATTTCACTTTTGACCTCTAGCGGGTAAACAGGTGAATGTGATGCATAATCACTTTAGGGATGAGTTCTGGAGGGCAAGGGGAGCCTGTGGTGTGAATTTAATTGAAATAGCATGAGACGCCGTTTCGATTGAATTTTACTTTTTCACCTCTAGCGGTTGAACGGGTGAATGTGATATAAATCACTTTAGGAGTGAATTGCTGAGAGCCCGGGGAGCCTATGGTGTGAATTTGAACGAAATCGCAGGAGACGCCTTTCCGGGCGAATTCGTCAATGAATCCGAATGCCAATCTGTTGCTGACTTCATGGACGTCTGTTCTCTCTCTGGGGGGTCACGGAGGCGCCGAAACGTGCAATGTGTCCCCTTGATCCGACCTTGACTCTACATGAGCTCATCTGTCGGTCTTAGTAACCCGGTACTATCCGTTTAGCATTCGGGCTTACTGGCTCTCGGAAGGGGATTAGAATAGCTCTCCTCTTCCTGGGGGTCACGGAGGCGCCAAACGTGCATTGTGATTCCCCTTGACCCGACCTTGACTCTACATTACCTGAGCCGTTTTTTTCGTAACTCAGTACTATCCTTCTAGCCTTCGAGCCTACTTGTTCCCTCTGGCTAGGCTGTCAGAAAATTGCGATTGTGTAAGAAAATTGCGCGCCAAATCGATTGGTCCCACAGTTGACGTTCCCGGTGGGTCCCAAGTTAATGGGATTTGATGCATCAGAATGTAAACAGATTTTACGCCACCGTAGTTTAGCCCATGCCAGTTCTCGGAGCCGTCCCGGCCCGCTGAAGAGGGAATCGTGGGTCACCGCTATTGGTGACCTCCACAATCGACCCCCGAAGAGTCCACCAAGCTACCACCACTACCATCGATCCTGGACACAGCACGTCGTCCCGGAGCCGTACGGGTCGTCCCCCTGTGAGATTTGCGCTAAGTAGTGCAAGGACTTTTCAGGACGTCAGTAAAGTAAAGAATATCCGCCAACCCATCTTTAACCGGAGCCAACCCGTCTTCCACAGCAGTGCGCCAGCTTGGTCCGTTGAAAGGGATGTGACAGGGCCACGCCGCCACAGACCACGTTGCGAGGTCATGTCCCGCGCCGCCGAGGACATCGCCGCCGCCAGAGTCGCTAAGCTCGTACCTCTCCTGGTTTTCCCTCTGGAAATAGGGGCATGAACCTACCGTGATTTCACCGGAGTAAAGCTCATTATTTGTAGAGTGGTGTTATGAGAAGTGGTGATATACATGTAAGTACCTATATACATGTAAGTACCTGATATACATACCGGTACCTCAGCCCCATTTTTGTTTCTCCGGTTTCAAGGGTGTTTCAACCGCTGAATTTCGGTTCAAGTGAAAACGGTCGGTGTGTAGCGAGGACATGGTGAAGGTGGGCGTAAAGCCCAACTAGTTCTTACATGTTATCACATCATTTTGCCATTTATGCGAAACGAAGTGTTACATCGCGGCTCTTTATATCCCCACTGTTTCCCAACAAGGTCATCGCCACAGGACACCGAGACTACCAGTGGATCAATTGTTCTTCTTGTGGGTGAGATAAAGCTGCCCTGTACTCAGTCCGTTGTTAAACTGTTCCGATTTTCATTCTAAAAGTTAAACGGCTTTAATCACGCTGTCTTCACCACGGGGAGGGTGGTCGTTTATCCCACTCTGCTGTAATACCCAGATGGACCACTGGCCTGCCCATCGGTCCCAGCAGTGAATGACTGGTGCTTTGGGTGAAGTTCATTTTGTCCAGTGTCTAGCGAAGGAAAATTGACTTTTGGCGAAGACGAAGACAGTTTCTGTACAGAACCAGAACTCAGAGCACGTATCAAACGGTGGAAAGCTATCGAAATACGCATAATACGTAAATTATCTAAGGATGGATGTATTCAGCTTTGTCTTGCGGAATGGGGAGGCCACTGCCTTCTACCGTGTCAAGAGGCGGCTGACCTAGTCTTTATATTTGCATCAGCACGATTCGCACGTTCCTTGCTAGCTCTCAATGTCAAAAATGTTCGTAAAATAGTTCCGTGCTGTTCATTGCATGTTACTCACATATTTCCGCGTTTGAGCTGCAAACCATAGACGTAAGACACACTGCAATAACAATTCCGTGTATTGTCATTCGGGTGGAATACGCAAAATTATCATTTGTAGTAAAGTGGCATCGCCAAACGTCTCTTGATGCAGTGCACAACACGGGGCAGAAGTGTGCTGGAGTCAACTGAATTATACAGAGGACTTCACATGCTCATTTGTGAGCTAAAACATTTTTTATTTTCATCATCTTTTTTCATTCATTTTACATAATGATAGGGAACAGAAGTAAGGGAACAGAACAGCAAAAGATGACATGAGCAGAGCAAAGCAATAAGGAGCAACAAAAGGAAGACATAGGTATACAGCATCGAACAAAGGAAGCAGGCGAGCACGTAGATTACGAAAACGAGAAAAGCCGATACAAAAACAAACGAAACAGAACAAACGAACTGAGGAGAAAACATAATGCCAAAACACACTTGCAAGCAGTGAAAGTTGAGCGCAAACAATACAGACAGGAACAAATACAAATAAACGTAGTTAAATTATTAATAGATAAGTACAGTAGATAAGTAGCGGACCCACATATGTTGAGTTGTTTAGTCTAACGAAACCATTACTAAGCGAAAATAAGGAGGAAAAAACCGAAGCCAATACAAATACAAAACAAAAACAAACCAAAACGAAAACAAGGAGAAGACATTTCAGCAAGTAAGCAGGACGAAGAAGTGTTCGGCGAGATCAAGAATAAGACACTAATCGAATCAGACCAACGAACAGAACAAAAAACAAAAAGCTGCAAACAGAAGAGAACAAAAAGAAACGCGCGGAAGACAAAACGAGCCCGCAAAACAACTGGTTGCATTTGAAATTATTGTTTTGGTAAAACACCCAGCATAATTTGTTGACGCCTCATAGATGCTGTATCTGATCCGACAATAAGATGGCTCTTCTCAGTGGAATACCTTATCATTTTAGCATCTTCATATCATGCTGAGTTTGGCACCCGTAGATGTTTTCCCAGAAGACGTATCCCGCACAGGCACGGGTAGCGCAGCGGCACGTGCGTCTGAGTGCCCACTTCTTCACTGAGTGCTACACATCAGGCAGATGGCCACGAAGTAGGCCTCGTTGCAGCAGTGGGCGCAGGTAGGTGTCGGTCGGTGTCCCATCCGGTCAAGGCGCTACTCCAAGCCTGTCCAGCGCCCGGTTTGGAGCTGGCACACCGTGACCGCGGTGTCACGGTTGTACCGACCGATGGATGACAGCGCGTGGTCCCACATGTTACTGTGGTGCTAGCAATTAGACCAATGTTGTTTCGCCGACCTAGAAACTGTTCTCACAGGTGTTGGGGTCGACTCCGTCGTCATCTTGTGGTAGGACCCAAGCCTTTCTGGCAGTGTGTCCAACAGTACGGGCGTTGCACTTTGACGGTGTTTTGGGGCAGGCCAGAGGCCTCTGTCGCCACTGTGTCCACCCTCTCATTTCCCGGCAGGCCGCAGTGAGCCGGGACCCACTGCAGGCAGACTTCCGGTGGGTGATTCGCGATGGCAGTGAGCATCTCCTATATGGCCGCTCCCAGAGGTGCCGTCTGTGCCGCGGCGCCCCAAGCGAGCAGAGAGAGGGCGGCATGGGAGTCTGTGCAAATGATGACCGGGGCCGTGGCTGGTTCTTCCTCTAGACGTCTGAAGTCAACTAGTGCAACTCGCAGGGCACAAGCTCCTCTCAAGTGCTGGAGCACAGTGCACCAGCTGGTGCACGCACCTCTCGGATCTACCCGGACGGCAGGATGATGTGGATGCCTCCGCCTCCAAGCGTCGTGCCTGCGGTGGCGGATCCACCTGAATAGATCCAGGTGGCCCGGGTCGGTAGGTTAGTCAATTGTTGTTCAACGATTGTGCGTCAGACTGAGTCGGGAGCTGAGCGGTGGCCACTCGGTCCTTCATCCAGATCGAAGCGAACGGACTCCCGAGTCAGCCACGGCGGGGCAGTGCCCAACCGCTCCTCCACCGCCGTATCAGTCACGCAGGCCATGTTCAGAACCTCTAGGCCTCACCAACGCCACTCCGAGGTACAGAACGGGGGTGTCGGGGCTGTCGTCTCCACCGTGACTCAGAGCGGGTCTTCTGCGGGAAATAATTTCGCCCAACAAATCATGCGGGCGACCAGGACGCCACGGCGAGAGTGGGCCGTAGGTAAGCCCGCTTCCGCCATGAGGAGAGCCACAGGGTTCGACTGTGGGCGACCTGTGACCACTCTGGCTGCGGCACGGAGCTCCATATCAATCAGCTGTTGTTGTTGTTGTAGTCCCTCGGGCCAGCCTACGGCCGGCCGTAGCCGAGAGGCTCTCGATGACGTAGCTAGTTGCGGGCCAAGGCCGCCACGGTCCCGCCGTCCCGGAGCTGTGCAACGGGTCCGGATGAATGGTGCCGATGAGGGGCAGCCGCAATCCCGCCAGGCACGGGCACCAGAGCAGGACGTGCTCGGGTGTATCCGGGCCTTCGCGGCAGCAGACGAGACAGCGCGCCGCAAGGCACGCCGGGTCCGCGCACTGCTGACATTGGCGGGAGGGAAGACGGCCGATGCGGTACAGGTACTGTATGGAGAGCCCCCAGTGACCTGTCCTCAGCTGGTGCACGTTGACGGCGTCTTCCCGGCTCTCGGTGAGGACCGGCGTCGGCATCCGGTCCCCCATGATGCGCCTGAACAGGCTGTCCGACCAGCAGCATCGCCAGGCCCTGGAGGCGGCGCGGTCGACAGCTCGGGTGAGGCTGCCCACTGAAGGAACGTATCTTATCCCCTGGCCACAGCTTGGAGGCGAAGGTGCCACACCGACGCGCCCAACGTGGTCTGCTAGGCGCCGGCGCCGCTCGCAAGAGTCGACAGCGCAGCCTAGGAGTCCGTGCAGAGGACGATGGGGCCCTCAGCTGGGGCGCTCCCCATCTCCAGCAGCTTCTCCAGCGCCGCTCCGATGGCGACGAGCTCGGCGCGCGTGCTGCTGCACAGCCTCCCGGCCGAGGCGGTGACCAGGTGCTCATCCCCAGAGGGGAGCACAATGAGGGCCCTCCTCCGCCGGCACTCACTCCTCCTTCCGCAGAGCCGTCACTCCAGACACAGGTGGCCTGGTCTGGCAGGGTGGACAGGTGCTCCTCCGCGGCGGCACGGCGGCGCGCATCCATCATCATCATCATCATCATAGTTGGGGTTTAAGGGCGCGTCGACTGCATTGGTCATATTGCGCCCATAACTTAGCATATTGCGCACAGAGGAAAGACATGTAGATATATAACGAGACTTTTCGAGTCAGGTAGTAAGATAGGTCACTGTGTCTTGAAAGGTGCTGTACTTGTAGAGTGACATGTGTGAATCAAGGGTCAAAAGATACTGGTTCACGTTATATGTCTATGTCGGCGAGTAAATTACGTTGAAGTCAACACTTCTTAGAAACGATATTATGTCGGAGAGCTCCACGGTTCGATTTTGTCCCAAAAGAGAATGCAGTGATGGTGATCCTCCAAGATGCCGCAGTCTTTCCACCTCAAAATCCTGGCAGTCTGCAAGAACATGCTTAACACTAAGCGGCTCTCCGCATCGTGAACACCTTGGCTGATCGCCGCCACCCAAGCGGAAGGAGTGTGTGGCGTGGGTGTGGCCGATCCGCAGGCGGGAGAGGATAACCTCCTCTCTTCTGCAGCCCGCACTGCTGGATTTCCACACCCCTAGCTTTGGTTTAAGGCCTCTAAGCTTGACTCCTTTGGGATCACCATCCCACCTGCTCTGCCAGGCACGAATAGCATAGTCTTTGGTAAGACCATATAGGTCAAAGAACGGAACACGGAGGCCGGGGAGAGAAGCGCGTTCACCTGCGGACTTTGCAAGCCTGTCCGCCCGTTCGTTCCCGCCTATACCGCAATGGCTTGGCACCCAAGCAATCTCCACAGTTTTTCCTTTCTGCCCTAGGTTGTGCAATTTCTGTCTTATGAGGGTCAGGAGATAAGAAGATGATGTACTGTGGAAGTAAAAGGACTCCAATGCCTGTAGAGAGGACAGTGAGTCCGTGAAGACCACGAACTTTCTCGCCCTTCGTTTGGATATCTCATCCAGGCAACGAAAGATGGCATACAGTTCCGAGGTAAAGACAGATGCTTCCTGGGGTAGGCTAAAACATTTTTCAGTGCGGCCACAGACAAACGCACATCCCGTACCACTGTCACATTTTGAACCGTCCGTGTAGAAGTGAATATGGCTTTCAAACATTTCCGAACAGAGTTCCATGAAAAGCTGGCGCATTGTTTCAGGAGACGAGTCCTTACAACGCTCGAGCAAGTCTGTGTTTGTGTTAGCTTTCGAGATCAGCCATGGATTGATAGCAGGCAGGTCGTATGGTTCAACAAGGTCTGTGCTAATACAAGCCTCCGCTAATAGGGCGCGAACTCTGACTCCCGGGTGGCGAGCCGCAGCACGCGACCCAGTTTCAACTAGACGGAGGTGGGTGTCCCCGAAGAATGTCTGATATGTAGGATGTGTTGTATGTTGTTTAAGTTTCACGGCATATCGCATGGACAATATCTTCCGACGAAGATCTAAAGGCATTTCGTTTATGTCTACGAGCATACTGCTAACTGGTGAGGTCCTAAAAGCTCCGATAATAATTCTGATTGCGTGGTGATGAACAGTGTCCAGCATACGCTTCGCTGTTTCAGACGCCGAGTCATATGCAACGCAGCCGTACTCGATCTTTGACCTGATGAGAGACCTGTATAGCATCAGAAGAGTTGCACGGTCGGCTCCGAACTTCAGTCTCGTCAAGATTTTAAGAATATTCAGTGACTTGAAACACCTCTCTCTTAGGTCCTGAAAGTGACGGACATAGCTCATACGGCGGTCAAGAATGACCCCAAGGAACCTAACGCTATCTACTACTTCCACACGCTGGCCATAGAGAATAAGAACTGGATCTTCACATGGACGCCTGCGGTTACAGAAGTGCATACATTTAGTTTTGAGCAACGAGAACCTTAGCCCGTTCTCGACACTCCAGCGCTCTAGGCGGTCGAGCGCAAGCTGTAGTTGCCTAGCAGCGGCACTCGTAGTAGAGGTTGTTGTCCAAATAGTGAAATCATCTACAAATAAGGCACATTTTATAGTTGTAGGAAGAACGTCTACAATGTCATTTATCATAATAGCAAACAGGGCTACTGATAAAACGCTGCCCTGCGGGATTCCATTGCTCTGTGTGTATTTATCGGATAAAGAAGAATTTACACGGAACCTGAAGTACCGTTCTTTAAGAAAGTTCAGCAAAAACCAGCCTAAGTGACCTCTAATGCCCATGGCGTGCAGTTTACTTAGTATTTTGTATCTCCAAGTTGTATCGTATGCGCGTTCCACGTCGAAAAAGATTGCAACAGTGTGTTGACGAGATGCCTGCCCTTCTCGAATCGCCGCATCCAACAGAACAAGGTGATCTAGGGTACTTCGCCCTTGTCGAAATCCACATTGCTGATTACATAGAAGCTCATTACTTTCGAGGTACCACATTAGCCGAACATTAATCATTTTTTCCATCAGCTTACAAAAGACAAGACGTGAGGGAAATCGGGCGATAGTCATCGGGAGAAGACCCGGACTTTCCCGGCTTCAAAATCGGAATAATAATGGCGTCACACCACTGTTCCGGGAAGTCGTTCTTAAGCCAAATGAGATTAAATATACTAAGGAGAGATATAAGTGAAATATCAGGCAGATGAGTCAACATTTCATTTGTAATGCGGTCGAAACCCGGAGAAACTTGTTTTGTGCTCTTTATTGCCACCTTCAACTCTCGCCATGAAAATGCTGCGTTATATGAGGCCGAGTTATCGCTTCCAAAGTCGATGCCCTTTCGCTCTTCCACGGTGCGGAAGCGTGTGCTGTCGACATCTATATTTGTATTTCCACATCGATCGTGGAATGCAGCGGCAAAGTGTTCAGTTACCTCCCTGGGATCGGTTACTTTGTGTCCATTGATTTCGAGAACAGGTGAGGTATTTTTGCGTTTTCCTTGTATGCTCTGAATGCGTGACCATACTTGTGTTGTGGGTGTATAACGGTTAACTGTACTCACGTAAGACATCCACCATCTCCTTTTCTCATTTAGAACTACGCGGCGTGCAGCTGCTCTTGCACGCTTAAAAGAAATCAAGTTATGTCTTGTAGAATGCTTGCTAAAAGCTCTAAGAGCCCGCTTTCTTTTTAGAATCGCAGCCCTGCAACTGGCACTCCACCACGGCAGGGGCGTGCGCTTTGGTTGTCCTGAAGTCATGGGGATAAAACTTCTCGCAGCGGAGAGAATCATTTCGTTAAAATTGCGTATAGCCTGAGTTGCCGAGGCCTCCAGCGAGCCAGGGTTGACCGAGCCGCACGCGGCCTCGAATCCCGCCCAGTCCGCACGGCGGTGGTTCCATCTGGGGGCTAATGTTTCCGGCGCGACCAGAGGGACTGTTCCAATCAGAATTGGGAAGTGGTCGCTGCCATATGTGTCACCCAGTGTATTCCACTGAAACCGAGAGAAAAGGGAAGATGAGCAAATGGAAAGATCAATAGCAGACACCACGCCAGAGGGTAGGGTGATGTGTGTGGGACGACCTGTGTTAAGAAGGCATAGGGTATTATTGTGAATGAAACGTTCGATTGTGCGGCCACGGGCACCCATGTGACTCGCCGGTTCACCCCACGCGGGATTATGTGCGTTGAAATCTCCAAGCACCATAAATGGTGTGGGAAGCTGGTCGATTAAGTTGTTTAATGAAGATACATCGACGTTACCACCGGGTGGTATATAGATTGAGCACACAGACATCTTAATAAATCCGAAGTCGACCCTAGTGGCCACTGCTTGTAGAACTGTGGTTAAACGGATTTGGTAACACGGGGAGTGACTGGTGTACTGCCACCATCACCCCTCCATGCGCAATGGTACTACTGAAGATGTCCTTTCGAAAGCTTTGATAAGTCTGGATATTAAGCCTAGTCCCTGGCGCGAGTTTTGTCTCTTGAAGGCACATGACGGAAGGCATGTGCTCAGATAGTATGCTCTGCAAGTCAATGAAATTGGCACGCAGGCCTCGGCAGTTCCATTGTAGAATGTATGAGGCTATGTTAAAAAGAGCAGGCTATAAAAAGTGTTTAAGATACACAAACGGGCAGACTACTTCCAGGGCCTAGAGCCACCTGTTGGGGGCTTGTTTGGCCCGCCTTCTCGAGGCCCAAAACTTGGCTCGCGATCCGTTGAGCTAGATCGGGCACGGGAGGCCGCTGTTCCCTTGTCTTGGGGGGACGAGGCAGGTCGTTTCGTTCCCCCACGCGACGGTGCAGGAGTTTCAAAAGCGGCACGCAGGTTCTGGATCTGCGTACCAGCTGTCTGTACGGGGGCCTTAGCCCCTCGCCCCGCCGAAGGCGGGCCTTTGTTGGGTGCCTCCACCGGAGGGTGAGGGCGACGTCGGGCAGCGGGAGAGCGTCTACCGCCGCGCCCAACCAGAGTCCACCCCCCAGGCTCATCCGGGGGAACAAAGTCCAAATCGGGGACCCGATCCGGACCCACACCCCCAGTCACAGCAGGGGGCGGCCGGGCGGGAGCAGGGCTCGGCCCCACTCCGCCAGCCGAGGACGCAGGACGTGCCGCCCCCGAGTTAGGAGTCAAGGCAGATCCCCGCCCACGCTCCCCGCCCCCAGGAGGTACCGGGGACGGAGCTGCAGGGACAGGAGCGGCACGCCGCCCCCGCTCCCCGCGAGAAGGCACCGGAGGTGCCACCAACGAATCGGATTCCGGGGCCGCGGACCGGCCAGAAATGACCAGTCCCATCCTTCCGGCCAGGCGGACGAAGTCGCCATGGTGAGGGACCGGATGACCTCCTCCGGTGTCCTGAGGCTACCTCGGGTAGCACCCGAGGCTGTCACCGTGGCGTAACTTTTCTTGGGGTGAGACGCCTCGTAAGCATCCCTTGCTTCGCGGAAGCTCATCTTACCCGATACCTTGAGTTTCATAATTTCTTTTTCTCGCTCTAGTGTGGGACATTTCCTGTCATATGTTGCATGAGGTGTTTGATCGTGTTCGCAGTTCACACAGAACAGTACTTCTGACTGACAGTCGTCGGCTGCATGCTCCTTCGAGCCGCAACGAGCGCATGTCGTTTGACCCTTGCATGAGGCAGTTGTGTGGCCATAGCGCTGGCACCTAAAGCATCTCATTGGAAATGGCACATAGGGCCTGGTACGGACCCTTTCGTATCCAACGTACACTGCATCCGGCAACTCATCTCTATCAAAAGTCAGAACAACTGAATCCGTTTCAAGCACATCAGGACCTTTCTTCATGTTCAGTCTCTTGGCCTCGACTACGCCTGATTCCGATAAGCCATCGACAATCTCTTCCTCAGTGATACCTCGCAGCTCCGGGCACCGTATTACACCTTTTACGAAGTTCTTAGATCTATGCGGTTCTATTGAAACTTTGACAACCTTCTTTGACAGCACACCATTCTCTCTCTTCAAAAAAGTGATTTCATCTACCTTCATTGCGCGTTCCGCTTCCCCGGAGTGTCGAAACTCGACTTCCAAGACACCATCTCTGAGGCAGTCACATCTCAGCACACTGCCAAGGCGGTCAAAGGCCTGCCTTCTCTGGAATGGAGACAGGGTCCGAAGGGAGGTATCTATTCCCCGCACCATAAGGACACGGGGTTTAGAGGGCATAGGAGGTGCTGTGGGGCGAGCGGAGATGCCTTGAGATTCGGTCCCTGGTGTATTGGATTGGGACTCGCCTGGTAGGCGCGAGTGACCAGCGCTCGGCTGGTCCTGAGCAGAGGTGAGAGGGCCGACCTCTTGCTGAGGGTAGGAGGGTGGGTTGATGTGTGAAGTATCCATAGAAGGTTATTTCAATTCGGCCAGCCACGTGCGCCCCCCTTCCGACGAGGGTGCTACGAGGCGAGACGACGCACGGGCTGGCTATACGGGGGAGACGCCGCCGTTACAGAGGGGGAGAGAGACTCACCAAACCCCCACTGCCCCGACGACGGTCCCCCCCTTGCACCTAGCCTGGACGACCCCGGGCGGGGCGCGGACACCCCTCCCTCCCCGGGTAAAGTCGGGACTTCACCCAAGGAGGGAGGGGCAGCCGCGCCCCACCAAAGGCCGACAAACTTTTACAATGCTGCTACTCTTGTCGATG
Organism: Lepas anatifera; assembly: GCA_034440635.1. NCBI lineage: Eukaryota > Metazoa > Arthropoda > Thecostraca > Lepadidae > Lepas > Lepas anatifera. The sequence goes on along the minus strand of JAOTON010000485.1, from coordinate 2,273,623 downwards.
CCTTCAAGAGTTCCCCGCCCTTGCAGAAATCCAGACCAAAGTAGAGTGTTGCTAGAGGACGACGAACGAACACAGCGCCTCCCTCAGCTCAGCTACCAGGACTCCTTCATCCCGGGGTACGGGTCGGTGCGCAGCTCACCTTAAAAAGACAGGCGCCCTCGCACGGCCTCATCGGAGCAGGCGACTACCACCTGCTCGTCACAACTGATTCCCGGCTGGTCCGAGAGGAAGCGAGCCCCCCGGCCCGCAGGGCCGGCGATTAGAGGGATCCAATCGCCAGCCACACGAGCCGGAGGCCCACATACACCCAGACCATCCAGGAATCATAGGCACGTGCGGGGACGCCCATGACACTGGGAAAAAATGGGTAACTGGGAAGTTATGGGTTGGAAAAGGAAGAGGGTCGGTCTGCGCTGTCCAGCCCAGCCGCGCGCCACACGCGACCGAGATGTCCACACTCAAGACGAGCAAGAGTGCACACATCCCCGCCACCCACGGAGACACGCCGGGCCAGACATCGCAGACAGTTGATAGGAGGGGGTATTTAGGAGTGGACAGAAAGGATACGGGTGGAAAGGCATGGATACACAAGGAAATAAGGAAAGAAGAGGAAAAGGAACAAGGAGTTGGTGGGATTTGAATTTAGGAAGGCCAGGAAAGGATGAGGATGGCAGTTTCGATTTGGTCTCTCGCCCGAAGGCGGGGGCGAAACCCATCCTGCCAACTGGGGTCGCGGGTGTCGTCACATCCCGTACCCAATTATCCATGTGCCGGACCAGTCAGCAGGTGCCAACTAGTCCAGCAGATGAAAATCGGTCCCCTGCGGGGCGGCGCGCATCCGGCACCCCTCGCAGGGCGTCCGGGCCGACATCCAGGCAGATGTGGACGCGAGTCGTATCCACCCAAAGGGGGATGGTGACGTGCAGCCTTGCTTCGATGGGAACGTCGGACGCCCCCGCTCTCTCCAGCGCCCTCGCACCAACAGCCCGCCAGCCGGGGTGGTGGTGATCAGGCGCTGAGGGGCGGTAGACTCCGCCGTCACGAGGAGTGGGTCGTCCTTTCGTTTCGTAGGGCTCGGGCCGAACCTGCCAGTCTTGCTGCTAGCACCTGACGACGCACCCTGATAGCCGTGAGGCCCGCTTCTGCCAGCAGCGAGTGACGAAGGGTGCTGACAGGGCATCCGGTGATAGCTCGGGCGCAGGCCCTGAGTTCGCAATCAGGAGCTCCACGTGTGACTCCGACGCAGCGGGCAGCCATGCAGCGGCGGCGTGCTCCATGGCGCCGCGCACGTAGCCGCTAGCCACAGTGCGAAGTTGTGGCTCTCTAAGCCCCCAGGAGCGGCCCGCCATCCTACGTAGCTGAGCGATGCGGGGCTTTTCTTTCTTGCGAAGGTTGAGGCAATGTTCCCAAGTGAAGCTGCCTGTCGAAGGTCACACCGAGGAGCTTCAGATGCCGCCCACCTCTGACGTCAGCGCCGTCCACCTTGATGGAGAGGTTCTGAGCGTCCTGGTAGCGCTGGGACAGAACGAGCACCTGCGTCTTGGATCCCGCGATGGTCATCTTCCAGTCCCGAGCCAACTTGACCATGATGTCAGCAGCCTCTTGGGCGCGCTCTCTGGCGAGGTCGACGGTGCACCCCGTGCTCAATGTAGCCGTATCGTCGGCGTACATGTACACAGGGGTGCTCGGAACGGGCCCCACTGCCTCCACCAGGTCCGCCGCCCAGAGGGTGAACAGGGTCGGCGCGAGGACCGACCCCTGCGGTAGCCCGGCGCGGAAGATGCGGCCGGAGCTGCGCACCCCGTTCACCTCCGCGCAGGCGCGGCGGTCGCGCAGGAACTGGAAGACCCAGGAGGCCATACACTTGGGGAGGTGGCACAACATCTTGAGCAGTAACATCCGGTGGTCGATCTTGTCATAACTGCGGGAGAAATCATAGGCGACGAGGACGAACCTGGCGGCAGTTTTGCCGTCTGACGGGCGGTCTCGCGGCCTCGGGAGGTTAAACCCGTCTTGGAATTCTTGGGTGAGTCATCCCAGGTTCTCTTCAGCGGATCGGCCGCGCTTGAAGCCGACCTGTTCCTCTGGGATAGTCCTGTCCCTCTCCAGCAGGTGGGTTAGCCTCGCTCCGACCATCCGCTCGGCCAGCTTCGCGATGTGGCTGGTAAGTGAAATGGGTCCGAAACTGGAGACGTCTTGTGGGTTCTTCCCTGCTTCCAAGATCGGTATGATGGTCGCCCTCCTCCATGCATTAGAGACCACTGAGCTGCGCCACGGGCAGTTGATGAGGTGCAGGAGGGCATCCTGGCCTGCTGGTCCCAGGTATCGAAGGTGCTCCGTGCACGTTATCGGGATCGGGCGCTTTCCTGGACCTCATCTTCTTAATCTGGTCCAGCATCTCATCTCTGCTGAAAGGCTGGCAGGAGCTGTCACAGGAGCATGGACGTGACCACGCTGCGCACAGTGAGGTCTTTGTGGCTCGGTCACGCCTCCGGTGGCGGGTGTGCTTGCTCACGAGGGAGTACTCGCAAGCGAAGGCCTCGGCCTTGGCTCGGTCCTTCACAGCGACACGGCCGCCGTCGCCGTTGACCGTCTGGCCGGGGCATACGTCCCGCGCGCCCCCTCCATCCGCCTCATAATATTCGTGACGCAGCCAATGGCCGCGGGCCTGTTCAGCTCCTCGGTGACAAAATACCGGAAAGAGCGCTGTCTTGCCTCCTCCTCGGCCTCTGCGGCTCTTCTCTTGGCGGCCTTCCATCGGTCCGTGGTTTCCCTTGAGGGGACCCGATGAATGTCGATCCTCGCCGTCCGGCGCTCCGCCACCGCACTGGCCAGCTCCGGGTCGAGGGCCCAGGGTGCGGGGTCGGCACGGGCTCCGCGGGGATCCTGCAGGAGCTCGCTTCGAGGATGGCGTTCGTCAAGCGCGTAGCCATTCCCTCGACCGGCAGGTCCGGCGTAACAGTGCCAGCCACCGCCTCATCACAGTCGGCGGTGAAGCCAGTCCAGTCAGCCTTGTGGAGGGCCCAGCGCGTCTTCCTGATACGCCGGGGGCGACTGCCGGCCACCGACACCACCTGGGGAGGTGGTCGCTTCCAAGGTCGGTGCCAACCGACCACGTACAGCGGCGCGCCAAGTCTTGGTGGGCCATGGCAATATCCGGGGCCGAGAGGCGAGTCTCCACTCCATACCTGGCACGGGTGGCAGCGCCGTTGTTGAGGATTCGCCAGTTCTTGCGCAGGGACCAGCCATGTATCAGGCGGTCCACCCTGTCCGGGTCTAAACAGACGACATCCCAGGCAGGGTGGTGTCCGTTCACATCCTTCATGATGAGGGTCGGGTCGCCAGCAGGGGAAGGCCTCGAGGGAGAAGTTGTTCACCCGCTCGTCCCCGCCAGACGAGCGTATAGGCGGGCGGTAGATGTTGAAGATGTCGATGGTGGGTGAAATCAGTATCTTGGGTGCGCTCAAGATGACTCTGACGGCGCACCATTCGGTTGTGTCGTCTTGAGGCTGGAGAGGCGACTCTTCGATGACACTGAAGTTGAGGCCGTCTCTGACGAGGATTGCGACGTCCCCTCCACAGACAGGCCCCACGACCCTCCTGCCTCTAGCCCTTCGCGAGATAGCGGCGGTCTGAAACACCGGGACCGATAGGGACTTTCCAGCCAACTGAGCCTCATGGATAGACACCACGTCCGTCCTGACGTCCGATAGCCAGCGGCTGAGCCCCGCGGTCTTGTTGCGGACCCCCTCCGCGCTCCAACTGACAAGCAGCAGTCGGCCTCGGGTTTGGCATTTGTGGCAGTATCTTCGGTACTTGGCTCGTCGGCTGAAGTCACCCTGAGGGCCCATTCCGCCGCGATCGCGGTTTCCCCCACCGGCGGGCCTCCCGGCGGGGGGCGGTGGAGTCACTTATCTACGCGGGCCGGGACGCACCGAGTGTCAGTCGGCGCGCCCGGACCCACGGACAGCGTAGGAGATGTTTGAGAGTCGCCAATGGTGGCGGCAGCGCAGCGGTTGCCAGTCGCCGCGCAGCCGCGGCAGCTCCGGGGCGGCGGGGCCGCAGGGCGTCGGCCCCGCAACGTCCCGCACCTCGGGGCAGCTGAGTTCCATTTGGACGGCAACGGCCAGCGGCGAGTAGCAATACAGCAGTCGCGTATTCGAGGGCGCCCCGACATATCCACCGACTGCTCCTCCGTGACAGGCGTCTGCTTGAGAGCACTTCCCTGAAAAAGAAAATGCGTTAGCAATTGACAGGTCGTGCCACTGGAAGGCCAACTAAAAACATGTGTTTGTTTCAGCAAGCGCATGAACATGGGCCTGAGCCACCTTCGCTGGGGCGGGGAGATACCCCACAGATCTCGGAAATCACACTAATGAATGAAAAGTGGTAGAACTTGTGGGGCATCCTGACGTAATCTCTGAAAATTAAGTTGTTGATTTTTATCAGCAAAGATCTCACAAATCACACAAATGAATGAAAAGTGGTAAACGTTGTTGGGCACCCTGACGTAATCTCTGAAAAATTAAGTTGTCAATTTTTATCAGCCTAAATCCAACGTCACCAGAGGCCAAACCATGTCACCATACGGATATAAGGAGGATGAATGTTTTTGTCACAGCATCTGACGTACAAAAGCCATAACACAACTATTTAAACATTTGTAATATTCTCAACAAATTCAATCGAATGATATATAGTACGATCTTGCTAGGTGACATCTCAGTGATAACAAAAATCCAGTGACGCCAACATAAACGCTGTATCTCCGTTCCAGACGAAGTTACTTAGCTAAATCATATTACCCATGAATTTTCAAAAGAGAGGTCATGGCTCGTACCCAACCCTGGGTTATCTAAATAAAAATACCAATTAACATCTCATAGTAGCCGATGACTTCATGTATTGAGATACATTTTAGATAAATCGACTCCACGTATTCGATAAATCGACTCCACGTACTCATGCTGTTACATTTTTGTTGGAGGTGGTCACTTAACCTGCACTGCTGAGATGACCCGAACTGGACCTAAAATTTTGACACAACTTGCAAAACTGATCAGAAGAAAATACATCCCAAACCATTTACAGGCTTCTGCGAAGACCCAAAGGGGGGGCATTAGTGCAAGTGTAACGTTTTGACAGGGGCAGATGCCGGGTTTCATGTATTTATGATAAGCTCATCTACGGAAATGCAGTAGGCGTTTCGGTTGGGATGAAAAGAACAGGACACTGTTTTTACCACAAAAATCCATAAAAAGGACACATTTTAGCATTGATCACTGTCTGCCCCACCAGCACAATACATCAACAATCCAGCGGTTTTGAACATTTTTACTTTTGAGACTTCCATTCAATTAGCCTCCAAATAAAGTTACCTGGTAAATTGTGTTGCACTGAGGATATCATAGATGCCGCAGCATGATGTTACAGCATGCCGCAATTGACCAGTCACGTTGTCTTCAGCAGCGTCTCACGGGCCATTCCCAGTTGATGGTGGAGTAGCGCGCCCATTGAAACACAACTCAGTACAGGTGAAGCTCTGTTTAAAGCTGACCTCCATCGAAGATCGCATCAGCACCACCACCACGCTGAGGAGAAGGGAGGTACGGCGGTGTTACAAATGCACTATAAAAGAGAAAATACGACGGGGCGCTGGTGGGCAATAGACAGGGCAAAGAAAACACCCCACCACACATTAGATTAAACAAAAATTACATACATATAGTACTATACATTGTGCTCCCCTTGGAGGTCTTAATATGCTATCTTACATCTAGCCTCCTGAGTCCCCACGTATAGGTATCTATACGCAGGTTTGAATAGCTCTACCACCTCCTACCGATGTCGTAGCCTTTTATATAAATTATGTATAGAAAACTGGACATTCTAGCTTTCTTCTGGTGTCAAAATCATAAACTAAACCCAAGAGCAAGTGAGTCAAAATTCCCTTTGTTCGACGATAGGCGTGAGCGCCGGACGGTTTCGCGGTTGCTCCGAAGAAGGTATGTAGTTTAAAAATGTTACTGACCGAATCTAGTTTTGATAAGTATATGAACAGAAAGCTTAAATTATTGGAAGTATCTGAGTTTTTATCCGGTGTTTTTAACATTTTTTTGCCAAACAATCTCCTTCGAAAATGCTATGTATAGAATTCTATACTCCAGGACTCAATGACGACAAAAGTGACATTATACTTAACCATTTGGAGGGCATCCCAGGCATATCATACTCCTTTGATGTAATGAGACACCATTGATGAGGAGCACATGTTAAGCAAATATGTTTTCCTCGTGGTTTCCTTTGTTTTCAATTTTATAAAACTAGAAGATATGGATTAGAACAGGCGATGCTTATCATTCTGGTACTGAAGCGAGGGGCAGATCCGAGGAGGGGGATGGGGTAATAGCCCCCCTTAGGCCTACTACGCGATAATAATACTACGCGAAGGTAGGTCTAGGTGGCCCCTCATTATGTAACCGGGGGCCCCGAAATTAATATCGGAGGCCCCCAGAGTTGTTCTCGGGGTCCCTACCTCTGAGGTCCCACGAAACCCGCGACCGGACCCCTAAAAATCGTCTCAGGGCCCACTGCTGTCCAAGCCGGGTCCCCTGTCCTCGGCAGTTTTATGTCCTCGTTATTCCACCCGGGCCCCCTGTGACTGCAACTGGAACCCCTGCGGTTCACCCGGGCCTCCTTTGGCAATCTGGACACCCTGATATTCTTCCGGGCCACTTGCAGTCCACTTGAAACCGCTGAGTCTGCGACCGGGCCCCTCAGAATTATCCCAAGCCCACTGATGATGAAGTCGGGCCCCTGTTCTCAGCAGTTGCAGATAATTTCCCTGTATCCCACCCGGGCCCTCTGTGACCCAAGTCGGGCCCCCTGCGGCTCACTCAGGCCTCCTGTGGCCATCCGGGCCTCCTGAAATGCTTCCGGGGGCCCATGTGGCTCACTTGCGATCTTGGTGTCGGGGACCGGGCCCCTACGATAATCTCAGACATATTGTGGATACATTCAGCCCCCTGCCTTGCTTGCGGGATTCCTTTGGTCTCGGCCCTCTGTGGCTACAACATCTGTTCCTGCTTGGGAGTAGCAGGTTTATTATCTTAAACACGGTAACTCCTGGCTGGAGTACAAGTCTCACGAGGACTTCGAGGAGATCAGGTACCTGGAATTAAAATCCAGCTTACTGATCAGCTCGTGACTGAAGGTAATAATATGAACTGTGAGGCCAGGCGAAAATACACTGAAAATTTTTCAGAGGCACCAGCTGACGAGCTTCCCACAAAGCGACCAAAGGTTGCAATGTCGTCGAAGGATATCAAAAGTGCTAGCACACAGTACATGCACGAAATTATCCCTGGTAAGGAATCGTACCGAAGATGCCGATGACCGTCCTATAACAAGCTGGCTCTCATCAATTCCAAGACGTTTGGAGTGCTTCTCTAATACATTACTGAAACAATCTTTTTTACCAAGATCCACGAGGCATAAAGGTCATGGAGCGCACACAATGTATCTATTGGGAACCTGGATATGGTACATACATGCTTGGGTCTAACGATAGTCCTTGACTGATCCCTAACGAGAACGTGCTTTAATGCTCGGTGGTATTTAATTTAGGAATTAGGACTTTACTGACAGTAACTTAACACGCGCATTGACGGGGGTCTGAGCCACCTTCGCATTGACGGGGGGTCGGGTACCCGCCCCCTAAGATTTCGAGAACCACGGTAGGTAGCGAAAAACGGTAAACGGCGTTGGGTTGCCCATCCACTTCTCCATCGAAAACATTTGACAATTTTTTGTCAGGTCACATTTAAGGTCACGAGAGGTAAAAAACAGCCGTCATAGGGATAACATGTAAATTCAGTTTTTCGGCCATTACATCTGAACAAGTAAAGATAGAGCAAAACGATTTGAACTATATGAATCCTCTCAGCAAGCCGAATCGAATGATATATAATTTGACCTTGCTAGGTCAAATCAAGGATTTGACCTGACCTGAGGTCAGGTCAAGGTCAAATTATATAAAATGCATATCATTAGAACCCCAAAGCCCAGGCGAGTCTAATGCAGCTAAAATAAATGCTCTATCACCATCCGTTACTGATTTATTCTGTAAAAACTATTTTTCCCATGTATTTCCAATGGAGAGGTCATGCCTCGTACCTGACCTTAGGTCATCGATATCAAAAATACCGGAACAAATTTTAGAGAACTAGGTAGGGGCATTATGTGATATGAGTTTCAATCTGATAAGTTCACCCTGCTCCGACTTATGGTATCTTAAACTTTTTTTAGGTCGGGTCACTTCACCTGTGCTGGTGACCTGACCTTGGATGACCCAACCTTAAAATTTTCACAGAAGTTGTAAAAATGATAAGGGAAAAGGTATGCCAAGAACGGCGGCGCCACGCGCCGCCGTTTTTCTGCTATCTCCGAAAAACCCGAGGGGGCGGGTACCCACCCCCCGTCAATGCGCGTGTTAAGGTGACGATCCGTATTAGTAGACTCAACCGGCGAAGGTACCAAATTTTGTTATGCCTACGTCATAATAATGATTAAAATCTTAGTTAAAAGGGAAAGCAAATACAACGTTCATTGTGAGATAGTGACAAATGCATCATGTTTCACGCAGCGCATCCCGAGAAAAAGTTTATCATTAGTGCACTATTTATAGTCATTGAGTCCTGGTGTATAGATTTCTATACATCCAATAAATTATATTTATAAATTTTTTAATTTAAATTTTTGTTCATTATTGAGTTCCTTGCATCCAAAAACCCAAAAATCAAAAAGGGTTTGCACTTCCATCAAATATTTTGGGCTCGGGTCTCAAGAGGATAGTACTAAGCCTGCAGGATTTTGAAGCGACAGAAAGACAGACAGAAACACACAAACATACAAACAGAGACAGACCTTGGAATTTTAGGACATGTAGACTGCTAAGCCTATATGTGGGCCAGCCAGCCAGTCAGCCAGACCGACAGAGACATACAGACAGAGAAAGAAAAACTTCCAGAAAGCCAGAGATAGACAGGGATAAACAGAAACACAACAGTGAGAGAACAAGATAGACAGAAACATATAAACGGAGACAGATCGACATAGACAGAAATAAACAAAGAAACAACCAGACAGACATTGCCAGATATTCAGGGAAGCCAGATCTAAATACATACAGACAAACAGAACAGACAAAATACAGGGACAGTTAGACAGACATACAGAGACAGTCAGACATACACACAGAAAAATACAGAAACATCCAGGCAGACAGACATACAGAGAATACAGAGGCAGACAGACAGGTAGGCAGACAGACAGAGGAAGCCAGGTCTAAGTGCATACAGACAGACAGAACAGCCAGAGACATACATACAGAGACAGCCAGACAGACATACAGGGACAGTCAGAGACATACAGAAAAGTACAGACATCCAGGCAGACAGTCAGACTGATATACAGAAAAATGCAGGCAGACAAGCAGACAGGCAGGCAGACAGCCAGACAGACAGAGTCTGACAGACAGACATTCAAGCAGACAGTCGGGCAGACAGATGGACGGACAGAGTCAGGCAGACATACAGACAGTCAGGCAGGCAGGAAGACAGGGAAACAGGCAGACAGGCAGACAGACAGGGAGACAGGCATGCAGGGAGACAGACAGTCAGTCACACAATCAGACAGACAGTTAGGCAGACATACAGTCAAACAGACATGCATACTGTCAGGTGAACAGACAGACTGTCAGGCAGATAGACAGACTTTCAGACAGGCAGGCAGGTAGACAGTCAGTCACACAATCAGACAGACAGACAGTTAGTCAGACAGGCAGACTGTCAGGCAGACATACATACTGTCAGGTGAACAGACAGTCAGGCAGGTAGGCAGACAGACAGTAAGGAAGACAGACAGACAGCCAGACAGTCAGGAAGACAGACGGACAGACAGAGACAGTCAGGCAGGCAGGCAGGCAGGTAGACAGTCAGGCAGGCAGACAGACAGAAAGACAGGCAGACAAACAGAGACAGCAAACATTCAGACAACCAGACAGACATACAGAGGCAGCTAGACAGACATACAGAGACAGTCAGACATACATACAAAAGATACACAGACATCCAGGCAGACAGACATACAGAGAATACAGAGGCAGACAGAGGAATCCAAGTCTACATACATACAGACAGACAGAACAGACATACATACATACAGATAGAGCCAGAAAAACATACAGGGACAGTCAGTGACATACAAAAAGTACAGAGACATCCAGGCAGACAGACATACAGAGAATACAGAGGCAGACAGACAGGTAGGCAGGCAGACAGTGGAAGCCAGGTCTAAGTACATACAGACAGAACAGCCAGAGAGACATACATACAGAGACAGCCAGACAGACATACAGGGACAGTCAGAGACATACAGAAAAGTACAGAGACATCCAGGCAGACAGTCAGACAGATATACAGAAAAAATGCAGGCAGACAAGCAGACAGGCAGACAGACAGCCAGACAGATAGTCTGACAGACATACATTCAAGCAGACAGACGACAGACGGACAGACAGAGTCAGGCAGACATACAGAGTCAGGCAGGCAGGTAGACAGGGAAACAGGCAGGCAGGCAGATAGACAGGGAGACAGGCAGGCAGGGAGACATACATACAGACAGACAGACAGACAGTCAGTCACACAGTCAGTCACACAATCAGACAGACAGACAGATAGTTAGGTAGACAGACAGTCAGGCAGACAGGTAGTCAGGCAGACATACATACTGTCAGATGAACAGACAGACTGTCAGGCAGACAGACAGCCTTTTTGATTGGTATAAATTTTGACCAAGTTGTTTCTCAGTTCGACTGTTGGAGTCGGAGTCTCACTAAAGTCATCAAGGGACTTGTCACGGAGACCCCGACCCCACCACCCGAACTAGCAACTCCCACAATGAAGGATTGATTTAGAAGCCAAAGTTTAACGTCCCACAAAGCACAGGGACGGCCGCCCCGCTCAGGTCACCCTCTCACCAGTCAGTTGCCAGCCGACCTGTACGTCGGGTAAACTATTGAGCGCCGGAGCGTCTCAGGTGAACCGATCCCAAGCCTGGACATGCACTGCCACTGCATGCTTCTGAGCAGCGGGCCGGCGCCCAACGCTCTACTAACTGAGCTACCGGGGCGGCTGTCTGACATTCTTTCAGACAGGCAGACAGTCAGTCACACAATCAGACAGACATGCAGACAGTCAGTCGGACAGGCAGACATACATACTGTCAGGTGAACAGACAGTCAGGCAGACATACAGTCAGGCAGGTAGGCAGACAGACAGACAGACAATCAGGAAGACAGACGGGCAGACAGATACAGTCAGGCAGGCAGACAGACATACAGGGAGACATGCAGACAAACAGAGACAGCACACATTCAGACAACCAGACAGACATACAGAGACAGTCAGACATATATACAGAAAAATACACAGACATCCAGGCTGACAGACATACAGAGAATACAGAGGCAGAACAGAGGAAGCCAAGTCTACATACATACAGACAGACAGACAGAACAGACATACATACAGATATAGCCAGATAAAAACATACAGGGCCAGTCAGAGACATACAAAAAAGTACAGAGAAATCCAGGCAGACAGACATTCAGAGCATACAGAGGCAGACAGACAGGTAGGCAGACAGACAGAGGAAGCCAGGTCTAAGTACATACAGACAGAACAGCCAGCGAGACATACATACAGAGACAGCTAGACAGACATATAGGGACAGTCAGAGACATACAGAAAATTGCAGAGACATCCAGGCAGACAGTGAGACAGAAATACAGAAAATGCAGGCAGACAAGCAGACAGGCAGACAGCCAGACAACAAAGTCTGACAGACAGACATTTAAGCAGACAGGCAGTCAGGCAGACAGATGGACGGGCACAGTCAGGCAGACATACAGACAGTCAGGCAGGCAGGGAGTCAGTCACACAGTCAGGGAGTCAGTCACACAGTCAGACGTCAGGTCAGTCACACAATCAGACAGTCAGGCACAACAACAGTCAGACAGACAGACAGTCCGGCAGACATACATACTGTCAGATGAACATACAGACTGTCAGGCAGACAGACAAACTTTGAGACAGGCAGGCAGACAGACAGACAGACATCCAGGCAGGCAGACAGTCAGTCACACAATCATACAGGCAGACAGACAGTCAGTCAGACAGGCAGACTGTCAGGCAGAAATACATACTGTCAGGTGAACAGACAGTCAGGCAGACATACAGACAGTCAGGCAGGTAGGCAGACAGACAGTAAGGAAGACAGACAGTCAGGAAGACAGACAGTAAGGAAGACAGACAGTCAGGAAGACAGACAGGCAGAAAGACAGTCAGGCAGGCAGGCAGGCAGACAGACAGGGGAGACAGGCAGGCAGACAGGCAGACAAACAGAGACAGTAAACATACAGGCAACCAGACAGACATACAGACACAGCTAGACAGACATGGAGACAGTCAGACATACATACAGAAAAATACAAAGACATCCAGAGAGACAGACATACAGAGAATACAAAGGCAGACAGAGGAAGCCAGGTCTACATACATACAGACCAACAGAACAGACAGACATACATACATACATACAGATATAGCCAGAAAACCATTCAGGGACAATCAGAGACATACAGAAAAGTACACAGACATCCAGGCAAACAGTCAGACAGATTTACAGAAAAATGCAGACAGACAGACAGAATCAGTCAGCCAGTCAGTAAGCCAGGTCAGGTCAGGTAGGCAGGCAGGCAGGCAGGCAGGAAGACAGACAGACAGACACAGCCAGTTAGGCAGTAAGGAAGACAATCAGGAAGCCGGTCAGAAAGGAAGACAGACATACAGTCAGGCAGACAGATGGACAGACAGTCAGGGGACAGACAGACAGTCAGACAGGCAGGCAGGCAGACAGACATACAGTGACAGTCAGACATACATACAGAAAAATACACAGACATCCAGGCAGACAAACATATGGAGAATACAGAGGCAGACAGAGAGACAGGCAGGCAGACAGAGGAAGCCAGGTCTACATACAGACAGACAGAACAGCCAGACATACATACATACAGAGATAGCCAGACAAACATACAGGGACAGTCAGACAGACATACAGAAACATCCAGGCAGATATACAGAAAAATAAAGAGAAATCCAGTCATTTTGTCTGTCTGTCAGTCAGTCAGTCAGTCAGACAGACAGTCAGTCAGTCAGACAGTCAGTCAGGTAGACATACAGTCAAGCAGACATACAAACTGTCAGGCAGACATACAAACTGTCAGGCAGACATACATACTGTCAGGTGAACAGACAGTCAGTGAACAGAAATTCGGTGGATGGGGCACTTTCCCTCCGCTGGTGCTTAAAAGGAATGTGGCACCTTCAAAACATGATTTTAAATGAGATAGCCAAGTTTTAAAGCAAGTCAGAAAACCCGGTACTCCATATATCATTTGTCTTGGAACTCAATATTTCAGTAGAAAAAGCTAAAACCTACCTGACACCAGCCCCCTCATCAGCCCCCCACCAGGCAGTCATTGTTGTGAGCTTCCGGGGTGATGACATATGCTGATGTCACAATGAGCATCAGCGAATCGTAGCCCTTGAAGCGTTTCAAGTATGGTAGTGGCTGCCAGATCATGACATCCACAGGCAGATATTTATTTTCCTAGAGGAGTATTTTTAAAAACAAAATATTGAGCTTATTGAACATTTTTCACAGAAATCATGAGTGGTTTCATTATTTTTTGCTAAAAGTACGCCTAATTGCACTAAATTCCAAGATTCAACCAAGGTGCCAAATTCCCTTTAAGAATGTTCATTTCACACCAGCTTGCAAAGTATGACATTTCTGACGAGATCTCGTCAGTGTGAGTGCCCTTAGAGATAGAAGGAAGTGGTGCAAATTGTATCAACCTGGTGCGAATTTGTAAGACTGGTGAGAGGAAGGTGACAATTAAACCATACAAATACTAAATGGTTATTAAGACAGACGAAGTGGCTTGAGAAAAAGTCCCTTAGTAATAAGAGGTAGCATTGCATTGGATGGGTAGGAATGGGTGCATTTTCTCCCATGTATATGACATATTTCTGCAAATTCTTGGAGGCTGGTGGTGAGAGAATTTTAGATGGCTAGTGCGACTCATCCGGCCTGTTGCCATACTTTGCAGGCTGGATTTTACACAACAGGAGAGTATCTGGAAAACAAAAATCACATGCCTATGTCCACTTCAGGGTCATTTTCTGCCATAAAATTTTCTTACCTGCCCCAAAAAGGGGCAAAAGCAGCCCCAAACTGGTAGGTCAGCCTCTCTCGAGGCTGCCCCAACAAGACGTCACAACTTCCCACCTTCGGAAAAGTGGGAACCAGCTTCAATCCCTTAAGCTGTTGATCACAATGTATATAATAAACATACTGTACCAAGCCTTATAAAGTTTACAACCCAATAAAGTAGGGACTGGGTCCTCAACTCGCTGTTCCCAATCTGCTTCAAGAACATTGACGTACACTGGGCATAGATATTGTACAAAATCCTGACTTAGTCTGGTGATGGCTCATCATGAGCTCAATGACAGCGCAAATGAGAGGCACCGGGAATACCAAAAAAATACCTGTACACCTAGGGTATTCCAAGGTAATCATGTGGCCTTCCATCTGGCATGCAATTTCCTTGACAGAGCATAACGCGTATAGGTACCTTCCATTCTGACCTCAAAATCTATCAGCCAGGGTTAAGTAGAAAATACAATGTTACATACGCAGACTATACTTTAAATAATCGCTTACAGCCTGTATTGAAATCCGTAATGATCCCTAGTATATCGTGAAAGACAGGCCGAAGCAATCAAGCAACCCCTCGTGCTCACCTATGCGCTTCCAAAATGGCGTATCCAAAGCCGTGGACTTGCTGAAAGCTTCCTTTAATTCAGTGCACCTCTTTTCTGAAACGCATTTCCGCTCCAGCAACGCTAGAAACGCTTGCAGTATTTATGACCTATTCGTCATAAAAACGGCGGTGTTTATGACGCATCCGTCCTAAACACCGCTTCCTCTCATATGACCTATTCGTCATAAATACCGCGGTGGTCGTGTTGTTTCACAATGAATAAATTGAAATCAGTCTTGGGAGACTTTTGGTAATTTTTTAACATTTCCCAAGCCAAAAAAACCGGCATTCATTTTAGTGAAACTATAGAAGTTAGAGAAATATGATTACCCAAAATTGAAAGCAATGACCCTAAATATCGTGATTCTGAGCTTTTCCTGGCATTAAATTCCATAAATAAATCTAAATTAATGGATATATATTTTAGAAATATCCCAATATCTTGGGTGTCTTTTTGAAAAAACCGACCTCCAGGGTCGGTTTTTTCAACAGTCTCCCAAGCCTCTAGATCCGGTCTTTTCGGTCTCCAGATTTGTCTGGAGGGATTTTTCAAAGGCTTCCATATGCAGAAGCGAATTTTGAGGTCGGCTACTTAGGCACGAGATGCCAGCTTGACGTCACTAACTACGTCATGGCCAAGAACCAATCACCGGACAGTTTACTGAGAGCAGCATGGCCGCGCTCAAGGCCCTAGAGAGAGGCCGCGTTCGGGAAACTTGGGCGATAATGACGCAACGCCAAGTTTGTTCTCTAATGAATGTTTACTCACGGTATGTGAGCTACGATCGTTATGTTACATGTATTTTAGGAACAAAAGTTGAATATTTGATTGAAATTATTTTATCGTTACCAATTTCTTGCCGCAGTCAGGCAGATACAGTCAGGATACAGTCAGATTCCTATCATACAGATTGGGGGTCAATTAAAGGGGCAGGTGCCCCTCCGATCGACCATACCTATGCGCCTCTGGAATATAGGCGGATCCAGGATGGCCGATCGGGGGTACCTTTCCGGGTTGGCGCCATCCGGATCAGGGGGCGCCACTTTTGACCAGAAAAAAACTATGAGGTGGGCACCAAATCCCATCGGTGAACGCCGATTTTCACATTCTGGGGGAACCGAAATTTTAGGGGCACCGTGACCATTTCAGGGGGTGCAGAGGGTCCATCGGAGGGGCACGTACCCCACCCCTGGATCTGCCTATGCATGGGCGCCGAAAGCGGGGGAAAGGGGGGACGCGTCCCCCCTGTTTGCCAACCAGGGGGACGTCCCCCCAAATTTTTGGGTCAATGGCCATTAATGCGGTCAGTTACCGAATATGCTCAAAATTAGCCTCCCCCGGTCAGCACCAGCCCGGTTCTGTCCCCCTGCCAAAATTCCGTGGCGGCGCCCCTGCCTATGCCCCTGGATGGTTGCGGCGCCGCCTGAAGGGTTGATGGCGCCCCTGAAATGTCGCTTCCCACCCTTTCTCCAAGGATGCGAAAATCGGCACCCATTGCTAGGATTTTGCGCCCGCCTGAAATATTTTTCCGGTCAAAAAATGCGCCCCCTGGTCCGGATGGCACCCCCGGGAAGGCATGGACGGCTCCGAGATTGCCGATGGTCGGGGGCACCTTTCCAGTGTGCGCCGCTATTTGCCTGCAAAACTTTTCAGGTGGGCGCAAAATCCTATCGGTGGGCACTGATTCTCGCATACTAGGGGGGGTGGTGGGTGGGAAGCGACATTTTAGGGGGCGCAATTCAACTTTTAGGGGGTTGCCGTGACCATTTCAGATGGCGCCGAAGGTCTATCCTACCCCGCCCCCCTAGATCGGTGTACGAGAGGTGACGGAATTAGTGAGGTGGGAGGTGACGGCACTGGTGAGGCGGAGGGTGACGGCACTAGCAAGGCGGGAAGCGGGAGGCGACGGTGTTCGTGAGGCGCGAGGCGATGGATAGTTGGGGAAGGGGGAGACCATGACGCCGTAGACTGCACATCGGCTCATCGAACTTCTTCGTCGATACATCGCCGGTGTCACGTTCACAAGTATGGCGAGGACCGACTGAATCAGAGGGGGCCACCGCTGCTCCAAGGAGCCGCCGCTGGCCCGGGTTGGGCCGTCGCCGCCGCTGGTCCGGGTTGGGCCAGAGTTACCCAGGCGACTACCGTTGTCGCAGGCCCAGGTGGGGAAGCCGCCGCCGCCGAATACCTTCTCACAATGCCACGACCGGCAAGTTGCCCCGCAATCTCCGGTAGGCGGCCAACTCCATCGGCGATAGCTCACCAAACATACTTTGGGGTTTGTAGGTCAACATGGTGAAATGGGCAGTGTGTCAGTAAATTTAGCATGGTACAATAATGGTAAAAGCAATGTACCTCAACTTCTCACTCTTTGCATAGAATAGTACCATCCATTGTATTTTCCTGGAGTAAATACTCAATAAATGTCAGCTGTAGATGTCTAATGTGCAAAGCCAAGCTTGCTGAAGCATGTGGGGTTGATTCACCCAGCACGTCAACCTCAAACTTTGGTTCACATCACTAGAAGCATAGGAGCTGAAAACGGGGGAGGCATCTCCCTTGTTGGCCAACCAGGGGGATGTCCCCCAAAATTTTTGTCCATCATCATTAATGCTGTCAGGTACTAAATATGCTCAAAATTGGCTTTCTCCAGTTAGCACCAGCTCGGGTCCGTCCACCCTGTAAAAATTATGTGACAGTGCCGCTGACTAGAAGGGGCGCCGATGTGGGGCACCAAGTGACTTGCTGTCACACAGAATTCACAAATGATGCCAAAGTTAAGCCTGATACTGCACCACTTTATAGCTTGATACTTTTAAGGTATCAAAGGATGAATCCCAATAGCATGACAAAATGATCGTCATCAGGAAACTCCTTTAGTTACTTTTTAGGTTATCTCAGAAAACCCAGGATCTTTTTGGTAAATGAGCAATGCAACCAACAAAGCTACGCCATCTTATTATGATTAATTAGCATTATTGTCTGTGGGTATATTTTAAAAACAAGAATAATCTGTACATATCCTGTATTTCACATGGAACCACCTTGCAGCCAATCAAGAAAGCCTGACCTGGCCTGAAAAGCAGATATAGCTCTATTCCAATAATAAGCAAAGTGTTTTGTATTGCTAGTTGCATAGCACATATACCCAAGCAGACCTGAGAAACCAAGATAAAATATAATTTTCCAGTTGCGCCCACTTCAAGGTAAAAACCGCTAACAGTCAAAGCACCCATACTCTGTAATAAGGATATGGGACATCGCCACTTAGTTTTTATTTGGGGAGATGCTCCGACTAGAAATAGGGGGATAACGTGCAGTGGGACAAAAGTTTGGACCAAATTGTTTGTCTTCAAATGATGCTGTTCAAACAATTCACCAACAAATTTAGCACGTCTCAGAATTTGGGTGGATCCACACATTACTTGTAATGACAATGCAGAAAACTTACATCATTCAACCAGTGACCCAAAATAGGTTTTGCGCTAGGGTGTCGAGTGGAAAATTTAGCTCGGAATGTATGACAAGTGAGTGGAAAATTCCCCTCAAAATGTATGACGGAGTAAAAATTTTCCAATTTGGGTACTCAGGTGGTAAACTCTCAGAGCCCTTGTTTGAACTGAGGGATGGATATTTCCTTTAATTTTCTCAAAGTAAATATTTTTAAATCTTCCCCAAGCAGCATTGTTTGACCATTACCATGTGAAAAATTTGAGTTAAGCAGGCAAATCTTTACCAACTGAAATCCCCGGATACAGTCTCCATTTCTTTTTAAGCAATTGGTGAATTGCCACAAATAAAAAACTTTTTGGGGGCCTCTGAGACAACCTTCGGGGGAAAGAACTCTGGGAGCCACCAAGACTAACATTTGTGGGATGAAGATCAACTCTTGGGGGGCTTCCCTAGACCAACTCTTCTGCCCCTCCTCTCCTCTCCCACACGGCCAGCTCTTAAGGGCCCCTGAGACGAAATATCGGGGCCCCCCTTAGACCAACTCTGCAGAGGGGGCCTCCGAGACCGGCAGGTGGTGAAAAATGAAAAGGATTTTTTTCGTGCATTACCTAGTGCCAAAATTAATTATCTAACCATACACTGTATAGTTTTTCTGTCCGGGACAACGCCCCTCCTATACCTATGCCTATAGTTATCGAAATTTTGGAGGCCACTCCTGACCTCAATCACTGCACTTCGCATACACCTATGCTAGGGCCCAGTAGAGCCTTGGTTTACACTTAACTACACTTAACACGCGCATTGATGGGGGCGGGTACCCGCCCCCTCGGGTTTTTCGGAGTCAGTAGAAAAACGGCGGCGCGTAGCGCCGCCGTACTTGGTATACCTTTTTCCTCATCATTTTTACAACTTCTGTGAAAATTTTAAGGTTAGGTCATCTCAGGTCAGGTCACCAGTACAGGTCAAGTGACCCGACCTCAAAAGTTTAAGATAGCATAAGTCGCAGCAGGGTGAACTTATCTGATTGAAACTCATATCACATAATGGCCCCACCGAGTTCTCTAAAATGTGTTCCGGTATTTTTGATATCGATGACCTAAGGTCAGGTACGAGGCATGACCTCTCCATTGGAAATACATGGGAAAAATGGTTTTTACGGAATAACTCAGTAACGGATAGTGATAGAGCATTTATTTTAGCTGCATTAGACTCGCCTGGGCTTTACGGTTCTAATGAAGATGCATTTTATATACTTTGACCCTGACCTGACCTCAGGTCAGGTCAAATCCTTGATTTGACCTAGCAAGGTCAAATTATATATCATTCGATTCGGCTTGCTAAGAGGATGCATATAGTTCAAGTCGTTTTGCTCTATCTTTACTTGTTCAGATGTGATGGCCGAAAAACTGAATTTACATGTTATCCCTATGACGGGCATGTTTTGACCTCTCGTGACCATAAATGTGACCTGACAAAAAAATGATTCAAATGTTTTCGATGGAGAAGTGGATGGGCAGCCCAACGCCGTTTACCGTTTTTCGCTACCTACCGTGGTTCTCGAGATCTTAGGGGGGGCGGGTACCCGCCCCCGTCAATGCGAAGGTGGCTCAGACCCCCGTCAATGCGCGTGTTAATATACACTGGCCGATACATATATACACTGGCTGTAGCTGCAGGCACTAATCGTTTGCTTTGTGGTTGGACTGTTATGCGTAGCGCATGACAGCGCTCTGGTCAGAGGCTCGTGTGATGGAAGATTTGCCCTTCTTGTGTTTGATGATCACGTTGATTGGTGATTATTCATTGTTTGTGGCACTTCATCGATGTTAACCGTTTCCTTTCTGACTTTGCAGGGACGAGTAATGATATTGTTAATGTCCTGATCATTGTATGCTGATGTGGCATGCCAGTCATTGCATGACCAGGAGCTTGCGCACAAGTGCTGCATGCCAGTGTGAGACTGCTCGCACCTTACAGACATCGCGCTAATGGCTGCCAACGGCTGGGACAAAGTACGTCTTCTCTTCGTGTCCTTTTGCCTTTGGTGCTCTCTTTGGCTTGCTTGGGTCCTGCGTTTGATTTACGTGAGTGCTTGTACTATGGTATTGTGCTTTTGCGGCGCTATTTTGTTTGTGTTGCACCATCGCGCGTCTTTGTTCATGCGCTCACTGCGGAAATAATGGCTCAAATTATTAACTTCTTGTTCTCCTTCTATTTTCAGGTTTTACGTACAAATATACACCTACTGCACCATAACCTCTTTCCATGTCTGTAGATGGGCAGTCACAGTAAAACTTTGTAGTCTGGTAGCCTTTCAGTAAAGTCAGTCTTAAACCTTTTGCTCATTCTGGCATCGTCTCACTTGTAGCCTGCTCCTGTTCTTGTTGATATGCCATTCTATGTGACACTTGACACTTCTACTGTATTCTGTAAGCCATAACACTACCTATCCATCCGTATCGTGAGTAGTCCCCATCAAGTCAATGACTTCCTTCTAATATGCTAGTAGGTCATAAAATCTGTTTGTACTTAATCCAGCTCTACTAAGCCTCCCACTATGAGTACTGGTGCTGATGAGCATGCAGAAGGGCCGTCAGGGCGAGGGTATAGAGTACGAAAATTGACAGAGAAAGGTATGGAGTATCAAGAGGAACTGAAGAGGAAGGAAGAAAAACGCAACCAGACACAGGAAATAGTGACAGGTGAGAAGGAAACTGAAGACGTCAGACCTCAGGACAGTGTTTCGAATGTTGGCTCAGTTTCCTCATCTGCTCGGACAGGGAGAAGCCGCTCCTTAAGTGCTGTAGAATCTAAGGTAAGCTCTTTGAGGTTGAAAGAAAGCCAGAGACAAGCAGAGCTGAAAGCAAGGGCAGCATTGTTAAGACAAAAGTCATCGATGCACAGGAAGAGGGTAGAGCTACAACTGGAAGAAGAAGAGTTCGAAATCCACGCCGAGATGGCCATAAGTGAGGCGAAAACAAGGGCATTGGATGAGTTTGAGAGAAATGAAGGTGGAATAGTTAAAACAGAAACAAAGAGAGAGCAGCTGGAAGTCCATGCTCCACCTGAGCAATGCAATGAAGCCATTCAAAGAGAAGAGGTTGCTCAGCCAGTTAATGTTCCTGAAGAATCGAAAGGGTATCTGGACTGCAAAGAGAGTAGGGTGTCTGGAGTGCTTAAAGTGTCATCTGGAGAAGCTGGTCAGCCAGCTGATGTTCTGGGTAAGCTGTCAGAGATTCTCCAAGACAGGGGCCACTCGTTACCCGCAATGGAGCCAGAAGTGTTCAGTGGAGAGTTAGGAGATTTTTTCCTTTGGATAAAGTCGTTTGAAACATACATTGAGAGCAAGACAGGTTCTGCTGTCCAGCGCTTGCATTTCCTTAGCAAGTATACCTCAGGAGAGGCAAAGAGTGCAATCTTGGGATATTTGCACCTGAACACAGAAGATGCCTATCAAAAGGCAAAAACGAAACTGATTGACAGGTACGGAAACAACTTTGTCACTGCCACCATGTACAAAAATAAGATCCATGGATGGCCTGTCATCAGGAATGGAGATGGGAAAGGACTGAGGGAATATGCTGACTTCCTAGAACACTGCTGTGCAACATGCGAGAGCATAGGTCACCTGCGAGTGCTCGATGATCCTCACGAAAATAGCATCATGCTTAGGAAGCTGCCCAAGCCACTTGTGGATCACTGGCGAAGAGTAGTAGATGCATGGCTGTATGAAGCTGGAGGTGGGCAAGTGGCACAGTACCCTCCATTCAGGGAATTTGTCAAGTTTGTGGGCAAGGAGGCACGGATCGCTTGTGGACCCATCCAAAACGAGACGAAAGAAACTCCTCAAAAGGAGACACCAAGAAGAGTGGCTAGGACTCTGAACACCACAGCAGCTCCTCAGGACACAGACAAGTATTGTGTTGTCTGTTCCCATCTGAGTTCAAGCACACAGGACGAAAGGCATGAGGTTGACAAGTGTGGCGTATTTCAGAGTATGTCACTTACTGAGAGGAACGAAGCTGTGAAGCAACTACACCTCTGCAGAGGGTGCTTGAAGAGAGGCCACATTTGGAGAGAGTGTCAGAGGAAGCAAGTTTGCCAGGAATGCGGTCGTCTGCATCCGACAGTGCTTCACAATGACAACATTACACCAGGTGTCTCAAGGGGCGCAGATTCATCTAGGTTTAATGATCAGCCCAGAGTTGTGTCAATGCGTGTAAGTTCTGAGGGGCTTCAGAATGAAGGAACTGCATGCTCTCACTCCATGATCCTTCCCGTGAACCTATGCCACAAAGAAAACCCGCGGCAAACTCTCCTGGTGTATGCAGTTTTGGACCCACAATCAGATGCCTGTTTTATCTCGGAGAAGGTAACAGGAATTCTGGGTGTTCAAGGCCGCCCTGTTAGCCTTAACCTCAGAACTATCACCAGCCAGTCAGTAGTGGAGAGCTCGGTCATTGAGGGGTTGACCATCCATGCCGAGTCAGGAGGCGAGTCAATTGCCCTACCTCCCACATACACGCGTGACTCCATACCGGCAGACAGAACATGTATCCCAAGAAGAGAAACTGCAGAGCAGTGGGATCACCTGAGACCGATCGCGGATCAGATGGCTCCATATTACGCCGATGCAGAAATAGGGCTCCTAATTGGAATGAACTGTGCTAAGGCAATCAAGCCGAGAGACGTCGTCCCAGGTGAAGATGATGACCCATGGGCTGTACGATGTGCCCTGGGCTGGGGTATAGTGGGACTCACAGGAGAAAACCCGCCTGAGCCCTCCCTCTGTCTGTACTCTCAAGTAGACTCAGAGAAACGAAAGCTGTGCCACTTTTCCTTCAGAACTCGGGTGCAGGAAATAACCCCAACGCAGATCAATGAGATGTTCGAGTGTGGATTCAAGATCGATTGTGAAGAGAAGGCTCTTTCAATCGAAGACAGAACGTTCCTGACGCAGATGAGCGAAGGGATCCACAAGAGAGAAGACGGTCACATAGAAATGCCACTGCCCATAAAGGATAGGACTATTAAACTTCCAAACAACAAGTGTGTTGCACAACAGCGGTTAAAGGGTCTGAAGATCAGACTGCAAAAAAATCATCAATATCACAAGGACTATGTCGAGTTCATGGACAAGATGCTAGAGCAGGGGTATGCAGAACCAGTGCAGGATGAGTACAGCAACGCCTCTCTTGGAAACGTGTGGTACCTACCACACCACGGCGTTTACCACCCTCAGAAACCCAAGAAAATTCGGGTTGTGTTTGACTGCAGCTCAGAATATCATGGATCTAGTCTGAATGACATGCTGCTGCAAGGGCCGGATTACACGAACAGTCTTCCAGGGATCCTGTGCCGTTTTCGCAGAGAACCTGTTGCGTTCTCTTGCGACATAGAGGGAATGTTCAACCAAGTATCAGTAAACCCACCAGACCGGAGTCGTTTAAGATTTCTGTGGTGGGAAGGAGGCAACCTCGATCTGGAACCCAAGGAGTTCCGCATGACGACGCACCTGTTTGGTGCTAAATCATCTCCTGCGTGCGCCATGTTTGCACTTCGATCTGTCACTGAGGGCTGCAGCGAGGAGGTGTCTGAGTTCATAGAACGGGACTTCTACGTTGATGATGGCCTGACCTCTGTCAGAGACGAAGAAACTGCTCTAAGACTGATATATGACGTCAGAGCAGCGTGCAAAGCCAACGGATTCAAACTACACAAATTTGCCTCTAATAGCAATCGTGTGCTGAAGGGCATCCATGCCATAGATGAAGATGGATCGTCTGAGACTGTTAGTTTTGACCCAGACAACGTGTCAACTCAGCGGACCCTCGGTATCGAGTGGGATACAGGCCTTGATGTATTTACAATACATGTAAGCCAGAAGCAGAAACCAGCCACAAGAAGAGGTATTTTGGCTGTCGTAAGCTCAGTGTTCGACAGCCAAGGGTTCGTCGCACCTTTTGTGCTTCGTGGGAAGCTTCTTCTGAGAGATCTCTGTCGTGAGGGACTTGGGTGGGATGACCCCGTGTCTGAACATACATTACAGGAATGGAACCAGTGGACTTCCGATATGGTTGCGCTTACGGACATCAAAATCCCTAGATGCTACGCACCTAATGGACTGCACGAATCCGTGCGAACCGAACTGCATCATTTCTGTGATGCCAGCATGGAAGGCTATGGCCAGTGCAGTTACATTAGAACAGTTGATGCAGAAGATCAAATCAGCTCAGCGTTGGTTATCAGTAAGGGTCGTGTGGCTCCTTCTAAGCCGATGACAATTCCCCGCTTAGAGCTGATGGCAGCTGTTCTCTCGGTGAGTGTTAGCAAGTTTCTTCGTAACGAATTGGGAGTTCCGGACGTAGTTGAATATTTTTGGTGCGATAGTAAAGTAGTTCTTGGGTACATATCCAACGAAGCGAGGCGCTTCCGAACCTTTGTAGCGAATCAAGTGCAACAGATTAGGGAGCACACCAAACCGCATCAGTGGAGGTACATCAACACAGAGGAAAACCCGGCGGACCTCGTATCACGTGGCATGAAGGCTGCCGAACTTGTGGGTAATGACCTGTGGTGGCATGGTCCACCCTTTCTTCTCACGGGAGAATTCCCGGAAAACGAGACCCACGTGGAGGTGGCCACAACTGACACGGAGCTGAAAAATGTCAAAACTTTCGTGACAGAATCGAAGGAATGTAAGAAGCATGCTGATCTTCCAGACAGGCTACAGTACTTCTCTGACTGGTCCCGAGCAAGACTTGCCGTTGCTACCTGTCGCCGTTACCTCAAAATTCTGCGACAACGTATCCGTGCCAGAAAGGAAGATTTTAAGGACGATTTCGATGGCATTCGTGGTCCTATATCCGTGGAGGAGGTCCTTGATGCTGAAAAGGTCATCTTGAGAGAACTTCAAGTCAAGGAGAAGATTCAGAACACCAAACACTGTGATGAATACAAGTTTTTTCCGCCAGTCAAGCATGCGCACTCTAAATCGATCAGAGGGCTCGATCCTTGCATGAGAAATGGACTGGTATGTGTAGGGGGAAGAATGCAAAACAGTGACTTTCCTGAGTTCGAAGTCCACCCTGTGATTCTGCCCAAGAAAAGTCACGTCACGTCACTGCTCATTGATCACCACCATAGGGCCGCAGGCCACGCTGGCCGTGGCATGACCCTTGGCAGACTGAGGTCATCGGGGTACTGGATAGTCGACGGAAGACACGCAGTCGCCGGACACATCCTGCAGTGTGTGACGTGTAAAAGGTTGCGTGGCAGAGCGCAGGGACAGAGGATGGCGAACCTGCCGCCTGATAGACTGCAGACAGCAGGACCATTTGCCTATTCGGCAGTGGACTTATTCGGTCCTATGTACGTCAAAGAGCGCAGATGCCAAGTAAAAAGATGGGGAGTTATGTTTACCTGTCTTTGTTCGCGTGCAGTGCACATTGAGACGGCAGCCTCGCTATCCGCTGACTCATTTCTGAATGCTTTGAGGCGGTTTATAGCTCGACGTGGCCAAGTGAGACAGCTACGCTGTGACCAGGGATCGAACTTCATTGGTGGGAAAAACCTGCTGCAGGCCGCGTTGAAGGAGATGGACCAAGATAAATTGAGAAGTGGTCTTCTGAAGCATAACTGTGAATTGATTGATTTCAAAATGAATGTCCCACATGCGAGCCATATGGGAGGAGTGTGGGAGCGCATGATCAGATCTGTGAGATCCGCACTGATGGGTGTGCTGGAGAGACAGGGTCGCCAGCTGTGTCTCGATGACGAACTGCTAAGGACCTTCTTGGCTGAAGCAGAAGCTGTTGTCAATAGCTGCCCTCTTACTTACGTCGGGATGAACCCTGCTGAGTCCTCTGAACCTCTCCCTCTGTCACCTATGCAGTTACTAACTCTAAGAAGTAGTGTAGTGCTCCCTCCTCCTGGTGCTTTCAAGCGCGAGGATGCCTACTGTCGGCAACGCTGGCGTCATGTCCAGCTGCTCGCAGACAACTTCTGGCGACGATGGAGAGCAGAATTTCTGCCCACACTACAGCACCGATCGAAGTGGACGATGACGGAGCAGAACCTTCACGTCGGCGACATCGTCCTGTTAGTCGACAATTTGCCCCGCTCTCAGTGGCCGCTGGCTCGCGTGAGTGCCGTTTACCCATCGAGCGATGGACTTGTACGAAAGGTGACGGTGCGCGCGAAAGGTAGCACCTACGAGCGGCCAGTGCACAAGCTTATACAGTTGTTGAAGACCTCAGCTTCTTCATAGGGAGCCACGCGTGCCGCGGACTGGGAGACCTGAATTGCACAAGTGTCGAACTAAATGCTGTGATATCACATAGGGGCGCAAGCGGCGGAACGATAAAGAAGCTAGCATTCTGTGAGTTTGTCTGCAGTGTTTCACAAGTTCATCGATATGTGCAACATTGTGAATCAATGTGCTCATGGAAGTTACTGTGAACTCAAGGTGCCTGGAAACACAGATCGTTGCGGTTGGCACATTCGGAATGAGAGCAGTCGCGTTTCGATAAGTTATTGTTCGTTCTTGCAGGTGTACAGTTCCGCTTTGGTTCAAATAGTTTGGGCCTGTGTTCCCAGACGTAAAATCCGCCTGAACGGCACTATTCCTTTAAAGGGAGCCACGTTTCCGACAATGTCTGTTTAATGGTAGGTTGTAAATTTGTCCACAAATTTAAGGGAGCCATGTAGCTGCAGGCACTGGTCGTTTGCTTTGTGGTTGGACTGTTATGCGTAGCGCATGACAGCGCTCTGGTCAGAGGCTCGTGTGATGGAAGATTTGCCCTTCTTGTGTTTGATGATCACGTTGATTGGTGATTATTCATTGTTTGTGGCACTTCATCGATGTTAACCGTTTCCTTTCTGAATTTGCAGGGACGAGTAATGATATTGTTAATGTCCTGATCATTGTATGCTGATGTGGCATGCCAGTCATTGCATGACCAGGAGCTTGCGCACAAGTGCTGCATGCCAGTGTGAGACTGCTCGCACCTTACAGACATCGCGCTAATGGCTGCCAACGGCTGGGACAAAGTACGTCTTCTCTTCGTGTCCTTTTTGCCTTTGGTGCTCTCTTTGGCTTGCTTGGGTCCTGCGTTTGATTTACGTGAGTGCTTGTACTATGGTATTGTGCTTTTGCGGCGCTATTTTGTTTGTGTTGCACCATCGCGCGTCTTTGTTCATGCGCTCACTGCGGAAATAATGGCTCAAATTATTAACTTCTTGTTCTCCTTCTATTTTCAGGTTTTACGTACAAATATACACCTACTGCACCATAACCTCTTTCCATGTCTGTAGATGGGCAGTCACACTGGCCGTGAATAAACACTAACCCGCGATTTTTTTCTTTTCCCTTGCCCTGTCTTTTTTCTTTTTTATGATACAAACCACCTACGCAATTTTTTTCTAATTGAGCATACACACTGCACCTTATCTGCATTTATTGTTGCCTCGTGTGCTCTTTTTCACATGTGGGTATGTACCTATATGTGTGTGTGTTCCAAATATATGCATGGATATAACTAACCCAGACGAAACTACAAACTTTCTTTCATCAGTGGGGGAAACTGTGGTCAGCGTTCCCAAGAATAGCTACGTTCCCAATAATGGGAATATTGACCCATATTTGGTAACGCTTCTTCCATAAATGGAAACGCACATTCCCAAGGATGGGAACGCCCGGAACGATGTTTTCAGAAAACACAACAGGAGCTTAGAAAAGACAAGGGGAATCTTTCTACCTGGCCAATTTTAACTCTTCTTAAAATTTGAGGGGGAGTTCTACTTTGAATTAGAAAATCTGTCTTTGAACCCTCCCTCAAATATTCATCTAAACTGCGCGATCCAGCCCCAACGGTAAAGAACGATGGAAAGATTGCTCTGAAATTGTGCAGCCAGACAGGTATTATTTTTTAGATAATTTTGGGGAAATTCAATGAAAAAATAGTAGTATAAAAACAAAATTCCAAAATTGTAGACGGAAAAAATATTTCTCTTGGCGTCACACAGTTGCTGCCCAACATGTGCTGACGAATGAGGAAATAGAGGAAAACCGTGCCTTTCATCTGTTTATGAAGTAAGTAGTGCTTAAAAGTGGTATTTTCGCATTTTCTAAGCTTTTTTATATTGATTTGTATCAGAAAGTTTTTAGATCCTGTAGTTTTTGTCTCCAAGATCGTTTGAATTATTCCGTAGTGTTTTGATGAATTATGGTGCGCCGATGCATCAACTCGATATTTTCTACTGGGGTGCTTCATTCATAGGCAGATCCAGGCGGGGAAAGAGGGTCACGTTTCCCCCGATCGACCCTCGGCGCCCCTCCCCCATCGACCCTCGGCACCCCCCCATCGACCCTCGGCGACCCCCCTGATCAACCCTCGGCGCCCCTTGAAATGGTCACGGCGCCCCCTGAAAGGTCGATGGCGCCCCCCTGATATGTCGCTTCCCACCACCCCCCTCCCCCAGGATGCGAAAATCCGATAAGATTTTGCGCCCACCTAATAGGGGTTCCCTAGGGTCTCAAGCTCCCCCTCAAGATATCAGAGTGCATGTAGTAAAAACATACGCGGAGACTGATTGAAGGCTATGACGGGAGACGCTTGAGCCTCTAGCCCCCCCAAAGAAGTCCTGGATGTGAGAATTGGCCACTCTATAATAGAATTTGGCACCCCCTGCTCGGATGACGCCCCCTTTCGAAAAAAAACTTGGATCCGCCTATGCCTCCTTCTACTCCTTTGAGCCTGTTTCATGCAGGGGTAGGGGTAGGCCTTTATCCTTGGGCCGCTATCATAGGCGGATCCAGGATTTCCGATCGGGGGGACGCCTTCCCGGGGGCGCCATTCTTTACCGGAAGACCCTCTCGGATGGGCGCAAAATCCTATCGGTGGGAGCTGATTTTCGCATGCTGGGGGGGGTGGGAAGCAGCATTTCAGGGGGACCCGTGACCATTTCACGGAGCGCAGAGGGTCGATCAGGGGGGGGCACAAACTCCCTTTGCCCCCCGGATCCGCCTTGGGGCACGTGCCCACTTTACCCCCCTGGATCCGCCTATGGCCGCCATATTTTTTCCGAAAAACTGACATATTGAAATAATTCGGTAGATATACACCTTTATTTGTTTCAAGCTGTCTGAAATTCCAGTTTGAATCTACGATGGCAAATGCGTTTCCAAATATGGGTCATTGTTCCTATTGTTGGGAACGTAGTCATTCTTGGGAACGCTGACCACAGTTTCCCCCACTGTCATGGCAATAAACTCTTCCACACTCTTGCTTTAAGTTTTTTTCTTTATCTGTCAATTCCCCTGCTCCTCTTCACATATCTACTCACCTTTATAGGAATAGGTATGCTCAGGGTCAAGGCCCTAGAGAGAGATTTGGCGCCCACCCGATAGGTTTTTCCAGTTAAAACTTGCGCCCCTGGTCTGGATGGCGCCCCCCAATTGACAATCCTGGATCCAGCTCTGCCAGCTCTTTCATGAATTACTTAAATATCAAACAGGTATTAGCAGAAATCATTATTATATTACTTTAACTTTATATGAATTCGCTGAAAAATGCCTATGGGTGGTGGCACGATTCAATATTGATTCAACCCACAGCCTCACTCAACCATCCTCTTTCTGCCTTTGCTTAGATGGTATGGATGAAAATGGTAATATCATCTTAGATGCTTGATAATCTTGTCTCCAGGGTCTGCAAATAGTCTTGTGTAATGTGACTGCAGCAGTTTTCTCCGGGTTTGTTCCTCTCGATAATTTAATTCAATTTTTCATATCCAAGCAACGTCAATTGTTACGCTTTTGGAATTTGCCCGTTTCATTCTTGTAGGCAGACAGGAAACATGAAGTTTACTGATTCTTCGCCAATTTTAAAGCCCACTCAGAACAAAACACACTTAAATGAATGGCGATTGTCTGCTGCTATGTCTACCCGCCGCTTTGAATAAGCGGTAATGTTTACTTGCTCTTTCAGGAAGTCTTCGCTGCTGGCATGCTCAGGAGGCGATGCGTAACTGACATTCAAGTTGGCAAACAAAGCCTACAAGAAAGTTTTCGTAACTGAAGAAGAGAGCACATTCAGCATACTAGTGTCGTCTGTACAATTAAGGCTGTGAACTAAGAGCAACATTTATCATGGTACATTGCCCGTTTGTTGTTCAAGGATGAGTTGTTGGTTGAAATAAATATATTAAGCTCTTATTATAATTTTTTCGTCTGGTCTGTTCATACAAGTTAGCGTTTTCAGATATATCAAAGAGACGCAGTGCACCGTTGTCCTCCATGCCTCCATTCGGCGCTGACGTCCACTGCACCATCGATCTTGTCAAAGATAGCACTATCGGCCGGAGACGGTATTCCGCCACTTCGTTTCGTGGTTTCCGTTCAATACTGCTTCAGCGGGAAGAAACTCACCTAAAATAGTAATTTGTTAACTTAACAAGTGATATATAATATATATATATATATATATATATATATATATATATATATATATATATTCAATAAGTGCGTACTGTGAATATTCGTCGGTAATGGATACGACATGACTAGCTATTTCTGAAGGTATATCACTACAGCAAAGGAAAGTTTTTTTACGAAGATTGATGTGCCCAAATTTGGAAACATATTAGTATCCCGATATTAAAAGAGAAAGTATAGAATGAAGCATGTGATCTATATATAATGAGGCCTGTGGCCCACGAATCTATTGGACTGCCTCGAACCGAGTTCAAGACATAAGAAAATGAAAAAAACAAACTTAAGGGACATTTTTAACACCGCTTGCAGGTTTCACTTGAGTTGTCCCAAGGACATACCAATCCACACCTCAGCGATATTATGCAGGAACTAGTATTTTACGCACCCAATTATTTCTTTAATAAATAACACAGGAAAAAAACACTTCTGCGATAAAATTTGATGCAGGTAACAATAACACTTAACAGGTGTATCAGATAAGCTGAACGATTAGCGTCACAGCGTCATGTTGAATGTACAAACTGAATAGTATCACTTTGCATCACCCTCATGAGTTCAGCGCACTTTCCTCGACATTTTCGTAAGAGTGTCTTTGCACACCCTGAATTTTTGCGGGCAGTTCGCCTTCACGGTCATTGTAGTTTCGTCCAAGTTTAACCGTGAGGGAGAGAAAATAACACAAAGCCAGGTCGGATGAGAAGGGAGGTTACTGCAGCACAGCAAAATTATTTACCAAAGGCTGTTGGATGCTCAGAGAATTGAGGAGATGCGTTGCCATCAGTCGCCGATGAAGGTGCCGGCAATTGTCTTGTCACAACTCTCGCCTCTTCTTCCCCAACGAACGAGAAGTTTACTCGCGACAGAGCAGGCATCACCATCATACTCAGTTTGCGTCCATACACTGAGGGTAAAGGCGAACGGCGTCGAACCGACGATGACGACACCAACCCGGCACTACGCACGCCTCACCTCAGCTTATCTGTGTTGCGATTCGGACGAAAGTGTGGGCATCGACCAGGATGGCACAGCGGGAAAGCAGCGGATTCCCCATCCAGGGAGTCGGCTCACGCATTACCCACAATATTGCAGGGAGAGAAAGTTCATTACATAAACAAGCAGTACTGGAAAGGGTGCTGGGTGGAGAGCGGCACCCGGTCAAGCCGCATTTTCCACTCACTGCTGTGTTATTTGTACAAAATTTTCCGCTCACTTATCAAGTGGAGCCTTTCTAGCACAATTAAATCATCCCGGTGTATATAAACCAGTCAAAAATATGAGACTGAGAAAATATTTAATACAAATATCTTTCTAAACTGTAAATAAGAGTATTAATGAGGGTCTCAATGTACTTTCATAATATCGTAAATTGCGAATTTTCCACTCGCCAACTATATTTTCCAATATGAATTTTACACCCAGCACCCTAATGCAAAACCAATTTTGGGACACTGGAATACTATCACCATTAAACAGCGCAGCACGAAGCTGCGGTGGCTGACTTGGCGTCTAAGAAGATGGTGATGCAGTCCGTTTCATAGTTTGCCACGGCCGAGCACAAGTAGAATATCTTGGCACGGTAGCGAGAGCACAGCTGTCCGTCTGTAATCTTGTCACTGGCCACTCAGAAGATCTCTAGTTCGAACGTGGAGAGCTTCCATTTTCTTAGCAATCTGCTGCTTATGGCCACAGTGCGGACAAAGCTGAGAGCAGAGATAATTATTACCGAGCTCTGCGCCGGCCCAGAACCCGTAGGTACCCAGATATCCTACCTTGCAGCCTCGCACCTGGTGAGAGAGAGAGAGAGAGAGAGAGAGAGAGAGAGAGAGAGAGAGAGAGAGAGAGAGAGAGAGAGAGAGAGAGAGAGAGAGAGAGAGAGAGAGAGAGAGAGAGAGAGAGAGAGAGAGAGAGAGAGAGAGAGAGAGAGAGAGAGAGAGAGAGAGAGAGAGAGAGAGAGAGAGAGAGAGAGAGAGAGAGAGAGAGAGAGAGAGAGAGAGAGAGAGAGAGAGAGAGAGAGAGAGAGAGAGAGAGAGAGAGAGAGAGAGAGAGAGAGAGAGAGAGAGAGAGAGAGAGAGAGAGAGAGAGAGAGAGAGAGAGAGAGAGAGAGAGAGAGAGAGAGAGAGAGAGAGAGAGAGAGAGAGAGAGAGAGAGAGAGAGAGAGAGAGAGAGAGAGAGAGAGAGAGAGAGAGAGAGAGAGAGAGAGAGAGAGAGAGAGAGAGAGAGAGAGAGAGAGAGAGAGAGAGAGAGAGAGAGAGAGAGAGAGAGAGAGAGAGAGAGAGAGAGAGAGAGAGAGAGAGAGAGAGAGAGAGAGAGAGAGAGAGAGAGAGAGAGAGAGAGAGAGAGAGAGAGAGAGAGAGAGAGGAACGCGAGCATTTCTCATTGGATCTAATGTTATCCGTCTCTTCTCCATTTTCTTTGAACTTTTCAAGATTATAACAAACAAGAAAATAACGCCAATCTTCAATATTCACGTCCACCCAACGTCACGTGTAACCACGCTCTTTCACAACGAGTTTACCACGACTGAAAATCTGTTACCATAGGAACCGTGTAGGAACCAAAGAGTTTGTTTACAAATGCGCCGGATATCAAGCAGCCGCGCCAGACATCAGTCCCTCTACTGGCGTCTGGCGCGGCTGCTTCATATCCGGCGCATTTCTAAACAACTCCTTGGTTCCTACACGGTTCCTATGGTAACGGATTTTCAGTCGTGGTAAACTCGTGAAAGAGCGTGGTTATACGTGACGTTGTGTGGACGTGAATATTGAAGACTGGCGTTATTTTCTTGTTCGTTATAATCTTGGAAAGTTCAAAGAAAATGGAGAAGAGACGGATAACCATTAGATCCAATGAGAAATGCTGCGTTCCTCAGTGTGTATCCTTCCGAAGAGAGTGTCGAAGTCTCAGCTTTCACAAGTTTCCTCAGGATAAGGTGCTGTCCAAGCAGTGGAAGTTGAAACTGAGAATTGGGAAGAAGATAGGCTCAAATGCTGCTGTCTGTTGCAGACATTTTCAGCCATCTGATTTCCATTGACATCCACCTGGTAAGCGGCTGTGAGGCCAGTGTACAAAGTATGGCATTTTCGACGAGATCTCGTCGGCGCGAGTGCCCTTGGAGACAGGACCGAGTGGTGCAAATTTTACCAACCTGGTGCGAATTTGCAAGGTTAGTGACACTTAAAATAAACTAATAATGGCTGAATGGCTATTAAAACACATGAGGGACCTTATAAAAAGCCCTTAATTAACTGACTAATGATTGAGATATCATTGCATTGCAGGGGTAGGAATGGGTGCATTTTTCCCTGGTATGTGGCATATTGGTGCGAATTTTTGGAGGATGGTGGTGCGAGAATTTTAGATGGCTGGTGCGACTCGTCTGGCCTGCTGCCATACTTTGCAGACTGGCTGTGGGGCGATCTCCAGTTCCGCTTATGCCTCCTTCCACTCCCTTGAGCCTGCTTCTAGCAGGAGTAGGCATTTATCCTTGGGCCGTCATCAAAGGCGGATCCAGGATTGCCGATCGGGGACACCTTCCCGGGGGGGGTGAGGCGCCATTCTTGACCGAGAAACCCTATCGGATGGGAGCAAAACCCTATCGGTGGGAGCCGACTTTCGCATCCTGGGGTGGAGGGGGGTGGGAAGCGAAATTTCAGGGGCGTGGCCATTTCAGGGGGCGCCGAGGGTCAATGGGGGGGCACATACTCCCTTTGCCCCTGAATCTGCCTATGGGGCACATGCCCACTTTGCTGTCCCCTTGGATCCTTCTATGGCTGTATTCCTTGTTAGCCCGGGAAACTGATATCTTGAAATAATTCGGTAAATATACGCCTTTATTCGTTTCAAGCTGTCTGAAATTCCAGTTTGAATGTACGATGGAAAATGTGTTTCCAAACATAAGCGTCGCCACCGGCAAAAAGTGGGGGGGGTTGCAGCAAACTTTAACCTGATCCTGACTACAAACTTTGCTCCTTGGGACCAAAAACTCCTCGAATTTGGGCTCCTCACTGCCTTTGCAGCGGCTGGTTATAAGCCACTGCCACATACCAGGCATAAAACACGTATAATTCACCGCTTACCATGCTATTCCCGGGCCCACTAACGTTGCTTACGTTTCGGAGTCCCTCTTTCGCGGCCATCTTGGATGGCACACTATCGCCACTGGTGAGCGTGACCGGGGTCAATAGCCGTTTTCACCCGATTGGGGGTGAAAGTTGAAACCCACTCCAAAGTTTTCTACTACAATTCTACTACTGGGCGTACAAATTGATCGCCGTCATTGACTTTGCATGTAAAATTGCCTATTTTTGGCGGGCTCTCACCGGTAAACCAACAGGGGCTCCCTCATAAAAATGGTATCATCGGAACAATCGTTCTGTCCAATTTCCATTTCTGGGGTCCGATAAGCGGAGCCCATGGAAAATTTTGAGGAATAATGCAAAAACTGGAGCCATGTTTGCCGGTCTCCCACAAAGCTTGGGTTCGAATCCAAGTCGAAGCCAAAGTTTTTCGCCGAATACGATCTGCAAGTTCGCCACGATGGTTGCAGGCCCTCGTTTTTCTCCTGAAATGGAAGTGTTAGACGAGCACAGATAGGACAAGTAAGGATGTAAGGACGAGTCAGGATAATAGTTATATGCCTACGAATGTTTTACTAAGTTCCGCATATAACCGAAAGCAGCATTTTCTGGTTATCGGAAAGCGGCCGCGCTCCTGTAATATCACATACGTGGACCCAGGGGGAAAAGGGAGGCATGTGCCCCCCATCAACCCTCGGCGCTCCCTCAAATGGTCACGCTGCCCTCTTGAAAAGTCGATGGCGCCCCATGAAATGTCACTTCCCACCCCCAACCCCCCAAGATGAGAAAATCGGCGCCCACCGATAGGATTTTGCGCCCACCTGATAGGTTTTTCCGGTCAAAAGTGGCGCCCCCGGAAGGTACCCCCCATTGGAAATCCTTGATCCGCCTATGGGATATCATATAAATATTACAACAGAACAATAACGGCAATACTCAATAACTATGTCGAGTTCGAGAGGGAGGCCATATTACCGACTTTTCAAATTGTTCGCTCAGAGCCTGCTCATGCCCCCTCCCCCTGGGTGTCCAAATTGTATAATCGAGAGGTTAGATTATAAAACAACGCATAGAAAACACCCCAAATAGCTAATCATATTGGCGTTTATTAGCCAGGGGACCACGTCCTGTCTGGATTATCCCCAGAACTGAAATATGATTTGGCGTGGGCAAAGCTGAACGTGTGCATGTATTCTTACTTTCCATCCAGGACAATTCAATAAGACAAATGTGCCGAGTTTATCATTAAGTTTTCATGACAGGAATGCTGATTTTGATCTCATATGATGGTTGTCCAGTGTGCAAAGTATGGCATTTTCGACGAGAACTCGTTGGTGCGAGTGCCCTTGGAGACAGGAGCGAGTGGTGCGAATTTTACCAACCTGGTGCGAATTTGTGAGACTGGTGCGAGTAAGGTGACACTGAAAACCAAACAAATAATGGCTATATGGTTATAAAGATACAGGAGAGGACTTTATGAAAAGTCCTCAACTAACTAACTAATAAGAGAGGTAGCATTGCATCTTGTGGGTAGGAATGGGTGCGTTTTTTCTCCCTGGTATAGGGAAGATTGGTGCGAATTTTTGGTGGCTGGCGGTGCGAGAATTTTAGATGGCTGGTGCGACTCGTCTGGACTGCTGCCATACTTTGCAGACTTGATGGTTGTTTAATTATCAACATTTATCAAATGAACTCCTCTATGAGATTTGCCACTCCCATTAACTAATTGCAGACAATACAATAGGAAATACCTCAAGAAAGGCAATGCAAACATGAATGTTGCGCTACTTATTGCCAGAGAGAAAAAGATAAAGGTACAACCGAAAGTAGTCTACTTTGATCCACTTTTTAACAAATTACCAACCGAAGTTTAAACCAATGTTCATAAAAGAAAAACTGCAATGTTAACTTCAGAATATTAAACAAGCATTAAACTCAGCAGTCAAGGCCTCAGATAACAATATATGGAGGTGGATGCAAGGAGTTGGGGCTAGGAGACTTAAGTTTTCCCCCAATACGTTGGAGCATCTATACAAAATGCATAGATGGAGGTTGTTTCCATGGTGATCTGGGGTGTTTGAGAATGTAAATATGTGTTTATACCTACATGATTATTTACCTGAAATGTGTTCTCCATACTAGAAGTTTTAAAAAGAGTCAGCAACACAAAAATGCAAGAAATAATTATTTTAAATGCAATAAAGTGGAGAAAGAGAAAAAGTAAAAAAAGTACCTAAAAGTACGAGAAAGAGAAAGTGAAGACTCAGGATCAATTGAGCTAGTCAGAGAATGGAACCAACAAACCACAAGCACCTCCAAAATTAACTTGATAATTGTAGGTAAGGTAAGGTAAATGACCTTACAAATCAGCAATTACAGCACCCAACATAATTTTTGTACCCTAGACAGCAAGTACCTAAAATAAAATTGGCATGTGCCAGCAAAATGAACCTTGAATGAATATCAGAGAATCTTTAGACAAAATACCAAACTAATTGCAATATACCAGAATACCAAACTACTGTGCCTTGCCAGACTGGTCTGGTGCGCCTTGCCAGATCACTGCTTGTACTGATTGACCTTCTCCCCAGCCATCAGCTAAGCAACATACTGGCGAGCAGCATTAAGGCTGTTTGGCCTCACCATGGTATAGCTGAAAGCGATGTCTTCCTGAGGCTTGGATGGACAGCAGGAGACTTATCTTCCAGCACTGCCATGAAGTCATTCACCAGGCTTTAATTTCAATTTCACTTCAACAGTGAGGGTCTGAAGTACCTTTCGAGCTTCGTTCTAAATTGTTCTAAATATCAGAATATTTTAAACCCTCATTTTTATATTGCTTTGTGGCAAGCTTAAACGAAAATGGGCAGATATTGGCAATACCCTCCATTATACTACAACCCAACCACAGCCAGATACTGCCCGTAAAAAGGCGCCTGCATTAGCATTCTGATTCCACTGACTATAGGAAATACCAGTGCACACTGACCACAAGAAATTGGTTCCACGTTTTTTCTTTTGTCCTATAAACAAGGAGAGACAAGAAATAACTCTTGCCTTCTCTTAAGGCACCCACAAACTAAAGCAAACTCTTACCTTATAAACAAACAAATAAACACACTACACAAACTGAAGTGACTTCGCCGCAGAAATAGAGATGTGTTCAATTACAGCCGACAGCACTACTGGCACATTATGGTTGGTACTACTTATGGCATTATTCCAATTGATTTCGTAGAAAATGGTTTTCAAAACAAATTGTTTACCTCCCAGAAACAGCCTGAAGATCCCCTACACACAACGGTGCAAAAACGGATCGTGGGGAAATATTACCCACAATGCATCTTGGTCCACCGCTATCAGGGGAAATATTACCCAGAATGCATCTGGGTCTACTGCGATCAGGGGAAATATTACCCAGAATGCATCTGGGTCTACTGCGATCAGGGGAAATATTACCCACAATACATCACAACTTTGGAGTATTGGCCTCGGTCATCGAAAGTGTTGGCACCTGGCGGATTTTTTAAAACGCCAGTAGAGGGACGACGTCTGGCGAGGCTGCTTCATATCCGGCGCATTGTTGAACGCGATATAGATTTTGAAAGTTTATTTTCAGTCGTGGTGAACTCGTTGCTGTGAAAAAGTGTAATTCATGTTGGGTGGACGTGAATATTGAAGACTGGCGTTATTTTCTTGTTTGTTATAATCTTGGAAAGTTCAAGGAAAATGGAGGTGAGACGGATAACCATTACATCCAATCAGAACTGCTGCGTTCCTCAGTGTGTGTCCTTCCGAAGAAAGTGTCCAAGTCTCAGCTTTCACAAATTTCCTCAGGATAAGGTGCTGTCCAAGCAGTGGAAGTCGAAACTGAGAATTGTGAAGAAGATAGGCTCAAATGCTGCTGTCCGTTGCAGACATTTTCAGATATCTCACTTCCATTCACATCCACCTGGTACGCTGCTGTGAGGCCAGTGTGCAAAGTATGGCATTTTCGACGAGATCTCGTCCGTGCGAGTTCCCTTGGAGACAGGACCGAGTGGTGCGAACTTTATCAACCTGGTGCGAGTTTGCGAGGTTAGTGACACTTAAACTAAACAAATAATGGCTGAATAGCCATTAAGACACAGGAGGTGCCTTATAAAAAGTCCTTAACTGACTAATAATTGAGGTAGCATTGCATTGTAGGGGTAGGAATGGGTGCATTTTCCCTGGTATGTGGCAGATTGGTGCAAATTTTGGAGGCTGGTGGTGCGAGAATTTTAGATGGTTGGTGCGACTCGTCTGGCATGCTGCCATACTTTGCAGACTGGCTGTGAGGCAATCTCCAGTTCCGCTTATGCCTCCTTCCACTCCCTTGAGCCTGCTTCTAGCAGGAGTAAGCCTTAATCCTTGGGCCGTCATCATAGGCGGATCCAGGATTGCCGATCAGGGGACACCTTCCCGGGGGCGGCGCACCATTCTTGACCGGAAACCATATCGGATGGGAGCAAAATCTTATCGGTGGGATCCGACTTTTGTATCCTGGGAGGGGGTGGTGGTGGGAAGCGAACTTTCAGGGGCGTGGCCATTTCAGGGGCACCGAGGGTCGATGGTGGGGCACATACTCCATTTGCCCCTTGGATCTGCCTATGGGGCATGTGCCCACTTGCCGTCCCCTGGATCCGCCTGCAGGAATGCAGCCACATGTGGCTGCATTCCTTTAGCCCGAAAACTGACATCTTGAAATAATTCGGTAGATATACGCCTTTTATTTGTTTCAAGCTGTCTGAAATTCCAGTTTGAATGTACGATGGAAAATGCGTTTCCAAACACAAGCGTCGCCACCGGAGATGCCTGCAGGAATGCAGCCACATGTGGCTGCATTCCTTTAACCGGAAAACTGACATCTTGAAATAATTCGGTAGATATACGCCTTTTATTTGTTTCAAGCTGTCTGAAATTCCAGTTTGAATGTACGATGGAAAATGCGTTTCCAAACACAAGCATCGCCACTGGCAAAGAAGTGGGGGCAGCAAACTTCAACCTGATGCTGACTGCAAGCTTTGCTCCTTGGGACCAAAAACTCTTCGAATTTGGATTCTTCTCTGCCTTCCGCAGTGGCTGGTTATAAGCTGCTGCCACATACCAAACATAAAACACGTATAATTCACCGCTTACCATGCTATTCTCAGGCCCCACTAACGTTGTTTACCTTTCGGAGTCCCTCTTTCGCGGCCATCTTGGAGGGAGCACTAGCGCCTCTGGTGAGCGTGACCGGGGTCAATTCGTCCTCTACTACCCTGGAAATGTGAGCTTTGGTTTTATTGACCCCGGTCACGCTCACCAGCGGCGCTAGTGTGCCCTCCAAGATGGCCGCGAAAGAGGGACTCCGAGAGGTAAACAACGTTAGTGGGCCCCGGGAATAGCATGGTAAGCGGTGAATTATACGTGTTTTGTGTTTGGTATGTGGCAGCGGCTTATAACCAGTCACTGCGGAAGACAGAGAAGAATCCAAATTCGAAGAGTTTTTGGTCCCAAGGAGCAAAGCTTGTAGTCAGCATCAGGATGAAGTTTGCTGCCCCCCCTCACTTCTTTGCCGGTGGCGACGCTTGTGTTTGGAAACGCATTTTCCATCGTACATTCAAACTGGAATTTCAGACAGCTTGAAACAAATAAAGGCGTATATCTACCGAATTATTTCAAGATGTCAGTTTTCCGGGCTAAAAGGGAATGCAGCCACAGGCGGATCCAGGGGGACGGCAAAGTGGGCACATGCCCCATAGGCAGATCCAGGGGGCAAAGGGAGTATGTGCCCCCACCATCGACCCTCGGCGCCCTCTGAAATGGCCACGCCCCCTGAGATTTCGCTTCCCACCACCACCCCCTCCCAGGATACGAAAGTCGGCTCCCACCGATAGGGTTTTACTCCTATCCGATAGGGTTTCCCGGTCAAGAATGGTGCGCCGCCCCCCGGGAAGGTACCCCTGATCGGCAATCCTGGATCCGCCTATGATGACGGCCCAAGGATTAAGGCTTACTCCTGCTAGAAGCAGGCTCAAGGGAGTGGAAGGAGGCATAAGCGGAACTGGAGATTGCCTCACAGCCAGTCTGCAAAGTATGGCAGCAGGCCAGATGAGTCGCACCAGCCATCTAAATTCTCGCACCACCAGCCTCCGAAAATTCGCACCAATCTGCCACATACCAGGGAAAAAATGCACCCATTCCTACCCCTACAATGCAGTGCTACCTCAATCATTAGTCAGTTAAGGACTTTTTATAAGGTACCTCCTGTGTCTTAATGGCCATTCAGCCATTACTTGTTAAGTTTAAGTGTCACTAACCTCGCAAATTCGCACCAGGTTGATAAAGTTCACACCACTCGGTCCTGTCTCCAAGGGAACTCGCACGGACGAGATCTCGTCGAAAATGCCATACTTTGCACACTGGCCTCACAGCCGCTTACCAGGTGGATGTGAATGGAAGTCAGATGGCTGAAAATGTCTGCAACAGACAACAGCATTTGAGCCCATCTTCTTCCCAATTCTCAGTTTCGACTTCCACTGCTTGGACAGCACCTTATCCTGAGGAAACTTGTGAAAGCTAAGACTTGGACAATTTCTTCGGAAGGATACACACTGTGGAACGCAGCAGTTCTGATTGGATGTAATGGTTATCCGTCTCACCTCCATTTTCTTTGAACTTTCCAAGATTATAACAAACAAGAAAATAACGCCAGTCTTCAATATTCATGTCCACCCAACATGAACTACACTTTTTCACAGCAACGAGTTCACCACGACTGAAAATAAACGTTC
Organism: Lepas anatifera; assembly: GCA_034440635.1. Classification (NCBI taxonomy): domain Eukaryota; kingdom Metazoa; phylum Arthropoda; class Thecostraca; family Lepadidae; genus Lepas; species Lepas anatifera. The sequence continues at coordinate 2,231,847 of JAOTON010000485.1, read as the reverse complement.
AAAATCTATATCGCGTTCAACAATGCGCCGGATATGAAGCAGCCGCGCCAGACGTCAGTCCCTCTACTGGCGTTTTAAAAAAAATGCGCCAGGTGCCAACACTTTCGATGACCGAGGCCAATTGGGTTATTGGCATCTTCCTCCGTGAGTGTTGGGCGTGGTTGTTTTTTTTTGGCGCGGCGCCGCCATCTTTGAACTAGGTTCTTCTTGTTTGTTTCACTCTCGGTTTGTAGTTTTGAGTAGATCCTGTTTTGGACTTTCATTTGTCAGAAACTTCATTCAGTTAGTGAGAGTCTTGGATTTTAGGACCTTGCCGCAATGGCAAGGCCTAAAAAAGCGAGCTTTTGACGATTCTGTTCTGTTGGAGAGAGATGGAGGAGAGGAAGGGGCACTCGGTCGTTAGTCCTCGTGGCGTTCGGTCCTGTCCTGATTGAGCTCTCGGTTGATAATTGTATAAGTGGGTCGGTGGAGGAGTAGGAGGATTGGGGTGTGTGGAGTGTTTGTTGGAGGGGTTGTTTGAGTTATTGCGTGTGAGTTAGGTATAAGTGTGTTTGTTTTTTTCAGTATAGGTAGTTAGGTACCCAAGCCGGGCACCGATTCCGGCCGGGTAGTTGGCCGCCGCCAACATGGCGGGGCGGCCGAGTAAGAGGAGGGCCAGGGATATAACGGAGGAGTGCTTTGAGAGAGAAGGGAGGTGTGGTCAGGGATCGTTTGTTGTAGTGGAGTTTGAATCCGGAAGGCCGATGAAGGGAAAGGGATGGCCGTGGATACAGGCTGGTCTCAGGGGTGTGCTCGGGGAGGAGAAGGCGGAGAAGGTGAGCTTCTTGGGGGACAAGCTCCTTGTAAAGACAGTTCATGAAAACCAGACCGAGAAGCTGTTGTGTGTAAAGCAGATGGGGGGACAGATGGTGAAAGTGAAAAAAACACGAAAAGTTAAACGAAAGCAAAGGAACGATTTACGCTGAGGACTTAATGGATTTGGAGGAGCAGGATGTGGTAGATGGTTTGAAGGAGTATGGGGTAAGGGAGGCTAAGCAGATAAAGAGAAAAGTCGGAAACAGAGAGGTGAAGACTCCCCTGTTTGTCCTCACTTTCGACTTGACGGTACCCCCCTCTAGGATTCAGATGGACTACTCGTCATACCCTGTGAGACGTAGTTATCCCAAGCCCAGACAGTGCTTGTCCTGCGGCAAGCTCGGACACACTTTTCACATGTGTCAGGCCCCTGCGACCTGCCTCAGATGTGGAAAGGGTAAGCATGGGACAGGTCACCTGACCTGCGACATGAACTGTGTAAACTGTGGAAAAGCTGACCATGTTTCTCTGAACAATGTGTGCCCGGCATACAAAGATGAACTGGAAATTATGAAAGTGAAAGTTGACAGGTGTATTCCGTACACAGAGGCGCGACGTGAGGTACTGAAGGGGAGGGATGTTTCAGGCACATCATTCAGTTCAGCTGTGACCAGGAGTGCAGGCAATAGTATGGTTGGAGGTATTGGTGAGAGCTTGGAGAAGGTGGAGAAGTGTTTGGAGAGTGTGGTGGAGTTGTTGAAGGAGTTGATGAGGACAAAGGTAGCAGAAAAGTCAGGCAGTGAGGAGGTGAGGGAGTCAGTTACAACTGAACAGACAGAGGTGAGGGAGCCAGTTGCAACTGAAAAGCAGGCAGAGGTGAGGCAGGGTAGTAGTGAGGGCGAGGACCAGGTAGAGCAGGCCAGGACAGATGAGGTTATCCAGTCCTCTCAGGAAGAGGAGATTCCTCCGAATCAGGAGAAGGGTGGACCCTGGCTGACGGCCAAGAACCTGAGAGGTGGATCAGGACGTAGACAGGCTGGTGGCAGACTGAGTCCCAATGGGCGTGTCTCTCATGGAAGCTCTCAGGAGAGCTCTCAGGATCACACCTATTGTGATACAGGTCCTCAGTTCTTTTCTTCAAGAACTCTAGAGGAACTGAATAGGATGCATACGGAGGAGATTTATAATACATAATACTGCAATGATGAACTCCTCAGCACATATTTTTAGGTATCACAGTTTTCATAAGTTCAGTTCCATTCTCATGCAGACCATATCACGCGGAACATGGTGTCACATTTGCTGTCGTGCGGTGATTTCGGTCACACTTTTCATTCTTTGCACACCAATGGACTTACGCGTCTACAGTATTGCTGGCAAATTCAAAAGGCACAACATCTTCGGTATATACTTATGTTTACTTCAGGTGTTGGCTTTGGGATATGCAACTCCTCGTCACTCGGTGTTTGCAACTCACATTCAATCACATTCCAAAAAGCACAAAAGCGTTATCAGTGTATTCTTGTGTTCGCTCCGGGAGCTCGCTCTGCGACATCGACATGCAGCTTCCTGTCTTCTGGTTTTCTGCTGCCACGCTCTGGCTAATTCAACGTTCTGTGTGACATCAGCTACCTCCACTTGGAGGGGCTGGTTTGCTTTTGCTGTGTACTTCGCAATATCAGCTACCTCCACTTGGAGGGACTGGTTTGCTTATGCTGTGTCCTTTGCGATATCAGCTATCTCCACTTGGAGAGCTGAAAATGATCTCGTGTGTATTGTTTCGGTGTTCTTGGTGCCAATATCAGCCGCCTCCACTTGGAGAGCTGAAAGCCATCACATATTAGCTTACTGCGTGTCCGGCGCAATAGCAGCTACCTCCACTTGGAGAGCTGAAAGCCTGATAATCCACAAGGGCGATTGCCTCGATTTACTACCCGCGAAAAATGTTTCTGGCGATGTACTCCGAACCCTATCCCGTAGACAGTACTTATGTAGAGTTGGTAGTTACCCTAGCCATAGTCATAGCCTTAGTGAATATGATACTAACCAACATCTTCTTATTGGATGCCTGGTATGTGTGTGTTGTATGTGTGATGGTATATTTGGAAATTGTATGTGTGTGTTCCTTGGATATATGTCACTGTTTGACTTAACAAACCATGTTTCTAAGGAATTTCAGGCGCCCAGTATATTGACCAGTTCCCAGGGGTGCCACCTGTTGTCTGGTCCCCTTCACTTGCGGACATCCATTGTCCGTGAGTGTGGGTGCTGTGATTGGGGGCATCGCTGGAAACAGTGGTTAAACTTCTCCCTCATCATCAGAGTGCAACAATCATGGATGGCCCAAACATCAATGTGGGCTCAGCTGAGGCCTTATTATTTTCTCCAAATGTTGTGTACCCATGATGTCCCTATTTATGCCTTTCCAGGATTTAACCCCCATGATTCCAGGATTTACCCCTTTCAGGATGGATGTAACCAACTTCTGCTCCCTTTTTCAAGACTTTCAGGAAGTGTTTTGGAACCACTAACCTTATCCCAATATGTTGACTAACGAAATTCTTCAATGGAATTGTCGAGGATTGATAGGAAAATGGGCAGAAGTTAAACCGATGCTGCTCATGTTGTCACCCATCTTTATCTGCCTTCAGGAAACCCATTTTTTGCCCAATGACCCTTATAACTTCAGCCTCAGGAACTATTCTTGTTACCAAGCATATGCAGGCACAAATGTAAGACAGGGTGGTGTAGCAATCTATGCATCAAACCAAGTTACACACTACCAGTTACTTTTGAACACAAGTTTACAGGCTGTGGCTTGTGTGACTGTTATAAATCGACAGAAAATTATTATATGTTCATTATACCTTCCTCCTGGCATGCCTTTAAGGAAAAATGAGCTGGACGATATGTTGTCACAGTTTCATTTCCCCTACATAATTTGTACTGATGCAAATAGCAAGCATATAATGTGGGGAGCGCCAAGGAATGATTCCAGAGGAAACATATGGGAGAAAATAATCCATGAACAAACTTTGCATCTCCTGAATAATGGAAATCCAACAAGATTAGATGAATTTTCGGGACATTTTTCACATATTGATATATCCTTATGTTCTAGCATGTTAGCGTCAGAGTTGACATGGAATGTGGATACTGATTGTTGTAATAGTGATCATTTCCCTATACACATCTCCTTTATACAAAATATCCAAACAGATCATGAATATCCAACTGTGCAATTTAACACAAAGAAAGCTGACTGGGTGAAATTTCAGGAGAAATGTGACGTTACAGTTGATGACGATGTGACTGTTGCAAACAGTAGTTGCAAAGTGATAACAGAAATTATTATGAATGCAGCTGAACAAAGTATCCCTCATAAAAGAAAAACGTACAAATACAATTGCCCATGGTGGACAGCTGAGTGTCGGAGGGCAATTGCATTACGAAAACGTGGCCTCAACAGATTTAGGAGAAATAAAGAAAATTTAGCACTATTGTACGAATACAAGCGATTGAAGGCGGCAGCGAGACGCATCATTCGCCAAGCCAAAAGGGAAAGCTGGGAAATATTACTTTGTACTATATCTGTTCGGACTCCTTTAACCCGACTGTGGAGTCTCATAAAATGTTTTTCAGGGAAAAGATATCAACCTCCAGCACCAATTGTTCTGAAGGAGAACGGCGATGTAATTTCTGATCCCCGTGAGGTCGGAAATGCATTCGGCCGATTCTTCTCCGACATGTCTTCTTCTGATAACTACAGTAATTTATTTAGGCAACTTGTAAGAAATCTCAATAAAACTGAACATGCTTCAAACCAAGACGAGGTGTACAATTCGAAGTTTACGCTGGGTGAACTTCGCAGCGCTCTGTCATCCAGCGGATCCACCTCAGTGGGACGCGATGGAGTACATTATGACTTCCTAAAACATTTACCCTCAGACCTGTTGCGACATCTTTTGAATTTCTATAATCTGATATGGGAAAGCAACCACTATCCTCCTGAGTGGCGTCACTCTTATATTGTTCCCGTATGTAAGCCTGGTAAAATAACGTCTTCATTAAAATCGTATCGGCCTATCCAACTAACATCGTGTCTAGGGAAAACTTTTGAACGTATGGTTACAAAGAGAATTATGTGGTATGTGGAAAAGGAAATGTTACTCTGTAAGGTACAATGCGGCTTTCGGAAAAATAGAAGCACAACAGACCACCTTATAAGACTGGAATCCGATATTAGGAAGAGTTTTTTCGATGGGAAATGTACTGCAGCTATCTTTTTGGACTTAAAATCCGCTTATAATATGGTGAACAAGGACATACTAATTAGCAAGTTATTTAAAATGGGGTTTAGAGGTCGTTTCATGAATTTCGTACAGGGTTACCTGAGCAACCGAACATTTCAAATTAAAACTCAGGTGCTCTCAGATACGTTTGTCCAAGAGAACGGGGTGGTCCAAGGCGGGGTAATTTCCCCGCTTTTGTTCATGTGTATGATAAATGATATTTTTGATGATGTTCCGGATGTTGTATCAAAGGCTTTGTTTGCTGATGATTGTTCGCTTTGGGTCTCACATGAAAATACTAATGAAGCTATCGCCCTTCTACAGACTGCTGTGGCCAGTGTGTCTGGTTGGGCCAGTAACAATGGGTTTGTATTTTCAGCCGAAAAGTCTCAGGTGGTCATCTTTAAAAGAAAGATGAGGTGTAGGTTTGTTGGACCAATTAACTGTATTAAACTAGGAAACGATGATGTGGAATTCGTACCGGAAGCACGCTTTCTCGGTGTGATTTTGGACGAAAAGCTGACGCTCCAAAGTCACATCAAGTACATTAGAGCTAAAGCTGAAAAAAGAATATCGATTTTGAAATGTGTTTCAGCTCCCAATTTTGGTGCAGATCGGAAAACCCTTATTCGCATGTACTCATCTCTAATTCGTCCAATCCTGGAGTATGGCTGCCAAGTATTTGATGGGGCAAACAATAAACTTGTGGAATCTCTCGAATGTGTTCAAAATTCCTGTTTACGGATTGCTTTAGGTGCTCTCCGCACGACTCCGGTCAGTGCAATGTTAGTTGAGGCTAACCTCCCCTCTCTGCAGGATCGAAGATATTGCCTGACGGCCAAGTACTGTTTGAAAGCAATTGCTGATCGTGATCACCCGTGCAACGTTCAAATTACCACGCTGTCTTCCCTTCTGCAACTGGGTGAAAGACGCCTGCGACTCCTTTGCGGTATCCCTATATCCTGCAGATTTAAGCAAATTATGGACCTTTTTGGATTTGATGTACCTGATAATTTTGGGAATGCTCCGACAGGAACGGCTCCTTGGGATCTGATTCCCATTGAAACACAAAAACTCATGCATGAAAATAAGCAAAGTGTCTCCCTGGTGGAGGTTCATGAAAAGTTTGTCGATCTTCTCCTCGAATTTGTTGACTACCAATTTATGTATACAGATGGTTCACAAATGAATGGCAGAACAGGCTGTGCGGTTTATTTTGGGTCCGGAGCACTAGAGGAAAGAATTACCGATAATGTGGCAATCTGCACAGCAGAGCTTTTTGCCATTATGAGGTGCTTACAGTTCATTAGGTCTAGAAATGTTCAGAAAGTAATAATATGTGTGGATTCTCTTTCAGCGATTCAAAAATGCATAAACCCTGAAGATACGTCACCTACTTCGATAAATATCCGGCAGTTATACCATGATTTGATACTCGATGGCTTTGAAATAAAAATAGTGTGGATTCCGAGCCACCAGGGAATTCCCGGCAATGATATGGCTGACAGAAAAGCAAAAAAATCCCTTCAGTATGAGCATGTAACAAAAGTAAAAGTACACTACTCGGAATATTACAAACACATTAACAGATGCTTGGACAAGCACGTCGGCAGGAAGTGGCAGGGTTTAAATACGCTGACTAACCTTAAGAAAATAAAAGCACAAACAGGAGAGTGGAGCTCTTCATATAGAATCAACCGACGTGAAGAAAAAATTGTAGCTCGTCTGCGATTGGGGCACACAAGGTTAACCCACAGTTATATTATAGATAGAGATGCTCCCCCGATATGTGATGAGTGTGATGAGAGGCTGACTGTTGAGCATATACTAATTATTTGTCCAAAGTTTCAGGTGCAGCGCAGAAAACTGCGTGCTGTTTGTCTTGATGCGCAAATGACTATAGATGTTTTACTAGGGGACGATGAGAAAATGTTGGACAGTATTATCTTATTTCTGAAAGAGATTAACCTCTACCAACGTATTTAGGATGTCATGCTTAAAATGTAAATGTTAATAGACCTGTGATACGTGAAAGTTGAAATGAGAGTATGTTTATGCCATGCATTATTAACCGGCCCTCCAAAGCCACTCCACTTTTCAGACCTTTCAGAATAGGCATAGACACGTGAACCCTCGAGGTTAAGTGTCTTATTCCTCTTCAATTCAACTTCAATTCAATTCAGGAGAGGAAGGGGCTTTCTTGGTGGTGGAGTTGGTGTCTGGTAAGCCCCTTAAAAGTAAGGGCTGGCCATGGCTGCAAGCTTGCATTAGGAATGTAGTTGGAGGAAAAGTGGAAAAGGCTTTTTTCTCGGGTGATGGAAAGCTGATCATTAAAACGAAAAACTCAAAACAAACAAAACAATTCTTACAGGCTAAGTTCTTTGATGGTGAACCGGTCAAGTGTGTACTTCATGAGAAGATGAACAGCAGCAGGGGCACAATATATGCCTATGACCTGGTAGATCTGGGAGAGGAAGGAGTCCTAGGGTGGCTGAAGGAGTATGGAGTGACTGGTGTCCACCAAGTCAAGAGAAAGACCAGGGGAGGGGGAGGTGGGTACACCGTGTTTTGTACTGACCTTTAATCGCAGCAGGGTCCCAGAGGACATAAAGCTGGATTATGTACGGTACAAAGTGAGACCATGTTACCCAAAACCCCTGATGTGCCAGGCGTGTGGAAGGTTTGGTCATAGGGAGGACAGGTGTAAGTTTGACTTGAAGTGCTTGAAGTGTGGAATAGATAAGGCAGATCATAGCGATGAAAAGTGTGTTTTGCAATGTGCAAACTGTCAATCAAAAGATCACACATATTTGAAGGTAGATGAGTGCCCAAAGTACAAGGAACAGATAGAAATATGTCAGTTGAAATATGATCAGGATGTATCATTTAAGGAAGCAGAAAGGATGTTCAAGGAAAGGCAGAAGGGACTGCCCTTGCAGACCTTTGCCAAGGTAGTGGGGACTAGGCAGGTGCCGGCAGGCGGGCAGCCTTTGCTCCAACCTCTGGGACTAGACTCTCGTCTTAGGACTTTGGAGGAGAAAGTTGATAGGGTCATCAAGTCTCTGGAGGAAAAGCTTGAAAGGGTAGTAGCTGTGTTATTGAAGGTGGTTCCGAATGAGCTTGAAGTTGAGTGTGGCGAGACAAGGAATGGTATTGGGGAGCGGAGCGGTGCAGTGCAGGATGGGTCGGATGAACTGTTACAGCAGGAGGTTCTCGCAGGATCGTCCAAGTTGTCTGCAAACACTGAGTCTGGAGATGAGGGTTGGACAGTGGTTTCGGGCAGCAGAGGCCGAAAAAAGCCAAAGAGAACAGGTCTCACACTCTGGGAGGCATCCCTGCCTCCTCGGCATCAGGTTTAAGTTTGGGTTTAGGGACCCAGACTTCTTCTAGTCTAGGTATGGCAACCCAGAAGACTGTTGAAATACAGGACATACCAGGGGTGTCACAATCCCGAGATTCCACTCCATCAAGAACCATCAAAATCATAAGGATGGGATTCAAAGATCCCAGCATGGACCGGTCAGAATGATATTTGTAGTTTTGTTCATCGCACTGTGGTGGTATCATCTAAATTGTATATTTATGTTTCTTTTGCAGATGCACTTTATCTCTTATGTGTTGCAATATGTTCTCTCTATGGGTTCACATATGTGTCGTATCAACCAGTCCATTCTTTTTCTATTCAAGGGCGCTTTCTCTGTGGCCAGCAGCATCCATACTCCTGGCGAAACCGAGCGAGTGTGTGTTATTTTTTTAAAGCGATGTTTTTCTGAATCGATCATTCACCTGGAGCTTGAGCAGCAACTCACACCTCAACTCCCAGTGCCTTTCTGTTTGTTGTTTTTTGCCACTGCAGTGCCTCCAATCTGGAGCACTCCATCTGCAAATTGGAGCATCACATCCCCCATTTGGAGCATTACACCCCCTAATTGGTGCACCTCATCACTATGTCAGTACCATGGCTGTAGACATAGTGGCCAGAAAGGTAGAATTTATAGAAACAGCTGTAGTATTGATACTAACACTCTAACACTAATCCATGAGCTGGTTTGTCTGTGGTGGATAAGTTGTGAAGCTGTCTGGGTTAAAGTGTGCATCTTTCGTTGTTTTCAGCGCTGTGACTGTCCAATAAATGACCTTAACTTCTCACTAACTACCCAGGATTTTCAGGCACATTTGCCTTTCAGCGGTAGTGGGATGGTCACATCCTGCTCCCTGGCTAGGTATTGTGTGTGTTGTTGCATCTTATTAACAATGTTACGTATCACTGACATATTCCCAGCCCATTTTTCAGCTTCCCTGAAATTAGAACTCTAAGCATGATTCCACAAATCATGCAATGGAACTGTCGAGGACTTATAGGAAAGTGGGCAGAAATCAAACCAACATTGTTGATGCTTTCTCCATTGATCATTTGTTTACAGGAGACCCACTTTGTAAAAAATGATCCCTATGATTTCAGCTTACAAAACTATTCAGCATTCCATGAAGTAGCAGCATCAGGAGCCAGACAGGGAGGAGTATCATTATATATATCAAATAAAATCACAAACTATCAACTGAAAATTACTACCTCTCTGCAGGCAGTTGCTGGTGTCGCTATTATTGACGGTCAACGTGTCATTGTGTGCTCCCTGTATTTACCTCCGGGAACACCAATTTTGATCCAAGACATACATAACCTTATAGCTCAGTTTCAACACCCATTCATCATTTGTTCTGATGCCAACAGTAAACATGTGCTCTGGGGATCACCGAGGAATGACAATCGAGGAAAAATCTGGGAAAGAATTATACTTGATTATAACCTCGATATCCTTAACGATGGAAGTCCAACCAGAATTGATGAATATACTGGAAATATGTCCCATATTGACATATCACTGTGCTCCAGTGCACTTAGGCCGTTACTATCATGGAAAACTGGCCCAGACTGCTTAAACAGTGACCATTTTCCGATACATATAAAAATAGCAATGAATGTTCCAACAAGACTTTCCAATCTGACCCCACGATATAACACTAAGAAGGCTGATTGGGGAAAATTTGAACAAAAGTGTGAAGAGCGTGCTGACCTGAACAATTTGCCCAACAGTTGTAAGAACATTTGTGATACAATTATGCAGGCAGCAGAGGCCAGTATCCCAAAGAAAACAAACATATTTAAATATAATTGTCCATGGTGGACTCCTGAGTGTAAGCAAGCGCTGGCAGCCAGAAAAAGGGCGCTGAACCGTTGGAGAAGGAATCCAAGGAATTTAAATCTACTCCTAGAATATAAAAGGCTGAAGGCTGCAGCACGGAGAACAATTCGAATGGCTAAGAGGAAAAGTTGGGAGTTACTTCTCTCATCCTTTACAGCACAAGCTCCTCTTGGCCGTCTCTGGAGCCTGATAAAGTGTTTTTCAGGGAAAAGGTATCAACCGAAGGCTTCCATCGTATTACAAGAAAATGGAAATACCTTAGATGACCCACGGCAGGTAGGGAATGCTTTCGGTGAATATTTTTCTAACCTGTCGTCTTCAAATAATTATAATCCATATTTCAGAACTGGAATACAAGAACTCCAACCGATAGACAGCTCTTCACAGAACAACGAAATTTACAACTCAAAGTTCACCCTGAGAGAACTTCAGAACGCCATAAGCGCATCAGGATCGACTTCTGTCGGCCCAGATAGAATTCACTGTGACTTCCTTAAACACCTCCCAAACCGATTCCTGAATCAGCTGCTTGAATTCTTCAACCAGATATGGGAAAACAACATATATCCAGAGGAATGGCGCCATTCGTATATCATACCAATATGTAAACCAGGAAAACCTCCTCATCAAATAAAATCCTACCGACCAATACAACTTACTTCATGTTTGGGAAAAACATACGAAAGAATGATCACAAAAAGACTTATGTGGTATTCTGAAAAAGAAAATTTACTGACAAAAACCCAATGCGGGTTTAGAAAAGAAAGATCCACAATAGACCACCTGGTGAGGATAGAAAGTGATATCAGAGAAGCTTTCTTCCAGAAGAAATGTACAGTCGCCCTCTTCTTAGACCTTCATTCCGCTTATAACATGGTAAATAAATGTGTATTGGTAAGAAAACTGCACGACATGGGTTTTCGCGGCCACTTCATGAAGTTTGTGGACGGATATTTGAGCAATAGAACTTTTCAAGTGAATAACCAGGTGCCTTCAGACATTTTCAGACAGGACAATGGCGTAATCCAGGGTGGAGTTGATCTGGCCATCAGAGAGAGAACATTAGCACTACATTCAACAGTTTATTTTAGCTCCTCCGACCAATGACCGTAAAACCTGCAAGGGAACTTTGTATCAGAAACGTTACATTTGAAATCATTAACGGCTTTACATTTATGCTAAACGATCAGATATATCAAAATCATTCTATCCATAGTGAGGTTATAGAAAATACATTGGAAACAGTAGCAATTGGCCTCGGTCATCGAAAGTGTTGGCACCTGGCGGATTTTTTTGAAAACGCCAGTAGAGGGACTGACGTCTGGCGAGGCTGCTTCATATCCGGCGCATTGTTGAAGCGATATAGATTTTGAAAGTTTATTTTCAGTCGTGGTGAACTGGTTGCTGTGAAAAAGTGTAGTTCATGTTGGGTGGACGTGAATATTGAAGACTGGCGTTATTTTCTTGTTTGTTATAATCTTGGAAAGTTCAAGGAAAATGGAGGTGAGACGGATAACCATTACATCCAATCAGAACTGCTGCGTTCCTCAGTGTGTGTCCTTCCGAAGAAAGTGTTCAAGTCTCAGCTTTCACAAATTTCCTCAGGATAAGGTACTGTCCAAGCAGTGGAAGTCGAAACTGAGAATTGTGAAGAAGATAGGCTCAAATGCTGCTGTCTGTTGCAGACATTTTCAGCCATCTGACTTCCATTGACATCCACCTGGTACGCTGCTGTGAGGCCAGTGTGCAAAGTATGGCATTTTCGACGAGATCTCGTCCATGCGAGTTCCCTTGGAGACAGGACCGAGTGGTGCGAACTTTATCAACCTGGTGCGAATTTGCGAGGTTAGTGACACTTAAACTAAACAAATAATGGCTGAATAGCCATTAAGACACGGGAGGTGCCTTATAAAAAGTCCTTAACTGACTAATAATTGAGGTAGCATTGCATTAGGGGTAGGAATGGGTGCATTTTTTCCCTGGTATGTGGCAGATTGGTGCAAATTTTTGGAGGCTGGTGGTGCGAGAATTTTAGATGGCTGGTGCGACTCGTCTGGCATGCTACCATACTTTGCAGACTGGCTGTGAGGCAATCTCCAGTTCCGCTTATGCCTCCTTCCACTCCCTTGAGCCTGCTTCTAGCAGGAGTAATCCTTAATCCTTGGGCCGTCATCATAGGTGGATCCAGGATTGCCGATCAGGGGACACCTTCCCGGGGCGGCGCACCGTTCTTGACCGGGAAACCCTATCGGATGGGAGCAAAACCTTATCGGTGGGAGCCGACTTTTGTATCCTGGGAGGGGGGTGGTGGTGGGAAGCGAACTTTCAGGGGCGTGGCCATTTCAGGGGCGCCGAGGGTCGATGGTGGGGGCACATACTCCATTTACCCCTTGGATCTGCCTATGGGGCATGTGCCCACTTTGCCGTCCCCCTGGATCCGCCTGCAGGAATGCAGCCACATGTGGCTGCATTCCTTTTTAGCCCGGAAAACTGACATCTTGAAATAATTCGGTAGATATACGCCTTTTATTTGTTTCAAGCTGTCTGAAATTCCAGTTTGAATGTACGATGGAAAATGCATTTCCAAACACAAGCATCACCACCGGAGATGCCTGCAGGAATGCAGCCACATGTGGCTGCATTCTTTTTAGCCCGGAAAACTGACATCTTGAAATAATTCGGTAGATATACGCCTTTTATTTGTTTCAAGCTGTCTGAAATTCCAGTTTGAATGTACGATGGAAAATGCGTTTCCAAACACAAGCGTCGCCACTGGCAAAGAAGTGGGGGGCAGCAAACTTCAACCTGATGCTGACTGCAAGCTTTGCTCCTTGGGACCAAAAACTCTTCGAATTTGGATTCTTCTCTGCCTTCTGCAGTGGCTGGTTATAAGCTGCTGCCACATACCAAACATAAAACACGTATAATTCACCGCTTACCATGCTATTCCCAGGCCCCGCTAACGTTGTTTACCTTTCGGAGTCCCTCTTTCGCGGCCATCTTGGAGGGAGCACTAGCGCCTCTGGTGAGCGTGACCGGGGTCAATAGCAGATCTAATATGGCACACACACACACACACACAGTTGGTGTTCTGGATCTCTGCCGGGCGCACAACCGTGAGCACGTGTGCCAAAATGCGGCAAGCGATGCCGACCTTGTCAAATAAATATACATTTTTTTCTGATATATAACTACTACTCCATATGTGTTGATATACTCACTTCGTCCAGGGACGAGAGGGACTTAATAACCAAAAGAACAAGCTTCTTGTACTTCTGTGCCCATGTTAGGCATTACAAGGGAAAAACGAAGCACACGTGGTCACATTGTAGTAAGAAAAGGAAGCACATGTTTACGCTTCCAGTGGACAGCGCTCAAATTGGCCCGAACTGGCATTCCCCTATTTCAGAGCTGGCAACAATCGCATGTCATAAACCCTCGATACCCAATAATTTCTGGCGGCGGGAACAGGAGTGATTTCACCTTTCCTATTTTTGTGCATGATAAATGATATTTTTGACCACCTCCCTGAAAATGTGACTTCCGCCCTGTATGCTGACGACTGTACTATTTGGACAAGCCATGAGAACATACATGTAGCTATTGAGAACATACAAGTGGCAGTAAACACTCTATTAACATGGGCAGCAAAGAATGGATTCAAGTTCTCAGCAGAAAAATCACAGATTATCATCTTTAAGAAAAACATGAGAACGGTACACCACGGCCCGCTGCGGCAAGTATACATGGATAATACCCCTATTGAATTTGCCAAAGAAGTTCGATTCCTCGGTGCAGTACTTGACGAAAAGTTGTCAATGGAGAGTCACATGACCTCAATTAAGGCCAGGGCACATAAAAGAGTGTCTATCCTGAAATGTATTTCAGCGCCAAACTACGGAGCAGACCGGAAAACCCTGCTTAGAGTGTATATGTCTTTAATCAGACCAATTCTAGAATATGGATGTCAGATCTTTGACGGCTCCAACCACAAAAGCATCGAATCACTTGAGTGTATCCAAAATATGTGTATCCGTATCGCTCTCGGTGTTCTCCGATCCTCCCCGGTTGAGGCCATGCTTATCGAAGCAAACATCCCTGCATTGCGGGTGAGACGTATGTATCTGACCATGAGATATTGTCTGAAGGTGTACAGCGACCCAAACCACCCTTGCTACGACTTCGTAGACTCAATGCGTCCCTTTCTTGAGCTTGGAGAAAGAACGCTCCACAGATTGGGTGGTGTACCTTTACCGTGCAGGTTTGCAAAGTGCATGGAATGTCTTGGCTTTGAACTCCCTCGGAACTTAAAGAAATGCTTCGGTAAAACGGCTCCGTGGGCTTTAAATCAGGTAGAAGCGGGAAGACTTTTTGATCAGAAAAAAGAATTGGTTTCCGCGGTGGAGATCCACGAGAAGTTTATTGATCTCCTTTTCAGGTATGTTGACTACGAATTTTTCTATACAGACGGCTCCAAAAAGGACAACAATGTTGGATATGCCTTTTGCTTTAAAACTGGAAGCATGGAAGGCAGGCTGAAAGGCAACATTTCAATTTGCTCTGCAGAACTGTCAGAGACGGCGGATTCCATTTTCGAGAAGTGGTGCAAGATTTTCTGGAGGGGGCGCCTTCCTCCCCAGGGGGCGCCATCATCTCTTGGGGGGCGCCTTTGCTATCCAAGGGCGTTCTGCAGAAACTCTTTGGACTTGGCCTGCGAGGCCACTTGGGGTGGTTTATTTCTAATATTCCGAAAAATAGGTATTGTAGATTTCGCGTAAACTCAGTCGTATCGGATTCGTATCAGCAACAGAATAGCATAGCCCAGGATTCTGTGATTTTCATAGCCTTGTTTGCAGTTATGACCAATGATATTGCAGGCACTTCCCGCAAACATACGTCGTGGGCAATTCCAGCACCAATCGACCAAGGCCTACACGGTACCTCTTCGATTTTCTTTAAAATGGGCATATAGGGTTCTCATGGGCCCCAAAGCCGAATCTGAGAGTTTTAGCTCGATCGGAGTAAAACTTTAGAAGTCTCAGGCATTTTTTGAAAATCTGCTTACAGTGCATTTTTTTAGGTGAGCACAAAACCCTCAAATGCTGATGAATTATGCAATAAAGATACATTTCCTTATTTAAAATGAACCAAAAACTCGAATCTGAAGTCCGTTTGACCCTAAGTCACTTGTGAAAAAATTTATGATTTGACCTTGACCTAAGGTCATATTCCAAATTTGCTGGTACACCTTTTTTCAAAATGGAATGTCTCAAATTGAAGATTAAACTGCTTTCCGTCCAATAAAATAGGTTACCACATCCGTTTTTTATATCTACTTGTGTTTTTAACACGCACAGTGGAGGGTGGTCTGGCGTCAACACGTAATGAAGGGGGTCCCGAAATGCCTCCCCTAAGATCTCGCCAATTAAGAGGGTTAGGAAAACGCATGTTCCGGAATTTGTGAGGCCTGTTAACTGTTTTATTTGAGCTCAATTGTATGGACATATATCTATATCTTTAGGTCATAAATGTCAAATGTATGTACGTCATACCGGACACCTTTAGCGAAGTGCCGTGGTTATACGGGAAAAATCGCGAAACGTTTGAAACATATAACAGTGATATATTGAAACAGTGATATCGAAACATATAGCAGTACGGTGACAGTGGACATCCTCACGTCAACGGAGCCCTGTAGAGGAGTTAGTGAGTTAGTTAAGGGCTTTTTATAAGGCGTTCTGTGCAAGGCACCTTTGCCCGCCTCTAAAGTCCCTGTAGAGGAGGAGGTTAGGGGAGTATTTATACTCTTTTGACTCCGTGCAAATGGCTTCTGAAGATATTACGTTTAAAGAATGGTCAAAATCAGAGAGAGAATCGACGCTTTCGGATTGCGTGGATAATATAGAGCGATTTGTTGATTCCCTGAGTGAGAAGGTATGTAATCTAACCCGTCACCACTACATCTCTAAGGCTCAAGTGTATTATATAGCAAACTGGAAGGAAAAGGCACCAAAGAGGAAGGCGTAGCCATCGATGACTTATCAGAAAATTATACATGTACCGCGCAAAATGCTGCTCAGTTGTATCACTGGTCTGCAAAGCAGGTGACTGCACACCCTTTTGTTCCATACTGGACTGAGGATGGAGTCCGGTGCAGTAGAAGTTGTTTTTTCTTCAAGTGACGACTTAAAGCACTCTCACGTCATGGTTCATACCCTGCAGCACAAACTCGTACCTTGGCTACGCACCCACATGCCAAGTTTGAAGAAAATACATTACGTATCAGACGCGTGCGGTGACCAATACAAAAACAATTTTCACTTTATCAATGCATGCTATCATCCAGATAGACTTTCCAAATACCATGTGAATGGCACTTCTTTACTACCAGCCACGGGAAGAACGCCTGTGACGGAGTTGGAGGCAAAGTTAGAAGAAGAACAGCCCAGGTAAGCTTAAGGAGAGAAGAAAAGGATCAGATCTTGGATCCTCTATTGATGTTCTCTTTTCTGACGCAATACTTCGACACCACAACCCATTTCGAGTTTGTCAGTAGAGAGGAGGTCTTTGAAATGTCAAAACGACTGATACGGCGGTACAGCTCGGCGTTGAAGATCAAGGGCACCCAACGGTTTCATCATTTCACACCCATAAACCTGAACACCATGCAGGTGCGAGAGCTCTCTGAAGACAGCGACGGAACCAGTGGCATATCTAGCCGGTCGGTTTGGGAGGAGCAAAGCAAAGTCAAAAAGGAAAAAAGAGAAGAAAACGTCACGCAGTGAAAAATTGTGCTACAATAATATGACTTGACAGTAGGATTTGGGATATTTGAGCCAAAAGGCAAAAAACGTCACGGGGTGAAAAAGTAAAGGCTCAAGATACTTTGTTCTATCCAAGATCCAATATTTACACTGAACTTAACTGGTTCTGCTTGAAGTTGAGAGTTGAAGCACCGAAATTTTGCTTATAAATTAAAAAGGAGTCGGGGCATAAAGGAGGTCAACCGCTTGGGGGAGGGGGAAGGCAAAAACATAGTTTTGGGAGGATATTTCCATTTGGGGGACACATCGTTTTTGCTTCTCCCCTGGATCCGCCACTGGACGAAACAGAGCTGCCTACTGTGACAGCGTAAGGTCAGCTCAGCACAAAGACAGCTGATGGAGGCGCCAGCTCCCGTATTTCGGTGCATTGTTGCAAACCGGTGTCCGGTGTACATACATACATATTTTTTGCACGTGCTGACAAATGCTTGCTTCCTTTAACTTCAAGGAGAGTAAAATCGCGCAAAGATATCGTCAAGGAGAGAGTATTGCTATAGTTCTAACTCGCAAGTGGGAAATGTTTGCTTCGGTCCGATGCAGAAAAAAACTTAACGATTGCTTTATTTGGCTTTCACCAGACTTCTAGCACTGTTCCTATTGTATCACCATTTTGTCCCACTACATGTCCAATATACTGTCGAAGCCTCAGCGACGAGTTATTGTCATCCTTTAACCCGCGCCCTGCCGGCGGTGCTGTTTTTTCCTCCTCTCGCAGTTTCAATGCGAATATCTACATCCAACTAACCGTCCCGATGATAATGCTCGGGGTAGCTGTTCCTATGTCAATTCTGCATCATTCCCGGCAAACAGAAAGTAGATACCTTTTCAACTTTTTGCGTAAAGCGGAAGTTTTTGAGATGATGTTCGCGCTTTTCCACTCAGGTCTGGCAGTGGCGGCCCGTGCCGCGGCCCGCTGGGGCCCGCGACAGCCTCTGACACAGACCGGGCTCGTCAGCGCAGGCGGCAGGTAGAGGGGTGACAGTGTTCGTGGTTTGGTCAGCTGATAGCGATCGAGGGGACGATAAGGACACGCGTGAAAATACGGAACAATGGCCCAGCCAGCATCTCTAACGCTTGCTTCCTGGAAAACGTCCCCAGACGGCATGGTGACAGCGCCAGGGGGCTCGACAACATCAGCAGGGGCTAATGGGGTGAGAGGGGTGGTCTCAGGTCACCCTCCTTGTATCGTGGTTACGCAGGGGAGATTTCCACGCCAAACTTGACATTGTGCCAGGTTCACAGCTGGATGGCAAAGGGACAATTTGCCGTGTAAAAGGGTAGCCAACGGATAGGGATGTAAAAAGATCCATTGGTAGGAATGGTGCAATTATCCATATCCTTTTAGTTCCTTGAATTTTCCTGTACATTTTATTGAATACTCAGGTGATTAAAAAAATGAATGACGAAAAACATACACACCCTCTCTCCATGCATGTCTATATTATGACATTTCTTTTTATTTAGCTATTTCTGACACCACGTCACACTGTGAAAACTCTGTGTCCGTATCCCCCGAAAACATCCATTTCCTATGGATGCCATTTTCTTTCATCTCAGCCAGGTAGAGCGCGTGTCAGTACGGCTAGGCTTAGCGAACCGAGGTGCGATCTTTCCGTCAGTATTCAAGACGAGACTATGCACGAACAATCTAA
Organism: Lepas anatifera; assembly: GCA_034440635.1. Taxonomy (NCBI): domain Eukaryota; kingdom Metazoa; phylum Arthropoda; class Thecostraca; family Lepadidae; genus Lepas; species Lepas anatifera. The sequence goes on along the minus strand of JAOTON010000485.1, from coordinate 2,213,080 downwards.
ATATGTCAAATTAATTTCCCGAAAATTTATATGTTCACAATGTGTGTAAGCACAATGTAGGGGGGCTACGTCAGTTGTTTTTGCTAGGATATATCCGACAAGTGACAAGTGGTTTATGCAGATGGCATATCAAACGTCAAAAAGTTTCTTTTCCGCTTTTGAAATGGTCCCATCTAATTGTTTCGCCGTTGGGGCGCCATCCCACAGCGAATGCATGTGCTCGCTGGCGCGGCCGCCACTCCCAGCGCTCAGGCACCGGCGCCAGGTGCCGGCACCTCCTGTCTGAGGCTGTACCCGGGACACGGCGCAGGCGGCAGCGCGCCGCGGGTGGCGGCCGCTGTGGTCGGGATGAAACTGCAAGGTTTGGTTAAAAGGACTAATTTAGGCACACTTGATAGGAATTCATGTATGAAACTTATACGAACAAGGTGAAAAACGATTGAGGTGTCTTTTGAGACCCTGTAAGGCACATACGACCGCTTACACTTCAAGTTCTCTATCAGTAAACCAGAGGAGGTTTTTTTCAGCCATGCCGGCAGGGCGCGTAACTCCCGGGGTGCCGGCAGAGCGAGGGTTAAAACACTGTGATGAGCATTAACACGCAGTCGGACAGGGCTTAAGCATAATTGCCCGAGGTGGCCGGAAACTCTTCATGGCAGAAAAACAACATCGATGAGCGAGTTAATTTTGGAAAGAATTTTGAAAATATGTCCTCTATGTTTACGTACTGACTGACTTATAAGCTTACAAAATCAGACATATATTCCCAAATAGCCATAATCTGCGGTCACATAAGCATCGCCACTGGAAAAAGGGGGGGCAGTCAAGCTTCAACCTGATGCTGACAAAAACCTTTCCACGATAGGACCAGAAACTGTTCAAATTTTGGCTCCTCGTTGCCTTCTGCAGCGGCTGTTTATGCAAATTTCAGGATTTCTCCCATTTTGACTGAGGTAAGTAAACTTTGGGCCAAAAAGTGGGGAGAGAGGGCCAGGCCCCCCTGGCCCCCCCTTTTCCGACGCCTATGTGCGGTCACACCAGTTCAAATGAATTGCAGACCTAGCTGTGCGATGAAAACGTAGTATCATCAGGGATGTATGTTAAGATCACTTCACTAGATCATAGGTCACAGACCAAGGTCATATACACATTATCGCAATTGTTGATCCTAGAGCTTACGGTCTCACATGACGTTCCCTGGCAATACGTGTATGATGTTTTGATGTTACAGATGAGGTTACTGAATGCTCAGTTCCAGGTCAAAGGCCAAAGACCGTGGGTCACGGTCAAACTCATTGATTGCCTAATGGTTGCTTCTTTGCAAGCTTCAACGTATGTGCATCCATTATGGAAATATCTCACATTGCGGTGTCATTGGTCAATTACCTTGACCGACCTCCACCGCATCGCAGACTCCAACAGCCGTACTGGGAAGATCTTGGACGAAATTTATAAAAAACAAGACTTTATGGGCAAATAAAATTTGACCCTTTTGGCCTTTTCTCAAACCCGGTTTGGCCTTTTTCCGTCGAAAAAAACTCGTAGTTCTGGGCAGCATCTCTAATCTTTAGAATATGAAATAGCAAAAATTAGGAGACTTTTTTAACACTAGCACGTGTAAATTTTATTAACACCTCCCTCCAAATGGGGGTTTGATCCCCCGAAGACATTATAATGGCCAGCACAAGAAAATTTCCCTCCCCCCCCACTGAGTTTTCCTTAAAAAATGCTCTGCTTTCCTCTCCAGGGGGCGCCTTTCCTATCTATGGGTGCTTATTCTTTCTAGAGGGGGCGCCTTTTCTCTCGGGGGGGGCGCCTTTTGCTATCCAGGGGTGCCTGTGCTAACTAGGAGGCGCATATGATATCCAGGGGCGCCGTTGATCTTCTTCGGAGGCGTCTCTGCTGATCAGGAGGCGCCTGCGCTATCCAGGGGCGCCTATGCTATCCAGAGGCCCGGATCCTTTACTCAGGGGGCGGGGGCGCCTTTTGCTGTCTAGGGGTACCTGTGCTAACCAGGGGCGCATATGCTATCCCGGGGTGCCGTTGCTCTTCTTTAGGGGCGCTTCTGCCGTCCAGGGGTGCCTATGCTATCCAGAGGGTGTCTTCTGTCCATGGAGCGCTTCTGCCATCTGGGGCGCTTTTAGTATCAAAGGGCGTATTTGCTGTTTTGGGGGCGCCTATCCTATCCAGAGGGCGCCCCTGCTGTCCAGGGAGCGCGATTGCTATTCAAGGGAGCTTATGATATCCAGAGGGGCGCCTTTGCTCTATGGGGGGGCGCCTCTTGGTGTACAGGAGTGCCTGTGCTAACCAGAGGGCGCCTATGCTATCCAGGGGCGTCGTTAATCCTCAATTGGGGGTGCCTTTTTCTGTCCAGGGGCGCCTCTGCTATCTAGGGGTCGCCTTTGCTATCCAGAGGGGCGCCTTTACTCAAGGGGGTGGGCGCCTTTTGCTGTCCAGGGCGCAGCTTTGATGTCAGGGGGCGCCATTAATATTTGAAAGTGTATTTTATTTTACACAGAGGGTACTACCTCTTCAGACAGGCGATGTGTCTGATTTTCTCTTGACCGGCCGGGGGCGCCGGCCAAATTCGGGGGTGCCACCCAAATCCGTGGGGGCCTCACCGGACGAGGTCAAAACCAGGTGTTCAAAAATATACTTTTGTACACCATAATTTTTTCAAGGTGTGCAACTGCACACCCTGTCCCGCGGAATCCGCCGTCCCTTCCATCCCTGCTCATCAGGGAGCGCCTTTGCTATTCAAGGGAGCTTATGCTATCCAGAGGGGGTGCCTTTTCTTTATGGGGGGCGCCTTTTGGTGTACAGGAGTGCTTGTGCTAACCAGAGGGCGCCTATACTATCCGGGGGCGTCGTTACTCCTCTACTGGGGGCGCCTTTTTCTATCCAGGGGCGCCTCTTGTTGTCTAGGGGGCGCCTTTTCTTTCCAAGGGCGCCCATGCTATCCAGAGGGGCGCCTTTACTCAAGGGGGAGTGCCTATTGCTTTCCAGGGCGAAGCTTTGATGTCAAGGTGCGCCATTCATGTATGAAAATGCCTTTTTCACAGAGGATCCTACCTCTTTAGGTAGGCGGTGATTAGGCTTGATTTTCTCTGACCGGCCGGGGGCGCCGGAAAAATCCGGGGGTGTCACCCAAATCCGTGGGGGCGGGGGCGGGGCCTCTCCGGGCTAGGTCAAAACTAGGTGTGCGAGAAGATACTTTTGCACACCAACATTTTTCATGGTGTGCAACTGCAGACCCTGTCCCGCGGAATCCGCCGTCCCTGCCGCCGTTGCCCTGGGGGGTCTCTCCAGGAGGCACCTCTGCTCTCCAGGGGGCGCCTTTGTTATCCAAGGGCGCCTATTTTATCCAGGGGGCGCCTTTTCTCTGCGGGGGGGCGCCTTTTGCTGTCCAGGGTGCCTGTGCTAATCAGGGGGCGCATGTGATATCTAGGGGCGCCGTTTCTCTTCTTCGGAGGCGCCTCAGCTGTCCAGGAGGCGCCTACGCTTTCAAGGGCGCCCATGCTATCCAGAGGGGCGCCTTTACTCAAGGGGGAGTGCCTATTGCTTTCCGGGGCGAAGCTTTGATGTCAAGGTGCGCCATTCATGTATGAAAATGCCTTTTTCACAGAGGATCCTACCTCTTTAGGTAGGCGGTGATTAGGCTTGATTTTCTCTGACCGGCCGGGGGCGCCGGAAAAATCCGGGGGTGTCACCCAAATCCGTGGGGGCGGGGGGCGGGGCCTCTCCGGGCTAGGTCAAAACTAGGTGTGCGAGAAGATACTTTTGCACACCAACATTTTTCATGGTGTGCAACTGCAGACCCTGTCCCGCGGAATCCGCCGTCCCTGCCGCCGTTGCCCTGGGGGGTCTCTCCAGGAGGCACCTCTGCTCTCCAGGGGGCGCCTTTCTTATCCAAGGGCGCCTATTTTATCCAGGGGGCGCCTTTTCTCTGCGGGGGGGGGCGCCTTTTGCTGTCCAGGGGTGCCTGTGCTAATCAGGAGGCGCATGTGATATCCTGGGGCGCCATTTCTCTTCTTCGGAGGCACCTCGGCCGTCCAGGAGGTGCCTACGCTATCCAAGGGCGCCTATGCTACCCAGAGGGGCGTCTTTACTCAAAGGGGCGCATTTTGCTGCCCAGGGCGCAGCTATGATGTAAGGGGGCGCCATTCATATATGAAAATGTCTATTTTTCACAGAGGATCCTACCTCTTCAGGTAGGCGGTAATTAGGCTTGATTTTCTCTGACCGGCCGGGGGCGCCGGCTGAGGCCGGGGGAGGGGGCGCCTCCTGGACAAAGCCAAAACAAGTGGTGCAAAAAGATACTTTTGCACCACTTGAAAAAAATCGAGTGGTGCAACTGCACCACTTGCACCCTGGAATCCACCGTCCCTGAGAACTGTTCGCAATCCTACAGTGTATGAAATTCATCAAATCTCGTAATGTAAGGAGGGCGGTTATGTGTGTTGACTCTTTTTCAGCCATTCAAAAAATTGTTAACACTGACGACCAGTCCCCAGCCACCATAGAGATCCGGCAACTGTATCACGACTTGATTCTTGACGATTTCCGGATTAACATTGTGTGGATCCCCAGTCACTGCGGTATTCCGGGCAACGAGAGGGCTGACCAGCAGGCCAGACGAGCCCACACGTCGAGGATATGGATGTGCACTGGTTTGAATTTGGTTGCATTTTGAAAAAATGCATGAATAGATATACCCTAAATCAGTGGCAAGGGACTAACAGACGGACTAACCTCAAATTCATAAAAAAAGAACCGGGAGATTGGAGTTCGTCAAATAGAAGCGATAGACGAGAGGAGATTGTGTTGGCTAGGCTACGTGTTGGACACACAAGATTAACGCATGGCTTTATAATGGATAGAGACCCACCTCCTGTATGTGACCTCTGCGACGTTCGGATAGATGTGGAACATATCGTTGTAACATGTCCCAAATTTCAGGCCGAACGAGCGAACCTGCTGTCAATTTGCAGACAGCGCAATACTCCACTGTCTCCAGTGACGGATCCAAGGGGGGCCCAGGGGGCCCGGGCCCCCCCCTTAGCTCCGAAGCGCCCCAGTAAAGCTCAGCTCATATCGGGCGCCGAAGGCGCCCGATATGAGCGGCACACCTGTACCTATTTCGTGCGCCAAGGTGGTAGATACCACTTATTCCACTTGAATGAACACATACTCCTTAAAACCATGGCAAAGCGCCCTTGCCCAAACACTAGACGCCTTTACTGGTCTTTTGCGCCCCAGTAAAATGTTGAAGATGAAATTTAGAAAGCTAACAAAAGTGCCCCGGCAAAGAAAAGGCGCCACTAGATAGCAAGATTGCGCCATGGGGAACTAATGCACCCCTGAGTAGCCTAGGCGCCCCCTGGATGAAGCGCCCCTGGGTAGCCTAGGCACCCCCTGGATGAAGCGCCCTACGGATACCATATGCGCCCTTGGCTAGGAAAGGCGCCCCTGGGCAGCAAAGGCAAATCTTGGTAACATAGGTGAACTGGACAGCATAAGCGCCCCTTAGATAGAAATAGACGCTTTAGGAAAATAAAATGCTCACCTTCGGTAGAAAAAGGCGCCCTTTGATAGCCTAGGCGCCCACTGGAAAAAGCGCCCTACGGATGTCATTTGTCATATGCACCCTTGGATAGCAAAGGCGTCCCTGGACAGCAAAGGCGCCCCTGGGTAGCAAAGGCGCCCCTAGGAAGGCACCCCTTCGATAAAAACCCGCCTTTGGATAGCCTAGGCGCCCCCTGGATGAAGCGAACTACGGATATCATATGCGCCGTTGGCTAGGAAAGGCGCCCCTGGGCAGCAAAGGCAAATCTTGGTAACATAGGTACCCCGGACAGCATAAGCGCCCCTTAGATAGAAGTGGGCGCTTTAGGAAAATAAAATGCTCACCTTGGGTAGAAAAAGGCGCCCTTTGATAGCCTAGGCGCCCACTGGAAAAAGCGCCCTAAGGATGTCATATGCACTCTTGGAAAGCAAAGGCGCCCCTGGACAGCAAAGACAACCCTGGATAACACAAGTGCTGTGGACAGCAAAGGCGCCCCTGGGACGGCAGCCCTTCGATAGAAAAGCCGCCTTTGTATAGCCTAGGCGCCCCCTGGAAAAAGCGCCCTACGGATGTCATATGCACCCTTGGATAGCAAAGGCGCCCCTGGACAGCAAAGACAACCCTAAGTGCTGTGGACAGCAAGGCGCCCCTGGGTAGCAAAGGCGCCCCTAGGAAGGCACCCCTTCGATAGAAAAACCGCCTTTAGATAGCCTAGGCGCCCCCTGGATGAAGCGCCCTATGGATACTATATGCGCCCTTGGCTAGGAAAGGCGCCCCTGGGCAGAAAAAGCAAATCTTGGTAACATAGGTGCCCTGGACATCATAAGCGCCCCTTAGATAGAAATAGACGGTTTAGGAAAATAAAGCGCTCACCTTGGGTAGAAAAAGGCGCCCTTTGATAGCCTAGGCGCCTACTGAAAAAAACGCCCTACGGATGCCATATGCACCCTTGTATAGCAAAGGCGCCCCTGGATAGCAAAGAAAACCCTAGAAAACACAAGTGCTGTGGACAGCAAAGGCAACCCTGGGTAGCAAAGGCGCCCCTAGGAAGGCACCCCTTCGATAGAAAATCCGCCTTTGGATGGCCTAGGCGCCCCCTGGATGAAGCGCCCTACGGATATCATATGCGCCCTTGGCTAGGAAAGGCGCCCCTGGGCAGTAAAGGCAAATCTTGGTAAAATAGGTGCCCTGGGCAGCATAAGCGCCCCTTAAATAGAAATAGGCGCTTTAGGAAAATAAAATGCTCACCTTGGGTAGAAAAGGCGCCCTTTGATAGCCTAGGCGCCCACTGGAAAAGCGCCTACGAATGTCATATGCACCCTTGGACAGCAAAGGCGCCCCTGGACAGCAAATACAACCCTGGATAACACAAGTGCTGTGGACAGCAAAGGCGCCCCTGGGTAGCAAAGGCGCCCCTAGGAAGGCACCCCTTCGATAGAAAAGCCGCCTTTGGATAGCCTAGACGCCCCTGGATAAACTAGGAGCCCGAGAAGGAAAACGAGCGCCCCACTGGGAAGTACAGGCGCCCTCTGTATAACATAGATGTCCCTTATCCACCTTCAGCTGCCCTGCATTGGAGCAGCGCCCCCCAAGAGCAAAGGCGCCCCTGGACAAAAAGACGTCTCTTGGTATCAAAGGTGCTCCTAGATAACATATGCGCCCCTTACATAGGAATAGATGCTCCAGGAAAGCAAAATGCGCCCCTTGGTTAAGAAAGGTGCCCGTGGATAGCAAAGGCGTCCCTGGACAGCAAAGGCAAATCTGGGAAACATAGGTGCCCTGGACAGAATAGGAGCCCCTTAGATAGAAATAGGCACTTCAGGAAAATAAATGCAACCCTTGGATAGAAAAAGTGTCATTTGATAGTCCAGGCGCCCACTGGATAAAGCGCCGATGGATATCATATGCACTTTTAGATAGCAAAGGCGCCACTGGACAGCAAAGACAACCCTGGATAACACAAGAGCTTTGGACAGCAAAGGCGCCTCTGGATAGCAAAGGCGCCCCTAGGAAGGCACCCCTTCGAAAGCAAAGGCGCCTTTGGATAGCCTATGCGCTCCCTAGATAAACTAGGTGCCTGAGAAGGAAAATGAGCGCCCTATTGGAAAGTACAGACTCCCCCTGTATAACATAGATGTCCCTTATCCATCTTCAGCTACCCTGGATTGGAGCAGCGCCCCTCAAGAGCAAAGGCGCCGCTGGACAAAAAGGCGTCTCCGTATATCAAGGGCACTCCTAGATAATATATGCACTCCTTACATAGAAATAGGCACTTCAGGGAAGCGAAAGGCGGCCTTTGGTTAGGACGGCGCCCTTGGACAGCCTAGGCGCCCTCTGCATAAAGCACCCTACAGATATCATATGCGCCCTTGGATAGCAAAGGCGCCCCTGGACAGCAAAGTTAACCCTTCTTGAAATAGATGATCTGGACAGCATAGGCGGCCATGGATAAACTAGGCGCCTGAGAAAGAAAACAAGCGCCTCATCTGGGAGTACAGGCGCCCCCAGGATATCATAGGTGTCCCTTTCCATCTTCAGCTGCCCTTCTGTCTATGGTTTGGCACACCTGTCCGACAGTTGCGCGCTCTGTTACAGGGCTCGAGTGCTCAATTTGAGCATGGGCTGCCTTTATTAACCACATTTCATTAACCCATAACTGAAGGCTTAGTGCCCCATTGCTGCAACCGGGTGCCTTTTTCAGTATGTGCGCCCCGTTTCCGAGAACGCTGCCCTCACCAACCAGCAGTCCTCCCCGCTCAGCAGATGAGCGCCTCTTTCTGATAACTAGGCACTTTATTTCAGTGTTCGAGCGCCTTATTTCAGAATTTTTATTCTCCATCTATTTTGGGCTCCTCCTGGATTGCAGAGGCGCCCCCTCAAGTGCAAAAGCGCACCTGGATAGAAAAGTGCGCCCCATGTTTGCAAAGGCGCTCCAAGATAGCATATGTTCCCCTTAGATGGAAATAGGCACTCCAGGAAAGTAAAATGCTCCCTTTGGGTAGCAAAGGTGCCCCTTAACAGCGAAGGCAGCCCTAGATAACAAAGGTTCTCTGGACAGCATAGGTGCCCTTGGATAAACTGGTGCCCGGAAGAGAAAAATAGCACCTCACCGGAGACAAAAAGCACCCCAGGATAACGTAGGGGCATGTATTTCAATCATGTCTGTGATTGAAAAATACACCTAGACAGCATATGCGCCCCTGGATAGAAAGACACCCCTGGGCAGTAACGGCGCCCCTGGAAAGCAATAGTGCACCCCTGTGGAGAAAAAAGCCGCCTCCTGAATAACCTAGGCACCGCCCCCGAAATATCAGACGTCCGTGGATAGAACAGATTGCCTTGAATAAAACAGAGGCCCTGGATAGTAAAGGCGCCCTTTGATAGCATAAGCGTTCCTTAGCAACAATATAGGCGGTACATGAGCTCAAGGTTCACGCGCACCTAAGCCCAATAATGGAGCAATCAATCGATGCCGAAGCACTCCTTAAAGCACGGGCGCCAAATTTCCTAAGAAGTAAAGGCGCCTCTGGGTAGCAAAGGCGACCCTCGACAGTGGTGTAGGTATTCCTGAATAACAGCAGCGTCCCTTGATAAGAATAGCCCCAAGATGGCACAGGTACCCTGTTGATAGGAAAAGCGCCCCTGAATATCAGAGGCACCCTCTGAATGAGGTACCCATGGAGAGCATAAGGGCGCCCTATGCATAGCAAAGTGCCGCCCCTTGGATAGCCTAAGCGCCCCTTGCATAGGGTAGGCGCCCCTGGGTAGTATAGGTTACCTTGAATAAAAATACGCCCCTCAATACCAAGGTGAACCTGGATAAGAAAAAGCTCCCCTTGGGCACTGGGTATCAAAGGCACCCCCGGAACAGCAAAGATGCCCCTGGATAGCTAGGTTGCGTCCATTGGGGAGCGAAGGCGCCCCTGGGTGGCACAGGTGCCTCATCGAAGCAAAGGCCTCCTCCAGAGAGCATAGGTGTCCCTGATGAGCACAGGTACTCCTGGACAGCCCCTAAATTACGTTGCATAATGTTACGATTCCTATTATGACGTATGCTATTATATCAAAGTAAAGGTTATTCAGTGTTTAGATCAAGGTTACAGGTCAATTTTAAAGGTCACTGGCCTTGATGATCAAGGCTTGATCAAAGATCATTGGTAAGCTTGGGCACAGCGCTAGTTATAGCGTAAATTAGGCATAATATGTTGGGTTGTGCCGTAATAGGTCAATGACCTTGAAGGACCTTGACCCCAAAAATTGCAGACATTGTTTAGAGCCTTCCCTTTTGGCCTCAGCCCTGTTCTAGAGTATTTGCACCCCGTTCCGGCCCGTTGGGGGGTGCTTGAACACCCTCTCGAGGTCTCCCAGTGGCACGAAAAAACGTCGGCGCGAAGCGACACAGTACTTGTCACACCTTATCATTGATCAATTCTGCAACTTTCCCTCAAAATTTAAGGTTGCGTCATCTCAGGTCGGGTCACCAGGGCAGGTCAAGTGACCTCACCCCAAAAAAATGTTTAAGTTGGCGTAAGTAAGAAAAGGTGAATCTATCGAATTCAAACTTGTACCATATAATGGGCCCAAAAAGTACTAATACATTTATTGCGGGATTTTTCCCATCGATGACCTAGGGACAGGTACGAATCATGACCTCTCCATTGAAAATGCATGGGGTAAAACGGAAATTTGCCGAAAAATTGCTCTATGTCTGCAGACGCCGCTTGGAATACCTTCGGATTCTCCAAATCATGGTATCCTAGGCCTCTTTATCGGTTCATGTTGCAAGTTTAGACATGTTACCTCTGAGAGTTCATCTGGGGCTTCCTAAGCAGGTTTTAAGACTTGGGTTAATTCTTTTGCAGGAAATATTGACAAAACCCATTTTTGATACCATTTTTATTGCTATTGTGAGTTGATACATATGCATACTGACTGTGCTAGGCTAGATGGTGACCTTGACCTAGCCTTAGGTCAGGTCATTTTTATGTTTTGACCTAGTATAGTCATATTATGCATTATTTGATGATTCGCCGTAACGAGAGGAAGCGAATTGTGCCTAAAAATGATTCTAGCTCAACTCTGGCAGATGCTAGAGTATATACACAGAGACATGTTGTAAGCTTTGTCTCGGGGGAGGGGCCCTAGCGCTGATCGCGGGAAAAATTCCCAATGGCCCCCAGGGGCCCTCAGGGCGTCAGGAAATCTGGCGTGGGTGGAATCCGGTAGGTCGGATTTTGGGTCTCCAAAATCAGCTGAGGGGCCCGTGCCAGTTACGGGGGCCCAGATAAGGCCCACCGACGAGCTCATTTGACCTCAGTGCCAACACAGGATTCTCAAGACCAGCGTGGGGTGCCTACCTATTTAAACGGTTTCTAAATAAGCTCAGGGACTCAAGACTAACCCAGGGGTCCAATTTTTAACTCATGGGGCCCAGACACTCTGAGGGGACCCTACAGCAGCTCAGAAGGCCCATAAAACTAATAGAGCCAGACTAGCTGGGTGCCTTGACGAACTGGTGCCCAGATACGCACAACGGGCCCCAAACAAGCTGAAGGGATCTATATCAGTTAAACGAAAACAATACCAACCCAGGGGACCCTGACCAGCTTAAGGGACACTAATCCAGCTTGGGGCTCAGAGCTCAGAGCTCCAGCTTTTAGCTCAGAGGGCCCAGGACCGGTTGAGGGGGCCCTATATCAATAAAAGGGCCCCAAAAAAGCTTAATAGGCTTCAGCAGTGACATATAGGTTTCAAGTTCAGTGTGAGAGTCTGGTTAAATAAAGCGGTCCCAGATCAGCTGAGGGGACTCGATATAAACTCATCGAAGTCACCGAAAACTCAGGGGCCCAGGCCCGCAGAGGTTCTGCGGGCTATGAGGCTCAGGCTAGCGTCAATCGGGTATTTCAGTATTGAGCCGTTAGCTGTGATAAGTGGAGGTGGTGGATACGACACCTCAGTTTTTACCATGACCGAATATAACTATATTATTTGCTCATCGCGCTCCAGTTAGTGTCAGTGGGTGCTTTCAGCATTTTCTACCACGGTACCAGTCGTTAGCTGGCCCGAAATATGCTTGATGGTAAACGTGAGCATGTCCTCACTAAGAGGAAGCTTTCATGAAAATAAACATTTACAAATCCTTTTTTAAACGCGTTCTTCATTGACACTGGCCGCCTTTTTGGTGGTAAATTGGCCAGTGGCGGATCCAAGGGGGAGGGGAAAAAGGCATTCCCCCAAACGAAAAAGCTCGGGGCAAAACTGCGTTTTCGCCCCCCAAAGCGATCAACCTCCTTTTTTCCCCTACTCGTTCTTAGTTTATAAGCAAGATTTTGGTGTTTCAACTCTCAACTTCAAACAGAACATAAGTTGATAAGATGTTCCCTGACCTGTCCCCTCGAATCCGGAAATGTAAAAAACGCTGAAGATTATATATTCGGGCACAGCCCTTCATCAGAATCATGGAGTAAGTATCAATAATTCTCAGTTATAGTATAGCCAGACCTCCATAGTATAGCAAGGCATAGTATAGCCAGCCTTGGATAGGAAGAAGTATCTCGAGCCCATATTTTTCACCCCGTGAAGTTTTTTTTTGGCTTTTCGCCTCAAATACCCAAAATTCTACGGGCAAGGGATATTGGTAGCGCAGCTTTTTACTGCGTGACGTTTTTTTTTGCTTTTCGACTTTGGTTTGCCCCTCCCAAACCGACCGGCTAGATCCGCCACTGAAATTGGCGCCCCTCAGGTTCGGCGCCCCCCAGGTTCGGCGCCCTCCGAGCCTGGCCCCCCCCTTAACGAAATCCTAGATCCGTCACTGACTGTCTCTGGGAACTTTGCTTGGAGACAAAGATAATGATTTGTTCCACCATGTTGTGCCTTTTCTGAAAGACATAGATCTTTACCATAAAATGTAAACTGATCTCGTAACAACTTCAGTTCAGATATCTATCAGTAGTACGAACGGTTCTTTTGTCCTAATATTGGATGGTTCAGTTCAGAATTAGAATCACATAGTCTTTATTATACTCTGTAAATGCTGCCGTTGTCACCTGGGTGTTAACCTTTTATTTCAGTCTAACCGGCCTTTTAAGGTTATATCTTTCAGAACACAGACGCCTGAACCCAAGAGGTTGTGCGTCTAACCCCACCAAGAACAAGAGCGGACTATTTTTCCGTGGAAGTTAAAGGGACATTGTCGCAAAAATTTTTATTGGCTAGATCAAAAGGTTGCAAAAAGTTGTTTCAGAAGTTATATTCTCATTTTTGCAAATTCAGGCTCAAAATGCCTCGAAATCGGCCTCAAAGTCAACATTTATAGACGACTTTACTGAGTCCTTATGGTATCGATAAAATGACGTAGTCCCGGCTATGGCTTTCAATTTCTGTACCAAAAAATGTAAAAAAATTCAATCGAAGTATTTTGGTAGCTAAACCTGAGATATAAAAAAATTATTTTATAAAAATAACTTTCCAAAACGCTTTTGAATAGGAATTATAGGACTTAAAAGAAATACCATCAACCAATCAGAAGCCCAGTCCTTATAGGATCTGGTCACGTGGGCTTATCTTACATCAATGTGATGTCATCATGGCTTTCAACGAGTTATCGATATTTACCATTTCAAAAGCCGCGGCAAACACGGAGATATGAATACAAATTCTATAAGACTTATTAGCGCTGCGGCCAGGCCCGATCACTCTAAAGATTATATTTAATAATTGTTCGTTATTGCATGATTGCATTGCAGCGACAATGATACAAGAAAAAGATACGGGTAGCGCGATCCAGAAGAGCCTCTTTTGAGGCATGACAAAAGTTTTTGGTGGTTTTAAGGACGCCGATTGTCGCCGGTCCGGTCTCGTGATCAACATATCAATATCGTCGGTTATCTGTACGTAAAATATTTAGAGCCTTTGATGTGGTCAATTGAGATTTTCTTAGAGGAAAAAATGTATGAGTGAAAAGTTAATGAAACAATTTTAATTTTTGCCATCCATCGTTGCTGGGCACCAATGCTTATTGAGGTTTTGTGTAGTGAGTGTAGTGAGTTAGTCAGGCACTAATCCCATCAAATATGGGCAATGCATTTAATGTTTCTGTTCTGCATTAATTAGGTTCACGAAGTTGCCAGAAAGCAAATTGTATGCTTAATTGATAACTATTCATTTTGGCCCACTATTACAGCTGTGGTCTCGTTCCGTCTGTCAACACCAATCAGCGAGCAGCATTGAGTCGATGTCACATGACTATAGCCTCTCCCTGAGAACAAATCGTAGAACCAATCTTAGATTTACAGGCTGACAACCTGCTGTGGTGCTGCTGGAAGAAACAGTAAAAGCAGAACAGTGGTAGCGCACTATTTTTTGATTGGTAGATAAGTATTTGATAAGCAGTAGCACATAGGTACTAGAGGCAGTTGCGGCACTGATATTTCTTTTCTAGAGGAGAGGCTCGAGGGCCTGCGGACAGGACTGTGCTGACAGATGGAACAAGGCTTATGAGTAGTGTCAATGCCAAAAAAATCCTCATTTTATTGTTGCACAGGTCAACTTGTGTACCAAAAGGGGTGAAAATGATTGGCGATGACAATTTTCCAATGTTTAGGCATATTATTTTTTAATGTCCCATATTCGCTCTCTTTTTGGTCTAACTTTCTATTTACAATATCTGTGCACTCAAGTAAAAGTCTATATCAAGCCTGCAATTTGAATTACAAATTTCTACCTGTTACAAATCCTAGTTCTGCACAATGTGTGCATGCTAGTGCATTTTCTGCTTAGTTTACCTTCTTTAAAGTATGAAAATGTTTTTGATAATTTCACAGATTGAAACAGATTTTTCCATTTATTTTGGTACCATGCAGTACATAATAGTTTGTGTACAACGGATGAAGTTACTCATATTTCAAGTGCTACTGTTTGTTTCCAGACATGAAAGTGGCTGTAGCATGAATTCATCCATCTGCCCTCTGCAAATGCCCATCTGCATGTTTTTTCATAATTGCTATTTAAAATAAACTGAAGGAAAACTAGGATAAGATGTATTATGATTTGAAACACTAGGAGTGTACCCAGCCAATACAAAAATATAATTGTGAACAAAGAGTATGGATAGACATATAGGAATGACAGGAGGGCAATCTTGGGTGATGCAATTTTTTGTGTTTTCCTGGAGGAATATGTGAAAGATTAGGCTGGTCACTTCAGAGAGAAAATTTGTTTACTAGAAAACCTGTCTTTTGTAGCTGCTGTGTATCATCAAACTATCATCCCAATCAATGGACCAGCTTGTGTATGATCATTTTGTTTGTTACTTTGAATGGGATGAACCCAATCAGACCGATTCTTCCATAGACCTGAAATTTGAAATATTTGTTTTCTATTGTGGGCCAGTTTGGAAATAATGTATTATAATTTATAAAAAATCATGATTTTGCATGGTTCCACCCAACCCCTCCAATAACCCATGATCTAGACTATAGATCGTCTTTGGGGACGTCTTTCTTCTTGAATATATATATATATATATATCTATATAATATATATATTCGTTGAATATGACGGCGAAATGGGCCTTTGTTACTTTTCGGCTAAGTGATTCTATGGTCCTGATAAGCTTCTTGTTCTCGCGATTGAATTCTTTTAAAATAACACCAAACGACTCTGGGCTTTGCAACGTTTCGATATTTCTAATATCATCCTCTGGCATAATTAAACATATTAAATACACAGCAAAATCGATCTAGTGTTCGTAAATATTCGCGTCGGACTCCATACCTTCTAAAATGAGCGAACATTATTTCATAGCATAGGCAAGTAAAAAACAATCACAAGAGACGCATTATTCGTGCGGGCACTTCGTTTTCAAAGTTTGCACGTTAACAATATCCTTAAAATCTAAGACATGATCAATCATAAACACACACGGATACACAATGATATTTGAATTGCGTTAAACTAACATATTTTAATACGGGTTCGCACTTTAATAGCTAGATGTTCTGGGTTTTAGCTATGTAATCTCAGCGGGACGCTTTCATACAAGGCTAGTTTAGCCACCAGATTCATCTGTCTGTTGATGGTCGGGTTCATTTCACGGATGTAGACCGCTTCCAGGGCTTGCAGTTTTCTTTTGTCATGGCAGCGCGTCAGTATGGTGGTGTTCTCCACAATATCGCTCCTGGTGAGTTCTTTGCTGTGGGAGAGGCGCACGTGGCTCACCAGTGCTCCTTGCTGTAGGTGGTTCGTCAGTCGTCTGGATAGTGTGGTTGTTGTGTAGCCGATGTAGCAACAGTTTGTTTGGTGCGCACAGTCACCATGTTTACATTTAAATCTGTACACTACATCTGTGGCTTTCAGGTCCGAGTGGTCTTGTGAAGGGTTGTTTTTCAATACGAGAGTTGCTGTCCTAGGGCTCTTATAAAATATCACTAGCTCGATAGAGTCGCCGAGCTGCTTTGGCGAGCAGTTCTTGCTGATGATAGCTTGAATGACCTTTTCATCTTTGAGGTATGATGTTGACATTGAGTTCTGGTAGAATATTTTGTGGGTTGTACCGGTCTCAGTTGTTGGTGTCTTGTTTTGAAAGTATTTGTTCATTTGTTTTCGGATAATGTTTTCTATTATCTTCGGTGCTGTAGTCATTGTTGACGAGGATGTTCTTTACTCTGTCCAGCTCTTGATGAGCAAGCTCCCATGTGGAACAGTGGGTGAGGGCACGGTGTACATATGCCCGGATAACACTTTCTTTATACCGTTTTGGGCATTCACTGCGCCCGTTCATGCACTGGCCGGTGTTGGTAGGCTTTCTGAACACCTTTGTCTCGATGTGTTTAGCTGAACCGTTTACATGGACATCCAGGAAAGATATCTTGTTGTCGATGCTTTCTTCAGTTGTGAAAGTCAGCTTCGAAGCCTTCTCCAGGTGTTCTTTCAGGCTGTTCAGCTGGCTCATGTCCGCTACTTCAGTGTAGATGTCGTCGATGTAACGAAGGTATATATAGGGTCTAGTCGGCATTGTGCTCAAAGCCTGCTCCTCTACAAATGTCATGTAGCTCTCGGCAAAAGGACACCGAGCGGAGAGCCCATGGCCACACCATCCACTTGAGAGTACAGGTTTCCCTCCGGGCACCGAAACGGTGCAGTTTTTGTGCACACTTCGAGCATCTGCTGCAGTGTCTTCCTTGGAACGCACGGTGGGGGTTCGTCTGGGTGGTTGAAAGCATAGTTGAGGATGATGTTGATGGTTTCATCGATGGGAACATTCGTAAAGAGACTTTGAGCGTCTAGTGACGCTAGGGTGCCTTTCCTCTCATGAATTTTCACCACTTCAATGAATTCAGCCGATGATTTCAGAGCATGTTTCGTCGGAATGTACGGTGCAAGGAGCTTGTTTAATGACTTGGCTAAGTCGTATGATGGTGTTGGTAACTGAGATATTATCGGCCTGATGGGGTGGCCAGCTTTATGCGTTTTTATGTTGCCATAAAAGTACCCCGGATTAAAGTCTCCTACGATTGGTTTGAATTGGAGATGTCCCGCAGCCTTATTAGCAGCGCCAATTAAGCTATTGAGTTTTTTCTGTTCTGCGTCTATCGGGTTTCGGGATAGCTTCTTAAACTTCGAAGTATCTTTGAGTATTTCGTTCACTTTCCTCAGGTATTCTTCCTTATCTAGAATTACGAAAACTTGGGACTTGTCAGCACGGCGAATAACAATGTCGGGGTTATTCTTCAGTTCATTGGCCGCTTCTTTCAATCTATCCGTAAGAACAGAACTCTTAGTGTTACCACGCAGTTTTGAACATTCAGCTTGTAACTGACCCTGTATGTCTGGATTTACTTCTAACTTGTCTTTGCTCTTTAAGTAGCAGATCTGCTGATAAAGTACTTCGATCTCTGCTTTCTTTAATGTGGCTGATCGTTTAGGATAGAAGTGACAATTCAAGCCCAGATTAAGGAACTCCTTTTGCGCATCAGTGAGCTCTAGCGAAGACAAGTTGATGAAAGCGTTTCCTTCATCATTAGATTTCAGCTGTTCTCTACGAAGTTCACTGAGTTTTTCTCTATAGTTGTACGGGCTCTCTCTTCGAAGATAGCGTTCTGGTTATCAAGGGCAAGATCCGTTTTACGTCTAATCAAATCAGGAATATCTAGCTCTCTATACCGATCTAGAACTAACTCCAATTCCTGTTCAAGACTTACCAATACCTCCTTCTTCTTCTTAAACTCATCAATAACCAAGCTTCGTCGGAAACTTAATGTCCTCTCACTTTGCCGCACTGCTCGGTCATATAGCTTGATATTTGAGTACTTCGGGAGCAGGTTTTCTTTGATGCAATATTCGTTGAATATGACGGCGAAATGGGCCTTTGTTACTTTTCGGCTAAGTGATTCTATGGTCCTGATAAGCTTCTTGTTCTCGCGATTGAATTCTTTTAAAATAACACCAAACGACTCTGGGCTTTGCAACGTTTCGATATTTCTAATATCATCCTCTGGCATAATTAAACATATTAAATACACAGCAAAATCGATCTAGTGTTCGTAAATATTCGCGTCGGACTCCATACCTTCTAAAATGAGCGAACATTATTTCATAGCATAGGCAAGTAAAAAACAATCACAAGAGACGCATTATTCGTGCGGGCACTTCGTTTTCAAAGTTTGCCCGTTAACAATATCCTTAAAATCTAAGACATGATCAATCATAAACACACACGGATACACAATGATATTTGAATTGCGTTAAACTAACATATTTTAATACGGGTTCGCACTTTAATAGCTAGATGTTCTGGGTTTTAGCTATGTAATCTCAGCGGGACGCTTTCATACAAGGCTAGTTTAGCCACCAGATTCATCTGTCTGTTGATGGTCGGGTTCATTTCACGGATGTAGACCGCTTCCAGGGCTTGCAGTTTTCTTTTGTCGTGGCAGCGCGTCAGTATGGTGGTGTTCTCCACAATATCGCTCCTGGTGAGTTCTTTGCTGTGGGAGAGGCGCACGTGGCTCACCAGTGCTCCTTGCTGTAGGTGGTTCGTCAGTCGTCTGAATAGTGTGGTTGTTGTGTAGCCGATGTAGCAACAGTTTGTTTGGTGCGCACAGTCACCATGTTTACATTTAAATCTGTACACTACATCTGTGGCTTTCAGGTCCGAGTGGTCTTGTGAAGGGTTGTTTTTCAATACGAGAGTTGCTGTCCTAGGGCTCTTATAAAATATCACTAGCTCGATAGAGTCGCCGAGCTGCTTTGGCGAGCAGTTCTTGCTGATGATAGCTTGAATGACCTTTTCATCTTTGAGGTATGATGTTGACATTGAGTTCTGGTAGAATATTTTGTGGGTTGTACCGGTCTCAGTTGTTGGTGTCTTGTTTTGAAAGTATTTGTTCATTTGTTTTCTGATAATGTTTTCTATATCTTCGGTGCTGTAGTCATTGTTGACGAGGAACCCACAAAATATTCTACCAGAACTCAATGTCAACATCATACCTCAAAGATGAAAAGGTCATTCAAGCTATCATCAGCAAGAACTGCTCGCCAAAGCAGCTCGGCGACTCTATCGAGCTAGTGATATTTTATAAGAGCCCTAGGACAGCAACTCTCGTATTGAAAAACAACCCTTCACAAGACCACTCGGACCTGAAAGCCACAGATGTAGTGTACAGATTTAAATGTAAACATGGTGACTGTGCGCACCAAACAAACTGTTGCTACATCGGCTACACAACAACCACACTATCCAGACGACTGACGAACCACCTACAGCAAGGAGCACTGGTGAGCCACGTGCGCCTCTCCCACAGCAAAGAACTCACCAGGAGCGATATTGTGGAGAACACCACCATACTGACGCGCTGCCACGACAAAAGAAAACTGCAAGCCCTGGAAGCGGTCTACATCCGTGAAATGAACCCGACCATCAACAGACAGATGAATCTGGTGGCTAAACTAGCCTTGTATGAAAGCGTCCCGCTGAGATTACATAGCTAAAACCCAGAAAATCTAGCTATTAAAGTGCGAACCCGTATTAAAATATGTTAGTTTAACGCAATTCAAATATCATTGTGTATCCGTGTGTGTTTATGATTGATCATGTCTTAGATTTTAAGGATATTGTTAACGTGCAAACTTTGAAAACGAAGTGCCCGCACGAATAATGCGTCTCTTGTGATTGTTTTTTACTTGCCTATGCTATGAAATAATGTTCGCTCATTTTAGAAGGTATGGAGTCCGACGCGAATATTTACGAACACTAGATCGATTTTGCTGTGTATTTAATATGTTTAATTATGCCAGAGGATGATATTAGACATATCGAAACGTTGCAAAGCCCAGAGTCGTTTGGTGTTATTTTAAAAGAATTCAATCGCGAGAACAAGAAGCTTATCAGGACCATAGAATCACTTAGCCGAAAAGTAACAAAGGCCCATTTCGCCGTCATATTCAACGAATATTGCATCAAAGAAAACCTGCTCCCGAAGTACTCATATATATATATATATATATATATATATATATATATATAATATTTTGTATATGTTTAAAACAAGATGCAGTGATATCTTGTTTGCTTTCATTGTGAGCTTGTGATATTTTAGTTGTACCTTTTATTTGGTCCCATCTGTTCCTGCTGTGAAAATGTCTTCTAATTTAAGAAGTGCCTACCCCAGAAAGCTGAACGCAAAGCAGAAATAATCAGGTGCTGCCCCTCGACAGTGACTATCGCCATTTACGCCTGCTGCTGGAAGACAAGCTTCAGAGGACGAGCAATGGAATCCTAGAGTTGGCAGAGTACCACAGCCAGCAGTTTTCTGCATTGAACACGAACCTGTCTGAGTGCACCTCGGTCGTCTGCCTGTGTGCCCGCAGTATACGTTCATGTGTGTGCGTAAGTGGTATTTATCGCCGTATATCAAGGCACATCCTCTGAGGACCTCCGTAAAACATGCCATTAAAAGTACTTTTTAGCTTCAAGGTAAAAAAAACGTAATGCAACAGGTCTTTATAGTCAAAAATCAAGTGGTCAGATTTTGTTGGTGGTCGTACGTGTGGAAGTCGGCGAAAATGATAAGTGACTACTTTGGGCTCACACTATTGCGGTGAAAATTTTATCAAGTCGTGTAGCACTTATTGTGGACAGATGCAAAATCTGTTATGCTTTTGATGTACACTCAGTATTTGGTTCGCTCCCACCCTTCTTAGAGTGCACTTCAAGGACTGGAAGCTAGAAGCCGCATACCCACTGGTGGGTTCAGGGAAAAACGTACTTTCCTCCCAAACTCTGCGATTTTCGCCGATCTTTAAAAAAATGTTTATTCACGATTTTGGACCCTGCCTTCCCCCACAAAAAAACATTGGCCTGGATCCGTCACTGACGTACTGAGTTATATCCTCTAGTTCACGTTGCACTCGGAAGATTGCTCTTTGGGGACTCGCAGACCTGATTGTTGCACACGTTTCTCACCTGCCAAGGGTTATCACTCGCTTTTAATTTCCTGGTAGGTTATATTTTCTCATGTTTTTGTGAGTCTGAATATAAGCCTCATTGATCAACTGATATCTGTTGGTTTTTAAAAGTAGATGAATTTTGCATTGCGTAGCCGTGGAGCATGATTATAAATTTGTAAGATGTTTCATGGCTTTGCCTCTCGAATTCCTGATGCATAATGGAGCCTGTGATCACACTGTGATCACATATTCGGGCACAGCCCCTCGTCAGAATCCTCATAATACAATAAGCGAAAACTTGAGGTCATAGTGTGACCAAGGCTTGAAATTTAGATCTGATATGGAACTCGGTTGCTGAAATAATGTAGTTCAGTACTGGAATATTTGAATATTGGAACTCGATTCGAGGTTATCCTAGCACTCTGACTAAACATTTATGTGTTCACCTATTATATTATTGGAATTGTGGTGAAGGGATATACCTGAATATTTATCAGTGTATTAGCCCCATTTTGCAACCATGATTCGAGGAGGCTGGTCATGAAACATCTTATCAACGTAGATAATCTAATAAACAATCTAATAAAAAATAACGGTTAATATACCATTTTATATAATAATATGATGTTATATGAAGTGCTTCTGCGACTATTATGAGAAAGGACCGTTTCCAAACTCCGAAGTATTAAAAATAAAAGCTTATCATTTTCATAAACAAATGTCATTCAAGCGGCCAGCAGCTTGCTTGTCTTAAAGCTGCAATGCGTGTTCTTAGGTTTAGACTCCGTCACTACCAATGTTTAGATTAATTGTAGAATCCTTTTTATTTAATACGAACTGTTCCAGGCTAGAATGTTGAGGTATATTTTCTTGATGCGCCCGGATCAGAAACTAACTCAACTTGAAGTAAAAAAGGATGTATTCTTAAATCTTGTATATCTATATACAAAAAAATTGGAACGAGCTGCCACCACGGACAGAGAAGTGAGGTGGTCAGTCTATCTCCAACCTGCAGCACACAACAAACGTTCCCCCTGAAACAAAAAGTGATGAGGTCTGGGTTCGTGGTGCGTTCCACACTTGGTGGCTGCACATATTTTTGTTAGTTCATCCAAGCATCGTGGTGGCTGCTCTTTGGTTCCCCAGTTCTGACGCATATCAAGAGTTATTCTTCCTTATCACATTCAGCTATTCTCCGGTTCTCTAGACTACGTGTTTTATATTCTCCGGGGACCAAAGGATTACAATTATGTCAAATATTTAGATGTCGACGGACACATTCAATCTGATTGATTGATTGAGTGTTCCGGCCATACGGGGGCCCTTGTAGACGCCCCAACCGCCGCAGGAACATCGCCAGCCGTTGCGGGTCCGCCAGCGCCTCCCGGATGGGCGGGTCGTCCCGTCCAAATATGTCCCAGCGCAGGTCAGTGCACGCAGGGCACTGGGTCAGAAGGTGGTGGAGGGCCTCGTCCTCTCCGTCGTCGCATTCCCGGCACGTGGCTTCCGGGTCCAGGCCGATCCTCTTTCGGTAGCTGCACAGGAGAAAGGAGTGGCCAGTGCGCAGGACCCCGCCTCCACACTCTCCTGCCTTGAAAGGCCCAGACGGTCTTTTAGGGTGTTCCGTCCTGGGACACCGCCACATTTAATCTCGAACACGTTTTATCTCGTACGGATTAACGTTTTATCTCCTTGTTTTAACCAGATTAACACGCGCATTAACGGGGCTCTGAGCCACCTTCGCTTTGACGGGGGGGCGGGTACCCTCCCTCCTAAAATCTCGAGAACCACGGTAGGTAGTGAAAAAGTGGTAAACGGCGTTGGGTAGCCCATACGCTTCTCCATCGAAATATTTTAACCATTTTGTCAGATCACTTCAATCGGATGAGTTCACTTTGTTCCGACTTATGCTATCTTAAACGTTTTTTGAGGTCAGGTCACTTGACCTGTACTGGTGACCTGACCTGAGATGACCTAACCTTAAAATTTTGACAAAAGTTGTAAAAATGATGAGAGAAGGTATGCCAAGTACGGCGACGCTACGCGCCGCCGTTTTTATATTCTATCCGAAAAACCAGACGGGGGGGCGGGGTGCCCTCCTCCCGTCAATGCGCGTGTTAAAACGATTAATTAATCTCGAGACACATTAATTTAGGGACTAACACATTCAATCTCAAAGAGCCACCCTTGCTTTTTTATTGGGTCGATTTCTGGTTCCTGGTTTGCACCAAAACCGGCCAGGCTTCAAGAATGGCCTTCAGCAAAGGACACAAAAGACATTTTCGAATGGCAAACAGCGTGTCCCGTTGGTCAGAAAACAGGGGAACTGGTCTCCAACAGAGGTAAATCCGACGGACTGAGAACCATTGGAGGGAGCTGGAGACAAGCCGGTCCCAGTTTGGTACGCCGGTCAGATAAGAAAAATATTTGGGGCTAATATTCCCCTTCCCTCAAATACCCGGACGGAGGGATAACCAGAAGAAATTGTCCTTAGATTAGCTACTTCATCCCATAGGAGGATCCAGGAGGGCAAAAGGGGGCACGTGTCCCCCTATCTGATCGACTCTCGGTGAAACCTAAAATGTCGCGTCCCATCCCCTCCCCCAGAATGCAAAAATCGGCGCACACCGATAGGATTTAGCGTCCATCTGATAGATTTTGCCGGTCAAAATTGGCGCCCCCCGGTCTGGATGGTACCCTCCCCGGAAGTTACCCCCCCCATCGGAAATTATGGATCTGACTATGCTTCATCCATTAGTACGCATGAACAATCAAGAAGAAAACCAGAAAAATTGTTTTTACAGTAAAAACTTCCACTACCTAGATTCGAACCCGTATTACCCGTGTGAGAGTCGGGAATAGAGGCCACTATACCAGCCCCGCTGCACGACATCTGGCCGAGTTTAAAACTTCCCTGATTAGTTTTCTCAAGCTGAATGTTTTGGACAAACTAATGTAATTTTTGTATTTTTAGGGCTTAATAAAAATAAATTGAATAATAATACATCATAAAAACATTTTCTATTGCAAAAAAAATCATTTCTAGAACTTAAAACTTTGATTGATAGAATAGAGGTGAAGAGCAGGTTACAACCCATTATTGATATTGTTAACAAATTTGAATAATTGTTGAGTGGCCTCCAAAAATTTAGCTGAAGATAAAGAAACGATTGACGGTACCAGAATCAGGATTTTTCAAATATTAAGAAACCACAATAAAAATTTTTGCGATAATGTCCCTTTAAATAACGGTACCCTCCGGGCATGTGACGTCATCAAAAGACGCCTATCGCTCCGAATTAGCTAGCCAAGATAGCGATGAGCTTTCGAAAACCTCGGCGAGAATGGCGCTCGTATTTCAATCATTGAAGGGACACTACCCACGGTAAAGAAGGAATTTGCAGAGCACGGTGGATAATAATAATGTAAGTGAAAAAGGAAATTATCGTGGTTGCGTACATAACTCAGCATATTATTTATTTTTGTATTATTACTGGCTTCTTATAGTATTCCTACCTAATTATAGCTTTTATAGTTTCTGTCCACGTGTCTTCATATAGAGTATGAAATAAAATAACATTCTAATGAAGGTCAGGCATTTTTGTTGTTGCCTATGCCTGTTGTCAAACATTGCCAGATCTGAATGTCAATATATTATTTCAGATGTCAGAAATATAATTTCCTTTTTCTGTTCACTGCATTCGGTCGTTAGTCCTCGTGGCGTTCGGTCCTGTCCTGATTGAGCTCTCGGTTGATAATTGTATAAGTGGGTCGGTGGAGGAGTAGGAGGATTGGGGTGTGTGGAGTGTTTGTTGGAGGGGTTGTTTGAGTTATTGCGTGTGAGTTAGGTATAAGTGTGTTTGTTATTTTTTCAGTATAGGTAGTTAGGTACCCAAGCCGGGCACCGATCCCGGCCGGGTAGTTGGCCGCCGCCAACATGGCGGGGCGGCCGAGTAAGAGGAGGGCCAGGGATATAACGGAGGAGTGCTTTGAGAGAGAAGGGAGGTGTGGTCAGGGATCGTTTGTTGTAGTGGAGTTTGAATCCGGAATGCCGATGAAGGGAAAGGGATGGCCGTGGATACAGGCTGGTCTCAGGGGTGTGCTCGGGGAGGAGAAGGCGGAGAAGGTGAGCTTCTTGGGGGACAAGCTCCTTGTAAAGACAGTTCATGAAAACCAGACCGAGAAGCTGTTGTGTGTAAAGCAGATGGGGGGACAGATGGTGAAAGTGAAAAAAACACGAAAAGTTAAACGAAAGCAAAGGAACGATTTACGCTGAGGACTTAATGGATTTGGAGGAGCAGGATGTGGTAGATGGTTTGAAGGAGTATGGGGTAAGGGAGGCTAAGCAGATAAAGAGAAAAGTCGGAAACAGAGAGGTGAAGACTCCCCTGTTTGTCCTCACTTTCGACTTGATGGTACCCCCCTCTAGGATTCAGATGGACTACTCGTCATACCCTGTGAGACGTAGTTATCCCAAGCCCAGACAGTGCTTGTCCTGCGGCAAGCTCGGACACACTTTTCACATGTGTCAGGCCCCTGCGACCTGCCTCAGATGTGGAAAGGGTAAGCATGGGACAGGTCACCTGACCTGCGACATGAACTGTGTAAACTGTGGAAAAGCTGACCATGTTTCTCTGAACAATGTGTGCCCGGCATACAAAGATGAACTGGAAATTATGAAAGTGAAAGTTGACAGGTGTATTCCGTACACAGAGGCGCTGACGTGAGGTACTGAAGGGGAGGGATGTTTCAGGCACATCATTCAGTTCAGCTGTGACCAGGAGTGCAGGCAATAGTATGGTTGGAGGTATTGGTGAGAGGTTGGAGAAGGTGGAGAAGTGTTTGGAGAGTGTGGTGGAGTTGTTGAAGGAGTTGATGAGGACAAAGGTAGCAGAAAAGTCAGGCAGTGAGGAGGTGAGGGAGTCAGTTACAACTGAACAGACAGAGGTGAGGGAGTCAGTTGCAACTGAAAAGCAGGCAGAGGTGAGGCAGGGTAGTAGTGAGGGCGAGGACCAGGTAGAGCAGGCCAGGACAGATGAGGTTATCCAGTCATCTCAGGAAGAGGAGATTCCTCCGAATCAGGAGAAGGGTGGACCCTGGCTGACGGCCAAGAACTTGAGAGGTGGATCAGGACGTAGACAGGCTGGTGGCAGACTGAGTCCCAATGGGCGTGTCTCTCATGGAAGCTCTCAGGAGAGCTCTCAGGATCACACCTATTGTGATACAGGTCCTCAGTTCTTTTCTTCAAGAACTCTAGAGGAACTGGATAGGATGCATACGGAGGAGATTTATAATACATAATACTGCAATGATGAACTCCTCAGCACATATTTTTAGGTATCACAGTTTTCATAAGTTCAGTTCCATTCTCATGCAGACCATATCACGCGGAACATGGTGTCACATTTGCTGTCGTGCGGTGATTTCGGTCACACTTTTCATTCTTTGCACACCAATGGACTTACGCGTCTACAGTATTGCTGGCAAATTCAACAGGCACAACATCTTCGGTATATACTTATGTTTAGTTCAGGTGTTGGCTTTGGGATATGCAACTCCTCGTCACTCGGTGTTTGCAACTCACATTCAATCACATTTCAAAAAGCACAAAAGCGTTATCAGTGTATTCTTGTGTTCGCTCCAGGAGCTCGCTCTGCGACATCGACATGCAGCTTCCTGTTTTCTGGTTTTCTGCTGCCACGCTCTGGCTAATTCAACGTTCTGTGTGACATCAGCTACCTCCACTTGGAGGGGCTGGTTTGCTTTTGCTGTGTACTTCGCAATATCAGCTACCTCCACTTGGAGGGACTGGTTTGCTTATGCTGTGTCCTTTGCGATATCAGCTATCTCCACTTGGAGAGCTGAAAATGATCTCGTGTGTATTGTTTCGGTGTTCTTGATGCCAATATCAGCCGCCTCCACTTGGAGAGCTGAAAGCCATCACATATTAGCTTACTGCGTGTCCGGCGCAATAGCAGCTACCTCCACTTGGAGACCTGAAAGCCTGATAATCCACAAGGGCGATTGCCTCGATTTACTACCCGCGAAAAGTGTTTCTGGCGATGTTCTCCGAACCCTATCCCGTAGACAGTACTTATGTAGAGTTGGTAGTTACCCTAGCCATAGTCATAGCCTTAGTGAATATGATACTAACCAACATCTTCTTATTGGATGCCTGGTATGTGTGTGTTGTATGTGTGATGGTATATTTGGAAATTGTATGTGTGTGTTCCTTGGATATATGTCACTGTTTGACTTAACAAACCATGTTTCTAGGGAATTTCAGGCGCCCAGTATATTGACCAGTTCCCAGGGGTGCCACCTGTTGTCTGGTCCCCTTCACTTGCGGACATCCATTGTCCGTGAGTGTGGGTGCTGTGATTGGGGGCATCGCTGGAAACAGTGGTTAAACTTCTCCCTCATCATCAGAGTGCAACAATCATGGATGGCCCAAACATCAATGTGGGCTCAGCTGAGGCCTTATTATTTTCTCCAAATGTTGTGTACCCATGATGTCCCTATTTATGCCTTTCCAGGATTTAACCCCCATGATTCCAGGATTTACCCCTTTCAGGATGGATGTAACCAACTTCTGCTCCCTTTTTCAGGACTTTCAGGAAGTGTTTTGGAACCACTAACCTTATCCCAATATGTTGACTAACGAAATTCTTCAATGGAATTGTCGAGGATTGATAGGAAAATGGGCAGAAGTTAAACCGATGCTGCTCATGTTGTCACCCATCTTTATCTGCCTTCAGGAAACCCATTTTTTGCCCAATGACCCTTATAACTTCAGCCTCAGGAACTATTCTTGTTACCAAGCATATGCAGGCACAAATGTAAGACAGGGTGGTGTAGCAATCTATGCATCAAACCAAGTTACACACTACCAGTTACTTTTGAACACAAGTTTACAGGCTGTGGCTTGTGTGACTGTTATAAATCGACAGAAAATTATTATATGTTCATTATACCTTCCTCCTGGCATGCCTTTAAGGAAAAATGAGCTGGACGATATGTTGTCACAGTTTCATTTCCCCTTCATAATTTGTACTGATGCAAATAGCAAGCATATAATGTGGGGAGCGCCAAGGAATGATTCCAGAGGAAACATATGGGAGAAAATAATCCATGAACAAACTTTGCATCTCCTGAATAATGGAAATCCAACAAGATTAGATGAATTTTCGGGACATTTTTCACATCTTGATATATCCTTATGTTCTAGCATGTTAGCGTCAGAGTTGACATGGAATGTGGATACTGATTGTTGTAATAGTGATCATTTCCCTATACACATCTCCTTTATTCAAAATATCCAAACAGATCATGAATATCCAACTGTGCAATTTAACACAAAGAAAGCTGACTGGGTGAAATTTCAGGAGAAATGTGACGTTACAGTTGATGACGATGTGACTGTTGCAAACAGTAGTTGCAAAGTGATAACAGAAATTATTATGAATGCAGCTGAACAAAGTATCCCTCATAAAAGAAAAACGTACAAATACAATTGCCCATGGTGGACAGCTGAGTGTCGGAGGGCAATTGCATTACGAAAACGTGGCCTCAACAGATTTAGGAGAAATAAAGAAAATTTAGCACTATTGTACGAATACAAGCGATTGAAGGCGGCAGCGAGACGCATCATTCGCCAAGCCAAAAGGGAAAGCTGGGAAATATTACTTTGTACCATATCTGTTCGGACTCCTTTAACCCGACTGTGGAATCTCATAAAATGTTTTTCAGGGAAAAGATATCAACCTCCAGCATCAATTGTTCTGAAGGAGAACGGCGATGTAATTTCTGATCCCCGTGAGGTCGGAAATGCATTCGGCCGATTCTTCTCCGACATTTCTTCTTCTGATAACTACAGTAATTTATTTAGGCAACTTGTAAGAAATCTCAATAAAACTGAACATGCTTCAAACCATGACGAGGTGTACAATTCGAAGTTTACGCTGGGTGAACTTCGCAGCGCTCTGTCATCCAGCGGATCCACCTCAGTGGGACCCGATGGAGTACATTATGACTTCCTAAAACATTTACCCTCAGACCTGTTGCGACATCTTTTGAATTTCTATAACCTGATATGGGAAAGCAACCACTATCCTCCTGAGTGGCGTCACTCTTATATTGTTCCCGTATGTAAGCCTGGTAAAATAACGTCTTCATTAAAATCGTATCGGCCTATCCAACTAACATCGTGTCTAGGGAAAACTTTTGAACGTATGGTTACAAAGAGAATTATGTGGTATGTGGAAAAGGAAATGTTACTCTGTAAGGTACAATGCGGCTTTCGGAAAAATAGAAGCACAACAGACCACCTTATAAGACTGGAATCCGATATTAGGAAGAGTTTTTTCGATGGGAAATGTACTGCAGCTATCTTTTTGGACTTAAAATCCGCTTATAATATGGTGAACAAGGACATACTAATTAGCAAGTTAATTAAAATGGGGTTTAGAGGTCGTTTCATGAATTTCGTACAAGGTTACCTGAGCAACCGAACATTTCAAATTAAAACTCAGGTGCTCTCAGATACGTTTGTCCAAGAGAACGGGGTGGTCCAAGGCGGGGTAATTTCCCCGCTTTTGTTCATGTGTATGATAAATGATATTTTTGATGATGTTCCGGATGTTGTATCAAAGGCTTTGTTTGCTGATGATTGTTCGCTTTGGGTCTCACATGAAAATACTAATGAAGCTATCGCCCTTCTACAGACTGCTGTGGACAGTGTGTCTGGTTGGGCCAGTAACAATGGGTTTGTATTTTCAGCCGAAAAGTCTCAGGTGGTCATCTTTAAAAGAAAGATGAGGTGTAAGTTTGTTGGACCAATTAACTGTATTAAACTAGGAAACGATGATGTGGAATTCGTACCGGAAGCACGCTTTCTCGGTGTGATTTTGGACGAAAAGCTGACGCTCCAAAGTCACATCAAGTACATTAGAGCTAAAGCTGAAAAAAGAATATCGATTTTGAAATGTGTTTCAGCTCCCAATTTTGGTGCAGATCGGAAAACCCTTATTCGCATGTACTCATCTCTAATTCGTCCAATCCTGGAGTATGGCTGCCAAGTATTTGATGGGGCAAACAATAAACTTGTGGAATCTCTCGAATGTGTTCAAAATTCCTGTTTACGGATTGCTTTAGGTGCTCTCCGCACGACTCCGGTCAGTGCAATGTTAGTTGAGGCTAACCTCCCCTCTCTGCAGGATCGAAGATATTGCCTGACGGCCAAGTACTGTTTGAAAGCAATTGCTGATCGTGATCACCCGTGCAACGTTCAAATTACCACGCTGTCTTCCCTTCTGCAACTGGTTGAAAGACGCCTGCGACTCCTTTGCGGTATCCCTATATCCTGCAAATTTAAGCAAATTATGGACCTTTTTGGATTTGATGTACGTGATAATTTTGGGAATGCTCCGACAGGAACGGCTCCTTGGGATCTGATTCCCATTGAAACACAAAAACTCATGCATGAAAATAAGCAAAGTGTCTCCCTGGTGGAGGTTCATGAAAAGTTTGTCGATCTTCTCCTCGAATTTGTTGACTACCAATTTATGTATACAGATGGATCACAAATGAATGGCAGAACAGGCTGTGCGGTTTATTTTGGGTCCGGAGCACTAGAGGAAAGAATTACCGATAATGTGACAATCTGCACAGCAGAGCTTTTTGCCATTATGAGGTGCTTACAGTTCATTAGGTCTAGAAATGTTCAGAAAGTAATAATATGTGTGGATTCTCTTTCAGCGATTCAAAAATGCATAAACCCTGAAGATACGTCACCTACTTCGATAAATATCCGGCAGTTATACCATGATTTGATACTCGATGGCTTTGAAATAAAAATAGTGTGGATTCCGAGCCACCAGGGAATTCCCAGCAATGATATGGCTGACAGAAAAGCAAAAAATCCCTTCAGTATGAGCATGTAACAAAAGTAAAAGTACACTACTCGGAATATTACAAACACATTAAGAGATGCTTGGACAAGCACGTCGGCAGGAAGTGGCAGGGTTTAAATACGCTGACTAACCTTAAGAAAATAAAAGCACAAACAGGAGAGTGGAGCTCTTCATATAGAATCAACCGACGTGAAGAAAAAATTGTAGCTCGTCTGCGATTGGGGCACACAAGGTTAACCCACAGTTATATTATAGATAGAGATGCTCCCCCGATATTGTGATGAGTGTGATGAGAGGCTGACTGTTGAGCATATACTAATTATTTGTCCAAAGTTTCAGGTGCAGCGCAGAAAACTGCGTGCTGTTTGTCTTGATGCGCAAATGACTATAGATGTTTTACTAGGGGACGATGAGAAAATGTTGGATAGTATTATCTTATTTCTGAAAGAGATTAACCTCTACCAACGTATTTAGGATGTCATGCTTAAAATGTAAATGTTAATAGACCTGTGATACGTGAAAGTTGAAATGAGAGTATGTTTATGCCATGCATTATTAACCGGCCCTCCAAAGCCACTCCACTTTTCAGACCTTTCAGAATAGGCATAGACACGTGAACCCTCGAGGTTAAGTGTCTTATTCCTCTTCAATTCAATTCAATTTCTGTTCACTGTGTCAGACTGTCAGATGTGCCAATTGTTTTCTGAAATGTACTTGTATTTTAAACAAAATATTTATTTCCACTGTGAATTTTCTAGAAGTACTCATGAATGTGCTAATGTTATGATATTTTCACTTTTCAGGTCATATCAGATTTGTACAATGCGGAATGTTCCTGTAAATAAAGGGGTGGAGCGGGTTAGCTAGCTGCTCACAGAGTATTGAGTGAAATTCTACACAATCAAGTTACATACTAAAATCCCAGTATTTGCATGCAAGTAAGGTAATATTTTGAATAAGCCACTTATGAAATAAGTTATTTAACAAGAAGCCAAATGGAAGTTGTGAGTTACATTATGTTTTGATTCACAATAAAGACCTGTGTAAGGCTTCCAGCATGAATTTAGGTACATTCATCTTCTAGGTACTTCATTGAGTAAATAGGTCAACATTTTGTTCTGTTCTTTCAGTTATTGATTATGAGGAACCAACTTGATTTGTTTAAACCTTTAAATCTTGTATATCTGGTACAGACCCACAATTTCTGTTCACGTGGGCAAGTTGGAATCTTCATTTTATGTTGTGCACCCATGCTTCTATGGTTTACCAGAATGCCTGCCATATCAATTAGTTATTCTGCTGCATATATGTAATTTTTATGTATTTTTTATGTTTGAACCATTTTGCTTTAATTGATAGCTGTTGGTACTGGAGGATACTTCTAGTGGGGCCTTGGGACTTAATAATAGAACCCAGCAAGTGTTTTTTCAATTATTGTGGTACCTCTTTTCCTTAAGAAATCGGTATATTTTGCTTGCAGTATATGTTTGAGATTAAGAGCCAAAAATATAATCTTCTCTGGCTAAGTGAATTGTATATTTGGCTGAAGCTGGTGAAAACTATTCGAGGTTTGTATGATGCTGTTTATAAAAGGAATTTCTTTGCTTTTATTTCAGACTTTTTCATCGGGAATAGTTTGCTGGAGAAGTAAACAACATCTAGCTTCTGACTGCATTGATCATCTCATCTCAGATGGCAGTGTGCAAAACAGCCTTGGCTAGGGTCTCTTCATCGACGCACGCATACTCCTGAGGCAGGCTAGACACATCCGTGGCAGGATGTCGGCTCGTTCATTCCTGAAATGGCTGCAGTGTCCGGGGATTCATTGTATGAAGATTTTCTTGTGGTCTATAGTCGGCAGCAGCAGCAGCAGCTTGAGCTCCACTTCCAGACGAAGGCGTAAGCGGCAGAGCCACTCACCAGCAGGTTCAGCGTAGCCAGAGGGCCGGCGCATGCAACCATGGACTCAACGCAGGTGACTTCTGCCGAATTTCGGATTACCTGTAAGGCTGCGCGCGGGGCGGAGAGCTCGGCTCGGCTGCTTGAGCAGATCTGACCGGCCATTGCCTTCAGTTCACGTCCATCGCCGTTTTGAAACGTGCTCGGGGCACCACCATCTCCTCGTAAGACTCCGACCTTCATGGAGAATCATCTAACCACACTTATTCGTAATTCGTGGTGGGAGTGACATTAGGTGTGCCTCCTCTGCGGTGTTCCGGACAGATTCGAGGGCGTTACGTCGTTACGTCCTCTGGCCTACATCAAAGTTGAAGTGGACGCCGGCGCTTGCTCTCCAGAGTGGAAGGTGGCGGGAGGTTCGTCTCCAGGAGGATAGTATCGACCCTGGAAAGCGTGAGCGTCTCTTCACGGGTGCTGCGCCAGCTGGTGACGGTGGTGGCCAGCAGAGCGAAAGTTTGAATGGGTCATCGGGAATTTGACTCGAATCCTGCGGTTGCGATAGAATCAGAGCACCAAGCCGCGTTGCGTCATAGAGGTTAAGCGCAAGAAATCGGCAAAAGTACATTTACTATTCTTGTGGAATTCGGTGCTGTTACTTAGCAGATTATCGGTTCTGCAGATGAACTCTTCCGGAAAAATATGTGTATTTTGTGGCAGGAAGGCACGGAGCCGACGACGCAGTGGTTTTTGCGGGTACATGTATCATGCAGCAGCTTTTGCTATTCATTTTTACCAGCATCCAGGGCAGCGCCAGGACACGTGAAGAGTGGAGCGACTGCGTTGCTGGCATGGACATTTGGGAACTGACCTCTATGTAATCCATCCTGACGGGCGGTAACTGTTTAGGAGCTAACAAAGACGTCACGATGAAGACCTTGTCAAATTGAGCCTCCTCCTCCTCTTACGTGTGTTTTGCAAGCAGCATTTTATCGCTTGATTGTGTGTAGCGTTCCGTGCGGTAGAGTTAGTCATTGCCGAGAAAATTCACATCTAATCATACCATTCATTTCATACCCGAAGTTATCGGGGAAAATTCGAAACAAATCCATTTGAAAACCACGATTACTAATCTACCTAAGTCCTATTCTCAAACGAAAAAAGTGAATAATTCTATTGAATCGACGAAAGAAAGGACGACTCATACATATAGCCGAATTCGAAAGCAACCAGGGTCATTCTGATTCCATCGTTCCATGGATCTGGTTAGACAGTATATCCCTTATCATTTCCTATCCATGACATGCTCTTCCATACAGGTCCGTCGTGAGCCATCATCAAATAAAGTGAGAAAGTGATAGAGAGCAGGTATAAACCAGTTAATATGAGTCAAAAGCTGCTACCCTCGCAGACGACGCAGGGCAGCTTGAACCAACATTCAAAAGACAGATGTTTCCCGAGTGCGTCTTGTCTCTGAGTTAAGTTTTTTTAATATATATTGGTTCGAAAGAAGAAATACCACGGTGATTTACAGGCGAATTAATTTGGGTGTTCAAGCGTAAACAGGTGACGTAATCAGAAAAATGTATTGATTAAATTATATGCTCCTGTCTTCGACGTATGGTGAGTAAAAGGGACGGGGAAAAGCTCACATGGGTTCATAAAGGGGGCGACAGGGCCGGTCTCAGGACCGGGTTGCTGATCGTTGCTGGCACGCCGATAAGTGCAAAACTATCGTTATGAACACACATGTACTGTTGATAATATAATGTTGTAAACACTGCGTTTTGGCCGTTATTCAAGTTATAGGGTGAGGGTTTGTGGGGTGCCTCACATCTTCAAACATATTGCTCCGCCGGTTGTAGGTGGATCCAGGACCAGAGCTTTTTAGAGGGAGGGGGATATTTGACCCGCGATTCTAGCGAGTGCGGCGGGGTGGGGCGTGACGTCTATTCCTGAGTGGATAATGCTCTTGACGGGGGGGGCAAGTGAGGGTGAAAAGTGTGATCTTATAAATGAAAAGTGATGCTATTTTTTTCAAATTCGCATGGCTTTCCAAGTTTCTACCCTATGTATCTATGTATTGGCATTGGCCCCATTGCCCGCCCAGATCCGCCGATGCTCGGATTTTGACTTCTTTACCAAAGTTTGGAGACCATCGAAAACTATCATCAGATCAGATCATCGCCTCTCTGAGATTCGTCCCTGCCCTCTCCCCCGACGTTTGCGTCGACGCACCCGCACCAATAGCAGTGAGGCACGACCGTAGTGCCCCCACTGCAGTGCGGTGTTACGCCAGCGCCCTCTCGGCCCCCAGGTGCGACACAAGCGCCCCGTCGGCGGATAGATCACCTTGGATTGCACATGTTTTTGAAGTGGCACCTTTACCCTGAGAAATGAGCGAGTTTGGTTCATAAAACTGGAACAATGGCCAATCAACCACATAAAACATTTCTTGATCTATTTTATTGCCATTCATGCATGTTTGATATCGATTAAGGTTTCTTAAAAGATATTGAATAAAAGATACAATGCAAGCAAATTCCATAAATCCCTGGGCTATAAAACTGCGTCTTTGCGAAATGCACCCGCAGGGCGCCGTCACTGTCCACTGCGCATGCGCGAGTTGCCTCGCTCTTAGACTGAGCACCCCTAATACATACAATCTTGCTTTTAAATAAACTATTTATTGAGTTTTTACGAATAATTATAAATTATCTGTCACAATTATAGCAATAAATGAATTAAAAAGACTAGTTTTTAGTAAAATTACACTTCTTAAAGTTCTAGAAAACTCTGAATGCTAGTAGCTGGTTTATGTTTGCGAGCATAGGCGGTCGCCGGAGGGTACCGTTATTTAATTTCCACGCTATTTTTCTGCCAACTGTTTTATCACCAGGACGACTTTCTGGATTCTTATTTGCTAAAAAAAAATGGCAAAGAAAGGTTAGCCAAATTTTGTAAATGTTCTTTCTTCACTCTCATATTTAGAGGATTTAGCAATCACTGAATATTCTTTGCAGTGCCCCACAACTGGTTGTTTTCCTCTGGGGTGCTAGCTGTAAAAGCCACCCGGGGAAAATATAATCAGTGGGTGGAAAATTGAAATAAAATGAGAGTCAAGCCCTTACTTATGCAAATAATTCAAACTACCATTCAAAGTTTTGGAATAATTGTTAGCAAAATGTCTTTAAAACCACATTCTTTAAAACCACATCAAGATGCTGTATTCTGAAGCTCTTGTCAAATCATGTGACAAAATGGTAGACCAGGTGAAAGAGCCTACACTCAGTGTCTGCACCATCTTGAAACAGTGGCACCGTCTCAAGCGGGGATGCTAAGACCATATCCAAAGTGTTCGATAAGTTTCTGGACGAAAATAGGAGGGCTCGGAACCTTGTCATCCACAACTTGCCAGAGCAAGGTGGAGCATCAGCTTCACAACTTGAGAGATCAAAGGCTGACATGACTTTGTTCACCTGTATGATCAGGGAGGCACTCGACATCAATGTCAAGACCTTAAAATCCTTCAGAGCAGGCAAGGTCATCCCTGGAGGGACAGACTACTTATTGTTACCCTTGAAAATGAAGAAGCAAAGCATGACATCTTGAGAATGGCTTCTCACCTCAGGAGTCTGGAAAGGTGGAGGAGAGTGTACATCACCCCTGACCTTACCTTCAGTGAGAGACAGGAGCAGAAGCTACTGCAGGAAGAGTTGATGAAGAGGAGGGATGCTGGAAAAAGAAATATTGTCATCAAACGGGGCAAAATCATCACACTGGGGACCACTCATGCTCCTGCATCTGTCACTCCTGGCATTATACCTACAAACCAGAAGGCAGATGAAGGTAGGTGCCTGCCAGGACAAGTTGCCTCCACAACTCAGGGTGGGCAAGTTGCCAGCTCTGGGGTAGGCATAGAAGAG
Source organism: Lepas anatifera (assembly GCA_034440635.1). Taxonomy (NCBI): domain Eukaryota; kingdom Metazoa; phylum Arthropoda; class Thecostraca; family Lepadidae; genus Lepas; species Lepas anatifera. The sequence goes on along the minus strand of JAOTON010000485.1, from coordinate 2,176,334 downwards.
GGTACACTTCCCCAACACACTGCACATAACATGGTCAATGTGCATGCACCAACTGAGTATGCCCATCAAGCAAGCTGTCCTCCCCCAGCTGACCTGAGCGGTGTGCAAGGGGCTATCCATGCAGAGGGCGCCTCCAGTCACGAGACTGCCAGGGATCTCACTGCCACCCTATCCAATGGGGTGTGCATGACTACCAGTGTGGCAAACCAACCAGCGAGTTAGATCACTGATGATGCTTATGCTCACAACGCCTCTGCACCTTTGTCACCCACAGCACCACAGCATGCACATCAAAATTGACTCACAGTAGCCCATAATGTAAAGCACCTTAAAGTTTGGTATACTAATTGTGTTCAGTTTATCAACAAGCGAGAGGATCTCTGCATGCTGATTGCTGGTGAAGACCCAGATGTTGTAATGTTTACAGAGGTGATTCCTAAGGCTCAATGCTCCCCACTGGCTTTGGCTCTCTTATCCATTCCAAATTACCACCTCTTTACTAGCTTTACGGTTCCATCATGTCAGGAATAACCTCTGGTCTTCGATGGTACCCATTCCTGGTACATACTCAATTGAGCACTTATGGGTTAAAATTAGGCTCCACAGGAATGATTTTCTGCTCCTGGGCTGCTTTTACAGAAGTCCAAGAGGGGATGGCCATAAAAACATGAGTGATTTTTCTGATATTGTCACACAAGCCAAGGCTTTCTCGCCTTCACATCTTCTGGTCTCCGGGGATTTCAACTTCCCACAAATAGACTGGTCTGGGGAATTCTCCACAGCCTCCCTAGGTCACCCTTCACACATTCTCATTGACATCATGCATGACTTTTTCCTCTTTCAACATGTTCAAAAACCCACACGTCACCGTCATGGCCAGCAGGCTAACATTCTCGACCTCTTGTTCACAGACGAAGAGGGTATGCTGACTAACCTGGAACACTTTCCAGGTATTGGTCTAAGTGACCATTTACTTCTCAAATTTAATATCAAATGCTATGTGGAGAGAAGATTGGACCGGGTATCCAAACTCAGCTTTAGTCGTGCTAACTTTGAGCAGTTGAACATGATTATCCGTGATATTGATTGGACTACCATGGACAGCCTTAGCTTAGTAGAATCTGATAGCTTTTTCATGAATAACCTCAACGAGGCTGTTGATATATATATCCCCAAAACGAGAATCAGGGCCTCCCATAATAATATTTACATGACTGGGGCAGCCATGAGACTCAAACAAAAGAAAAATGACCTGGCACGAACATACCACCGCACTCAAGATGAGATTGATCGTGCCCGTTTCCAGATATGCCAAAATGAACTTCGCACACTGACCCGGAAGCTTCAGAGAGACTTTGAGCATGGCCTGGCAACCAACATCAAAACAAATCCCAAGGGCTTCTGGAGTTACGCGGGAACACGATTGAAAACTGTCTCCAAAGTAGAAGACCTGCGGAACAGAAATGGTGACCTTGAATCTGATGCTGGTGAAAAGGCTAAGATCCTGAACGATTTCTTTGCAGGGGTTTTCACTACCGAGGATGTACAGAACATACCTGACTTCGACGACCGCTGTCTTGGACATTTTCTAGAGGACTTTCCCATTTCATCTCACAAAGTGTTTTCCAAACTTACATCTCTTCGAAATTCTAGCTCTCCTGGACCTGATCTTGTTCATCCCCGCATACTGAATGAAGCAGCCGGAGCCCTCTGTGTCCCCTTGTCCCTTCTTTTTAGGAAGTCCCTAGACACTGGAGCCATCCCTGAGGAATGGAAGTTGGGGAGAGTGGTCCCAATCTACAAAAAGGGGGACAAACACTATCTTGGCAACTACAGATCAGTTAGCTTGACTTCTATACCCTGCAAGGTTTTGGAGTCCCTGATTAAAGACGAGCTTCTGAGGTTCCTGGGCACCCACCACCTTCTTTCAGACCACCAACATGGATTCCGACCAAAACATTCGTGTGACTCACAAATTCTGCAGACATTGGAGGATTGGACACAGAGGCTCGAACAGAGCGTACCCGTCGACGCCATCTATTTGGATTTTCAGAAGGCGTTCGATTCGGTCCCACATGTGCGTCTTCTGAGGAAATTGGAGAGTTATGGTGTAAAAGGCAAGCTACTTAGGTGGATCCGCGCTTTCTTATCGGATAGGAAACAGTATGTGGTCGTTGATGGCGCTGCTTCAGAATGGACAAAGGTCACTAGTGGTGTTCCGCAGGGTTCTGTGCTTGGCCCGATCTTGTTTCTTCTGTTTATCCATGATCTCCCTGATTGTGTACTTTCTGGCATAAAATTTTTCCTGATGACATAAAACTCTACACAGGAATTAGGCACCTCCACTCATCAGAAATGCTACAAGCAGACCTAAATCGGGTATTGGAATGGTCGTCAACGTGGCAGATGCCCTTCAATGAAGGTAAATGTGTAGTGTTGCACATTGGCAATAATAATCCTTGTCACGATTACACTATGGGCGGTGCTTATCTCAGGAAGTTAGATGAAGAACGAGATCTCGGGGTAATCATCGACAGGGACTTGAAATTCCGACAGCAAGCAGCGGCATCAGTCTCAAAAGCTAACAAGGTTTTGGCTGTCATCCGAAAATCCTTCGCTAACATTGACACTTTCACTTTGCCTCTTCTTTACAAGGCACTGGTGCGTCCTCTACTGGAGTATGGTAACATCTGTTGGGGACCATTCAATAGGGCTGACCAAAGGCTGCTTGAGAGGGTGCAGTGAAGGGCCACTCGTATGGTCCCCTCCATGAGGGGTTTATCTTACCCGGACCGACTGAGGGCTCTTAGGCTTCCCTCTTTGTATTACAGGCGACGCCGAGGAGACCTGATCAAAGTATACCAACTGCTTCACGGCTCCATTGATATCGATCCAGCCCAGTTTTTCGACCTCATTGATCGCTCCCGTACCCGCGGACATCAGTGGAAACTTGCTAAACCCAGCGCTACATCTAGAGCGCGTCGTTCGTCATTTTCAGTCCGTGTGGTGAATGACTGGAATGCGTTGCCTACATCAGTAGTAGAAACCACCACGGTCAATGAGTTTAAGAACAAGCTCGACTCTCATTGGTCATCCCTGATGTACCTTGTCCCTGAATGCCCAGAGTAAGGTCCTTTACTTTCTTTTCAACTGCTCTCACCAACTAGTCAACTCCTCGGGCATTATGGCCTGAGTAAGACTGAGTGTAGACTCATCGAAACTGAGGTTGTCGAAGACCGGATCCAATCAGGCCGACGTGGCCTCCAAAATTCCGACAACTATAGATAGATAGATAGATAGATAGATTTATTAGGAGTTCATAAATTTACAACAGGAGCATTCAAATGTGTTAAAAAGACCACTTCATATCTTGCAACAATCTTATTGGTAGTCTGCCAACATTCACGATTGGTACAAATAGTCAGTATTTACAACAAGAAAATTAGGGCACACCCATAGAGTGTCTGCTCCCTAAGGACTTCATAGTTGAACCCAGTTGATACTCCCTGCCTAGTTGCACAGATTTACAAAGACCCTGTTTCCATGCACAATGCTGATCAAGATTGCATGATTGATCTGGATGCATTTGATACCATACACGTATATTCACACTACGGGGCGATACATGATCCATACAGTGATTAAAAAAAAAAAAACAAGAAAACAAGCCCTGGCCGTGGTGGGCAAAGATAAACTACACACGGAGGCGCTGGGCCCCGAACCCGTGACCGCCGACGGCGCGAGCGCTCTAAATTACGCCCAGACGGGCACGGGCTCGGAACCCAGCAGACGCCCACCGGCCGGGCGAGTGGACAAATACATCAGAATGATAATGAGCGGTACAAGATCGGTACAAGCAACACACAGCTAAGGCGTGAGCGACACCAATAAAATACGGAGGCGGTCTCACACCGCGCAGACACCGCCCAGCATCAGCAACGTAGACCCGGCGAATCCACCACACCGCCCCGGCGAAACGCACAACGCTCTGTCCACCCGGGCAGCAACAACCGGACTCTGAAGCCGAGCCCCTCGACTCGCAGCCGACCCCCGCCGGGGACGGGACCCGGCTGATCGCTGATACGCAAGTGGAGGGTGCAGCGCAGGTGCAAACACCCACGAGGACGAGCATGCCACAGGAGGCACCAAGACATGAGGGAAACCCACCGCCCCGGCACACTACATTCAATGGTAGGGAAGGAGGTCAGGCACGACATTCCGGGGCAAACCGGACTCCACGGTACGCCACACACCGAAAAAAAGAAAAGAAAAAGAAAAAAATCCAGCCTCCAGAATGAAGCATATGAAGGGGGAAGAGTCACCCCCCATGCCTCAATACTGATCCAGGAATATTTTTTTCACTATCTTTTTGAAGACTGCCTTACTTGGTGGAATATCAGATATGTTTCTTATTCTGGATGCAACAACTTCGTTCCAAGTGTTTGGAGCCGCCAAAAATAATGAAAATCTTCTGTAGTTTACTGAGGTAAAGGGTATGTCAAAGTGTCTCGCTGGTTTTGAGGCCCTGTCTCTGTTTTGAGGGTTTTGAGTAAATTTTGAAGACAGGAGGCGAGGCAAGGAATTATTTAAGTAGCTATGCATGACATTGATTTTGTACACTTTTGCAAGGTCTTGAATTTTGAGAATATTATATTTTTTGAAGAGAGGGCTGGTTGGCGCTAGGCGCTCAGCAGAATCGATTATTCTGATAATTCTTTTTGGAGAATTTTTAGACGCTCTATTTTTGTAGCATAGGTTGAGCTCCAGACCTGGATCCCGTAGGAAATGTGGGGGAGGATCAGAGCATTGTAGAGTAGAAGCAAATGGTTGGGTTTAAGGTATTTCTTTATTCTAGATATCATTCCAATGTTGCGTGAGACCGTGGTTTCCACACTCTTTATATGCTTGTCCCATCTAAGCTTTTCATCAATTATAATGCCAAGGTATTTGGTAGAGGCCTGTCTGCTTATTAGCTGACCATTAAGATGGATGTTTAAGCTGGATGATGCAGTTTGATTGGTGAAGAGCTGGTATGAAGATTTTTTAGCATTTAAGGATAGTCGATTGCTCTCCAGCCAAGTGGTAATTTTGGGAAGGCTGGTGATTATTTGATCTTGGAGTTCTTGGATTGTTTTGGCACGGAAGAAGACTACAGTGTCATCAGCAAATTGAAAAAAATGTAGAAGTTCTGTGCAATGTTCTGTGTTCTGTGCAAAGTTCTGTGTAGTGTATTCTGTGCAAGGTAGGCTTCTGCGCGCGGACATGATCCAGTGTTGGAAGTTGTTTAATGGTAGGTCCTGTATGTCACCTAGGGACTTCTTTGAAGTCTGCCCAAATTCTCGCACCAGGGGGCATTGCTACAAAATAGCTGTTCCAGTCACTAACTCGGATGTTAGGAAGCGTTCTTTCTCGGTACGTTGTGTTCAACCTTGGAACTCTTTACCTTCTGCAGCAGTGTGTGCCCCTGATTTATCTAGTTTTAAGGCTGTTCTGGATAAATGTATGCACAATAGACTGTATGCTTTTTCGTAGGGCAGAAAACCGATTGTAATTTCATGTGCTTCCTTTTCAAATTGCCTACAACTGATACTTTTAGAATATTTGCGATGTTAGTGCCTAGCACTCGGAAGTTCTCAAGGAAGACGCTTAATTCCAGTCACTCAATTGAAGTACCTGTGCTCTATCTCGCTGTTGGACTGGCGTGTCTGTTAGTCTGGTTTCCTTTTTCCTCCTTGGATCTTACTCAACCTTCCTTTCTCTGCGTCAAAGGAAACTAACCAGGTAAGAATACCAGGTAAGAATACCTAGTCCTACTTTTGCCAGTCATTTTCACAGCTGATGTTTCTATGCCTTTGCCTACCAGCTTTTTAAGTCAAGGTGCTATTTAGGTATAAAACTGGAAACGCCCAGAACTGGCTTCAGACCGGGACGGATATGCTCCTGAAATATACAGTTGAAAGCAGTCAGCCTGCTCCAGCTAACATGATTGATTATGTCTATGAATTGGATGCACAGTATTTTCATTGCATTAAACACTCAATGACTGCAGCATACTATTGGTATGGGCCTCGGACAGTCTGCAGAACATGTCAGGCTTCATAACAAGGTCAAGGTGTTTTGGACAGTTAGATTTGATTTTTTCATTTGATTTTTTCAAAAGTGTTAGACTCTGTGCCACACAAGAGATTCTTAAAGAAGCTATAGTGGTTATGGGGTGAGGGGACATCTTACATGGATCAGGGTGTTTCTTTCACTTTGACAGCAGAGAGTCGTGATAGGTACAGCTGTGTCAAATTGGCTGAGGGCAGGGGCGCAGCCAGGGGGCACAGGGGCACATGCCCCCCATTGGTGCCAGAGTGCCCTTTTGATTGCTAGGCAGTGTACCCTGTTTGGGCTGTGCCGCTCAAAATTTAGTACCCTACGCCTTTGAACCTACATGCAAATAGACTGCATTTAGTAATTAAGACTATTTTTTGACAATTTAGTGCCTTTTTATCAGCTAGGACATTCTGTTGCCTTTCCTAACACCTGGTAAGAGTATCAGTATGTAATCTGTGTCCAGCTAATGCCTTATTGCTGCCAATAATCCTACGGGCGAAGCTATCTTGTTCCCATTGAGCTCATCTGGTGCCCTTTGAGCTTGTATTGGCCCCCTTGAGCTGATGGTGTGCCCTCTAAGCTGATCTGTTGCCCCTTGAGTCAATCTGGTGCCCCCTGAGCAAATCATTGTGCCTCTTGAACCTATCCAATGCTCTCTGAGTTAGTCTGATGCCTCTGAGCTTGCCTGGTACCCTATTAGCTGTTTTAGTGCCCTTGAGCTGACCCGGGGCCCTGAGCTGATCTCATGCCTCCCAGAGTTGATCTGCTGTCCCCTGAGTCAATATGGTGCCTCTTGAGCTGATCAGGTGCCCCCTGAGCTGGTTATTGATGTCTCCTTAGAAGATCTGGTGCCCCTGAGCTGATCTTGTGTTCACTGAGCTGATCTATGCCCATGGTCTGGAGGGCTAGCAGCTGATCTGAGCCCCCAGACTGATCGATCTGGTGCCCCCTTAGCAGATATGTTGCCCCCTGAGCTAAAAAATGCCCCTTGAGTTGATCTGGTGCCTCTTGAGCCATCATTGTGCCTCCTGAGCCCATTTTGTGCCCTCTGAGCTAGTCTGGTGCCCCCGGAGCTAGTCTGGTGCCCCTGGAGCTAGTCTGGTGCCTCCTGATCTGGTCTGGTGCCCCTGAGCTAGTTTGGTGCTGATCACATGCCCTCTAAGCTGATCTCTTGCCCCTTGAGTCAATCTGGAGTGGAGTCCCCTGAGCAAATTATTGTGCCTCTTGAATCTATCTAATGCTCTCTGAGTTAGTCTGATGCCTCCAAGCTTGCCTGGTGCCCTATTAGCTGTTTTAGTGCCTTTGAGCTGACCTGGGGCGCCTGAGCTGATCTCATGCCTCCCAGTGTTGATCTGCTGTCCCCTGAGCCAATATGGTGCCTCTTGAGCTGATTAGGTGCCCTCTGAACTGGTTAATGATGTCTCCTTAGATGATCTGGTGCCCCTGAGCTGGTCTGGTACAACCTGAGCTGATCTTGTGTTCGCTGAGCTGATCTATGCCTCTACCCTGGTGTGGGGGGCTAGGAGCTGATTTGAGCCCCTGGACTGATCGATATGGTGCCCCCTGAGCAAATATGTTGCCCCCTGAGCTAAACCAATGCCCCCTGAGTCGATTTGGTGCCTCTTGAGCCATCACTGTGTCTCCTGAGCTAATATCATGCCCCCTGAGCTAGTCTGGTGCCATTTGAGCTAGTATGGTGCCCCCTGAGCTAGTCTGGTGCCCCTTGAGCCAGTTTGGTGCCCATCAAGCCAATCTGGTGCCCTTTAAACTGATCTGGGCCTCCTGATTTGATTAAGTGATTTCCTCAACAGCTCTGGGGCCCTGAGCTGAGCTGGGCCCAGTGAAGCTGATGAGGGCCCCTGGGCTGGTATGGGGCCACATGGGCTGATTGAGTGCCCCCTGACTTCATCTATTATCCCCAAGTTAATCTGGGCCCCGAGCTGTTCAGGGATCACCGAGCTGATCCCTTGTCCTCTGAGCTGATATGGTGCTCTCGGAGCGGATCTAGACCCCTGTTCTGGTCTGGGGTCTAGGGGCTCATCTGGGCCCCTGAACTGATCGATTTGGTGCCCCCTGAGCAGATATATTGCTCCCTGAGCTGAACTAATGCTCCCTGAGTTGATCTGGTGCCTCCTGAGTAACATTGTGCCTCCTGAGTCCACCTGATGCCCTCTGAGCTGGCCTGGTGCCCCAAGGGCTAATATGGTGCCCTTTAAGCTGACTTGGGCCTCCTGGGTTGATGACGTGATTTCCTGAGCACTGCTAGAGCCCTGAGCTGAGATGAGCCCCCAGAGGCTGTTAGGGCCCCTGAGCTGGTATGGGACTCCTGAGCTAATTAAGTGCCTCCTGACTTAATCTGGTATCCCCGAGCTGATCTGGGCCCCAAGCTGGTCGGGGACCCCCGTGCTGATCCTTTGTCCCCGAAGCTGATCTGATGCCCTATGTGCCAATCTGGTGTCCCCTGAGCAGATGTGGGGCTCCTGAACTGATTGGGAGATTGGGATGAAGGCTCCTGAGCTGATGACAGATCCCTGAGCTGATTTAGTGCCCCTGACTTAATCTGGCCCCCTGACCTGAGACCCTGAAATGATCTTGGGCCCAAGAGCGGATCTGGGTTCTGGGGGTGCCCTGAGCTGGTATGAGCCCCGGGGTACCCTGAGCTGATCGGGGCGCGGAGCTTGTGAGCTGGTCTGAGGCCCGTGAGGTGATCTGGCGCCTTAGATTCTTCTGGGGCTCCTTGAGCTGGTTCAAGGCGGCATTGAGATAGTCTGATGACCCCATCTCTGGGGCCACTGAGCTAGTCTAGTCCCTGGGTTAAGCATGAGCTGCTCTGGGGTTCTCTGATCCACATTAGGGGTCCCCTGACCTGGTCTTAAATAGATAGAGAATAGCAACAAAAGGCTAACTCCCATCACCTCGGGGGGTACTGAGCTTGTCTAGTCCCTGAGGGCACAACTGGGGGGATGGAGGGGGAAGTTTCTCTGGAGGGGCCTGGCAGCTGCTCTGGGGCCTCCTGAGCTGGTCTTGAATAGATGGGAAATAAGAACATAATGAAAACTTCCCTTGTAAAATGGAGCTAACGAGGAATGAGTCATCGCTAAAACGGCTTGTGATGCCAAGGCACCCCTGATTAAATAAATTGTTTATTATACTGGTGTGTTATGGGGATGGGTGATAAAAAGGCATGTGCCCCTGAGCTTAGAGCACAGTTTCCTTTACTAGGATTTCTATTAGTTAATTTGAATGAGTAACTAGTTTCTCACAATTTTCAGCTCTATCACACCATCCCCATCCCAACCACCTTTTCTCTACTCCAACTGAGACCGATCCTTGACAACAAGGAACTTTAAAAATGTGTGAAAAAGTATATCTCAAATTATTCCGGCAGCAAAAATTTTATTCTTCCAATGTCACCATGCCACTTCTTCTCCTAGGCCCTTGTGGGAGCCGCGGAACTTAATCCGCGTTCAACCAGGGCTCACTCGTCACTACAAAACCAGTGGGCATAACAAATGAATTTTCGACTCCAATATGTCTTAGCCTGAACATAATGACAGATGTCACAGGCTCCGCTGATTTATCTGATGTTAAGTATTGACATGAGTTGGCTGATTTGTCCTTGAATCTATCCAAAACAGGCGTGTTTTGGCTGCTTTTATGAGATTTTGGTGATACTTTTTTCCGGTTTTAATCGAGCTTTTTTCCGTCAATGCTTGATCTGCATTTTTCTTTCACGAAAGGTACCCACAAGTTGATAAAAACTAAGATGTACTAAGTTTTTTAGGTTACGTTTAAAGTGCCATTTTTCTCCCGGGGTGCCCCTCAAAGTTGGTGTGCCCCCCATACCAAAGCTCTGGCTGCGCCCCTGGCTGAGGGTGTCTGGTGGAGTCCCCCAGGGGTCAGTTCTGGGCCCAGACCTGTTCTTGATATACATCAATGACGTGCCCGATGTTGTGGAGTGTTGTATTAAGATCTTTGCGGATGATACCAAGGTGTACACCTCCGTGCGGGACCTTGTATCCAGAGCCTCTCTCCAACAAGACATAAACAGCTTGCTGAAATGGTCTGCTGACTGGCAGCTCCCTTTCAATCTAGAAAAATGCTCAGTCCTGCACCTCGGTCCTGTCAACGCCCACCACAGTTACTTCATGACGGGGACCCAGATCCGCGAGTCATCTGGGGAAAGAGACCTAGGCATCTTAATTGACGGCGAAGTCAAGTTTCAACAGCAGGCTTGTACAGCCGTTGCCAGAGCTAACAGGGCACTCATGGTCATTCGTAGGTCTGTCGCTAATATCGACAGCTTCACGCTCCCCCGACTTTACAAGGCACTTGTGCGCCCACTTGTGGAATATGGCAATAGTGTGTGGGGCCCATTCAACGGCGCTGACCAGAAGCTAGTGGAAAGAGTCCAGAGGCGTGCAACCCGCCTGGTGCAGTCCCTTCGTCACTTACCCTACTCAGAGAGACTGCAAGCATTAGATCTTCCATCCCTGTACTACTGCAGACGTAGGGGGGAGGGGGGACATGATCAAGCTGTACCAGCTGATGAACGGCAACATTGATCAGGATTTCGCGCAGTTTGTTCCTCTGAACCCCCACACACGCACTCGGGGTCATTCTAAGAAGTTGGCTAAACCATCAGCTCAAACAAGGATTCGTCGTTGCACCCTTGGGGTCCGATCTATATCCGATTGGAACTCTCCCTGACTCTGTCGTTACAGCACAAACCATTTCTCAATTTAAAAGCGGCCTAGATGAACACTGGGCCCATCTCAGGTACTTTTCTCCTGGGAACGAGTGAGTCAAGCACTATCAAAATTGAGCTCGTGGAGAACGGAGCCTGCAGGCCTTGTGCCTCGAAATTCCGAAAATTCGTAAGGTAGAGTAAGGTAAGGTAAGGTTAGGTTTAAATCCTGTCCCAATCGGGGCATAGATTTAGTTGCTGGGGCAGAGTTTTCTTTCCTTTGGGACATGCATACATTTTCATTTTAGATAGATGGAAGCCTACTTAAAGATAATTGTCAATTTATTTTCTCTATTTTTTATTTCTGGTACTTCTGTGTCTTCTTCGGTGTGTCAGTGCTGCACATAGTGTCAGTTTCTGCCCCTAGGTTTTCTTGCCTACTAAAAAGATGGAAAAAGTTGCCCCAAAGCAGTAGGTCTGCCCCAATACCGTCCCAAGACCTTGTCGAAACCTGCCACCTTTTGCAGACTGAGGCTTCAGGAAAATAGGGATTCTTTATGGATTACTCTGGCCTTTCCTCCCTAACCCTGTGTATGCAATGTGCTGCACCTGAATACATGTATGGAAGTATAACTCTCTGCGTTCCTGTCATATAAGCTAATCCACTTTAAGTATTTTTTTAGGTACAGGTGGTTGTACAATAGGGCTCTCCGTGTTGTCACATTTGTTATGAGGTTCACTGCTGATACATTCCTTCTCGTTGTTACTTAGCACCAGAGCGACTCTGGTCTACACTCCTCTACAATTTATGCACATTCTAAGAGCAGATGCTTCACCAACTCCTTGGTACTGTGACACAGGACCATTCATTTATTTACCATTGTCCTGTTGGATATTGTCATTGCATGCCATGGATATTCAGTTATATATATATTTTTTCTAATAACTATGGTCAGCCTTGGATATCGTACACATTTATTATACATATCACACACACCGGAAGGCGAAGGATCCACACAATTTCGCCCACTACAAGTCTTTAAAGGCAAAAAACATGAAAACAAGTGGGCCACGCTCCGGCGAATCCACGGATCGCCCAGGGCAGCCCGCTAGCCGTCATCTCGGGAACCGATCGAAGATAAAGCAGCCGTGCCAGCCCCGGCTGTTCGTTGGACCCGACGCTGAGCAGCCCGCTGCGGATGAAATAGCGTTTGCCTCCTTGTTTGAAAATGTTTATGGCATAGTTAAGGTACTACAACCACAGCAGTGGCAGCATGTGTCGCAGAAAGATGCGAAGTTGGTCTGGCGTATCGCAGTATGACACAAGAGAATCAGTGCAGTGCAGTGTCGTCCGCGCCCCCATGCGTGGGAACCCTGGAACAGTCGCCGGCGCCTCACCCACCAGCACGGGAGACGAGAGTGTGCGTGGGGCTGGACAGAGGGAAGGCTCCCCGTCGGCCGGGCACGTGGAGCCAGCACATTGTGACACCAGTACTCGCTGAAGCTTCTCCGCGGGAATGTACTCGTAGAATACGTGCAGAAGCGCTGAGGGATGCTGGACACGACCAGCAGCAGCAGGAGCACCTTTGAATAGCCCTAGATGCATGAACAGCTTCAATATGCTACATTCCCATTCCAGTCACAGGAACCAACATATCAGCTCATGTAAGGGGGCCTTTCAGACCCTGCTTGCTTTCCAGGGCCTGCTTGTTACAGAATAGAGTGCTGAAGAGGGCGTAAGAGGGCCCTGTCTGGTATAAAATGTCAAATTTGGCCACAGAGCATAGTGCGGGCGAGCCGCGCGCCGCGCGGCTCGTGTCTTCAGGGGGCCCCTCAGGGGGCTGTCCCTGTCGCCCCCTTGGCTACGCCCCTATCCCAGGTTCAAGTCCCAACAGGACTTCTGAATAATCTGTGTCCCCCAAATCCTGCCCTAAAGGGTGGGAGTTGGCCATGCCATATGGCCTTGGCAGTTGGTGCGTTGCTAAACCCCAAAAATTAGTGTATCTTCCCATTCCAAACCAAGCTTAAGCATAATTACTGATTTATATCTGGTCTTTGGTAATAAATGATTACAGCTCTTGGAAAAACCCAAGGTACATATGGTGATAATTGGACTTTGAGCTTGGCCAGGAGGCAGGAGCAGACAAGGCTCACTTTCGGTCAAACTTGCGCTGAAAAATGCTCGTTCTTCTCGTGTTGACTTTCGTCTTTGGTTTCCAGGTCCACTGAGGACTCGACAACTGCAGGAAATCTGAGATGGCGGGCATGGTTCCGGGCGGCGACGGTGCCGGCCGGCGTGGCTCGCGCAAGCAGTGGACACTGCCGGAGGGCCAGCAGGGCTCGTTGCATCGGCTGAGAAGTAATCTGGCAGAGGATGGCTGCCAGGAGTCGCAGGTGGTGCTGGCCAAGCAGCTGCTGGATGCACCGGCGGCGCCGTCGGAGGCCACCCAGAACTATGTGCAGGCCGTCTACTGGCTCACCAAGGCCTCCGAGCAGGGCAATGTCGAGGCCACCGATCTGCTGCGCGAGTGCTTCGAGGATAACCGCGGCATCAACGATCAGAACTACATCGACGTGAAGAACTGCCTGGACATGACGCAGGAGGAGAAGCTGTCGCGACGCGCGGCGCGTGAGCTTTTCAGCACGATGGCTGACGGCCAGGACTTCATTACGACGGCGCAGCTGCGCAGCCGGCTGCAGCGGCTCACCAGCCAGGAGCGGCGCGATCTGGACGCCCGCAGGCCGTCGGGACCAGCCGTCGAGAAGGAGCCAACTCCGGAGGGCGAGGAGCCACCAGAGCCTGAGGCTGGGGGTGGCAACGGCGCGTCTGCGGATCCACCAGCTGCTGCAGCGGCCGCGCCGTCCGCCGGAGACAATTCACGGCAACTGTCCTTCCTCAGTCGGATGGGTGGTGAAAAGTTATCGGAGGACTCGCTGGTGGCGGCGGCGGCCAACTTTGTGAACGGGGACCTGCCCACCATCAACAAGTTCCTCAAGGTCAGCGACGACGAGGAGGCGTTCCAAGAGATGTCGCTGCTGGAGAAGGTGATGTTCCATCCGGTGCGCTCCGTCAGCTACGGCTACCACAAGATGATTGAGACCATGTCGGAGCGCGGCAACGCCTTCCTCCTCAACCTCATCCCAACCACGCAGCTGAAGACGGTCCTGGTCGTATTCCTGGTGTCGTTTGTTGACCTGCAGATGCTGAAGGTCCTGGTACCGGTGATGATGCTGTACGTGGCGCTGCTGGTCATGCTGTTCTCGACGCTGCAGATGCTTCAGATACATGAGGACCTCGGCAACTTCCGCATCTGGTCGCAGGTGATGAAAATTATCAAGGACGATCTCAACACGCAGCTAGCTGAAGCGAAATTCTGCTGGAAGAACCTGTATCCGTACATGCGCTTCTTCGCGGCGATGACGGCTGCCGTGGTGGCACTGCAGTACACGCCCAGTTCAACCGTGCTGAGCTCGGAGATTACCGCTCTGGCAGCCCTGATGACCGGCATCACCTTCATCTCCCTGTCGGACCGCTACCAGCGCCTCGCCTGGCTCTCTATGGGACTGCACGTGGCTCTGGCCGCGCTGCACCTGTTCCCCAGCTTCCGTCCTGCTCCGGTGGCGAGTATCACTCTAGCGCCCGGCTTGTACCTGGACTTCTCGCTGCTGGCTATCTTGCACCTGGCCGTGTTGGGCTGTTACGCCACGATGGCGGCACAGGAGCGCTGGCGCGGCACCTACAAGGTGCTCATCCCGCACCTGGCGTCAGTCGTCTGGTTCCAGACGGCGATCCTGTTCGCCAGCGACGCGACGACCGGCGGCGTGCTGCGCGCCGTCGGCACCTTCTTCGGCACGGTGTTCGCGCTGCCCATCATCGGCGGCTTCCTGCTGCTGTTCCCGGCCGTGGCGCTGGGCCGCCACCTGTACCAGGCCGGCTTCCTGCTGCAGGCCATCGTCACGATCGCCCTCCTGGCGTTGCCGTTCGGTCTGGCGTTCCTGCGCAGTCGCCATGCGTCGCTGACGCGCGTCGTATCGTCGTACCAGGTGGTGGTTCTGGCGCTGGGCCTGCTGTCCCTGCTGCCGGCCGTGCACATCACCTACCTGACGGCGCCGCCGCCGACGGACGCGGAGGCGCTGCCCTGGCAGCAGTACTACAACGTGTGCCACCGGCCGGCGCTCGACGACGCCACGCAGGCGCGCGTCCAGCACGGCTGCCAGGTGCTGGAGGGTGCCACTGTGGAGTGGGAGGGCGATGTGTCGGACGTGCGCGTGGTCGGGATCGAGAACAAGCTGGCGTCGCTGGTGAGCGTGCTGCCGGTGGGCCTGCAGCAGACGCTCGCCTGCGTGTATGGCAAGCCGGTCGGCGACTGCAACGCCGAGCTGATGGACGAGGTGGGCTTCAGCCGCTGCAAGACGGCGCACACGGTGATGACCACCCGGTGTACACTCCGCAGCTGGAACCGCTACCAGTTCCACATCGTGACCAGCATGCACACAGGCTCGTGGAACGTCAGCCCGGCCGAGGTGTACCTCTCGGCCGACAACCAGTTCCAGGCGTTCGGCCTTAACCTGCGCGCCGGCGACCGGGTCGAGTTCCGCGGCCAGCTGAGTGCCGGCCTGGGCACCGCGCGGCCGCAGCTGACGCTCACCGGCCTGCGCTGCCTCGGCTGCCAGCAGGAGATCGCGCCGATCCTGGAGGTGACGCAGCGCGATGTCGTCAACGAGCTGGTGACCAGCGCCGGCGCCGTCTTCAACTTCGTCTGCTCACCGCTGTTGCGGTACGAGACTGATCCGGACGGAGCCTGATGCAGCTGGCTCCGGCGCCGCTGAGATGGAGCGCCTGGTCCTGACATCTGCAGGGGTGACCTTAGACAGCGGCAGGAACAGCTTGCGAGATTAAAACACGAACCAGCTGCACACAAATGATTTGATTGCAAATGTACATGTGACAGGGAAGAAATCTGTGCGACCTGAAAAGTTGGAAATGTAAACGAGACTATGACTGACATGGACAGCTGCGTTGACTTATGCTAGTGAAGACTTGCCGTGCCGTGGAGTTGGATAATCCTGCCGAGCCGACCCGCCAAGTAGCGCGGGTCTTGCTACGAAGGCTGTAAACAAAGTAGTGCTTTAACTCTGAGCTGTCGCTGCGCGGTGGTGGGCATTAATGCCTCGAGTGACAGGCAGCTTACGAAAGCACCAACCGGTGCACTTCAGATCTGCAGTTCCTCTGTGCTTCTCAACCTACTAGTCACGTTTTCACTTTTTGGTGTAGATCAGGCATTACAATAGGCGCCTTGGTTATAGTAGAGAACATGTACAACGCTCTACATGGCGCCTGGTCATCTTGCTGCTTGAAACATCTGTTTCGCACACTTTGCATTGAAACCTGAATGTCTGCGTAGTGATAGGGAAACCAAGCATCTCTGGCGTTGGTGACCTGAATCTGAGGTCAAGGGTTGGCTTCCGCGCGTCAAACTATGCTTACGCCATATGTGACGGCTTTAACAATTGTAGTTTGTACCATGGGGATATCAGATATTCTCCGCTTCGAATACAGGGATTGTTGCGTTGTGCCGGATAAATAAATGCGGTTAACATGATGGATTCCCGCGCATGGGAACACCTTCGGACTGTTCAAGTGTGGCTTCAGTGATAGACTGGCGCCCTTCTCGTCGTAACTCGTGTGGTGTGTTTAGCTACTAGCACGGGTACTTGCTACCTTATAGCGATCTGGAAGCTTGCTTGCTGGTTTTTTTCACAAATTATGAGATTTAGTGTGCTGTTTCAGGGATCATGAGCATAGGACAACTCAGTAACGGATTTATTTATGCCGCTATAGAGCATGGGTTTTCTGATAAGCTATTGGGACCACGGGACTCGATAAACAAGCACGTTAATGCTCTCACAGCTAAACGTCATCTCCAATGAGTGGCATCTCTAACAGACCCTGATGTGTGTTTCTAAGAAATTTAACGCTGTTACTTAGTCCGGACGTCTGAATGTTTATTTGCAACAATTGGGTTTATGCATTCGCGTATCACACAAGTCCCGTTATCCGCATTCGTTGTTTATCTTCTTAGTTGCCTGTATTTTCATGTGTTTATTTTCTAGTCTAACTCTAATAAATGCAGATGCAGTATCATTTGTCTTCAGCTTCCACTGATGCTGCGACGAGTAGCCATCAACAACGAATAATTGGTATTCACAATCCTAATGCTTTATTCAAGCGAGAGCTTTGACAAGTATACCATTTCAAACCACTGCTCACCCGTGATAAATAAATGTATTCTTTCACAGTTTAGGTGAT
Organism: Lepas anatifera; assembly: GCA_034440635.1. Taxonomy (NCBI): domain Eukaryota; kingdom Metazoa; phylum Arthropoda; class Thecostraca; family Lepadidae; genus Lepas; species Lepas anatifera. The sequence goes on along the minus strand of JAOTON010000485.1, from coordinate 2,159,238 downwards.
ATAAGGAAGCGATCAGGAGGCGCTCGCAATAAACATATAGTCAGAAATATTGAACGATACGCGTTGAGGCTTTATGACCGCCAACTACTGAGGTTACGTGGGATCATCACCTCTCCCCATCCTGTTGAAAGTGCACATTTCACGATCAAGAAGCCTTTATTAAGTATTCCTTCCGGGGATTTGGAAACGGGCCAGAGGCGTCCAAGTCCAAGCGGGAGTGAGAGGCATGCTTGTGATCAAAGGGGAGCTGTTTTGACTGCAGTTCTGGGGTTATCCCGAGACTTGTAACTGTGACGAATCATTTTATGAGCCGTAAAAAGGGTTTCATACAGCTGTTCAAATGTTCGTACATATGATTCGTACCAGGCAATACTGTCATTGTGTAAGTAATCTACAAAGCATACCCCGCTCAGGCGAATGGTTACCACAATTTAAGAATAACGCTGCGCAATCCGGCCACATCTTTTTGGATGCAGATTGGCGAGAAACGGACTGAAACCCGGTTTCCACTGCTAGGAGTTATATCCGTATCGTAATTGCATTAAGATTCAAAGTCCGATCGCGATCGAAATTGAGTATGTAAATCGAGACAGAACCAGAAAAGGCAGACCTGCCAAACCGTTCGCTGAGAGGCTAAAGCGCCACATATTTCACATCTTGTTCCCAACATGCGCAACTTGAAAAGCCAGCGAGGGCTAAATCAACTATAATCACATGCACGTCTGCCCCCGACCGCAAAATATGCGCATGTGGGGGAGGAGGGAGGCGAAGAACTGCCATTAAATAGTTGGCTCCTCACATGAAACCCTTTGGTTCTGGATTTTGGTTCTGTCGGTTTCCGTTTAAACACCAAATACCTTGAAATGACAGCATGTAAGATGACTGCGGATGTACTCCCCCTCCGCCCACGACGATGGTTCCTGTTTGTGACACTGACATGCCTTCATAATTAAGCCAACTGGAATCAACACCAGCAAACGACGCCCTCAAACAGATTTACCCCACTCACCCATCCACCCATTGCACTATAAGTACTTCTGCAATCTAGTATTTTAATACTGTGTCAGCTTTTCCTGCTCAAAATACAAATACGCAAGCTCTCGGAAGCATGTGGTAACAACAATGATAAAATAATTTTTTTCAAATATTACTTAGATTTTCAGAAGAGCACGCGCAACAACTCCCCTATGAACGAAAGGGCCATAGCACAAATTTACCGCGGAGATCCACTTTGTTCACTGGCTCACACAAAATACATTAAAGGGAATGTGGCACCTTGGTCGAATCCTGGAATTTAGTGTAATTAGGCGTACTTTTAGTCAAAAATAATGAAACCACTCATGATTTCTCTGAAAAATGTACAATAAGCTCAATATTTGGTTTTTAAAAATCCTCCTCTAGAAAAAGAAATAAATATCAGACTGTGGATGATGTCACGATCTGGCAACCACTACCATACTTGAAACGCTTCAAATGCTTCGATTGGCTGATGCTCATCGTGACGTCAGCATATGTCGTCACACCAGTAGCTCACAACAATGGCCGCCGGCGACGGGGGCTGAGGGGGGGGCTGGTGTCAGGCAGGTTTTAGCTTTTTTCTACGGAAATATCGAGTTCCAAGACAAATAAAATATGGAGTACCGGGTTTTCCGACCAGCTTTACAACTTGGCTATCTCAGTTAAAATCACGTTGTGAAGGTGCCACATTCCCTTTAAACGGTAATTACAGGCGGGCAAATCATCTACGGACCAACACCACCAGGATAAGCGACCAGTCAGACAATCTATATGACAAAATGCCACTTGCGTTTGAGCCCAGCTCGGCAAAAATAACTCGTCAAAATCCACAGCCTGTGCAGCTAAACTTCGTCAGGTTGCCCGGTGACAGAACCACCCCCCCTCCCCTACAGCAACCTACCGCCACCATCACAGCAAACCAGCGACAGCCTCATATAATGCTGCCTTCTGGTCCCGAAACGAGCTCACAAACAATGTAGATAACAAGTTACCGGCGTAGTTGTAGCCCCGGGTCAATCACATGTCTTGCTGGCTGTACTTGTGCAAGGCGTCAACAAAGGCAGCGATGTTGTCGGGTTGCATGTCCGGGTACACGCCGTGACCCAGGTTGGCGATGTAGCGGCGGGTGCCGAACCTCTGCACCATCTGCTGCACCAGCGGCTCCAGCGCCTCCTTAGGTGCGTACAGCGCGCACGGGTCCAGGTTGCCCTGGAAGGAGACCTTGTCACCCAATCTGGCGAGCGCCCGCTCAGGGTCCACTGTCCAGTCGAGCCCCACCACGTCGTAGCCACTCTCCGCCAGCTGCTCGAGGGCGTAGTGGCCACCCTTGGCGAATACGGTCATAGGCACGTCAAAGCCCTTCTCCTTGGCGCCAGCCCTCACTCGCGTGGCGATCTGCTTGATATAGGGCAAAGCGAACGCAGAGAACAGGTCTGGACCCAGGTATTCAGCACTGGACTCAAACAGTTGTAGAAGCTGGGCCCCAGCCGCCGCCTGGCCCACCATGTAGTCCACGATGACATCGGTCAGGATCTGCAGCAGCTCATGGCTCTCCTTCGGATGCTGGTACAGCCACCGCTTCGCCTTGGACATGGTCTTAGAGCCCTTTCCCTCTACCATGTACCCCAACAGCGTCCACGGTGCTCCAGAGAAGCCGATGAGTGGCACCTTGCCTTCCAGACGGTGCCGGGTCATTGTTATGGCCTTAAACACGTAGCCGAGCTCGGCCTGAACATCCACTGGATGCTGTAGGCGTGACAAGTCCGCCGGACTAGCCAGCGGGCTCGGAAATACGGGACCTTCGCCTGGCTTCATGATCACCTCCATAGCCAGCGCTTGGGGTATCACAAGAATGTCGGAGAATATGATGGCAGCGTCCAGGTCGAACCGCCTGATGGGCTGTAGGGTTACCTCACACGCCAGCTCTGGTGTTCGACAGATACTAAAGAAGCCGTGCTCCTCGCTGACGGCGCGATACTCAGGAAGCGTCCTTCCAGCCTGTCGCATGATCCAGACAGGGACACGCTCCACTGGCTGGCCGCGCGCTGCCCGCAGCAGCAGGTCATTCTTCAGCGCTGGAAAATCTTTAGCCTCCATTCTTGTGTCGAACGTGGTAGCACCGTTATGGACCTGAAGGAAATACATTCGTTACCACAACACACAGACTGAAAAAAGAACACATGAGTTCATCGAATGAAAATGCACCTGGTCACACGTAGTACAAATGTGCTACTTTTCCTAAAAATGAAGCCACGAGGAGGATCTGACAGTTGACTTTAACGACTTTAAGTTGAAGTTAGCACGATTCGGAAAGAGGTCGTATAGGCCCCAAACTGCATTAACTATGTCTCAGAAAACACTTGGATGGTGCGTGAGAGGATATGAATAGAGCATTTTGCGTTACTACTGTAGCTGGCACTCACACAACTCACACACACTTCGTACAAAGCGGAAGTTTCATTTGCCTGCACCTTTACAGGACAGCGGCACCGCATTCTGCGGTGCACAGGCTGCTCCGGTCTCTCCAAGCCGCAGCACTTGGCAGAAGTCAAGCCCTCACGAGAGCCGCAGGAAAGGGAACGGACCGGTGAATTACTTTTGAGGCTGATCAGGCACGTGCACCAACAAACAAGGACGCCGGCCGCGATGGCGTTTATTTCACTGTTGCCCGTGCACTCCCCAGTGTACCGCCATTTCCTGGGTAGGAGGTGGCCGCGGAAAAGGCTGCTACAGGTCAGCCTTGATCCAGGGGCGCCACAGGGGCGGTGCGAAGAATACCTTATTGATGCAAATTTTTTCAAGTTCCAGAATACCGGCGTTATGAAAATTTGAAACCGTATTGGGCCAGCTCACATAGGAGCAAGAAAGTTCGGGACTGTATTACGGTCGCTGGAGTCGAAAATAGCATGCTCCTGAATCGGGACAGTACGCAGCCTAAGCGAGCGAATTTGAATCCCGATGAGGCCGCGCGCGGCGAAGCCACGGCGACCGACGAATGCAAAAGTGCCACAGACAGGTTAGGTGCGCTGCAGGACATCTAGCTGAATTGGCACAAAGTTAGGGAATGTTAGGATATATTATGCTATAGTCCTCTAGAAACATTTCCTTTCCCATCTTGACTACCCATTATCTTGTTGCACCGTATGCTGCCGATGATTTCCTCCACAGTTTACTGCCGTAACGAACTGCCGACCATGCTGCAGCACATAGTAGGTACCATATTTAAACCAGACACATTTCACGTTTTCTAATAAAATCCTAGCTTAGTATGTTTTATTCCTGCAAGCAGTTCTAAAAATTTGGTTATTCTTATTATTGTACACTGTTAATTTTATTTCACCAAATATGTCTCTCACAACTATTGAAACAATTGCACAGATTACTCTGTGTGCCAGACCCGCAAACAAAATATTTTTGCAAGAGTGTTTTGCAGACTTATGGAGAAATCTAATACGCGCCCGTTGGGGTCACTGGCATGACGCGCCCCGCTGGGGAGCGTATTTCGCCCCCCTCCGTATTTCATTTCCCAGGAAAGCTAAAGACAAATTACGGACGGCGTTCGAAGGCTCTTGACAAGACGAAGAGAAATTATAGGAAACATTTTTATTTCAGGTCAATATTGAGGCCAGCATAGGTCAAAGAATGTTCCATAGGCTTAAAACACGGCAGTGCACGTTTCGCCCTCTAGAGTTTTACTCAGCGGAGCTAGAGCAAATATTCATGCATCATTGGATTTCTCTCATCGTTGCGAATGGAATGATGTATAATATGACCTTGCTAGGTAAAATTGTGAAAATGACATGACACCGAGCTAGGTCAGGGTCACAGGGTGACCTGGTATGATCATGTTGCATATCAATGGACTCCCCGTGACAATGCAAGCAAAATAGGAGCTTTATCTCAATTCAGTGAGAAGTTATTGGCAAAACAATCACTGAATACTTCTGTGACCTGACATGACCTTTGACAGGCCAGATGGTCAAAAACTCAGCTTTATGGTCAAGATCATGGTAAGAATACACCGTTTGAGGATTTTCAACTTTATCTATCCAGTATTTACTGAAAACGAGCCCTTTCTATTTTTCACCATATACTTACAATGGGGGACCAAACAATTCACCCCACCTTAGGTCAACAATATGAAAATTCCGAGATAGCAGATTTGTAGGCCCTAATGACCTCATCATATTGTGAAAGTTTCAAACTGATCGGTAGGCTGATGTTCCTTCGGGGCTGCTTCAAACTCGTGATTTTAGGTTTTGAGGTCGGGTCAATGAACCTTGGATAGCCCCTTGACCTGACATGTTAGCTGTAGTGCATTCAAGCATAACTTGTGATCCTTTAAGCGTTGCTTTCATCTAGCACCATTTAATGGTGTCTGTCGTTGCAAATATATGTATGGATCTAACTCAACAGCTTCAAATAGCAGGGCCCCCAGCTCTGCTAAGCCGTGTATTTATGATATCATGGCACAACTCCATGCTTTAGATTCATCCATATTTTAACCAATTCACTTAAGTAAGTGTTGAAAATGAAGGTTAAAGTGGGAGTTACACTACAGGATCATACTCAATAAAGCGTGTCTTACTGATTTTGATGTCTCCTTTCTATAGAAAATATTTCGGGAAGGAGGACATCCTATTGGACATTAGCCAGGCTTGGTACCTCTAGGGTACCTACTATAAAGGGGTGGTGGTGGTCATTGGCGGACACAGGGGGATTCCGGCCATGCCCCCCCCCAAAGCACTGGAGGGGGGCCAAACTATCTTTTGCCCCCCAATGCCGGAAACATTTTTGAAAAAAGGTGCTTACACTAGGTCTGTAGAGCAAAAAAATATTCGCCCCCGCCCCCGGACAGCGATCATGTACTTGGAGAGGTAGCTTATACTAGGTCTGTCGAGCACTGAAAACGTTCTTTACACGAGGTCTGTAGAGCAAAAAAATATTCGTTCCCGTCCGTCCCCCCCAGAAGAGAGGCAGACATGAGTTTGGGCCCCCAAAACTCTGGTCTGCGTCCGCCCCTGGTAGTGGTGGTGGAACGGCAAATATGTGCAGTAGGGTGTTTCAGCCCACTATAGTAAAATTTTGTTTGTTTGGAACGAAGTCATATCGACTTTCCCCCAGCTCTATACGTGAAACTGAATCGATTGACACCCTTAAAAGCAAAATAAAAGGACATTTAGTGGTCGCGCACTTTTATCACCAAAAACTATTACACTTGAAAGAGGCGCATTATTTCTTGGTGCGCTTGGGTAGAGCCCTCCGATGGAGCTCCACCACCCGGAGCAGGTACTGCTTCTGCTTCTCGTCCTTGACGAATCCGTTGAACCTCTTGATGAGGGTGATCTCCCTTTCCCCCTGTTTTTGTCCTGAGTCGAAAGTTAGAGTCGTTGTGGCGTCCCATTTGATATAATGATCATTCCCATATGTAGAAGGAGTATCGCAACAGATTCGACGCATATGTTCTAAATTCAACGTAAGAACATATTTTAAGGCACATCAAACGATCAAACAATTACTGGTCAAACCAAAGGACAGGATAGACAACCGGAAAAACCAGGCCCAGTATACAAGATGGAATATAATGACTGTTCAAAAATATACATTTGAGAAAGCAAAAGGATGATGGAAGTCCGACAAGACGAACACCGAAAATCTCGACAAAAACTAATCCGAGAGTCAATTGACGAGAGAGCAGCGGAGGCCACAGCAAGACAATCATTCAAAAAGGATCATTATATCAAAAGGGACGCCACAACGACTTTAACTTCCGACTCAAGACAAAAACAGCGGGAAATAAAAGAGGCAACTTACATCCAAACCACCACGGAACCAAAAATGGATAGAAATATCGGCAAAGTTACCATCTTCTCTGGATTTTTGGGCCTCTTAAAACGCCAGCCAAACAAGAGATTGAATTGAAAAATAACACGTGTTTAGAGCTGATAATTCTAAAATGATTCGTCATGCTCATAGCTAAGATTGCTCTTTCAAAGTTTACCCTGTCTTCGTGTTTTTCGCTTAGTTAGGTTTATGTCATAGTGTTTTCTTCATCTCCCTTGAAAACGGGGGCGGGATGCTCCCGAAATCGGTCGGGTTTTATGCTCAGGCTAGTCTTGTGTAGTAATAAATGTTTTATTTAATTTTAAGAATATTTCAGATGTGAAATAGAAAACCAAGCAAAAGAAAACCAGCGCCAGTATCAGTGTGGAAATGTGTACATTCATAGGCGTAGGAACAGGGGGGGGCAGGGGGCCATAGCCCCCCAATATTCTTGATTCTTAACCCTTAACCCTATGGCGTTTACTGGAAAGAAATGACTTCCAAACGCACCTTGGCCTCCCCAATATTCTGGACGTTTCTACGCTTATGTGTACATTTGAATACATTTGATAAAAAACTGCAAAAGTGCGCGACCTCTAAATATTATCTAAATACATGGAAATTTTGCACTGAAGCTTGTAAGCAGATGAGGTTTGAGGGGAACGTCGATATGCGTCAAAATATTGCATTTTGGAACAATGAAACACCCTAATGTGCAGTGTATAGGAGATGATAAATTAAACCACAGGAGGGGGATGAGAGAGGTAGCAATGCATCCTGTAGATAGGGATTAGTGTGTCTTGTCTCCCAGGTTTTTTGCAGATTGGAGTGAATTTTAAGTAACTGGCAATGCAAATTTGTGCAAGAATTATGTTAGTGATTATTATATAAGAATTATGGTCAGTGTGTCTTGTCTGGCCTGATGCCATATTTTGCAGACTGCCTCAGCAGCTGACCAAAGCCCAACACTTTCCCAAATGAGCTACAAGGGCAACAATGCTAGGCTTCAGTCCTAAAATCTAAGCCTGCAATAACTTCAAAAAAATTAAAGAGTACTCTGACCATAGGCACACCGAGCACCTGCAGTCCCTTATGTTTAATACGAATTGAACCGAGCACAAAGAGATCGGCTTCCATAGGCATATTGTGGCCTCTCATCATGCCAATGAACTTATCAGGTGTAGTGTTGATGACGTCACTTTCGGTTACCTCACTTTGGTACTTGTTTGCACTAAGTGAGCAAGTACTTGTTACTCTTTCTAGTGATTGGCTAAATGTTGTCATACCTGGATTTTGGCGCAAATACAGTTCTTGGTGGAACACCATGGTGGTTAGTTGATCGGCGGTCGCGCTCGTGAGTCAGGTTGAATTCAAGGACCGAACAGTACATTATGGCGTTCAGGATGAGATTAGTCCTTTGAAAACTTAGATCTTTTTGAGTTCCCTTAACAGTCTTGTGCCGCGTGTTTTCTTTTCATCGTTGTTTTGAGGCATGGAGGGTGTCCAGCCTCCGGCGCCATTTTTGGCAGTGCCTGGCAGACCAACGGTGGAATGGCCGGTTTGGGAACGAAGATTTTTTAACTACGCCACCGCCATCGGAGCTGAGGGTTTCACCGCAGCGCGCCAGAGGGCGATCTTACTACACTGCGTGGGAGAAGAAGCACATCGAGTCTTCTAGAGCCTTCCAGCAGTAGTAAAGCGGGAAAATGAAACCGACGCAGACTTGGCACTTAGACAACTCAGGGAGTTCTACACGCCGCAAATGAATGTTATTGTAGAACGCTACAAGTTTCGACAGAGGAACCAGCAGCCTGCCGAAACTACAGCAGACTTTGTGGTGGCTCTTCGTGATTTGGCAAAGTCATACGCTTATGGCAATATGACTGATGAACTGATCAGAGACGCAGTAGTGGAGAAGACACTGCATCCTTCACTAAGAGAGAAATTCCTGCAAGACAGGGACCTCACTTTGGCCAAGGTTCTAAGCATTGCTGAGGCCTTTGAGCGTTCACGCCAGGAAGCGGCTGCCATGGTACCTGATTCTGTGTCCAAGATATACAAGCCAAATCCCCATCAATCAAGTCGGAAGTCCAACAAGGTCAAATGCAGAAACTGTGGAAGAGGTCATCTGCCATCTGACAGCTGTCCAGCTCAGAACGTCAGATGCCACAGCTGTTCGCAAATTGGTCACTTCGCAGCTTGGTGTCGCAGCCGCAGTGGTGATGGTAGTCGTGCCAGCACCAGTGGTGACAGCAGTCGTGGCAGTCACCAATGGCATCCATCTGGTGGAGAGCGACACAAGCCGCAGAAGAAAGCGTACTGCAAGGAGGTCAGTGAAGAACTCCAGGTGCTGACGTGCAGTCAAACCAGCAGCCACAAGAAGATTTCGTGTGATGTCAGCATCACTGCAGGAGGTGTCCAACAAGCTGTCAAGCTCCAGATAGACACTGGGGCGTCCTGCTCCATCTTGAGCTTCTACCTAGCCAAGAAGCTGTTCCAAGGGGTGCAGTTTGCTGCCAGCAGTGCGCAACTGTTTGGTTTTGGCAAGAACCCTCTCAACGTGCGAGGAACCCTAAAAGCTGTTGTTGCTTTTCAGGGTAAGGAAGCCTCCGTGTACTTCCAACTGGTTGAAACCGAAGCTGAAGAAGCCATCATGGGCCTGGACCTACTCCAGGCTTTGGATATAACTCTTCATCCAGCTTCCAACTCGGTGTTTTAAGTCGAGGCTGAGGATGAGCTTTCGGTCATCAAAGGCTATCAACTTAAGATTCAGCTGAAGGAAGACGCCGCCCCAACTGCCTATCGTCTTCGACGCCTACCTTTCTCAGTGCGACAAGAGGTCTCAACAGAGTTGTCAAGACTGGAGCGGGCAGGCATCATCGAGCGCATCGATGCTTCAGAGTGGGTCAGCCCAATCATCGTTGCGCGGAAGAAGGATGGCAAGATTCGCCTTTGCGTGGATCTGAGAGGTCCCAACTCGCAGATAGTTGCAGAGACCCACCCCCTTCCCACCATCCAGGAGTTGGAAACGAAGTTGTTCGGATCCATCTACAGCCGCATAGATCTCAAGTCAGCATATCATCAGCTGCTGCTTCATGAGTCTTCAAGAGACATCACCGCCTTCCTCACCCACGATGGATTATGGCGCTTCACTAGAGTCCCCTTCGGCCTTGTATCCAGTGGAAGCGCTTTCCAGAAGCTGCTGACCCGTCTCCTTCAAGGCATCGAAGGATGCGGTCACTACCTCGACGACATCCTGGTGTCTGGTAGAGATCGTCAAGAGCACGATCAACGTCTTCGTCAGGTCAAGGAGCGACTGCGGAAGGCCAACGTGACCATCAACGAAGAGAAGTCTTCATATGGGCTGACCGAAGTGGAGTTCTGCGGACACAAGCTGTCAAGGGATGGAGTGGTCCCGCTCATCTCTTCAGTAGAGGCGGTTCTCGACGCGCCATCACCTACCAACGTCAAGGAACTACGAAGCTTCCTGGGGACTACAGGCTGGTTCAGCCGTTTCGTTCCTTCTTACGCCACGGTGGTCCGACCAATGGCTGATCTTCTGAAGAAGGATACCCCGTTCGAGCGGACGTCAAAGGTGGAGACTGCGTTCCAGCAAGTCAAGCGCCTCATCTCTATGAGTCCCGTGTTGAGACCGTTCAACGCTGATCTCAAGACCATCGTCACCACGGATGCAAGCGACCGCGGTGCAGGAGCCGCGCTCACCCAGATCCAGCGGGATGGTGAAGAGAGACCGGTGGCATACTGGTCGCGCTCATTCACCGGTCCCGAGTCTCGTTACTCCGTATCTGAGAAGGAGGCCCTCAGCGCAGTCGGAGCAGTAGAGCACTGGAAGATGTACTTGTGGGGTCGCTCCTTTGTCTTGAGGACGGACCACAGTGCACTTACAACTCTCCTATCACCGAAGTCCTCGAACCGAGCAGGAGCTCGCATCGCAAGATGGCAGTGTCGTCTACTACCCTACTCGTACTCAGTTGAGTACAAACCAGACCATTCGATCCCGATGGCCGATGCTTTGTCGCGGTTGCCCCTGCCGGACACGGGTCCACCGGAGACTGACAGCGACGAGATCATCGCCCTGATCTCCGAAGATGCGGATGGGATCATCTCTGAAGAGGATCTGCGTGCGTTGTCATCTCACGACCATGTACTCGCCGAACTTCGAGAGGCCATCCGCAACGGTTGGCCGGAATCACCGCGCAAGTGCTCGGACACCTTGCGCGACTTCTTCGCGACCAGAAACGAGCTTCAGCTTCGTAACGATGACATCATTCTTCGTGGAATGGACCGCGTCGTCGTTCCATCTGCTCTCAGGGATAAGTACCTACAAGTGACCCACAAGACGCATGAAGGGATCGGGCGTACCAAGCAGCTGCTGAGGAGCTTGGCGTGGTGGCCCGGAATGGACCGCGCTGTCACCGAGCTAGTCCAGTCTTGTGCTGAATGCCAGGGGAAGAGCGAAGTTCTGTCCCACAGCGCCCGCCCAGCACCGCTGCAGCCAGTGCCACTACCGGATCGCGTCTGGTCAAAGCTAGGCGTCGACATCGTCGGCCCTATCACAGGCGCCCCTCCGAGTTGCCGTTTCGCCATTATCATCACTGATTACCACAGCAAGTGGCCTGAGGTAGCGTTAACACCATCTGTCGAGTCCGATGACGTCATCCGAGCCTTGAGCATCGTATTCGCCAGGGAGGGATTCACAGACGAGCTCATCACGGACAATGGCCGTCAGTTTATCAGCGCCAAATTCGAAGATTACCTCAAGGCCCGGGATATCAAGCATGGACGGTCATCACTATACTGGCCTCGTGGAAACGCCGCGGTTGAACGCATGCAGGAAGCCTTCTGTCTCCTTTGTGGCGCACGTGCGGTTTCGTCTAGCGCACTACCGAGCGACGCCACACTGTTCAACTGGGATGTCTCCATCGGAGGTTCTGCATGGGCGTCGTATGCGCCTTAGTCTGCCGGTGATGACGTCAGAGACAGCAAGCACCGACATCCGCAAGCGAGTTGCGACACAACAGCAACGTAACGCCAAAAACTACAACCGAAGAAGAGTGCGACCGTCTTCTCTGCGTCCGGGGTTCACGCCTTATAAAAAACCCTTAACTAACTAACTAACTGCGTCCGGGGGATACAGTACGGGTGCGTCGTCAAGGCCACATCCCCAAGAACGAACTCCCGTTCGGTAAGATGCTGACGGTTTTCCGTCGCATCGGAGAGGCGACGTATCTGCTCTCCGATGGGTCCAAGTGGAACGCTGCTCATCTGGCCCAGGTCCGGCACGGTCGCGCCGATCATCCAGACTGGAGCCAGGCTATCGGTACGCCGACCTCTGCATCGCCGCCGGCGTCGCCGAACCCTGCGTCGCCCTCAGGAACATCGTCTGAGCAGCCGACGCCATCTTCTGGCGACCAACCGACTGCTGACGTACCGAAGCCACCGGAGCCGACCTCGGACCTTTCGACGACGAGTGCCCTGCGGGAGTTGCCACCGTCCTCGTTTGGACGACATCGCTTCTGACCGGCTCATCTCAGCCTGTGATGTGTTTGTTTCATGATATACGATTTTTTAATCCTGTTTCCTGCAATGTTTTGCTTTTCCATTGCCGACCTTCAGGATTGTGTGGGAGTGTGTAGTGTTGATGACGTCACTTTCGGTTACCTCACTTTGGTACTTGTTTGCACTAAGTGAGCAAGTATTTGTTACTCTTTCTAGTGATTGGCTAAATGTTGTCATACCTGGATTTTGGCGCAAATACAGTTCTTGGTGGAACACCATGGTGGTTAGTTGATCGGCGGTCGCGCTCGTGAGTCAGGTTGAATTCAAGGACCGAACAGTACATCAGGCATAAGTAAGATTAAAGAAACTCCAGCTTGGAACACTTTCCTAAAATAATGAAAGAAAATTACCTTACCTTCCTTTACCCGTTTCCGGCCAGGGTATCATTTATGATACCCACAAACTTATCAATTTACGAACTGGCAACACTGTTTCTTGTGTGGCGGCACATGGTGATGGCTGCGTGCATGACTCACTGCTGTATCTGCGCTCCGATTATCGTTAACATTTCCCCGTTTGCTGTTCATTTTCCCATCGTATGTCAGATTTTGCATCCTCGGGTGGAATATAAACATATTTGTGTGGTGACGAAGTCGGGAAACAAGCATGGCCTGGAACGTGATGAGTGGCCTGGTACGACAGTGCAGGTTTTTCCGTCAGAGGAAGGATATATGTTTGCCTTACAGTCATTCAATCTCGATTTCATCAATCATTGGGAGAGCTGGATACGTTTTTCTTTCTGGGTATCATATATGATACCCTGGCAACGAGAGAGGTATGCCATGCCCAGCTATACATTTTTGCTACTGGGCCACCCACAGCACAACAAAAACGCTCTACAAGGTCCTGGACAACGTCAACGAGTGCGAAGAGCTTAGCGACAGCATATTTTTGATACCAGTGGCGGATCCAGGATCTCTTTTGGGAGAGCTGAGGACTCGAGCCCCATCCACAATTGCCTCGGATCAACCTCCGCCTATTCATTAGCTATAGGCACTCAAACATTTCGGGGATACTGAGCCCCCTAGCCCCTCCCCTCTTATATCCGCCACTGCAGCGGACCCAGGAGAAGAAAGTGACGGATACTCCGGCGACGAGAATGGCGCAGAAGCTGATCTCATCTGACTACCGCGCAGAATCCTCACCGCGGAGGCTGAGGTTAGAGCCGAGGTTAGAGGCGGTTGGAGAAGGTTGGAGGCTAAGGTTTGAAGGCGAGGTCGAAATGAACTGCCATCAGACTGGCGATGATGCGCCAGATCTCCATCAAGGACAGAAGAACCCGAAGAAGATGGTATGTACAGCAATGGAAGAAAAAGAAGGCTCCACCAGTCAGAAGATACTCCCGGAAAGGAATATGCGCAAATACTCTTCACTTCAGCCCACTCGAGCTCTTCAAGTTTTTTTTCGACCAAGGCATGGTGGACATGATTGTCAACGCGACCAACTCCTATGCGCAAAAGGTGAGCAATGCGAGGTCGCGGACCCCTGTTGCGTTACAAGTGCGTGAAGTGCGACGTGGCGCTCTGATTGGAAGGCTGTTTCGCGCTGTTCCACACTCCCTGAGAAGCCCAAAACTGCGGATGCTGATATCCAAGGAATTGAACGACGAGTTCAAATCGCTCAGAGGCGACACTTCGGGTGGCCTGATGTGTACTCCATGGCTATGACCCGGACGGTAGTGGAGGGATCCCCTGGGATATATGCAAGGAACTCCATGTTTTTTGGGAAAAGTATATGCATGTTCATACATAGCTCTTTCTTAAAACGTCGTGTCCATTCTCATGACTTTCCCAAATCAAGACTGCACTTCGAGAGATGAACCGATGACATGAGCCTCGAAACTATGACAGTCAGCATCAAGGATTACGAGTCACCGTGGATATGAAGGCTACGGTCAAGCGACCAGAGTGTGAGTGTGATGAATGATAAGATTAATTGAACGAAAAAATTAATCTAAGGATAAATCATGACCCAAATGCATTGCCCCCAGGTAGCCAGGGAATGCATTAAGTGATGAAGGACAATTCAAAAAGTTCTGGGAAGATTTGAACGAACATGTAGTATATTGCCCTGATTTTTGACAAAGCGTACCCCTCTCGCGGCCAGGGTATCATATATGATACCCGGCTTCCTGGTGCCCCTGTGACATAAATAACCAAACGGATCGGTTTGTATGGTCAAGTCGGCTTTAGGGAGCATGCTCAGTCCATTTCACGATAATCTAAATCGAAAAAAGTTACGGCCGAAAACGTTAAAGGTTAAAGGGTTAAAGGGAGGTACGCGAAAAAATTATTATTGTGGTTTCTTGCTATTTGAAAAATCCTGATTCAGAAACTGTCAATTATTTTTGTATCTTCGGCAAAACTTTGGGAGGCCACTCACTTATTATCGAAATAGGTCCGATATATATCGAAAAAGTTCCGATAAAATGCTGAAACCTTCACCCATCATTTACTTTTCGAAAATTATTTAAAGTTGAAAAGTAATGTTTTTTTGTATCCAAAAATGTCTGTTCTCCTGTATTTGTATTTTAATTAATTTTACAAAGCCTTAAAAAATACAAAATGAATTAGTTAGCCCTAGAAACGGAAAAAAACATAATTACTCAAGTCTTCAGCCGTTTCATACCTCGGGTCTTAAGTCGTCTCCTGCTTCAACCCCAGGATGACGAAACTTTTGCGTCAGAAAGGCCACGTGACCCCTTATGGGTGGCTGTACGTTCTGATTGGTCAATTGTGATTTCTTAAAAGTCCTATATTTTGGTTTTAATATTATTTTTAGCTGTAGCTTTTTTAAAATAACTTTTTATTTAATAGTTTTAAGCTTTCAAGTCACTGCTGAGGAAAAATGGGACCGTTTTTTAGAGAATTTGATAGCCTTAGCCGGGGTTACGTCATTTACATCGATAAGAGGTGTATCGGTAAAGTTGTCTAGAAATGTTGACTTTGAGAGGAATTTTAAGGCATTTGCAGGCCGAATTCGCAAAAATGAGAATAGGACTTCTGAAACAACCTTTTGTGACCTTTTGATCTGGCCAATAATTTTTTCGCGTATCTCCCTTTGACAAGGGATTTCGGAATATGAAGGCCAATGATGACCGTCTGGCCCCATTCTCTCACAAGCTCTACTAAGGGTAGTCTTTACTGTAAAGGTAGGCGCACCTACACATACCCATCCAACTGCAAAACAATGCGTAAAATCACAAAGAAGGTGGTTCATATTTAATTGTAGAGTGTTCCTTCATGTTTTAGCTATGAAATAAAACAGAAATCAAAGTATAACACGCACTTCCACGACCTTAATCAAAACGTAAACAACAATTACAGCGTTGACACGTCCGCACGCTCCGAACCAATAATTCAAAAGGAAATTGCGCAATGTTATGTGTAAAAAATATGGGTAGAAATTAAAAACTGAGAAAATCACTAGCTTTAACCACATTTTGCCGATAAACTTATTTTTAAGAGTAAGAAAACATGAGAAAACATTTTTCAATGGCTTTAAATTTAATAAATTATATTGAGAATATTTCAATGTCAAATCGCAGAAAGTGCTGCCATTTTGTGTTTGCGGTGATGTTTGTTGGTTTCAGTCGTTTCAGTGTCTCTACTAACTGCGGTTGGTTTGTGCTTGAAACCGGCATGTACGTCTAAAGCGGGGGGGGCGACGCGTCCCCCCTGTTGCCCAACCAGGTGGAACGTCCCCCAAATTTTTAGGTAAATCGTCATTAATGCTGTCAGGTAACGAATAGCCCGAGTCCGTCCCCCCTGCGAAAATTCTGTGGCGGCGCCCCTGGAAATCGGAGATGGACAAAAATGCGTGCGGGACCCTAAATTTTTGTCTTATTTGGATGAGTTTATGTGGTGAGAACGCCATGAAAAGAAGTGGCAAGACTTTCTCGCGGCTGTCCGCGGACAGGACCTTTAGAGAAGTACAACCAACAGAACCTAAACTAGCCTAGCCTAGCCTAGCCTAGCCTAGCCTAGCCTAGCCTAGCCTAACCTAACCTACAGGGGCGCAGCCAGAGCTTTCAAATGGGGGGGGCACACCAACTTTGAGGGGCACCCCGGGGAAAAAGGGCACTTTTTAACGTAATCTAAAAAACTTACTATATCTTTGTTTATATCATTTTTTGGGCATCTTTGGTTCAATAAAAATGCAAATAAATCATTGACGGAGAAGGAAAACTCGATTAAAACTGAAAAAGGAAAAAAATATCACCAAAATGTCATGGAAGTAGCCAAAATATGACTTTTTGGATAGATTTCAGGACAGCCAACTCATGCAAGTACTTAACATCAGAGAAATCAGCGGAGCATGTGATATCTGTTACAATGTGCAGGTTAAGGCATATTGGAGTCGAAAATTCTTTTGTTATGCCCACTGGTTTTGTGGTGACGAGTGAGCCCTGGCTGAACGCGGATTAAGTTCCTTGCCTCCCGCAATCGCCGTGGGACGAGGAGTGGCATAGTGTCTTTAGAAGAACACATTTTTGCTGCCGGAAAAATTTGGGAGATACCTTTTGAACGCGTTTATTAAGTTCCATATTCTCAAGGCTCGGTCCCAGTTAAGAGTAAATAAAAGGTGAACAGGCCTGTGGCTTGGATGGGGATGGTGTGACAGGGGGAAAATTGTGAAAACTATTTCTTCATTTAAATTAATTAGTAGAAATCCTGGTTTAGGGGACTGTGCTCTGAGCTCAGGGCACACGCCTTTTTATCATCCCTTCCCAGAATCCACTAGTATAATAAGCAATTTATATAACCAGGGGTGCCTAGGCATCACAAGCCATTTTAGAGATTCCTCATTCCTCGTTAGCTCCGTTTTACAAGGGGAGCTTCCATTGTGTTCTTACTTCCCATCTATTCAAGACCAGCTCTGGGGCCCCAAGTGTGGGTCAGAGGCCTCCAGAGCACCTTTCCCCCATCCCCCAGTTGTGCCTCCAGGGACCAGACTAGCTCAGTGACCCCACCCCGAGATGATCAGAGTTGGCCTTGTGTTCTTATCATCTGTCTATTCAAGACCACCTCAGGGGCCCGTGATGTAGATCAGGGCCCCAGGCAGCTCATGCTTCACCCAGGGACTAGACTAGCTCATTGGCCCCAGAGATGAGGGCGTCAGACTAGCTCAATGGGCCACAGATAGGCTCATAGGGCCTTAAACCAGTTCAAGAAGCCCCAGAACAGTTTAAAGCGCCAGATCACTCCAGGGGGCCTCAAGCCAACTTAAGGGGCTCTCACAAGCTCAGCGCCCAGACCAGCTCAGGGTACCCTCAGAACCTAGATCCGCTCTTGGGCCCCAGATCAACTCTTGGGGCCCCAGATCAGTTCAGGGGCCTCAAGTCAGGTCAGGGGGCAAGATCAAGTCAGGGGCACTAATTCAGCTCAGGAATCCCTCACCAGCTCAGGGCCCAAGCAGTTCAAAAGCCCCAGAGCTGCTCAGGGGACACCAGATCGGCCCATAGGGCACCAGATCAGCCTAGGGGACAAACAATCAGATCAGTGGTCCCCGACCAGCTCGCGGCCCAGATCAGCTCGGGAATACCAGATCAAGTCAGGAGGCACTTCATCAGCTCAGGAGCCCCATACCATCTCAGGGGCCCTCACCAACCCCTGTGGGCCCAGCTCAACTCAGGGCCTGGGAGCTGCTCAGGAAATCACGTAATTAACCCAGGAGGCCCGGGTCAGCTTAAAGGGCACCATATTAGCCATGGGGCACCAGACTAGCTCAGAGGGAATAAGATGGGCTCAGGAGACACACTGATGACTCAGCAGGCACCATATCGACTCAGGGGGCATTAGTTAAGTTCAGGGGGCAGTATATCTGCTCAGGGTGCACCAGATCGATCAGTACAGGGAGCATGTTCAAGTCAGGGGCACTAAATCAGCTTAGGGATCCCTCACCAGCTCGGGGCCCAATCAGCTCAAAAGCCCCAGAGCTGCTCAGGGGACACCAGATGCCCATAGGGCACCAGATCAGCTTCGGGGACAAACAATCAGATCAGTGGTCCCCGACCAGCTCGAGAATACCAGATCAAGTCAAGAGGCACTTAATCAGCTCAGGAGCCCCATACCATCTCAGGGGCCCTCATCAGCCTCTGTGGGCCCAGTTCAGCTCAGGACTTTAGAGCTGCTCATGAAATCACGTAAGGAGGCCCAGATCAGCTTAAAGGGCACCGGACTACTCAGGGGGCACCATACTAGCTCAGAGGGCATCAGATGGGCTCAGGAGGCATCAGATCGACTAAGGGGCATTAGTGCAGCTCAGGTGGCACCACATCGATCCGCTCGGGGTCCAGATCAGCTCCCAGCCCCCCGACTATGGCAGGAGCCTAAATCAGCTCAGGGAGCAACATAACAGCTCAGGGGACACAAGGTAGGCTAAGGGCCCACCAAACCAGCTCAGGGGGGACCAGACCATCTAAGGAGACATCAATAATCAGTTGAGGGGGCACCTAATCAGCTGAAGAGGCACCATATTGACTTACGAGACAGAATCAACTTGGGGAGGCATGAGATCTGCTCGGGGGCCTGAATCAGCTCAAGTGGCACTAAATCAGCTATTAGGGCACCAAACAAGCTCGGAATCATTAGACTAACCCTGAGGGCATTATATAGGTTCAGGAGGCACAATTATTTGCTCAGTGGGGCACTCGATTGACTCAGGGGCACCAGATCAGCTTAGAGGGCAAGTAATCAGCTCAAAGGGCCAAGACCAGCTGAGAGGCCACGAGATGAGCTCAAGGAGCACCAGATTAGCTTCACCCGTACGATTATTGGCGACGATGAGGCATTAGGTGGACACCTACTAGGTGCCCATACTCTCCCCGGGTACTTGGAAAGGCGACAGAATGCCCTAGCTGACCGAAAAATGTATTAAGTTGTCCAACAATAGTTTAAATCGCTACATGCGGTCCAGTTACAGCTAGGTTCAACGGCGTAGGGCACTAAATTTCGAGCGGCACGGCCCAAATTGGGTACACCACCTGGCAATCAAAAGGGCACCCCGGCAGTGATGGGGGCACGTGCCCTCTGTGCCTTCCTGGCTGCACCCCTGGACAGTAGATCAACTCCGGGAGGCATTGAATAAGCTCAGGGGGCCCAGATCAGCTCAAGGGGCACTAAAACAGCTAAAAGGACACCAGGCAAGCTCGGAGGCATCAGACTAACTTAGAGAGCATTATATATGTTCAGAAGGCACAATTATTTATTCAGGGGAGGGAGGGGGGCACCAGATTGACTACGAGGGCATCAGATCAGCTCAGAGGCACATGGTCACCTCCAGGTGGCACCAGATGAGCTCCACCCGTACGATTATTGGCGACGATGAGGCATTATCTGGAAACGGATTACGTGCCTATACTCTTCCCGGGTGCTTGGAAAGGCAACAGAATGCCCTAACTGATCAAAAAAGCACTTAATTGTCAAACAATAGTTTAAATCGCTAAATGCAGTCTAGTTCCATCTAGGCTCAACGGCGTAGGGCACTAAATTTCGAGCGGCACGGCCCAAAGAGGGCACACCACCTGGCAATCAAAAGGGCACCCCGGCGACGATGGGGGGCACGTGCCCCCCGTGCCCCCTAGCTGCGCCCCTGCTAACCTAATCTAATCTAACCTAACCTAACCTAACCTAACCTAACCTAACCTAACCTAACCTAACCTAACCTAACCTAACCTAACCTAACCTAACCTAACCTAACCTAACCTAACCTAACCTAACCTAACCTAACCTAACCTAATCTAACCGTGTCTCGATTTAGCGAGCCGGCCTGCGGCGCACTGAGCCAAGATTTGATACGCTTTCACAGCGGTGTTTTACCTCTGGTACAAAAGTATAAATCGTCAGTCGGCTGATGATCAGTCAGCTGATGGTTTCCATAAGCTGACTGACGATCAGCTGCCATTGTCTTTTGTCATTTTCGGTGTTTTGTTTATTTACGGCGATGGACGGTGCGCGATTACGACGTTCTGGTTAAGTAAGTGCTGAAAATCGGGGTTTAAGTGGGAATGGCGCTACGGGGTCTCACTGAATGAAAAGAGGTTGTCTTACTGATCTTGAAAATGTATTATTTCTATAGAAAATCTTTCGGGAAAGTGGACGGCTTATTTAAGATTAGCCTGAAGGTTCCACTTCTGGTTGAAACAGTTTTTTGCAGCAAAATTTAACATGTGATTCCAATGGGACTGTTTGCAGGGGTTTGGGGCACGGGCCAGTGGGAAATTTAAGTTGTGCTTAAGGGTATATTTCTTATTTTTGGCATGTAAAATTGATCAGGCTATCTTCTGGGTGCAGTTTTTAGTCCCTGAATCGCTTTTATATCAAGGAAAATCCACGATGAATTTCATGCTAATTCCTTCAGAATTCTGTTTCGAACGTTTCGCTCAACCAATCAGAATGCTGTATTCTACCTTATGCTACCAGGACCAAAGGTATCTTGAACAAAACCCTTCAAAATAATACCATATCCTCAACATGCTGCCAAATCAGGCAGTCAGCTGGCTGTCATGTCCGAACCGTATCTATAGGAACCGTGGTCGTTCACAGGTTTTGCGCCTGAGTGTAGTCAATGAGCAGTTTGCTCAAACCAGGGTATCTCTACTCCTAGGTTAATAATAATTATTGGGGCTTATCGACGCACCAACTGCCAGGGTCATAAGGCGTCGCCAACTCTCTCCCTGTTGGAAGGGTTGCTCGGGAGCCAGCTTGCTCCTTGTTCAGGGAAGCCACCGGGCCTTGAACCCGGGTCGGCTGCGTGGAAGTCAGCTATGCTGACCACTCCACTACCGCGCCCCCCTACTCCTAGGTTAGTCTAGAGCGTCATACATTAGGTGGGTCCCGGAATCGTCCAGTGTGCAAAGTATGGCATTTTCGACGAGATCTCGTCGGTGCGAGTGCCCTTGGAGACAGCAGCGTGTGGTGCGAATTTTATCAACCTGGTGCGAATTTGTGAGACGTGCGAGGAAGGTGACACTGGAAACCAAACAAATAATGGCTAAATGGTTATAAAGACACAGGAGTGGGCCTTATAAAAATTATCACCTAACTAACTAATAGAGAGGTAGCAATGCATCGTGGGGGAAGGAATGGGTGTGTTTTTCTCCTTGGTAAATGGCATATTGGTGTGAATTTTTGGTGGCTGGCGGTGCGAGAATTTTAGATGGCTGGTGCGACACGTCTGGCCTGCTGCCATACTTTGCAGACTGGGAAATCGTCTAGTCTGGCTTTAAACTGATTAAGCGAGGGAGCTCCTTCCACAAATGATGACATTTTTATTTTTCCAATAAAAACACGCAAGTCCATATGCCGACACATATGCGCACCACCATCCCATTGAGGAGCCATCATAATATGCAATCGACAAACAGATTCAGACCTAATTTACATATAATTTTTCCGACAGTCGAGGATATGGATAATGTGCCGGTGTTTGAAGGTCGTTTTGATGGTCAGCCTCTGACTGACATTCCGATATCGGCAGATGCTGTCCACAAAAAAACTGGTTTCGCTAAAAACAACAAGCTCGCCCGGCCCAGATCATATTCACCTTCGGGTGCTTCACGACGGTCCGGAGTCGCTATGTTCACCACTGGTCCTCCTTTTTAGGAAATCCCTAGACACAGGAGTCATCCCAAAGGACTGGAAGCTGGGTACCATAACACCCATTTACAAGAAAGGTGACAAGCAAGACCCAGGGAATTACAGGCCTGTCAGCCTAACCGCCATTCCTTGCAAACTGTTGGAGTCTTGGGTAAAAGATGCGCTTCTGGGCCATCTTGACACGTAAAACCTCCTGTCCGGTCACCAGCATGGTTTTCGTCCGAAATGATCCTCTGAATCTCAACTCCTGGGAGCCATAGAAGACTGGAGTCAACAAATTGAGGAAGGCCGCCCCAATGACGCTGTTTATTTAGACTTCCAAAAAACATTTGACTCGGTACCGCATGACGTCTGCTGACCAAATTAAAAGGCTATGGTGTTGACTGGAGGCTGCTAGCCTGGTTGAGAGCGTTTTTCACAGGTCGTCGCCAGCAGGTTGGCTCTTCAGCCTCTGACTGGGTGCTCGTTACCAGTGGCGTCCCATAGGGCTCAGTTTTAGGTCCTGTGTTGTTTCTTGTGTGCATCAACGACCTGCCTGATCCCATCACCTCAGGGATCAAAATATTTGCAGGTGACACCAAGCTATACACCAGAGCTGACTCCTCCACTTGTGTTGCATCCCTCCAATCGGACCTGGAAAGGGCACTGGATTGGTCCTCCACTTGGCAGATGCCCTTTAATCTAAGCAAGTGTGGTGTGCTTCACTTAGGTAACAATAACCAAGAGCACAGCTACTTAATGGAGGGCAAGAAAGTCCAGGCACTGGAGGTTGAGAAGGACCTGGGAGATTTTGTGGATCGGGATTTGAAATTTCTACGCCAGGCAGCCACTGGAGCTTCTAAAGCATCCAGAGTACTGGCGATCATGAGGAGGTCTTTTGTTAACATTGACACGTTCACGCTTTCACTACTGTACAAAAACTATGGTTCGCCCGCTGCTCGAATACAGACATTCTGCCTGGGGCCCTTTTAACAGGGCAGATCAAAGGCTTATCGAAAGGATCCGACATCGAGCTACCCGCATGGTACCATCCCTGAGGGGACACTCGTACGAGGACAGACTGCGCACACTCAATCTTCCCTCTCTCTACCATCGTCGACTCAGAGGAGACATGATAAGAGTTTCCCAACTCTTACATGGCGCCATCGACCAGGATTATACCCAGTTCTTTCATCTAGATGGCAGACCCGCGCACGCGTCAGCATTCTATGAAGCTGATGAAGCCTGAAGCCGTCTTGTGCGTGCGTAGGGCGTCCCTCAGTGTCCAGACTGTGAACAACTGGGATGCATTGCCAGCCCATGTGATAGCTGCTCCTTCATTAAATACATTCAAGTCTCTGTTGGACAATCACTGGGCCCAGCAGATGTTCCACGTACCAGACGAAGACCATTAATCGACCAGAACTCTAAAGGTCTGAGGCCCTCTCAGTAATCCAGAGCCATATATCTCCACAGGAACTCATTAGATCCATACACACTCCAGAAACACTTCTCAGCAGGTCGCTCCAGTTAACGAGGGCCTCCGTTTCTCTCAGACGCTTCAATCTGAGAGACTGACTAAAGACTCAGCTCATCAGAGACCAGAGCCAACAGGCTGTGACAGCCAAACAACCTTCTGTAATTTTTAGGTATAGGCATAGTTATAGGGCAGGATCAGTGTTCACACGGCCAATGTTACATCTTAAAGGGAAAGTGGCACCTTGGTCGAATCCTGGAATTTAGTGCAATTAGGCATACTTTTAGCCAAAAATAATGAAACCACTGATGATTTCTCTGAAAAATGTACAATAAGCTCAATTATTTTGATTTTTTAAATACTCCTCTAGAAAAAGAAATAAATATCAGCCTGTGGATGATGTCACGAACTGGCAACCACTACCATACTTGAAACACTTCAAGGGCTTCAATTGGCTGATGCTCATCGTGACATCAGCGTATGTTGTCACACCAGCAGCTCACACCAATGGCCGCCCGGCGAGGGGTTGATGAGGGGGTTAGTATCAGGTAGGTTTCAGATTTTTTTCTATGGAAATATCGAGTTCCATGACAAATGATATATGGAGTACTGGGTTTTCTGACTTGCTTTACAACTTGGCTATCTCAGTTAAAATCATGTTATCAAGGTGCCACATTCCCTTTAAGCGCACAACCAACACAAGACTGACACCCAATGCGAGGGTCACCCAGATGACAATGTCATCGCAAATATAAGGGCTGGGAAGCGCATAAAGTGACACAGGGAAAGTTTCATTTCCCTCAATCAACGTGAGGGGAAGGATGGCTGACGGTCTAGATTATCCATAAGTTTATGACTTGCCGGTGTTCCGCATGTCAGTCCGCGGCCCTAGCCAGCAAGGGTATTATGGTAGTAGGCATATCACATATCGCGGTTCAAAAGGATCACATCAGAAGGTCCACAGTTCATGAGTTGTAACGCTCAAAAGGTCCAATTTTAAAAAAGTCCAACATTCAAAAGGTCCAAAGAGGGGTGAGCAGATACTGAGAGTGGGGTGCATGATGGCGAAGAGGCGTGCTAAGACACCTGATAACAGGAGGCAATGAGGGTTAGGTTAGGTTAGGTTAGGGTAGGGTAGGGTAGGGTAGAGTAGGGCAGGGTAGGTTAGGTTAGGGTAGGGTAGGTTAGGTTAGGTTAGGTTAGGTCAGGTCAGGTCAGATCAGGTCAGGTCAGCTCAGGTCAGGTCTAGGTTAGGTAAGGTCAGGTCAGTTCAATTGTAAATGCCCTTGGTCCCTATTTCCTAGTCTGGGGATATATCACCCCTCTTTCCAGAATCTGAGTGCACCTCTGGTCTGGGTACCACTTTACACTACTCAAACTTCCCCTCCTGCCGTCTGTTTCATCTCTAGGGATTTTCTTGCAGAATATGGGGATATTTCTAAAACATTTCAAAAAGTGGTACCCAAACTAGAGGCGCACTCAGATTCTGGAAAGGCGGTTGATATCCCCAGACTAGGAAAGAGGGACTGAGGGCATACACACCTGACCTGACCTGACCTGACCTGACCTGACCTGACCTGACCTGACCTGACCTAACCTAACCTAACCTAACCTAACCTAACCTAACCTAACCTAACCTAACCTAACCTAACCTAACCTAACCTAACCTAACCTAACCTAACCTAACCTAACCTAACCTAACCTAACCTAACCTAACCTAACCTAACCTAACCTAACCTAACCTAACCTAACCTAACCTAACCTTACCTAACCTAACCCTCATTGCCTCCTATTATCAGGTGTCTTAGCACGCCTCTGCGGCATCATGCACCCCACTCTCATGCATCTGAGCACGCCTCTATGGTCCTTTTGAATGTTGGACTTTTTTAAGTTAGACATTTTGAGCGGTAGAACATATGAACTGTGGACCTTCTGATGTGATCCTTTTGAACCGCGAGATGTGATCTGCCTACTAACATAATACCGCCAGCAAGTGCACTCACACAAGATGGGACAGGTAAGGTTGCCACCGCAATTTTAAGGGCTGATAATAGAAAGTTCCAGCTATTTACGATGCAAACTCCAAAACAGGCTACAAAGGCTAATTAAAAACAAACGAACATAACTATTCCATACTATATATAACTATTCCATACAGCTGCGCAGCGTGGAAGTTCAATAACGGTACCCTCCGGGCATGTGACGTCATCAAAAGAAGCCTATCGCTCCGAATTAGCTAGCCGAGATGACGATGAGCTTTTGAAAACCTCGGCGAGAATGGTGCTCGTATTTCAATCATTGAAGGGACACTACCCACGGTAAAGAAGGAATTTGCAGGGCACAGTGGATAATAATGTAAGTGAAAAAGGAAATTCTCGTGGTTGCGTACATAACTCAGCATATTATTTATTTTTATAATATTACTGGCTTCTTATAGTATTCATACCTAATTATAGCTATTATAGTTTCTGTCCATGTGTCTTCATATAGAGTATGAAATAAAATAACATTCTAATGAAGGTCAGGCTTTTTTGTTGTTGCCTATGCCTGTTGTCAAACATTGCCAGATCTGAATGTCAATATATTATTTCAGATGTCAGAAATATAATTGTCCTTTTTCTGTTCACTGTGTCAGACTGTGTCAGATGTGCTAATTATTTTCTGAAATGTACTTGTATCTTAAACAAAATATCTATTTCCACTGTGAATATCTAGAAGTGCTCATGAATGTGCTAATGTTATGATATTTTCACTTTTCAGGCCATATCAGAATTATATAATGCAGAATGTTCCTGTAAATAAAGGGGTAGAGCGGGTTAGCTAGCTGCTCACAGAGTATTGAGTGAAATTCTACACAATCAAGTTACAGACTAAAATCCCAGTATTTGCATTTAAGCAAGGTAAGATTTTGAATAAGCCACTTATTAAATAAGTTATTTAACAAGAAGCTAACTGGAAGTTGTGAGTTACATTATGTTTTGATTCACAATAAAAACCTGTGTAAGGCTTCCAGCATGAATTTAGGTACATTCATCTTCTAGGTACTTCATCGAGTAAATAGGTGAACATTGTGTTCTGTTCTTTCAGTTGTTGATTATGAGAAACCAACTTGATTTTTTAAACCTTTAGATCTTGTATATCTGGTACAGACTAGAGGTGGGACTTTCTAGGCCCGGGGGCCCGGGGCAAAAGCCCGGCCCAGGCCCGCAGGCTTTGACCGGGCCTGAAGGCCTGATTTAAGCCAATGTCGGGCTGATAACGGGCTTCACCCAGGCTCATTCCGGGCTTCAACTAAACTGGGACTTCAAGTCAATTTTCTGTAAGTTAAATAAGCCTTTTTCAGTACAGACCTAGTTTTTTCCACTGAAACATAATCTTATTCATGCACCAGCAGCTTTTGAAAATGCATTTACAATTAATTTTGAGACTTTTAGACATACATCAGGAATGTAAAAGCATGAAGCTCTAGCTTTCTATCTGTTACTCATGCCAGGGTCAAAAGCAATTTACTTAAACCTGAATTAATATTTAAAATCAAATATTGAATAATGCCTACAGTTGCACACATCCATGCCGTACTGTCATCTTATGAATATCCTAATTACTTTAAAATTTTCAAGTCATATATGGGTGAACAAAATATAAATTCTGATAGCATATTTGTTACTTCCATATTGTCAGTATACCATTTCAAAGGAAGTCATTTAACCAATTTGCTGCTAACATATTGATATTAACACCTAGCTCTAGCTAGAAAATTCTTTCGAGAAGCTTTCTGCTCCAGGTAAAAAGAAAATGTTATCTATGGAGCCATTCCCATGTCCTCTCCGAAAAATGGTGAAGTAAATATGTCAGGTACAAACTATCTAGTGGGAGCCCATAATTGTCAAATTGGCCTGGTAACTCTAGCTGCAAGAACAAATGTTGATAAGTTTGACCCTTCCAAAGCTTCATCTTGCTCTTTCATTGCCCAAAAGATGCAAAATCCACTCAGAAAGGGCTAGTATAAGCAAGGAAATAGCCACAAAGAAAACATGTTTTTGATCGAAGTACTTCAAAACATATAAATTAGTCAGTTGTGGGGAGATACTGGGGAGAGCAGTCAGCCTTAGAAGGAACCTTTGAAATTACACCAAAACATGAATATACTTTTTTTCATATTTGAATCCATACATATATTCACCACGATGAAGACAAGCAGCAAAAATGCGCGCCGGTACATGCCAAAAACAACGTTAAAAGTCAGACACCAAAGCTGGTAGGGAATGACGAGAAGTGCACAGTAAAACCGTAATAGATGCCACCACCCCACAAGCCAGCCCGGGCCAGGCAACCACAAGGGGGCGCCACCAATCCACAGTGAGTGAGTGAGTGGCGCCACCAATCTACATCGATATGTGAGATCCGCTCCCCGCAAAAATGCGCCTAGTGGGGGCAAGCAGCCGCCCCGCAGGTGGCAGAGCCGAGAGGTCCCGGGAACCAATCGTCAGTGCCACCACCGGCACGGCCGCCGCCCGAGCCAGACGCAACAGAGGACGGATCCCACAGAAATTCCGCCGAGGCAACGAGCGCCACACCGCCGGGCCGACGCGCAGAGGCCCCGCCAGCGGGCCCCCGCGGAACAACCGCCACACCAAAGCCGAAACACCCAGCAGCGACACGACGACGCCGGCGGCTCGCGGGACCCCCAGCCAAACCCCACGCATGTATCCAAGACATCCACATAGGGAGCCAGCCCCCTCAAACGAGACCAAGGAGTCACTCCAGCGTTCTCCCAGTATAGCCAGGCCGATCGGATTTGTGGCCTGGATTGATCGTCTACGATGGAGGCAAGCGTTGAAATATTAATTACAGTACTATAGTCAATAACTCATTACGTCGAGGCAGCTCCAGGCGGACAAAGGCGGCGCCAGCGGCTCGAGGCCGCGGGGGATAAGCAGGTACCCAGCGTAGTATAAAGGAAAGTACCACCTCTTAACACGTCTGCACAGGGGCTCACATGGTGCCCGTCCAGAGAAACCTCTCAAACCAAAAACCAGGTCTTCAAGATTCCAGAATAGGGAGCCGCATGCCGATAACTGGACATTTGTTCACTATCATTAACCATGAGCAAACAGGATCGGCATAGGCTAGTAATGATCACTCATCATCAGAATGACACCTGACCTCAGTCGAGAAAACAGAGATCCATCACGGATAGACACGAGATCGCTCCCCTCCCCGCCCATCGTCCTCGTCAGGCCTCCAGAGAAGAACGAGGTCGCTCCCTCCATCGCTCGCCGCCGACGCCCCCGTCAGGCCATCAGAGAAGAAGCAGCACAGGCGCGGCACCGCCGCCCGGCCCGCCGGCCGGCCCCCGTCGCACCAGCTCCCACGCCCGAAGAGCACGCGGAGGACCCATCAGACGATCGAGACGCCGAGACCAGCCGACCTCCCCAGCCATCCGTTGCCGGAGCAGCAGAACTCAGCTGCCTAGTTGAGACCGATATCCCGAGATCAGGACGCCGCGACCAACCGCCCTCCTCAGTCATCCGACGCCGGAACAGCAGAATCCAGTCCTTGAGTCGAGATCGAGTTCGGCTTCTCAAGATCGAGACGCCGTGGTTGGTTGTCCCCCTCAGACATCGGTCGCCGGAGCAGCAGAGCTCAGCTCTCGAGTCGGTTCGGCGCCTCCCCGTCCGGGCTCTCACCTCCAGGTGAGAGGAGTGCGCTCACTCACATCGCGCGCAGCACCAAACAGGCAAGTCTGAATCCGCCGCCGGCTCACCGGACGCGCGGCCCCAGCATCCCCGAGCAAAGGGGGCGCCGAGAGCGCCGCACCCAACGGGCGCCAGCCCGGCTCCATCGCAGCACCGCTGCTAGTGTCACCCGACGGCCCTCCAGCGTGCAGGCGGCGCGACCCCCGCAGCATGCGAGCTCCATCGCGAGCCCTCCATGGCGGCGGAGGACCACGGCGCCGGTAGGCCCCCACCAACGCCAGCCGGATCAGGAACCACCAGGCGACTCCAGACGGTTCCAAAACCCACAGCGGTCGGACAGCAGCGCCGGGGCATGTATCTGTCGAACCTGGCAGGGGAGGGGTCATCAGGAAAGACAATCACAGGGCTGTTATGATCTAGGTCTGGAGTGGCGGTGAATACTAAGACTGGGGCAAATTTAAAAGACGGTGGTGCAGGCTCCAAGAGACGGGAAAGCCACGGGGGCCTGTCTTCGACCTCCCTTAACCTACATTTTACGAAGACTTCCCCAATTACGAAAGAAGATCAACCACTCACTCGGTGCGCGATCGTTAACTTTCCATATACAGTAGACGGGGGAGAAAGAAAAACAGAAAAATGGGCACCGGGCATTTTTAGAATAAGAGTGCAACCCTAGAATCGCCTCACATCCGGCAAAGACAAACAAGTACCTATCCTCACTCGACCATTACAGTAGATTCTACCTAGCTCAAAAAAGTAAAGTGAAAGAAAAGAAAACTATATTGATAGAAAAAAACTACATTGCATGCCTCAATACAGGTCAACATACATCTTCTTTATGACCTTTTTAAAAGCTGATTTGATCCGAGGAACGTCATTCATGTCCCTGATTTTGGATGCAAGATCATTATTCCACACACGCGGGGCTGAGATGAACAGAGAAAATTTACGATAAACAAGGGCGGTGAAAGGTACCTCAAAGTGCTTTGTTTGTCTCAAAATCCTGCCTCTGTTCGGTAATGCAAGCACAAATTTTTCGGCCATGGGTCTAGGCAGGGTATTTTTTAGAAAATCGTGTAGAACAGTAATCTGAGAAAATTTATGCAAGTCAGCTAGTTTCAGGATATTGTATTTTTTGAAGATGGGGCTGGTATGAGCAAGATAATCTACACCATCGATGATTCTAACAATTTTTTTCTGGAGCGTACTTAATCTTTTTAATCTAGAGGGGAAAGTAGATCCCCAGACTTGAACACCATAAGAGAGATGAGGTAGAATTAAAGAGTTATAAAGAAGAAGAAGGTGCTCTGATTTCAAAAAGAATCTGCTTTTCGCGATAATGCCTATATTGCGGGAGACCGTGTTTTCAACATTTCTGACGTGTGAGTCCCATTTAAACTTTTCATCGATAGTGATGCCTAAATATTTTACCGAATGCTGTCGCCTGACTGTCTCACTATTAATGGTGATACTTAAGTTGGCTTGATTATCGGTACTGGAGAAAAGTTGGTAAGATGATTTTTTGGGGTTGACAGAAAGCCGATTACTAGTGAGCCAGCCCATTATTAACGGGATGTTTCTGTTGACAGTTTGTTGTAGTTCAGAGGTATCCTTGGCTACAAAGGTTAGTAAAGTGTCGTCAGCGAATTGGAAAAATTTGCACTCATGCGAACTATTGACAATGTCATTTATATATAACAAAAAAAGAACTGGGCCTAGAATAGAACCTTGAGGAACGCCATGGTACATGCTTTGCTGACTTGTAGAGAGGCTGGAGTTAAATTTGACCATTTGAGTACGATTAGCAAGATATGAGCGAAAAAATGCAAGAGAATTTCCTCTGATGCCATAAAATTTTAACTTTTCAAGCAAAATATCGTGGTTAACCGTATCGAAAGCTTTAGAAAAATCCAGGTAGATGGCAGCACATACTTTTTTATCTGAGAGGGCTGAAGTAACATAGTCATGAAACAGGGCAATTGGC
Organism: Lepas anatifera; assembly: GCA_034440635.1. Classification (NCBI taxonomy): domain Eukaryota; kingdom Metazoa; phylum Arthropoda; class Thecostraca; family Lepadidae; genus Lepas; species Lepas anatifera. The sequence continues at coordinate 2,128,080 of JAOTON010000485.1, read as the reverse complement.
ATATAAGTGCTGTGCGATTTTCTGAAGCCAAATTGATAGTCATTTAGAATGTTTTGAGAATCAATAAAGCAAGAAAGCTGAGCAAAAAAAAATTTTCCAAAATTTTGGAGACAATGTTAAGAAGACTTATCGGTCTATAATTACTAAGGGAGGTTGGGTCGGATGCCTTATAGACCGGAACTACTAAAGCCCTCTTCAAGATACGGGGAAACGTTCCATTGGCGATGCAAAGGTTAATTACATGTGTGAGAGGTTGCACTAGAGTTGAGGATAGAGCTTTGAGTATTTTAGGAGTGAGACAGACAGACGTAGCAACTGAGCTTGACAAATTTTGGATAATAGTAAGTAAAGAGGGAGCATCTACTTGAGTTAGAACAAATTGTCGTTCAGGGCTAGGGAGGTTATCTAAATAAGCTATGGGGTTGACGTTGGATTGTTGAAGGCTGCTGTCTAAAGTGGCTGCTATTGACCCAAAGAAGGCATTAAATTTATTTGCAATTTCAACAGGATTCGTTATTTCATTACCATTAGCATTTAAGTGAGGGGGAGACTCTTGTTTTGACTTGTTTTTATGTAGGATTGAGTAGAGAACTTGCCAGAGCTTGGAAGGATTCGATTTGTGCTCTTGAAGTTTCCGATCAAAATATATTTTTTTGCTGTTCTTATCAGGCTATTCAGTCTGTTTCTATATCTTCTGAATTCTTCCTTATTATCCGTGGTTGGGTCACGAAGAAATATTTTATACAGTTCATTTTTCCGGTTAATACTTTGCAAAAGTGAGAAGGAAATCCAGGGTTGAACGGGGATGGATCTCCTATTTCTTTTTGTTCTGCTAAGGTTATCAATTTCAGAAGTGATGGTAGAAATAAAAAAATCCATGGTAGATTCGGGTTCCTGCATTTCTGTAATATTCGAGAGTTTCTGTGCTAATACATACTTGAGGTTTTCTATTTTCCTGAAGTCAAAACAAAGTTGATTGTGAGCGTGGTGATTTTTTTGCTTGCTTATGACAGGTTGTAGCGATAAACAAATAGGGAGGTGGTCGCTAATGTCCGAAATAGCAACATGTGAGTCTTTCACCAACATTAAGTCATTACAGAAAAAATTATCTATCAGCGTACTGGAATTTGATGAGACCCTAGTTGGCAACGAAATACACGGGAAAAATCCTAGGGCTGCAAAAGTATTTAAGAAAAGAGCTGACTGGTGTGATGAAGAATGTTTTAATATATCTACATTAAAGTCTCCTCCTAGAATACATGATCTGGACTCTGTGTTAGCTAAATCTAGTGTTAATTCAAGATACTCCAGGAAATCTGTTAGCAAGAATGATGGGGACCTGTAAGAAGAACCTATGAGAATCGCGATTTGGTTAGGGAGTTTGAGTTCAATAAATACTGTCTGGAATTCAAGCCTAGAGGTCTCTAATTCGTCCCTTCTAGTATATGCCAAAGAGCTATCAATATAAATTGCAGCGCCTTTTCCTCTGCTTTGAGAGGGAGAGGTTACTTCTAGTCTATACCCAGGGAGTTGATAAAACTGAGCACAAGATGAATCAATCCAAGTTTCACTGATCAAAATAACCGAAGGTTTTGAATGCAGCTGATGGGTTAGAAATACCAAGTTATCAAAATTTTTTGAAAGGGAACGAATGTTTACATGCAGGACCATAATTTCCTTCGAAAAACCGCCATGTGGGCTATTAGTGTTTGGGGAATTTTTAAGATTCAAGTAGTCACATCTTTCTAGAATTGATTGAAATGGTATGTGGGATATATTTTGACCATCATTGAGGCACGAGTAATCAGGTACAAATCTTGGCAAAATTTTTCAGAGAAAAAAAGAAAGAAAAGAAAAAAAACAAATTATGAAACCAAATTAACAGCACTAACCAGTACAGGCAAGCCAAACAGACTATGTGGGACCAGCTCTATGTGCTTACATGCAATATTTAACAGTGAGCAAACACTATACCACACAGGCTCAATAACCTCCCAGCTAAAACCTGAGTAACATTGTAACCTTGATGGACCAGCTGCACACGCTCAAACCTAAAGGGAATGCCAGAACAGGAACCGAAGTTTTCTCCCCAGTCCAACTAGGGGGCCCTAGGGAGACCTAGCTGGAGGGGGGTCTGATGGCACGGCCACTCCTGCTTTTGGCAGCGACAGTTGGGGAATTGCCTTTGTGCTCAACTACTTTTCCAGGTGTGGCTCTATACAGCCCGCATGCTCCAGGAGCCAGCAGGGAGCCCGAGGATGATTCCACAGGAAGCGAATCAGGATCAGCCAGACCACCACCACATGAGGCCAGCGAGCTCCCTCCAGGAGGGGAAGGCGCCACAGCAGGACCGGGCACAGGTGAGCCCGGGCTCAGGGGCGGATAGCTCACACCCCCAGGGGACAATTGAGGATCATGCCTGATGTCGGTCGCAGGCCCAGAGGATGCCCCATGGTCCGACATGGGCACCTCCACATTAAGGTAGGCAGATACCTCAACTGAGGCAGAGCCCCTCCCAGATCCAGCAGCAGAACACCCCCGATCAACACCAGGGAGGCCCAGGGCCCCAGACCCAGGAGGGGGGACCAATCCTGTCTCGCCCAAGCGACCAGCACCAGGGGAGGAAGTCACATCCCCAGTCAAAACATCACCCCGAGCCACAGTGACCCGGCCATGCCCGACCAATGGCGAACCCCCACGGCCCCCAGAAGCTCCTCCCGAGATCACAGATCCCACCCCAGTGGCAGCAGGCACATTATCCACAGATGCCTCGCCAGGCTCCTGCACACCACAGAGGGCAAGGATATCATTCCTTGTGGCTCCCACCATCACCTCAATGGCCCTACTGGCCCCCCTGGGCTTTACAAAAATCCTACCCTGGCTGGTGTAGTGCGTTGTCAGGGGGCTCCTGTCCTTGGGACGATGGATGTCACGCAGGATTTTCACTACAGCCAGTCTTTCAGATGTGAGGCTTTCATGAACAGAAAGGCCTCTTTTCACTGGCCTGATGCGTTTCTTATATACTGCTTCACGTTCATTGTGATTCAAGAAGCGTACAAGGATGACATTTTTGTTTTGCAGCCTGTGGCAGGCAGATATTGCCAAATGGTGGAGACTGATGCCCAGGTAATCTCTGATTATGGTCAGGGCAGTGACTAGGGTGTCCTCAGACACATGGAACCTAGGGACAGCCTCTCCAGACAGAAGGAGTGTCGAGAGGCGACTATATTGAGCCTGGACCTCAACAGCAGTTCTGAGCTTGTCCTGCACCTCATGAGTTGCAGAGCACTGAGCCTTGATGGAAGTCAGGCTTGATTCCAAAGATGAGCAGGTTGAGTTCACTGAGGCCAGGTTTGTCTCCACAAACTCACGCCTCTCGACATTCTCAGAAACAACAAATTGAAGCCCTTGTAATTCAGTCTTCAAGCTGGCAACACTTTCTTTGAGATCCTCTATCTCCCTACGTAACCCAGCATTCTCTTCTGTTAACCTCTCGAAACGTGTGTCCACATATTTAGCATTTAATTTAGACATTTTACCTAATAGAAAGCAGGATGTGAGTCAGAACTAGGCCTATGATTCAGTTGGGGATACCGAGCAGCAGCGAAATGAGCGCTTACATGTCAATTCATTCAATCAGTAATGAGCTAACCCCGGGCGAGAGCAGTCGGTCCATCAATTATTCCCTCAAGCCCAAGCTGCCATGTCCAAGAATTTCCAGTTGATAAGTGAAACGATCAGTACAAACCTTAAATCGAGATCCAAGCCAAGCTACCTCAAGAGAGAATAACGTGCCAAAAAATTTGTGAGGCGATTGAATTGTTATTAGGTACTTCTTCCTTCAACCTGCTTCTTTTGTTGACTAATCGCTTGCTGACAAAGTGGATGCCTCTCCCATTCGCCAAATACAAAACAAAGTTCTCATTGGCCCTTTTAAGAATGGTAGTAAACTCTCCTATTGCCCGTTGGATAAGGTTGTACAAAACACCAAGCAAAAGGAAACAACAAGAATGGGCCACTAAACAACAGTAGGTAATAGTAAACTATATCTATAGATCCTCTGACAAAAACCTCTGGGAATTTACCAGCTGAATAAGGGCAACCTGTTTTCCAAATCTACAACGAAAACAAAACCTACACTCGATAAACCTACGCGAATTTAGTTGATTGCAAAAAAGTTAATTGCAAAATGCGGAAAGAACGGGGTCAACACGATCGCACACCGGTGTAACAAGTCGATTGAACCCACTTTTACCCGATTTATCCGAAGAAATCACTTAAATTTATCACAAAATTACGGGAGCACTAGCACCACACGTCCACACAGGATGGGCCAGGATGCCAGATTCAACACATACTTGACAGTATGTGTTGCATTTTCCTTGTGGAGATACTTCCCTGGCCTCTATGAAATACAACTTCTATTATAAGCTTTGAACTTGAACATAACAGCACTTCCCTCCCACCACACTAAAGGTATTATCGCAGTAGGTGGATCACATCTCGCGGTTCAAAAGGATTACATCAGAAGGTCCACTGATCAAAGGGTCTAATGTTCAAAGGTTCTACCCTGTGAAAGTTAGACCTTTTGAATAAGAAGTCCACAAACAAGTGCACAAAAAGTGGCCTATTCTCAGGAACAAAAGAAATGCACCACACACTTTGTGCTTATTTTTTAAATCTGTGAAATTTTAAAATATATTTTCAAAAGTCTGGAAATATTTTCGCTGAAATAAACTTACTATTCTGGTAAATTTTGGTGAAAAATGTTTTCATATATGATTGCTCTAATGTAGACAAGCACGGCGCTTCAGATACCTACTAAGCGCAAGCCCGTCAAATACAACAAAGCAAACAGAAATAGTGTTCAAGCCCAAATGGTGATGTGGATGGGATTGAGTTGTTTTTTTTTTGTGTCAGATTTACTTTTTGGTGGAGATTGGTGCAATATTTTTATTCAATGTTTGGTGCGAACCTGTGGAAAACTAGTGGTTCCTTATCAAGATAGTTCTTTACGGCTGGTGGTTTGATAATTGACCCCGGTCACGCTCACCAGTGGCGCTAGTGTGCCATCCAAGATGGCCGCGAAAGAGGGACTCCGAAAGGTAAACAACGTTAGTGGGCCCGGGAATAGCATGGTAAGCGGTGAATTATACGTGTTTTATGCCTGGTATGTGGCAGTGGCTTATAACCAGCCGCTGCAGAAGGCAGTGAGGAGCTCAAATTCGAGGAGTTTTTGGTCCCAAGGAGCAAAGTTTGTAGTCAGGATCAGGTTAAAGTTTGCTGCAACCCCCCCCCACTTTTTGCCGGTGGCGACGCTTATGTTTGGAAACGCATTTTCCATCGTACATTCAAACTGGAATTTCAGAGAGCTTGAAACGAATAAAGGCGTATATCTACCGAATTATTTCAAGATGTCAGTTTCCCGGGCTAAAAGGAATGCAGCCATAGGCGGATCCAAGGGGACAGCAAAGTGGGCATGTGCCCCATAGGCAGATCCAGGGGCAAAGGGAGTATGTGCCACCCGCCATTAACCCTCGGCGCCCCCTGAAATGGCCACGCCCCCTGAAATTTCGCTTCCCACCCCCCCCACCCCAGGATGCGAAAGTCGGCTCCCACCGATAGGGTTTTGCTCCCATCCGATACGGTTTCTCGGTCAAGAATGGCGCCTCGCCCCCCCTCGGGAAGGTGCCCCCGATCGGCAATCCTGGATCCGCCTTTGATGACGGCCCAAGGATAAAGGCCTACTCCTGCTAGAAGCAGGCTCAAGGGGAGTGGAAGGAGGCATAAGCGGAACTGGAGATCGCCCCACAGCCAGTCTGCAAAGTATGGCAGCAGGCCAGACGAGTCGCCCCAGCCATCTAAAATTCTCGCACCACCAGCCTCCAAAAATTCGCACCAATATGCCACATACCAGGGAAAAATGCACCCATTCCTACCCGTGCAATGCAATGCTATCTCAATCATTAGTCAGTTAATTAAGGGCTTTTTATAAGGCCCCTCCTGTGTCTTAATAGCCATTCAGCCATTATTTGTTTATTTTAAGTGTCACTAACCTTGCAAATTCGCACCAGGTTGATAAAATTCGCACCACTCGGTCCTGTCTCCAAGGGGACTCGCGCCGACGAGATCTCGTCGAAAATGCCATACTTTGTACACTGGCCTCACAGTCGCTTACCAGGTGGATGTCAATGGAAGTCAGATGGCTGAAAATGTCTGCAACAGACAGCAGCATTTGAGCCTATCTTCTTCCCAATTCTCAGTTTCAACTTCCACTGCTTGGACAGCACCTTATCCTGAGGAAACTTGTGAAAGCTGAGACTTCGACACTTTCTTCGGAAGGATACACACTGAGGAACGCAGCATTTCTGATTGGATCTAATGGTTATCCGTCTCTTCTCCATTTTCTTTGAACTTTCCAAGATTATAACAAACAAGAAAATAGCGCCAGTCTTCAATATTCACGTCCACCCAACGTCACGTATAACCACGCTCTTTCACGAGTTTACCACGACTGAAAATCCGTTACCATAGGAACCGTGTAGGAACCAAGGACTTTGTTTACACATGCGCCGGATATGAAGCAGCTGCGCCAGACGTCAGTCCCTCTAATGGCGTTTCTAAAAAAATCCGCCAGGTGCCAACACTTTCGATGACCGAGGCCAATTGTATATGGCTGATGGGCCTTGTTCATGTTGGCCTGTTGGCTTACCTACTTTCCAGACCGGGCTGACCCAAGCAGAACATTCTTTTAACTATCTTCCAAGCTGTTTAGTGACTTAACTAAAAGAAAATGTTCACATGTATCAATTGAGGGACAATGTGAAGGAGTTTTGGTTCCTTCACAGCCATTCCGCCATGATATTCTGAAAAGTTTTAGCTGAAAACTTGTCACTGCTCTCTCCTCTATTTATTAACATTATTGGAACTCAATTGTGAGGCTCGTGCCAGCATATAATGATTTATAAAAGTGTAAAGATGGAGGAAATGTCTGACATGAGTGGACTTATTTCATCCCGATTCTTATAGCTGCCATGTGCATACCTCTATCTAGAATACCCTTTGTTTTTATAAGGTGATGCTGGTCATTACCTGAAGTAAGCTTGCATCATAAGCAAGCCATGTTTCATACTGTGTTTTTCAGTATCATTTTCTGCTGAATTATTAAGATAACTGAGGCTACTGATGCTACATGCACCTTTTTGATATGGTTTTGGGTGAAACCAAAACTTTTTACAGGATAAATTGGCTTAAAACATATATTTGAAACAGCTTTAAAGTAAATAAATTTTGTATATAGTCGTTAATGGTTTTCCATGATACCGGGCCTTCCCGGGCTTGATAATCCATTTCTTCCACAAACCGGGCTTGTGACGGGCTTCTAAAATCAGCAGCCGGCCGGGCCCGGGCCCGGGCCTGCAAAATTACCTGAAACTCCCACCTCTAGTACAGACCCACAATTTCTGTTCACGTGGGTGAGTTGGAATCTTCATTTTATGTTGTGCACCCATGTTTCTATGGTTTACCAGAATGCCTGCCACATCAATTAGTTATTCTGCTGCATATATTAGTCAAACAGTAATTTTTATGTATTTTTATGTTTGAACCATTTTGCTTTAATTGATAGTTGTTGATACTGGAGGATACTTCTAGTGGGGCCTTGGGACTTAATAATAGAACCCAGCAAGTGTTTTTTCAATGATTGTGGTACCTCTTTTCCTTAAGAAATCGGTATATTTTTGCTTGCAGTATATGTTTGAGATTAAGAGCCAAAAAATATAATCTTCTCTGGCTAAGTAAATTGTATATTTGGCTGAAGCTGGTGAAAACTATTTGAGGTTTGTATGATGCTGTTTATTAAAGGAATTTCTTTCCTTTTATTTCAGACTTTTTCATCGGGAATAGTTTGCTGGAGAGGTAAACAACATTTAGCTTCTGACTGCATTGATCGTCTCATCCCAGATGGCAGTGTGCAAAACAGCCTTGGCTAGGGTCTCTTCATCGACGCACGCATGCTCCTGAGGCAGGCTAGACACATCCGTGGCAGGATGTCGGCTCGTTCATTCCTGGAATGGCTGCAGTGTCCAGGGATTTATTGTATGAAGCTTTTCTTCTGGTCTATAGTCGGCAGCAGCAGCAGCAGCTTGAGCTCCACCTCCAGACGAAGGCGTGAGCGGCAGAGTCACTCGCCAGCAGGTACAGCATAGCCAGAGGGCCGGCGCATGCAACCATGGACTCAACACAGGTGACTTCTGCCGAATTTCGGATTACCTGTAAGGCTGCGCGCGGGGCGGAGAGCTCGGCTCGGCTGCTTGAGCAGATCTGACCGGCCGCTGCTTTCAGTTGACGTCCATCGCCGTTTTGAAACGTGCTCGGGGCACCACCATCTCCTCGTAAGACTCCGACCTTCATGGAGAATCATCTAACCACACTTATTCGTAATTCGTGGTGAGAGTGACATTAGGTGTGCCTCCTCTGCGGTGTTCCGGACAGATTCGAGGGCGTTACGTCCTCAGGCCTACATCAAAGTTGAAGTGGACGCCGGCGCTTGCTCTCCAGAGTGGAAGGTGGCGGGGAGGTTCGTCTCCAGGAGGATAGTATCGACCCTGGAAAGCGTGAGCGTCTCTTCACGGGTGCTGCGCCAGCTGGTGACGGTGGTGGCCAGCAGAGCGAAACTTTGCGAAAGTTTGAATGGGTCGTCGGGAATTTGACTCGAATCCTGCGATTGCGATAGAATCAGAGCACCAAGCCGCGTTGCGTCATAGAGGTTAAGCGCAAGAAATCGGCAAAAGTACATTGGCTATTCTTGTGGAATTCGGTGCTGTTACTTAGCAGATTGTCGGTTATGCAGATGAACTCTTTTCCGAAAAAAATATGTGTATTTTTGTGGCAGGAAGGCACGGAGCCGACGACGCAGTGGTTTTTGCGGGTACATGTATCATGCAGCAGCTTTTGCTATTCATTTTACCAGCATCCAGGGCAGCGCCAGGACACATGTGAAGAGTGGAGCGACTGCGTTGCTGGCATGGACATTTGGGAACTGACCTCTATGTAATCCATCCTGACGGGCGGTAACTGCTTAGGATCTAACAAAGACGTCACGATGAAGACCTTGTCAAATTGAGCCTCCTCCTCCTACGTGTGTTTTGCAAGCAGCTTTTTATCGCTTGATTGTGTGTAGCGTTCCGTGCGGTAGAGTTAGTCATTGCCAAGAAAATTCACATATAATCATACCATTCATTCCATACCCGAAGTTGTCGGGAAAATTCGAAACAAATCCATTTGAAAACCACGATTACTAATCTACCTAAGTCCTATTCACAAACGAAAAAAGTGAATACTTCTATTGATTCGACGAAAGAAAGGACGACTCATACACATAGCCGAATTCGAAAGCAACCAGGGTCATTCTGATTCCATCATTCCATGGATCTGGTTAGACAGTATATCCCTTATTATTTCCTATCCATGACATGCTCTGCCATACAGGTCTGTCGTGAGCCATAATCAAATAAAGTGAGGAAGTGATAGAGAGCAGGTATAAACCAGTTAAAATGAGTCAAAAGCTGCTACCCTCGGAGACGACGCAGGGCAGCTTGAACAAACATTCAAAAGACAGATGTTTCCCGAGTTCGTCTTGTCTCTGAGTTAAGTTTTTTTAATATATATATCGGTTCGAAACAAGAAATACCACGATGATTTACAGGCGAATTAATTTGGGTGTTCAACCGTAAACAGGTGACGTAATCAGAAAAATGTAATGATTAAATTATATGCTCCTGTCTTCGACGTATGGTGAGTAAAAGGGACAGGGAAAAGCTCACATGGGTTCATAAAGAGGGCGACAGGGCCGGTCTCAGGACCGGGTTGCTGATCGTTGCTGGCACGCCGATAAGTGCAAAACTACCGTTATGAACACACATGTACTGTTGATAATATAATGTTGTAAACACTGCGTTTTGGCCGTTATTCAAGTTATAGGGTGAGGGTTTGTGGGGTGCCTCACATCTTCAAACATATTGCTCCGCCGGTTGTAGGTGGATCCAGGACTCGAGCTTTTTAGAGGGAGGGGGATATTCGACCCGCGATTCTAGCGAGTGCGGCGGGGTGGGGCGTGACGTCTATTCCTGAGTGGATAATGCTCTTGACGGGAGGGGGCAAGTGAGGGTGAAAAGTGTGATCTTATAAATGAAAAGTGATGATATTTTTTCAATTTCGCATGGTTTTCCAAGTTTCTACCCTATGTATGTATGTAGTGGCATTGGCCCCATTGCCCGCCCAGATCCGCCGATGCTCGGATTTTGACTTCTTATACCAAAGTTTGGAGACCATCGAAAACTACCATCAGATCGGATCATCGCCTTTCTGAGATTCGTCCCTGCCCGCTCCCCCGACGTTTGCGTCGACGCACCCGCACCAATAGCAGTGAGGCACGACCGTAGTGCCCTCACTGCAGTGCGGTGTTACGCCAGCGCCCTCTCGGCCTCCAGGTGCGACACAAGCGCCCCGTCGGCGGATACCTCATCTTGGATTGCACATGTTTTTGAAGTGGCACCTTTACCCTGAGAAATGAGCGAGTTTGGTTCATAAAACTGAAACAATGGCCAATCAACCACATAAAACATTTCTTGATCTATTTTATTGCCATTCATGCACGTTTGATATCGATTAAAGTTTCTTAAAAAAATATTGAGTAAAAGATACAATGCAAGCAAATTCCAGAAATCCCTGGGCTATAAAACTGCGTCTTTGCGAAATGCACCCGCAGGCACCGTCGCTGTCCTCTGCGCATGCGTGAGTTGCCTCACTCTTAGACTGAGCACCCCTAATACATACAATCCTGCTTTCAAATAAATTATATATTGAGTTTTTACGAATAATTATAAATTATCAATCAAAATTTTAGCAATAAATGAATTAAAAAGACTAGTTTTTAGTAAAATTACATTCCTAAAGTTCTAGAAAACTTTGAATGCTAGTAGCTGGTTTGCGTTTGCGAGCATAAGCGGTCGCCGGAGGGTACCGTTATTTAATTTCCACGCTGCGCAGGAAGACAGAAGTCACGGTCGTCGACGACAAAAAAAACAGAATCCCATAAGTGGCCGCAAACAAGCAATCCCCTCAGGTAGAAAGAGCTTTGAATTGCTTTACTCAAAACCAAGGCCTTTAAATGTAGAGGTAGAACGCTCCCCTCTCAAAAATGGCAACCTCTATTTATAGAGAATTTTAGGTTTGTGACGTCAGCAGTTGCTCTCAAGGTGGAGCCGCCTATTTATTCAATGAGAATATACTCCGGATCGTGGAGTGTTTTACGGTCATTGACCTATAATAGACTAGACATATTTCTTGAGTTTTCAGAACGTGCTCGATGACAACGCTGTAGAGGGGCAAAAGCCCGACTGCGACTGGTCTTCTAGCGTTGTTTCGCATATGCGAAGCGTGTGTGATGGAGCATTGAGGGGAAGAAATGACTAAAAGTTGTGCTGCAATCGGGTGTGTGATATTCATTACTTATGAAAATACCCCCAACTCCAGGTCCTGGCTTTTTGCTTATTCTGCTGAGATAATTTCGGACATGGATCCAAGGAAAGTTATGGGGCGGCTGCCTCCCCTTTTGTAGCCCAGAATGCGGCCTGAGGCTGAAACGTGTCCTCAAATACTACCGGATACTATGCAGGGGCGGACGCAGACCCGTGTTTTGGGGGAGGGGTAAACCCATGTCTGCCTCTCCTGGGGGGAGAGCGGGTGGGAGCGAAGATTTTATTGCTCTACAGACCTAGTGTAAACACCTCTTTTTCAGTGCTCGACAGACCTAGGATCAGCTACCTCTCCAAGTGCATGATCGCTTTCCAGATGGGGGGGGTGGGAGCGAATATTTTTTTGCTCTACAGACCTAGTGTAAACGCCCTTTTTAAATTTCTGTGGCGTTTGGGGGCCAAAAGATAGTTTGGCCCCCCCTTCCAGCGCTTGGGGGAGGGCAACGGCCGAAATGCCCCCCCCTGCGTCCGCCAATGATACTATGCGACAGTTCGAGGGAAGAACAGAGTCCAAAATAGTAAAAACTTATTTAAGGAAAATCCTTAAAGACGGGAAGTTTGGAAGGGGGCAAATGCGGATCCAGAGGGCAAAGGGGGCACATTCCCCATCAACCCTCGGCGCCCCCCTGAAATGTCGCCTCCCACCCCAGCAGGATGCGAAAATCGATGCCCACCGATAGGATTTTGCGCCCATTTGATAGGTTTGCCGGTCAAAAGTGGCGCCTCTCCGAGGTCAAGATGGCGCCCCCCCCAGGAAGGTAAAGGCGGATCCAGGGGCAAAAGGGCCACGTTCCCCGATCAACCCTCGGCACCCCTGAAATGGTCACGGTGCCCCACCCCCCCCGAAAGATCGATGTCGCTTCCCACCCTCCCCTCCCGCCCAAGATGCGAAAATTGGCGCCCACCGATAGAATTCGGCGCCCACCTGATATGCTTTGCTGGTCAAAAGTGGCGCCCCCTGGTCCTGATGGTGCCCCCCGGAAGTTGCCCCCTCCCCGAAGGTCCTCCCATCGGCAATCCTGAATCCGCCTATGGGAGGGGGAAATTTCCCCGTTTACCCCTCTGGATCCGTCTGTGAAGCTCTGCTCCCCATTCCGAATTTCTTGACCAGCCATTTGACAATTTCTAAGAAGTCGCCGTGTTTTGCAGGCTTATTCCGTTACTTAAAAGCGTGAGTAGAAGGCAAGACAGGTTTCGCTTGAGGCGTCGCTGTGTCGCCTCCCAGCCTCTGTAGGCCACTGTTTTGGAGTTTATTCGGAACATCAGGAGCGTTTTCATGCTCTTTCCAAATATTGAAGCTCTCACTTAAATGATTTTTCGGCAATTAGGTCTTAGAAATCGGCTTCCCACAGTAGCAGTTGCATTACCAGCGTTAACTTTTGCCCCTCTCCGTGCGGCGGCGCTAGCATCGCTGAGTGGGCACGGCTGCGCGGGCCCGGCGCCATTGGAGTCGCCCGTCTAGTCTTATATAGGTCAATGTTTACGGTTTCAAGATGCATCTGGTGAGGGGTAGACCCAAGATTTATTACCCCACGTCCTCAAAAAACAGTATTATTGCCCCTAACACGCAACATATCTCCTGATAGCCCCGTCTTCTACAATGCTCAGTGACAATGCGTTGCTAAGCAGCTCTAGGCGATCGCTGACGTCATCACCATGGTGAATGCCAGATTTGAAGTTACCATTTTTGGCATAGGCTAAAAAGCCGGAGCGCAACCCCCTGCTCAAAACAAGCTAAGTTCACACATATTTTCTAATGGCCTCGGTCATCGAAAGTGTTCGCACCTGGCGGATTTTTTTGGAAACGCCAGAAGAGGGACTGACGTCTGGCGCGGCTGCTTTATATCCGGCGCATATGTAAACAACCTCCTTGGTCCCTACACGGTTCCTATGGTAACGGATTTTCAGTCGTGGTAAACTCGTGAAAGAGCGTGGTTATACGTGACGTTGGGTGTACGTGAATATTGAAGACTGGCGTTATTTTCTTGTTTGTGATAATCTTGGAAAGTTCAAAGAAAATGGAGAAGAGACGGATAACCATTAGATCCAATCAGAAATGCTGCGTTCCTCAGTGTGTATCCTTCCGAAGAAAGTGTCGCAGTCTCAGCTTTCACAAGTTTCCTCAGGATAAGGTGCTGTCCAAGCAGTGGAAGTTGAAACTGAGAATTGGGAAGAAGATAGGCTCAAATGCTGCTGTCTGTTGCAGACATTTTCAGCCATCTGACTTCCATTGACATCCACCTGGTAAGCGGCTGTGAGGCCAGTGTACAAAGTATGGCATTTTCGACGAGATCTCGTCGGCGCGAGTGCCCTTGGAGACAGGACCGAGTGGTGCGAATTTTATCAACCTGGTGCGAATTTGCAAGGTTAGTGACACTTAAAATAAACAAATAATGGCTGAATGGCTATTAAGACACAGGAGGGGCCTTATAAAAAAGCCCTTAATTAACTGACTAATGATTGATAGCATTGCATTGCAGGGGTAGGAATGGGTGCATTTTTTCCCTGGTATGTGGCATATTGGTGCTAATTTTTGGAGGATGGTGGTGCGAGAATTTTAGATGGCTGGTGCGACTCGTCTGGCCTGCTGCCATACTTTGCAGACTGGCTGTGGGGCAATCTCCAGTTCCGCTTATGCCTCCTTCCACTCCCTTGAGCCTGCTTCTAGCAGGAGTAGGCCTTTATCCTTGGGCCGTCATCAAAGGCGGATCCAGGATTGCCGATCGGGGGCACCTTCCCGGGGGGGGCGAGGCGCCATTCTTGACCGAGAAACCCTATCGGATGGGAGCAAAACCCTATCGGTGGGAGCCGACTTTCGCATCCTAGGGTGGAGGGGGGGTGGGAAGCGAAATTTCAGGGGGCGTGGCCATGTCAGGGGGCGCCGAGTGTCAATGGCGGGGGGGCACATACTCCCTTTGCCCCTGGATCTGCCTATGGGGCACATGCCCACTTTGCTGTCCCTTGGGATCCGCCTATGGCTGTATTCCTTTTTAGCCCGGGAAACTGACATCTTGAAATAATTCGGTAGATATACGCCTTTATTCGTTTCAAGCTGTCTGAAATTCCAGTTTGAATGTACGATGGAAAATGCGTTTCCAAACATAAGCGTCGCCACCGGCAAAAAGTGGGGGGTTGCAGCCAACTTTAACCTGATCCTGTCTACAAACTTTGCTCCTTGGGACCAAAAACTCCTCGAATTTAAGCTCCTCACTGCCTTCTGCAGCGGCTGGTTATAAGCCACTGCCACATACCAGGCATAAAACACGTATAATTCACCGCTTACCATGCTATTTCCGGGCCCACTAACGTTGTCTACCTTTCGGAGTCCCTCTTTCGCGGCCATCTTGGATGGCACACTAGCGCCACTGGTGAGCGTGACCGGGGTCAAAAGCTTTCGTTCAAGTTGTCGAACAGTAGATAGTCCTCTTGAACCAGACCTCTTCTCGGTCGTTAGTCCTCGTGGGGTGCGGTCCTGTCCTGATTGAGCTCTCGGTTGATAATTGTATAAGTGGGTCGGTGGAGGAGTAGGAGGATTGGGGTGTGTGGAGTGTTTGTTGGAGGGGTTGTTTGAGTTATTGCGTGTGAGTTAGGTAGAAGTGTGTTTGTTTTTTTTTTCAGTATAGGTAGTTAGGTACCCAAGCCGGGCACCGATTCCGGCCGGGTAGTTGGCCGCCGCCAACATGGCCGGCGCCCTTAAATACCGGGACCCTCGGGGTACATGACGTCATCAAAAAAGTTTGCGAGTGAAAATAGCTAGAGTAAATGGCGATGAGCTTTCGATTAGTTCGGCGAGAACGACGCACAAATTTCAGACTTGAAAACAGCATATTCATATGTGTCGGGAAATGCGGCAGCGGTGGAAGCAGAGGAAAGAAAAAAACACAAAACGGGACAAGCAATATTGATGTGAGGGATTGTGATTTTAACTGTTTTTCAGTGTTTGAGAATTGGGTTGGAGCTAACACATGTTTTTTTACTATGTGCTTTTAATAAGGCCATCTTACACCTGTTTATCATTAGATGTGCATACCACAAGCAAATTAATCCTGAAAGTTAGGCATATGTGGCATTTCATTTGGCCAGCCTTTGAAAATTTCCTGATTTAGATAGCTTGGTCAGCATCTTTGGCACCAACATTTGTATAGATATTTGGTTAAAGTTGTTCAAGATTTGCACTTCTACCCTACATGGGAAACTGGATGATGCCTTCTCTGCCCACAGTATCAGTATCAAGGTTTGAAATGATATCAACACTTACCAATACTGGGGACTAAATATGAACACTGGCAGGTATGTTGTCTTTATATTTTGTATCATTGATTGCCATCTGATAGCTACCTAAATGGGGGATCATTCTTATTCCTGATTCTCGGCAAAACGTAGTAATTGCAATTGATCCTTCTGTGTACTTCCATCGCCACATCACCTCTGTTCCTGAAAGACTGCTAGCTTATGCTGCAGCCTTCTTCTGTTATGTGTATTGTACAGTTGAATTCATGAAATTCATACTCATTATCCATATGAGGCCTGTGCTTAAGTGTGACTCATGTCTTTGGAATACTGGATACATTTTGAAACCTAGCAAGCTTGAAAGCTCACACAGAATGTGTACTAAACAAGTGGAATAACTTTGCAAACTATCTTTCTGTGAATGGTTGCAGAAGCTAGATCTATATTCAGTGAGGGGCAACTTTTTTAGAATTAATGGGATTTTATACTGGAAAATGGTTGATGATAAAACATGATTAGGCCAAATGATCTGTACTGGCCTCAGAATGAGTCCACTAGAGGTGGACCCTTCTCTGTATGCTTCTTCCCAATGATGACATTTGATGTTTAGCTTTCACATACATTTTTTTAAAGTTATCATAGGCCTCAGATTAAGAGGAGCAATAGCTGTATTAAATGACTACACAGACTGGTTCACCCCTAGGCCTAAACAGTCAATCAATCAACTATCCCTGCTGTCTTCTCCGGGCCATAATCTGCCCCTCGCCACTTGAAAAATACTGGTACTGCCCCTATTCCTCAGATTGACACATTCATACCTGAAGTGTATTATACCTGAACTTTGATAGCCCTCTACCACCAATACTGAGGTTCATATTTACCATTTTTGGCATGCAACCATTTATATCATTCTGACCATGTTTTTTTGTTCCAGGCACTGAAAAGTATTCACTCTGTGGAGGAATAAAAAGTCAATGTCAAGCTCTGGATAAGGAAATCACGCACCAATATGGCATTACAGCCATACAGTATGCTCAAACAGGGCACATACAAGCGGATTTATCAAAGGCATAAGCCTTCTTTTGTGAGAAAAGTAGTGCACCTGAGACCTCCCGGGCGCGAGGCCCCCAAATAATGATGGGTATACCTTGGAACAACCCAATACACAATATTAAATATCTGCACAGCCTCTCGCCTCCTTCGTTGCTGCTGTGGTCCCTTTCCGCCGATGTGCTGCCTCTCGCGCTGTTTCTACGGCATCCTGCTATCGCTTCAGCACTCTCATGCCTTTTGTGCTGCGGCCCATCGCCGCTGCTGCTACGGCCTCTTTCCGCCCCTTCTACTTCAAATTCAATTATACATTTGGAGAATAAATCTGGTGTCTGTTATTGTAGGTAAGTGTGGGGATCTCCCTACCTTTAAAATTCAATCTCGTGACGTTTAATCATAGACCGAGCCCACAGGGGCGTTGCTGAGGTTTCTTCTCGTTGGAAGGGGATAGACTCAGACCGGGTGGTGCCTGCAAACAGGGGAGGCAAATCCCCGACCCATTCGCTGTCTTGGTGACTGCTAGCGAGACAGTTAATCGGAGCAAAAATTGGGAAACCTAAATGAATCTCCTCAGTGGTCATCAATAGAAAATCCAAAAAACATCTGTCTGGTTCTGGATTTGGGGTAGGCCCTTGGTTCACCAGTTGGCAAGACGCATTCTTCATTCTTAATACCCTGCATTTCATGCCACTACGTGTTACATGTATTTATTCCGTGTTTTCGAGCTAACTTTCCTCGTCCATATCAGTTTTCGATATTGAACTTGCGTTTAGTTTGATGGCTGGCACTCTTGTGACGTTGATGTTTGATTTAAGTTTAGTTAAAAGCGAATGTTCTTATGTGTACCACTTAAGTTTCACATATAAATGCTGAGGAAGGAAGGGCACAGCCAGACCTTCTCAAAACTAGCCTAACAAGAAACATTTGAAACCCAAAATTGAAAACCATCTAATGACATTTTCTGTTTGTCGCCAGGGCAGACTAAGTTGGTTAACAACGAGAAATATTACCCATCGACTCTGATGTTCCCGGAAGAGTTTCAATCGTCTTACAGGCACTACCCTTGGAAACACCCGTTAATGGATCCGTGCCTTCTGGCAAGAACACGGAGGCCTGCCAGCACAAGCCGAAGAGAAGAGACACTAGTTTGGAACGTTATCAATGTCAAAAATATGGCGGAAGATGCAGAGGAGCCCCCAGAGTTCGCAGTGGTGATTTTTAATGCGTCAGCCGGGAAAGATGGTGATTGACCTCATAAGCGATGGTTCACTGGCGCCTTACTATTGACATCGCACGTGCTTTAAGCTTCTGAAAACGGTGCAAGGGTTCAGCAACGCCACCCCGGGCTCTTATTCCGTAAATTTAGGATAGGCTGCGGTGGTGCCTAAGTTAGTGCCGGCATATGGATATCGCCCACCGGTTTTACCTGGCATACGAGTTCTACCACTGCAGACCAACTAGCAAAGGAAGCGTCTACCCTATGACAGGAAACCACCGCGACAGACCTCCGGATCATCACCCAGACGGTATTCAGGGCTGCCAGGAGAAGGTGGCAGCAGCAGTGGCCGGACGGCTGGCATCGTCTCATCATACGGAACCGTCTCCCGCCCCACTCCGCGGAGACGACCGTGGCGCCGCGGTGACGGTGCATCAGCATCGGGCCGGGCACTGGGCCAGCGAAGGACGACGACGAGTCCAACCACTGGAGCTGAAGGACGCTGTGGTCACGCTACTGACGATTCTCAGTCGGCGCTACAGCGCCTTGCCAGGTGCCCGTCAGCTCCGGAGTGAACAGCAGACCAGAACGATCTGTGAGCCCTAGTGTGTGCTGGCATGCATTGGCGCACGGCTCACCCCACAGTCGGGCCTCGGAAACTGGGGACCTCTAGGCAGAGAACGTGTCGACGAGTTAGTTCGAAAAGCTGCTGAACTGTAAGTTTAGTATTCTTGCAGTTTCTAAATGACGATGTTTTGTGTGACTTCACACTCACGACTGGTCAACATAAAATGAATTTAAATGTCATCGAGTGATTTCACACAGGCATGACAAATAAACAGATTGCGCCACATTTGTGTGCTTTCCAGGGTATGACGTCAGCAGCGTTTTTGTACGCACTTAACATCTTACTGCGACTTTAAGCAATCATTTTTAGCTGATTTTGACTCCTAACAAGACGGTCATTTTTTTGGGCGAAAGTTTGAAATACGCGTTTTAAGACTTATTTTGCTGGCCTTAGCTTCTCCAGGATCTAGTGACCTGGTTCTTGCAGTCATCACAGACTAAACCTTTTCTTCTAAGCCCTTTTCCTTTCGTCGTTTTCTTGTTATTCTAAAACAAAACCTTAGGGAGCCATCGATGCCCCGTCGGGCGAGGATTAACCTTGTTCCTACTAATGTTATACTAAACTCTTCGGGGATTAAGTCACTTGATCTGCAGTGGTGATCTGACCTAAGATGACACGAACTTACAATTGTACAATTTTGGGAAAAGTTGCAGCAGTGATCCAGGATAAGGCGTGCTAAGTACGGCGGTGCTTCCCTTCGCCGTTTGCATGTGCCACCGAAAAAAACAAACTGAGCTTTCATCAACCCCTACCGGACCAAGGGCTAAATACAGCGTGTTCAAACTCAAAACCATCACCCTCCGGCAGGGGCGGAGCCAGGTCTCGGCCAAGCGGTATTCCAAGACCGTCGGGACTCCCTACTTGATAGGGGATCGTCAGCTGGGGGCCTCCGAGACCGAAACCAGTGATCCAGGATAAGGCGTGCTAAGTACGGTGGTGCTTCCCTTCGCCGTTTGCATGTGCCACCGAAAAAAAAACAAACTGAGCTTTCATCAACCCCTACCGGACCAAGGGCTAAATACAGCGTGTTCAAACTCCAAACCATCACCCTCCGGCAGGGGCGGAGCCAGGTCTCGGCCAAGCGGTATTCCAAGACCGTCGGGACTCCCTACTTGATAGGGGATGGTCAGCTGGGGGCCTCCGAGACCGAAACCAGAGATCAAGTTTGAAGGCCATACCCCATGCTCGAGGGGACCCTGAGACCAAATCTCCGGGGGGAGCAAAGCAATGAGCTCATGGGGGCTGCCCAGTCTAAGATCGGGGCCCCCGATACCAAGCCCGAAGGGATAAGTTTGGAGGGCTCCCGCTAGAAATGTTGGAGCTCTCGCCACCAATGCTCAGTGGTCCACTGATAGCCAGGTAGATACCCCTGAGACCAAACTGGGGGGGGGGTTGATGGCCCTGATGGGCCAATGCTTATGTTTCGCTCAATAGACCAATGTTCGGGGGCCCCTCGAGGTTGATATTTACCCCCCCCCGAGATCAATGTTCAGGGCCTCGTACCGTGGCCAAACTGGTCACGGAGTCCCTCAATACCAATGCCAAATACCAAATACTCCACGAGTCCCTCAATACCAATACTCCAGCTAGGGGCCTCTGAAACCAAGCTCGGGTGCTCCTGAAACCAAGTTCGGGAGTCCCCCATCCCCTCCCCCAGGAAAATTTGTGTGCCCGCACCCCCTGCATATCACGTTTTCACCTTTTTCCGATCTGACCGTGGGCTCCACAATGAATGTTTACCCATCCCCTCCTTGCTCACTAACTGCTCTGTAGCATCTTGATCTGGACTTGAAGTGTGGGAATTCAGCGTTTTTATTTCCCTCATCTGCTTATTTGTCTCCGAAAGGGGGAAATCACTGCTGTGATGAGTTCTGTGGTAATCAGGGTAGCTACTGCCAGTACATTGTTTGTCTGCGAATGAAAATTTGCGAGAAATCTTATTTTCTTACAAAAAACACAGTGCAAGCAAATTCAATAGTCATTGGAATTCAAAACTGCATCTTTACACCGGTGCCCTGAGGGTCCCTGTCCGATTCATTGCGCATGCGCGATCTTCCTGGTCCCTTGGGTGGTTTCCTTTATTCGTACCTTTACATACCAAATGTATGGGATATGAATATGACTCAGACGACACTTTTCCGCCCAAAAAAACTGTAATTAACCTAAAGTATAAGAATAAAGTTAAGAACTAGAGGAAAGGCTCGATGAAAATAATTTGTATCACTTATAATATCTTCGCTTCCTTCATTACAGAAGCTTCAACTCGATATGGCAGCATATCAAATACTTTCTATAGTTCTTGATAAGCTCCAGATCTCAAATATCGCTAGCTGCTGATTTTGCTCGCCACAGAGCGTCAGCGCCATGACACCCCCGAGGGTCCCGGTATTTAAGGGCGCCGAACATGGCGGGGCGGCCGAGTAAGAGGAGGGCCAGGGATATAACGGAGGAGTGCTTTGAGAGAGAAGGGAGGTGTGGTCAGGGATCGTTTGTTGTAGTGGAGTTTGAATCCGGAATGCCGATGAAGGGAAAGGGATGGCCGTGGATACAGGCTGGTCTCAGGGGTGTGCTCGGGGAGGAGAAGGCGGAGAAGGTGAGCGGCTAATCTTAAATAAGACGTCCACTTTCCCGAAAGATTTTCTATAGAAATGATACATTTTCAGAATCAGCAAGACACCCTCTTTCCATTCAGTGAGGTTCCGTAGCGCCACTCCCACTTAAACTCCGATTTTCAACACTTACTTTACCCCAACGTCGTAATGGCGCGCCGTCCACCACCGTAAACAAACAAAACATCGGAATTGACGAAAGACAAATGGCAGCTGATCGTCAGCTGCCATTTACTTTTCACGCATAGATTTTTTACCTCTAAGAAAATCTCAATTGACCACATCAAAGGCTCAAAATATTCTACGTGCAGATTACCGACGATATGTTGATCCACGAGACCGGAAAGGCCACAATCTCCTCGTCCGAAAAACCACCCAAAGCTTTCTTCATGCCTCAAAGGAGGCTCTTCTGGATCGCGCTACCCGTATCTTTTTATTGTATCATTTTAGCTGCAATGCAATCATGGAATAACGAACAATTATCAATTATATTCTTTAGGGTATTCGGCCCTGACCGCAGCGCTAATTATTAGTGTTATAGAATCTGTATTCATATCTTTGCGTTTGCCGCGCTTTTTGAAATGGTGAATATTGATAGTTCATTGATAGCCATAATGACATCACATTGATGTAAGATAAGCCCACGTGACCAGATCCTATAAGGACTGGGCTTCTGATTGGTTGATGGTATTTCTTTAAAGTCCTATATTTCTCTTTCAAAAGCGTTTTGGAAATATATTTTTATAGAAAAATTTTTGATGTTATAGGTTTTAGCTACTGAACTGCTTTAAAAGAAATGTTTGACATTTTTTCATATATAAATTGATAGCTATAGCCGGGTCTACGTCACTTTATCGTTACCATAAGGACTCGGTAAAGTCGTCTATAAATGTTGACTTTGAGGCCGATTTTCAGGCATTTTGAGCCTGAATTTGCAAAAATGAGAATATGACTTCTGAAACAACTTTTTGTAACCTTTTGATCTAGCCAATAAAAATTTTTGCGACAATGTCCCTTTAAGGCCATTATTTTACTCTTTGCTTACCTTCGGAGCGCGGGAAGCTTCCGCATGTTAATTCGCCGCGTCTCAGCGTCGCAAATGCCGTGCGATGCGATGCCGTAGATGCATTTATTAAATTGCTTTGGATGCATCGTGCATTCATCTGTGTTGTTCTGTTATATATAATTGTGGTGATGCACAATTTTGCAGAAGTGTTAGGAGCAAGCGGTAAAACCACTTGAAACACCTGCGGTTGCCACGTGTTTGTGCAGCCGTTACAGGATCACAGACTCCAGGAGTGCAGGATCACAGGTAAGATAAGGCTCTTACCTAAATACCTACTCACAATTTTTGCTGATGTATCAACTTACACTTTCTACCCAAGACCCTACCTACATTTTTTCTGTGGCTGAACTTTTTAGAGACTTAAAACTTGGTGTTTTGCTTAAAAGTACTTATTTTATGTGGCGAGGAAACTAGGTAGATCAGGTGATTTGGGCAGCTCAAATTCTGTCCAAAATTGAGAGGAAATTGTGACGAGTAGCATTGCCTTCAAGTGGGGTAGGTACCTACCTTGCTTTAATGTGGTTTTCCTGCCTTATTTTTTGTTTGACTTCAAATTCCAAGGAGTATTTTTAAATGAATTATTATTGATGCCATTACAAAAACACTTGCGTTTCCATAATATATCACACAGAAACAGGATTCAGTTGTACTTTTATCTGTCTTACTTTTCTTAACTTTTTGCTCTGTCAGTAATAATGATACTTTGTGATGTTTCAATTTTCGGCACGGTTTCAGCCTTAAGTGTTGTCACCAGAAAAAAGTGAGGGGACCAGTCAAATTTCAACCTGATGGGACCAAAACTGTACAAATTTGGGCTCCTTGTTGCCATCACAGGGGATGGGTATAGAAAGTTTGAAGTGTAACTGAGTCAGAAGTGAATAAAAAATGTAATTTGTCACAAAACTATTCAAAGCAGTCTTTGAAATTCTTTAATTTCTTTCCCAGAGCTCAGCTTCACCCTCCAGCCGCCACTTCATCAACACCAGAGGTGGAATGATGTGGTACGACCCTGCTGGATGCCTAGTCCCACTTCCCAGTACTCGCCACACCAATGCCAGAGGTGGATCAGCGCTGTACGCCCATGCTGGACACCAATTCCCACCTCCCAGCAGCAACCTCACCAACACCAGAGGCGGATCAGCGCTGTACGCCCATACTGGACGCCAAGTCCCGCCTCCCAGCAACCACCTCACCAACACCAGAGCGTATCATCAGAAGTGCCTGGAATAGCTCATCCCAAGGACAGGAGAAATTTGGTCGCAGGTAAGATCAGTCCTCTGTACCCAATAACTTTCCTTCTTGTGATGTATGCTTTAAGATATGATGACTTTCAAATTGTGTATAAGTCATAGTGCAGTCTGTGGTATCCAAACCCTCATGATTAGATACCTTGGGGTTAAGCTATTCTATTCTAGTCCAATCATTCTACAAATTAGTGTGTCCATGAATGATTAGCCACAGCATATGAAATGGCAGTCGCATGCTAAAATGTTGCTCCGCGGCTGAAGTGCCCCCTCTAAACGAAAATATTGTGGCTGCCCATAGGCGGATCCAGGATTTCCAATCGGGGGGCCACCTTCCCAGGGGGGAAGGGCGCCCTCCAGACCAGGGGGCGCCAGTTTTGACCGGCAAAACCTATCAGGTGGGAGCCAAATCCTGCCGGTGGGCGCCGGTTTTAGCATGCTGGGGAGAAGTGACATTTCAGGGGGCTCCCCCGACCTTTCAGGGGGGTGCTGTGAATATTTCAGGGGGCGCCAGAGGGTCGATGGGGGCACGTGCCCCCCTTTGCCCCCCTGGATCCGCCTATGTGGCTGTCCATTTTTTATTTATCTTATTCTGTTGTGTGCTAACGTGCATCATCCCATGCTTTTGTATTGTGTTCCCAGGTTTTGCGGCTCTCAAAAGGTGACGACACAATGGCAGCAAGCCGTGTGCAAACCATGTCTCGAGCAGATGTCATCGAAGTCAACTTTTGTCATGGATACCTGATGGGCGTGAAGCAAAGTGGTGGAAATAGTAAGAAATATTTTCATAATGATTCAAAGTGCTTTCTCAATTTTGGTCCTCACACCCGAAGACAAGACAGCTATGATATTTTGCCAATTGTGCTGTACATTTCAGTTGAGAGTTGAACGATGGCTTTTGACGGTGGAAAACATGAAGCCATAGAGAAGCGCGAAGTGAACTTGATTAAATACTCTGTTGGTATTGCATCCAGATTTTGTGCCGAGTGTTCAAGCTTTTCTAAAAGCTAAGAGAGCACGAGTTTTGTCGGGTGCTCGCACTAGGAGACTCTTCTGTGAGGATTCCCGATGTGAAATTCTGACGTTGTATTCTAGATCAATATTAGCACGCGCATTGACGGGGGTGTGACCCACCTTCGCTTTGACGGTGGGCGGGTACCCCCATCCCAAGATCTCAAGAATCACGCAAGATAGCAAAAACGGTAAACGGCGTTGGGTAGCCCATCCAATTCTCTATGGAAAATAATGGAGCAAAACAATTTATCCTATTGTAATCCTCGCGGCAAGCCGAATCGAATGATATATAATATGGCCTCGCTAGGTCATATTAGGTCAAATCAAGGATTTGACCTGATCTGAGGCAGTGGCGGATCTAGCCGGTCAGTTTGGGAGGGGCAAACCAAAGTCGAAAAGAAAAAAGGAAAAAAGGTCACGCAGTGCAAAACAGCGCTACAAATACAATGACTTCCCAGTAGAATTTTGGGTGTGTGAGGCGAAAAGCAAAAAAACCTCACCGGGTGAAAAATATGGGCTCAAGATACTTTTTCCCTCTCCAAGGCCCCAAATTTCCACTGAACTTAACTGGTGCTGTTTGAAGTTGAGAATTGAAGCACCAAAATCTTGCTTTCAAACTAAAAAGGAGTCGGGGAAAAAGAGGTCGATCGCTTTGGGGGGAGGCAAAAACATAGTTTTGCCCCGAGCTTTTCCGTTTGGGGGCAAATGCCTTTTTGCCCCCCCCGGATCCGCCACTGATTTGAGGTCAGGTCAAAGTCAATTTAGGTCAAAATGCATATCATTAGAACCGCAGAGTTAAGTTAAATGCTTTTAAAATAAATACTCGTATCACCATCCATTACTAAGTTATAAGTTAAAACGATTTTCCCATGTAATTCTAATGGAGAGGTCATGGCTCGCACCTGACCTTAGGTCATCGATAGAAAAAATGCCGGAGCATATTTTAGAGCACTCGGTGGGCCCGCTATCTGAATGAGTTTCAATCTGATAAGTTTATCCTGTTCTGACCTATGCTATTTTAAACCTTTTTTGAGGTGGTCAATTGACCTGTACTGGTGACCTGACCTGAGATGACCTAATCTTGAAATGTTGACAAAGGCTGTGAAAATGATCAGAGAAAAGGCATGCCAAGTACGGCGGCGCTACGCGCCGCCGTTTTTATGCTGCCTTAAAAAACCCGAGGGGGTACCCGCCCCTCCCCCGTCAATGCGCCTGTTAAGTTTAATGTCACTTGATATCTGGTCATCACATCGTCTGATAACCTGTCAGCGAAATTATGATTCGGATCAAGTCGCGTTTTTTATGTTTGGTGTCTGTGCTGTTTTTAGTGTCTTACCAATGACGCAATGCGCGATTTACATTTCAGTCTGTAAAGTATTGTAGGATATTTTACCAAAGCATGAACTGTTGCCGATTTTTCTCATGCCTGAACCAGCACCTATTGTTTTAAATCGTTTAGACATGGGCGCAGAATGTCTATTGCAGTCGATGCGCACTAAAATTCCAGGAATGTGATATATATGTGAAGCTTAGTCCACTCGATCTTTCACGAGCGAGGCATCCAACTCGAGTGGATTCAAACGAAGCGTGTACCTGAGTTGTTCAGTGTAATATCCTGCAAGTAATTTGTGGTGAGATCTTAATAGTATCGGTGACTTGTAAACAATACAGACTTGCATGAATTATATAAATGATACAGGGGTTGCGTGTTCAATAAACGTGTATGACGCTTTTGTTACTGTGCTGATTGTCGTATAGATACGTTTTAATAGAATCTAAAGAAGCATTCTAATCATAGTTACATGTTATTTTCCAGCGTGTCTGGGCTCTTTCAGTGTGTGTAGAATTCGCTAATAGCCATTGGGATGCTGACTGGTATTTAAATGTGTTTTTACTAATACTTATATTAATTTTAAAGCTATCGAGGATTTGGTGGTTTTCAAATTAAACTTCCTATAAATCGTGGACTGGCCGTCTCTTCTAACTACACTACCACAGACAAAGTGACGGCTCAAGGGCAATCTGCTTTAACCTCAAATGTGTTAAATCGGGTGAGGAGGGCGAGTTGAGCTGATTGCGTTTGTTCCGCACCCAGGGCTGTCGTCACTGAATTTTTACTTGGGGGGGGCGTTTATCGGTCTGGCGATGACCAGGGTGGAAGGCATATTCCGAGAAATAAGGTTGCATATGTAAGACCAACGAGATGCACCTCACCAACATTTATGCAGGTTTACGGACCAAGATATGAGAAACAAAAAACGGGGTTTCCGTGGAAGTATGTCGATATCTAGAGATTCTCCCTAATTCTCCTTCAACAATAACCCGCCTGCATACACGTAGGAAGGGGGGGGCAAGAGGCCTGTCTCCCCCGATTTGTCATCCAACAATTTCCCACTTGAAGTCGAATTTGATTGATTGAGATAGGTAACAAGGAGTCTAAATAAAGTTGTGTTTCCTCTAACTAAGTGTTTGAAGATTTACCGAAACCATCACTCTAAGTCCCGATGCTTATTTGTCTAGTTTTCTAACTTACGACCTCGGCTAACAATGGTGAGTTGAAAATCGTTCGTTGTGTACCCACGTACCAATGAGCAAGCGTGATTCTCTCCACTGGTAGAGGGGTCTACTAGGTGGGAGATAGCGGCTCGTTTCTGGTGGTACCTCTCATCGGAGAGCGAGGAGAGTCGCACTAGACTTTGGAGACAGAACCTCTGGGCCGATGGTATGGTTGAGGGAGTACGGGAAACCAAAGACGTGAAAATAGTTTTTTTAAGCATTGACAAAAATCATAGTTTTTTAAGAAGTTAATTTCTGCTTCCTGGATCTGCCCCTGCGTGATTTGGGGTACAGGCTTTGGCATCGAAGAGGGGAGGGACCCGCCCCCAACTCGCGAACCAGGAGGGAATCGCCCAAAATTGGAGGGCCTCAGTAAAGTTGTTTTGCATCTTCTCCCCATTGTCTGCGTGAACCCACGGAAATGTGCTGGTGCAGTGTACCACAGGGCAGCGTTTTCCGGAGACAGCAAAAATATTAAAAAAATATCGCCACTTCACCTATGCACGCCCAAGCCCCTGGTCACCGCCTCCATCGCCTATACCTACATGTGATATTTTGCCACCTCTCCCCGGATCCGCTTATCCGATCAAAAATGACCCACCAGCCATAGGCGGATCGAGTATGGTCAGTCGGGGGGGGGACGCTATTCGATGTTTGCATCGGGGGCGGGGGCGGGAAGCGACATTTCAGGGGGCGCTTACGAGCTTTTAGGGGCGCCGTGAACATTTCAGGGGGACCAAGGGTCGATGGGGGGGCACGTGCTCCCTGGATCCGCCTCTGTGGCCCGCCCAAAATAAAAAGGGCGGAGTTGTCACCGAATGGTGGCCTCTCGCGAAATTTTTAAACTCTGTGAAATCTGGACGAGAAAATATTTTGGATGTAGTGGGTGGTGGGTGTTCACATTCCATTCTAAAAAAAAACAAGTTCAAATTTTTTAGTGCATCAACATTGCTTGATTAATTTATTTATTGAAGGGTTTGAAATAATGGATAAGCATCATATTTTTAGATAGATTGTTCCCGCAACAATACGGCATAAACTTTGTTTTATATGAAACACATTTTATTTAGATTCAGCATGCCTTTTATTGAGCATCTTCTAAGTGAAAGACTATTCATCAGCTGACGCACCGTTCTTTGGATGCGCCAAAGTGGCCGAAGTCTGCCAACAACCAACCAACACACACACAAACAATTGGCCTCGGTCATCGAAAGTGTTGGCACCTGGCGGATTTTTTTGGAAACGCCAGTAGAGGGACTGACGTCTGGCGCGGCTGCTTCATATCCGGCGCATTTGTAAACGAACTCCTTGGTTCCTACACGGTTCCTATGGTAACGGATTTTCAGTCGTGGTAAACTCGTTGTGAAAGAGCGTGGTTATACGTGACGTTGGGTGGACGTGAATATTGAAGACTGGCATTATTTTCTTGTTTGTTATAATCTTGGAAAGTTCAAAGAAAATGGAGAAGAGACGGATAACCATTAGATCCAATCAGAAATGCTGCGTTCCTCAGTGTGTATCCTTCCGAAGAAAGTGTCGAAGTCTCAGCTTTCACACGTTTCCTCAGGATAAGGTGCTGTCCAAGCAGTGGAAGTTGAAACTGAGAATTGGGAAGAAGATAGGCTCAAATGCTGCTGTCTGTTGCAGACATTTTCAGCCATCTGCTTCCATTGAAATCCACCTGGTAAGCGGCTGTGAGGCCAGTGTACAAAGTATGGCATTTTCGACGAGATCTCGTCGGCGCGAGTGCCCTTGGGGACAGGACCGAGTGGTGCGAGTTTTATCAACCTGGTGCGAATTTGCAAGGTTAGTGCAGAGACGGCGGATTCCATTTTCGAGAAGTGGTGCAAGATTTTCTGGAGGGGGCGCCTTCCTCCCCAGGGGGCGCCATCATCTCTTGGGGGGCGCCTTTGCTATCCAAGGGCGTTCTGCAGAAACTCTTTGGACTTGGCCTGCGAGGCCACTTGGGGTGGCTTATTTCTAATATTCCGAAAAATAGGTATTGTAGATTTCGCGTAAACTCAGTCGTATCGGATTCGTATCAGCAACAGAATAGCATAGCCCAGGATTCTGTGATTTTCATAGCCTTGTTTGCAGTTATGACCAATGATATTGCAGGCACTTCCCGCAAACATACGTCGTGGGCAATTCCAGCACCAATCGACCAAGGCCTACACGGTACCTCTTCGATTTTCTTTAAAATGAGCATATAGGGTTCTCATGGGCCCCAAAGCCGAATCTGAGAGTTTTAGCTCGATCGGAGTAAAACTTTAGAAGTTATTGCCTCAGGCATTTTTTGAAAATCTGCTTACAGTGCATTTTTTTAGGTGAGCACAAAACCCTCAAATGCTGATGACTTATGCAATAAAGATACATTTCCTTATTTAAAATGAACCAAAAACTCGAATCTGAAGTCCGTTTGACCCTAAGTCACTTGTGAAAAAATTTATGATTTGACCTTGACCTAAGGTCATATTCCAAATTTGCTGGTACACCTTTTTTCAAAATGGAATGTCTCAAATTGAAGATTAAACTGCTTTCCGTCCAATAAAATAGGTTACCACATCCGTTTTTTATATCTACTTGTGTTTTTAACACGCACAGTGGAGGGTGGTCTGGCGTCAACACGTAATGAAGGGGGTCCCGAAATGCCTCCCCTAAGATCTCGCCAATTAAGAGGGTTAGGAAAACGCATGTTCCGGAATTTGTGAGGCCTGTTAACTGTTTTATTTGAGCTCAATTGTATGGACATATATCTATATCTTTAGGTCATAAATGTCAAATGTATGTACGTCATACCGGACACCTTTAGCGAAGTGCCGTGGTTATACGGGAAAAATCGCGAAACGTTTGAAACATATAACAGTGATATATTGAAACAGTGATATCGAAACATATAGCAGTACGGTGACAGTGGACATCCTCACGTCAACGGAGCCCTGTAGAGGAGTTAGTGAGTTAGTTAAGGGCTTTTTATAAGGCGTTCTGTGCAAGGCACCTTTGCCCGCCTCTAAAGTCCCTGTAGAGGAGGAGGTTAGGGAGTATTTATACTCTTTTGACTCCGTGCAAATGGCTTCTGAAGATATTACGTTTAAAGAATGGTCAAAATCAGAGAGAGAATCGACGCTTTCGGATTGCGTGGATAATATAGAGCGATTTGTTGATTCCCTGAGTGAGAAGGTATGTAATCTAACCCGTCACCACTACATCTCTAAGGCTCAAGTGTATTATATAGCAAACTGGAAGGAAAAGGCACCAAAGAGGAAG
This sequence comes from Lepas anatifera, assembly GCA_034440635.1. Classification (NCBI taxonomy): domain Eukaryota; kingdom Metazoa; phylum Arthropoda; class Thecostraca; family Lepadidae; genus Lepas; species Lepas anatifera. Next base: position 2,097,663 of record JAOTON010000485.1, on the reverse strand, counting down.
GCGTAGCCATCGATGACTTATCAGAAAATTATACATGTACCGCGCAAAATGCTGCTCAGTTGTATCACTGGTCTGCAAAGCAGGTGACTGCACACCCTTTTGTTCCATACTGGACTGAGGATGGAGTCCGGTGCAGTAGAAGTTGTTTTTTCTTCAAGTGACGACTTAAAGCACTCTCACGTCATGGTTCATACCCTGCAGCACAAACTCGTACCTTGGCTACGCACCCACATGCCAAGTTTGAAGAAAATACATTACGTATCAGACGCGTGCGGTGACCAATACAAAAACAATTTTCACTTTATCAATGCATGCTATCATCCAGATAGACTTTCAAATACCATGTGAATGGCACTTCTTTACTACCAGCCACGGGAAGAACGCCTGTGACGGAGTTGGAGGCAAAGTTAGAAGAAGAACAGCCCAGGTAAGCTTAAGGAGAGAAGAAAAGGATCAGATCTTGGATCCTCTATTGATGTTCTCTTTTCTGACGCAATACTTCGACACCACAACCCATTTCGAGTTTGTCAGTAGAGAGGAGGTCTTTGAAATGTCAAAACGACTGATACGGCGGTACAGCTCGGCGTTGAAGATCAAGGGCACCCAACGGTTTCATCGTTTCACACCCATAAACCTGAACACCATGCAGGTGCGAGAGCTCTCTGAAGACAGCGACGGAACCAGTGGCATATCTAGCCGGTCGGTTTGGGAGGAGCAAAGCAAAGTCAAAAAGGAAAAAAGAGAAGAAAACGTCACGCAGTGAAAAAATTGTGCTACAATAATATGACTTGACAGTAGGATTTGGGATATTTGAGCCAAAAGGCAAAAAACGTCACGGGGTGAAAAAGTAAAGGCTCAAGATACTTTGTTCTATCCAAGATCCAATATTTACACTGAACTTAACTGGTTCTGCTTGAAGTTGAGAGTTGAAGCACCGAAATTTTGCTTATAAATTAAAAAGGAGTCGGGGCATAAAGGAGGTCAACCGCTTGGGGGAGGGGGAAGGCAAAAACATAGTTTTGGGAGGATATTTCCATTTGGGGGGACACATCGTTTTTGCTTCTCCCCTGGATCCGCCACTGGACGAAACAGAGCTGCCTACTGTGACAGCGTAAGGTCAGCTCAGCACAAAGACAGCTGATGGAGGCGCCAGCTCCCGTATTTCGGTGCATTGTTGCAAACCGGTGTCCGGTGTACATACATACATATTTTTTGCACGTGCTGACAAATGCTTGCTTCCTTTAACTTCAAGGAGAGTAAAATCGCGCAAAGATATCGTCAAGGAGAGAGTATTGCTATAGTTCTAACTCGCAAGTGGGAAATGTTTGCTTCGGTCCGATGCAGAAAAAAACTTAACGATTGCTTTATTTGGCTTTCACCAGACTTCTAGCACTGTTCCTATTGTATCACCATTTTGTCCCACTACATGTCCAATATACTGTCGAAGCCTCAGCGACGAGTTATTGTCATCCTTTAAAACACTGTGATGAGCATTAACACGCAGTCGGACAGGGCTTAAGCATAATTGCCCGAGGTGGCCGGAAACTCTTCATGGCAGAAAAACAACATCGATGAGCGAGTTAATTTTGGAAAGAATTTTGAAAATATGTCCTCTATGTTTACGTACTGACTGACCTATAAGCTTACAAAATCAGACATATATTCCTAAATAGCCATAATCTGCGGTCACATAAGCATCGCCACTGGAAAAAGGGGGGGCCAGTCAAGCTTCAACCTGATGCTGACAAAAACCTTTCCACGATAGGACCAGAAACTGTTCAAATTTTGGCTCCTCGTTGCCTTCTGCAGCGGCTGTTTATGCAAATTTCAGGATTTCTCCCATTTTGACTGAGGTAAGTAAACTTTGGGCCAAAAAGTGGGGAGAGAGGGCCAGGCCCCCCTGGCCCCCCTTTTCCGACGCCTATGTGCGGTCACGCCAGTTCAAATGAATTGCAGACCTAGCTGTGCGATGAAAACGTAGTATCATCAGGGATGTATGTTAAGATCACTTCACTAGATCATAGGTCACAGACCAAGGTCATATACACATTATCGCAATTGTTGATCCTAGAGCTTACGGTCTCACATGACGTTCCCTGGCAATACGTGTATGATGTTTTGATGTTACAGATGAGGTTACTGAATGCTAAGTTCCAGGTCAAAGGCCAAAGACCGTGGGTCACGGTCAAACTCATTGATTGCCTAATGGTTGCTTCTTTGCAAGCTTCAACGTATGTGCATCCATTATGGAAATATCTCACATTGCGGTGTCATTGGTCAATTACCTTGACCGACCTCCACCGCATCGCAGACTCCAACAGCCGTACTGGGAAGATCTTGGACGAAATTTATAAAAAACAAGACTTTATGGGCAAATAAAATTTGACCCTTTTGGCCTTTTCTCAAACCCGGTTTGGCCTTTTTCCGTCGAAAAAAACTCGTAGTTCTGGGCAGCATCTCTAATCTTTAGAATATGAAATAGCAAAAATTAGGAGACTTTTTTAACACTAGCACGTGTAAATTTTATTAACACCTCCCTCCAAATGGGGGTTTGATCCCCCGAAGACATTATAATGGCCAGCACAGTAAAATTTCCCCCCCCCACTGAGTTTTCCTTAAAAAATGCTCTGCTTTCCTCTCCAGGGGGCGCCTTTCCTATCTATGGGTGCTTATTCTTTCTAGAGGGGGCGCCTTTTCTCTCGGGGGGGGCGCCTTTTGCTATCCAGGGGTGCCTGTGCTAACTAGGGAGGCGCATATGGTATCCAGGGGCGCCGTTGATCTTCTTCGGAGGCGTCTCTGCTGATCAGGAGGCGCCTGCGCTATCCAGGGGCGCCTATGCTATCCAGAGGCCCGGATCCTTTACTCAGGGGCGGGGGCGCCTTTTGCTGTCTAGGGGTACCTGTGCTAACCAGGGGCGCATATGCTATCCCGGGGTGCCGTTGCTCTTCTTTAGGGGCGCTTCTGCCGTCCAGGGGTGCCTATGCTATCCAGAGGGTGTCTTCTGTCCATGGAGCGCTTCTGCCATCTGGGGCGCTTTTAGTATCAAAGGGCGTATTTGCTGTTTTGGGGGCGCCTATCCTATCCAGAGGGCGCCCCTGCTGTCCAGGGAGCGCGATTGCTATTCAAGGGAGCTTATGATATCCAGAGGGGCGCCTTTGCTCTATGGGGGGGCGCCTCTTGGTGTACAGGAGTGCCTGTGCTAACCAGAGGGCGCCTATGCTATCCAGGGGCGTCGTTAATCCTCAATTGGGGGTGCCTTTTTCTGTCCAGGGGCGCCTCTGCTATCTAGGGGTCGCCTTTGCTATCCAGAGGGGCGCCTTTACTCAAGGGGGTGGGCGCCTTTTGCTGTCCAGGGCGCAGCTTTGATGTCAGGGGGCGCCATTAATATTTGAAAGTGTATTTTATTTTACACAGAGGGTACTACCTCTTCAGACAGGCGATGTGTCTGATTTTCTCTTGACCGGCCGGGGGCGCCGGCCAAATTCGGGAGTGCCACCCAAATCCGTGGGGGCCTCACCGGACGAGGTCAAAACCAGGTGTTCAAAAATATACTTTTGTACACCATAATTTTTTCAAGGTGTGCAACTGCACACCCTGTCCCGCGGAATCCGCCGTCCCTTCCATCCCTGCTCATCAGGGAGCGCCTTTGCTATTCAAGGGAGCTTATGCTATCCAGAGGGGGTGCCTTTTCTTTATGGGGGGCGCCTTTTTGGTGTACAGGAGTGCTTGTGCTAACCAGAGGGCGCCTATACTATCCGGGGGCGTCGTTACTCCTCTACTGGGGGCGCCTTTTTCTATCCAGGGGCGCCTCTTGTTGTCTAGGGGGCGCCTTTTCTTTCCAAAGGCGCCTATGCTATCCAGAGGGGTGCCTTTACTCAAGGGGGGGCCTTTTGCTTTCCAGGGCGCAGCTTTGATGTCAAGGTGCGCCATTTATATATGAAAATGTTTTTCTCACAGAGGATCCTACCTCTTCAGGTAGGCGGTGATTAGGCCTGATTTTCTCTGACCGGCCGGGGCGCCAGCCAAATCCTTGGGCGCCGCCCAAATCCGTGAGGGGGGCGCCCTTCGGACCAGTTCAAAACCAGGTGTGCGAAAATATACTTTTGTACACCATCATTTTTCATGGTGGGCAACTGCAGACCCTGTCCCGCGGAATCCGCCGTCCCTGCCGCCGTTGCCCTGGGGGGTCTCTCCAGGAGGCACCTCTGCTCTCCAGGGGGCGCCTTTCTTATCCAAGGGCGCCTATTTTATCCAGGGGGCGCCTTTTCTCTGCAGGGGGGGCGCCTTTTGCTGTCCAGGGTGCCTGTGCTAATCAGGGGGCGCATGTGATATCTAGGGGCGCCGTTTCTCTTCTTCGGAGGCGCCTCAGCTGTCCAGGAGGCGCCTACGCTTTTCAAGGGCGCCCATGCTATCCAGAGGGGCGCCTTTACTCAAGGGGGAGTGCCTATTGCTTTCCAGGGCGAAGCTTTGATGTCAAGGTGCGCCATTCATGTATGAAAATGCCTTTTTCACAGAGGATCCTACCTCTTTAGGTAGGCGGTGATTAGGCTTGATTTTCTCTGACCGGCCGGGGGCGCCGGAAAAATCCGGGGGTGTCACCCAAATCCGTGGGGGCGGGGGGCGGGGCCTCTCCGGGCTAGGTCAAAACTAGGTGTGCGAGAAGATACTTTTGCACACCAACATTTTTCATGGTGTGCAACTGCAGACCCTGTCCCGCGGAATCCGCCGTCCCTGCCGCCGTTGCCCTGGGGGGTCTCTCCAGGAGGCACCTCTGCTCTCCAGGGGGCGCCTTTCTTATCCAAGGGCGCCTATTTTATCCAGGGGGCGCCTTTTCTCTGCGGGGGGCGCCTTTTGCTGTCCAGGGGTGCCTGTGCTAATCAGGAGGCGCATGTGATATCCTGGGGCGCCATTTCTCTTCTTCGGAGGCACCTCGGCCGTCCAGGAGGTGCCTACGCTATCCAAGGGCGCCTATGCTACCCAGAGGGGCGTCTTTACTCAAGGGGGCGCATTTTGCTGCCCAGGGCGCAGCTATGATGTAAGGGGGCGCCATTCATATATGAAAATGTTTATTTTTCACAGAGGATCCTACCTCTTCAGGTAGGCGGTAATTAGGCTTGATTTTCTCTGACCGGCCGGGGGCGCCGGCTGAGGCCGGGGGGAGGGGGCGCCTCCTGGACAAAGCCAAAACAAGTGGTGCAAAAAGATACTTTTGCACCACTTGAAAAAAATCGAGTGGTGCAACTGCACCACTTGCACCCTGGAATCCGCCGTCCCTGGGTTAGTGACACTTAAAATAAACAAATAATGGCTGAATGGCTATTAAGACACAGGAGGGGCCTTATAAAAAGCCCTTAATTAACTGTCTAATGATTGAGATAGCATTGCATTGCAGGGGTAGGAATGGGTGCATTTTTCCCCTGGTATGTGGCATATTGGTGCGAATTTTTTGAGGATGGTGGTGCGAGAATTTTAGATGGCTGGTGCGACTCGTCTGGCCTGCTGCCATACTTTGCAGACTGGCTGTGGGGCAATCTCCAGTTCCGCTTATGCCTCCTTCCACTCCCTTGAGCCTGCTTCTAGCAGGAGTAGGTCTTTATCCTTGGGCCGTCATCAAAGGCGGATCCAGGATTGCCGATCGGGGGCACCTTCCCGGGGGGGAGGCGAGGCGCCATTCTTGACCGAGAAACCCTATCGGATGGGAGCAAAACCCTATCGTTGGGAGCCGACTTTCGCATCCTGGGGTGGAGGGGGGGGTGGGAAGCGAAATTTCAGGGGGCGTGGCCATTTCAGGGGGCGCCGAGGGTCAATGGCGGGGGCACATACTCCCTTTGCCCCTGGATCTGCCTATGGGGCACATGCCCACTTTGCTGTCCCCTTGGATCCGCCTATGGCTGTATTCCTTTTTAGCCCGGGAAACTGACATCTTGAAATAATTCGGTAGATATACGCCTTTATTCGTTTCAAGCTGTCTGAAATTCCAGTTTGAATGTACGATGGAAAATTCGTTTCCAAACATAAGCGTCGCCACCGGCAAAAAAGTGGGGGGGTTGCAGCAAACTTTAACCTGATCCTGACTACAAACTTTGCTCCTTGGGACCAAAAACTCCTCGAATTTGGGCTCCTCACTGCCTTCTGCAGCGCCTGGTTATAAGCCACTGCCACATACCAGGCATAAAACACGTATAATTCACCGCTTACTATTGACCCCGGTCACGCTCACCAGTGGCGCTAGTGTGCCATCCAAGATGGCCGCGAAAGAGGGACTCCGAAAGGTAAACAACGTTAGTGGGCCCGGGAATAGCATGGTAAGCGGTGAATTATACGTGTTTTGTGCCTGGTATGTGGCAGTGGCTTATAACCAGCTGCTGCAGAAGGCAGTGAGGAGCCCAAATTCGAGGAGTTTTTGGTCCCAAGGAGCAAAGTTTGTATTTAGGACCAGGTTAAAGTTTGCTGCAACCCCCCCCACTTTTTGCCGGTGGCGACGCTTATGTTTGGAAACGCATTTTTCATCGTACATTCAAACTAGAATTTCAGACGGCTTGAAACGAATAAAGGCGTATATCTACCGAACTATTTCAAGATGTCAGTTTCCCGGGCTAAAAGGAATACAGCCATAGGCGGATCCAAGGGGACAGCAAAGTGGGCATGTGCCCCATAGGCAGATCCAGGGGCAAAGGGAGTATGTGCCCCCCGCCATTGACCCTCGGCGCCCCTGAAATGGCCACGCCCCCTGAAATTTCGCCAGAGACGGCGGATTCCATTTTCGAGAAGTGGTGCAAGATTTTCTGGAGGGGGCGCCTTCCTCCCCAGGGGGCGCCATCATCTCTTGGGGGGCGCCTTTGCTATCCAAGGGCGTTCTGCAGAAACTCTTTGGACTTGGCCTGCGAGGCCACTTGGGGTGGTTTATTTCTAATATTCCGAAAAATAGGTATTGTAGATTTCGCGTAAACTCAGTCGTATCGGATTCGTATCAGCAACAGAATAGCATAGCCCAGGATTCTGTGATTTTCATAGCCTTGTTTGCAGTTATGACCAATGATATTGCAGGCACTTCCCGCAAACATACGTCGTGGGCAATTCCAGCACCAATCGACCAAGGCCTACACGGTACCTCTTCGATTTTCTTTAAAATGGGCATATAGGGTTCTCATGGGCCCCAAAGCCGAATCTGAGAGTTTTAGCTCGATCGGAGTAAAACTTTAGAAGTCTCAGGCATTTTTTGAAAATCTGCTTACAGTGCATTTTTTTAGGTGAGCACAAAACCCTCAAATGCTGATGAATTATGCAATAAAGATACATTTCCTTATTTAAAATGAACCAAAAACTCGAATCTGAAGTCCGTTTGACCCTAAGTCACTTGTGAAAAAATTTATGATTTGACCTTGACCTAAGGTCATATTCCAAATTTGCTGGTACACCTTTTTTCAAAATGGAATGTCTCAAATTGAAGATTAAACTGCTTTCCGTCCAATAAAATAGGTTACCACATCCGTTTTTTATATCTACTTGTGTTTTTAACACGCACAGTGGAGGGTGGTCTGGCGTCAACACGTAATGAAGGGGGGTCCCGAAATGCCTCCCCTAAGATCTCGCCAATTAAGAGGGTTAGGAAAACGCATGTTCCGGAATTTGTGAGGCCTGTTAACTGTTTTATTTGAGCTCAATTGTATGGACATATATCTATATCTTTAGGTCATAAATGTCAAATGTATGTACGTCATACCGGACACCTTTAGCGAAGTGCCGTGGTTATACGGGAAAAATCGCGAAACGTTTGAAACATATAACAGTGATATATTGAAACAGTGATATCGAAACATATAGCAGTACGGTGACAGTGGACATCCTCACGTCAACGGAGCCCTGTAGAGGAGTTAGTGAGTTAGTTAAGGGCTATTTATAAGGCGTTCTGTGCAAGGCACCTTTGCCCGCCTCTAAAGTCCCTGTAGAGGAGGAGGTTAGGGAGTATTTATACTCTTTTGACTCCGTGCAAATGGCTTCTGAAGATATTACGTTTAAAGAATGGTCAAAATCAGAGAGAGAATCGACGCTTTCGGATTGCGTGGATAATATAGAGCGATTTGTTGATTCCCTGAGTGAGAAGGTATGTAATCTAACCCGTCACCACTACATCTCTAAGGCTCAAGTGTATTATATAGCAAACTGGAAGGAAAAGGCACCAAAGAGGAAGGCGTAGCCATCGATGACTTATCAGAAAATTATACATGTACCGCGCAAAATGCTGCTCAGTTGTATCACTGGTCTGCAAAGCAGGTGACTGCACACCCTTTTGTTCCATACTGGACTGAGGATGGAGTCCGGTGCAGTAGAAGTTGTTTTTTCTTCAAGTGACGACTTAAAGCACTCTCACGTCATGGTTCATACCCTGCAGCACAAACTCGTACCTTGGCTACGCACCCACATGCCAAGTTTGAAGAAAATACATTACGTATCAGACGCGTGCGGTGACCAATACAAAAACAATTTTCACTTTATCAATGCATGCTATCATCCAGATAGACTTTCAAATACCATGTGAATGGCACTTCTTTACTACCAGCCACGGGAAGAACGCCTGTGACGGAGTTGGAGGCAAAGTTAGAAGAAGAACAGCCCAGGTAAGCTTAAGGAGAGAAGAAAAGGATCAGATCTTGGATCCTCTATTGATGTTCTCTTTTCTGACGCAATACTTCGACACCACAACCCATTTCGAGTTTGTCAGTAGAGAGGAGGTCTTTGAAATGTCAAAACGACTGATACGGCGGTACAGCTCGGCGTTGAAGATCAAGGGCACCCAACGGTTTCATCATTTCACACCCATAAACCTGAACACCATGCAGGTGCGAGAGCTCTCTGAAGACAGCGACGGAACCAGTGGCATATCTAGCCGGTCGGTTTGGGAGGAGCAAAGCAAAGTCAAAAAGGAAAAAAGAGAAGAAAACGTCACGCAGTGAAAAATTGTGCTACAATAATATGACTTGACAGTAGGATTTGGGATATTTGAGCCAAAAGGCAAAAAACGTCACGGGGTGAAAAAGTAAAGGCTCAAGATACTTTGTTCTATCCAAGATCCAATATTTACACTGAACTTAACTGGTTCTGCTTGAAGTTGAGAGTTGAAGCACCGAAATTTTGCTTATAAATTAAAAAGGAGTCGGGGCATAAAGGAGGTCAACCGCTTGGGGAGGGGGAAGGCAAAAACATAGTTTTGGGAGGATATTTCCATTTGGGGGGACACATCGTTTTTGCTTCTCCCCTGGATCCGCCACTGGACGAAACAGAGCTGCCTACTGTGACAGCGTAAGGTCAGCTCAGCACAAAGACAGCTGATGGAGGCGCCAGCTCCCGTATTTCGGTGCATTGTTGCAAACCGGTGTCCGGTGTACATACATACATATTTTTTTGCACGTGCTGACAAATGCTTGCTTCCTTTAACTTCAAGGAGAGTAAAATCGCGAAGATATCGTCAAGGAGAGAGTATTGCTATAGTTCTAACTCGCAAGTGGGAAATGTTTGCTTCGGTCCGATGCAGAAAAAAACTTAACGATTGCTTTATTTGGCTTTCACCAGACTTCTAGCACTGTTCCTATTGTATCACCATTTTGTCCCACTACATGTCCAATATACTGTCGAAGCCTCAGCGACGAGTTATTGTCATCCTTTAACCCGCGCCCTGCCGGCGGTGCTGTTTTTTCCTCCTCTCGCAGTTTCAATGCGAATATCTACATCCAACTAACCGTCCCGATGATAATGCTCGGGGTAGCTGTTCCTATGTCAATTCTGCATCATTCCCGGCAAACAGAAAGTAGATACCTTTTCAACTTTTTGCGTAAAGCGGAAGTTTTTGAGATGATGTTCGCGCTTTTCCACTCAGGTCTGGCAGTGGCGGCCCGTGCCGCGGCCCGCTGGGGCCCGCGACAGCCTCTGACACAGACCGGGCTCGTCAGCGCAGGCGGCAGGTAGAGGGGTGACAGTGTTCGTGGTTTGGTCAGCTGATAGCGATCGAGGGGACGATAAGGACACGCGTGAAAATACGGAACAATGGCCCAGCCAGCATCTCTAACGCTTGCTTCCTGGAAAACGTCCCCAGACGGCATGGTGACAGCGCCAGGGGGCTCGACAACATCAGCAGGGGCTAATGGGGTGAGAGGGGTGGTCTCAGGTCACCCTCCTTGTATCGTGGTTACGCAGGGGAGATTTCCACGCCAAACTTGACATTGTGCCAGGTTCACAGCTGGATGGCAAAGGGACAATTTGCCGTGTAAAAGGGTAGCCAACGGATAGGGATGTAAAAAGATCCATTGGTAGGAATGGTGCAATTATCCATATCCTTTTAGTTCCTTGAATTTTCCTGTACATTTTATTGAATACTCAGGTGATTAAAAAAATGAATGACGAAAAACATACACACCCTCTCTCCATGCATGTCTATATTATGACATTTCTTTTTATTTAGCTATTTCTGACACCACGTCACACTGTGAAAACTCTGTGTCCGTATCCCCCGAAAACATCCATTTCCTATGGATGCCATTTTCTTTCATCTCAGCCAGGTAGAGCGCGTGTCAGTACGGCTAGGCTTAGCGAACCGAGGTGCGATCTTTCCGTCAGTATTCAAGACGAGACTATGCACGAACAATCTAAATATGTCAAATTAATTTCCCGAAAATTTATATGTTCACAATGTGTGTAAGCACAATGTAGGGGGGCTACGTCAGTTGTTTTTGCTAGGATATATCCGACAAGTGACAAGTGGTTTATGCAGATGGCATATCAAACGTCAAAAAGTTTCTTTTCCGCTTTTGAAATGGTCCCATCTAATTGTTTCGCCGTTGGGGCGCCATCCCACAGCGAATGCATGTGCTCGCTGGCGCGGCCGCCACTCCCAGCGCTCAGGCACCGGCGCCAGGTGCCGGCACCTCCTGTCTGAGGCTGTACCCGGGACACGGCGCAGGCGGCAGCGCGCCGCGGGTGGCGGCCGCTGTGGTCGGGATGAAACTGCAAGGTTTGGTTAAAAGGACTAATTTAGGCACACTTGATAGGAATTCATGTATGAAACTTATACGAACAAGGTGAAAAATGATTGAGGTGTCTTTTGAGACCCTGTAAGGCACATACGACCGCTTACACTTCAAGTTCTCTATCAGTAAACCAGAGGAGGTTTTTTCAGCCATGCCGGCAGGGCGCGTAACTCCCGGGGTGCCGGCAGAGCGAGGGTTAAAACACTGTGATGAGCATTAACACGCAGTCGGACAGGGCTTAAGCATAATTGCCCGAGGTGGCCGGAAACTCTTCATGGCAGAAAAACAACATCGATGAGCGAGTTAATTTTGGAAAGAATTTTGAAAATATGTCCTCTATGTTTACGTACTGACTGACTTATAAGCTTACAAAATCAGACATATATTCCCAAATAGCCATAATCTGCGGTCACATAAGCATCGCCACTGGAAAAAGGGGGGGCAGTCAAGCTTCAACCTGATGCTGACAAAAACCTTTCCACGATAGGACCAGAAACTGTTCAAATTTTGGCTCCTCGTTGCCTTCTGCAGCGGCTGTTTATGCAAATTTCAGGATTTCTCCCATTTTGACTGAGGTAAGTAAACTTTGGGCCAAAAAGTGGGGAGAGAGGGCCAGGCCCCCCTGGCCCCCCTTTTCCGACGCCTATGTGCGGTCACACCAGTTCAAATGAATTGCAGACCTAGCTGTGCGATGAAAACGTAGTATCATCAGGGATGTATGTTAAGATCACTTCACTAGATCATAGGTCACAGACCAAGGTCATATACACATTATCGCAATTGTTGATCCTAGAGCTTACGGTCTCACATGACGTTCCCTGGCAATACGTGTATGATGTTTTGATGTTACAGATGAGGTTACTGAATGCTCAGTTCCAGGTCAAAGGCCAAAGACCGTGGGTCACGGTCAAACTCATTGATTGCCTAATGGTTGCTTCTTTGCAAGCTTCAACGTATGTGCATCCATTATGGAAATATCTCACATTGCGGTGTCATTGGTCAATTACCTTGACCGACCTCCACCGCATCGCAGACTCCAACAGCCGTACTGGGAAGATCTTGGACGAAATTTATAAAAAACAAGACTTTATGGGCAAATAAAATTTGACCCTTTTGGCCTTTTCTCAAACCCGGTTTGGCCTTTTTCCGTCGAAAAAAACTCGTAGTTCTGGGCAGCATCTCTAATCTTTAGAATATGAAATAGCAAAAATTAGGAGACTTTTTTAACACTAGCACGTGTAAATTTTATTAACACCTCCCTCCAAATGGGGGTTTGATCCCCCGAAGACATTATAATGGCCAGCACAAGAAAATTTCCCCCCCCCACTGAGTTTTCCTTAAAAAATGCTCTGCTTTCCTCTCCAGGGGGCGCCTTTCCTATCTATGGGTGCTTATTCTTTCTAGAGGGGGCGCCTTTTCTCTCGGGGGGGGCGCCTTTTGCTATCCAGGGGTGCCTGTGCTAACTAGGAGGCGCATATGATATCCAGGGGCGCCGTTGATCTTCTTCGGAGGCGTCTCTGCTGATCAGGAGGCGCCTGCGCTATCCAGGGGCGCCTATGCTATCCAGAGGCCCGGATCCTTTACTCAGGGGGCGGGGGCGCCTTTTGCTGTCTAGGGGTACCTGTGCTAACCAGGGGCGCATATGCTATCCCGGGGTGCCGTTGCTCTTCTTTAGGGGCGCTTCTGCCGTCCAGGGGTGCCTATGCTATCCAGAGGGTGTCTTCTGTCCATGGAGCGCTTCTGCCATCTGGGGCGCTTTTAGTATCAAAGGGCGTATTTGCTGTTTTGGGGGCGCCTATCCTATCCAGAGGGCGCCCCTGCTGTCCAGGGAGCGCGATTGCTATTCAAGGGAGCTTATGATATCCAGAGGGGCGCCTTTGCTCTATGGGGGGCGCCTCTTGGTGTACAGGAGTGCCTGTGCTAACCAGAGGGCGCCTATGCTATCCAGGGGCGTCGTTAATCCTCAATTGGGGGTGCCTTTTTCTGTCCAGGGGCGCCTCTGCTATCTAGGGGTCGCCTTTGCTATCCAGAGGGGCGCCTTTACTCAAGGGGGTGGGCGCCTTTTGCTGTCCAGGGCGCAGCTTTGATGTCAGGGGGCGCCATTAATATTTGAAAGTGTATTTTATTTTACACAGAGGGTACTACCTCTTCAGACAGGCGATGTGTCTGATTTTCTCTTGACCGGCCGGGGGCGCCGGCCAAATTCGGGGGTGCCACCCAAATCCGTGGGGGCCTCACCGGACGAGGTCAAAACCAGGTGTTCAAAAATATACTTTTGTACACCATAATTTTTTCAAGGTGTGCAACTGCACACCCTGTCCCGCGGAATCCGCCGTCCCTTCCATCCCTGCTCATCAGGGAGCGCCTTTGCTATTCAAGGGAGCTTATGCTATCCAGAGGGGGTGCCTTTTCTTTATGGGGGGCGCCTTTTTGGTGTACAGGAGTGCTTGTGCTAACCAGAGGGCGCCTATACTATCCGGGGGCGTCGTTACTCCTCTACTGGGGGGCGCCTTTTTCTATCCAGGGGCGCCTCTTGTTGTCTAGGGGCGCCTTTTCTTTCCAAGGGCGCCCATGCTATCCAGAGGGGCGCCTTTACTCAAGGGGGAGTGCCTATTGCTTTCCAGGGCGAAGCTTTGATGTCAAGGTGCGCCATTCATGTATGAAAATGCCTTTTTCACAGAGGATCCTACCTCTTTAGGTAGGCGGTGATTAGGCTTGATTTTCTCTGACCGGCCGGGGGCGCCGGAAAAATCCGGGGGTGTCACCCAAATCCGTGGGGGCGGGGGCGGGGCCTCTCCGGGCTAGGTCAAAACTAGGTGTGCGAGAAGATACTTTTGCACACCAACATTTTTCATGGTGTGCAACTGCAGACCCTGTCCCGCGGAATCCGCCGTCCCTGCCGCCGTTGCCCTGGGGGGTCTCTCCAGGAGGCACCTCTGCTCTCCAGGGGGCGCCTTTCTTATCCAAGGGCGCCTATTTTATCCAGGGGGCGCCTTTTCTCTGCGGGGGGGCGCCTTTTGCTGTCCAGGGTGCCTGTGCTAATCAGGGGGCGCATGTGATATCTAGGGGCGCCGTTTCTCTTCTTCGGAGGCGCCTCAGCTGTCCAGGAGGCGCCTACGCTTTTCAAGGGCGCCCATGCTATCCAGAGGGGCGCCTTTACTCAAGGGGGAGTGCCTATTGCTTTCCAGGGCGAAGCTTTGATGTCAAGGTGCGCCATTCATGTATGAAAATGTCTATTTTTCACAGAGGATCCTACCTCTTCAGGTAGGCGGTAATTAGGCTTGATTTTCTCTGACCGGCCGGGGGCGCCGGCTGAGGCCGGGGGGAGGGGCGCCTCCCTGGACAAAGCCAAAACAAGTGGTGCAAAAAGATACTTTTGCACCACTTGAAAAAAATCGAGTGGTGCAACTGCACCACTTGCACCCTGGAATCCGCCGTCCCTGAATTTCGCTTCCCACCCCCCTCCACCCCAGGATGCGAAATTTCGCATCCAGGATTCGACCAAGGTGCCACATTCCCTTTTAAAACACATCCACAAACCTTCAAGAACATGTGCGAATGAATGTATCATATAAATGATTACTTCCTTGGATAACATATAAAATGATGATTATTGGCTAACATTGCCAGGTCACACAACAGGAGATGCCGTTGGTGCCATTTCCGCATTCCCTCCTCATGCCTCCTGCACGCTGGTTCCAGCAGAGATCTGTCAGAGCAGAGCACCAATTGGTAAAATCGAATATGCGTCTTCTGTCAAGTTGGTCTGTGAGTTTGAAACATACCTATCTGCTTTAAAGGTATATTAAACAGAAGTGGGAGACTTCGCGTCAAACGCTTCTTAAATAAAAAATATAGGGCCCCAATTTCTTTGCATGATCTAAGGTAACGCCCGCCCTCACATGCGGGAAGGAGCGGACCAAAGTACGCAAGGAAAAGTTCTTGCAGCTAAGTACCAACATCTAACATACGTAGGGAAAATATACACAAGGGAAAACGTATACGGTATTATTTAAGTAACTACTGTAAATTCTCCTTTTGATCGGGTTTGCACTGGGTGTAGAAGGGACTTTTATCAGTCTATAAATAATAACTGCGTCCTTTTTAACAAATATAAACGTTAACATAAGTTAAGAAATTGAAAAATTGGACGATAGGCCAAAACTTTCTAACAGCTTAATAAATTGAATCAGTTATATAAACAACGAGGGAATTACACTTCATATAATTAAAATAATATAGTCGACTCAAAAAGGAACACCTTGCCCAACCAACCAAAAATACAAATATTATTTTTATCTGTGTCATCGTTTTTCAAACATAAAACCAGTGAACATCGAAATATGATTTACATCTCAAACTCCATTCTTTACCAGTGTTAGAGCGACAAAAGCAGAAATTTACATCCATCGACCTGGATAAAATGACGTTTAAAGTATACAAAGTACGTAAGGTCAAATGTTGAAGCATGTAAGGGTAAAAGTTTGTGAGATATTAAATCCAAATGCCAAAATGTATGTAACTAACATCTATTAGTTACCTGACCTTAATTAACCACTATTGTGCTCTATGTACAATTATTGTATTTAGATTGTTTATTAGATTATCTACGTTGATAAGATGTTCATGACCAGCCTCCTCGAATCATGGTTGCAAAATGGGGCTGACACACTGATAAATATTCAGGTACATCCCTTCACCACAATTCTCATAATATAACAGGTGAACACATACATGTTTAGTCAGAGTGCTAGGATAACCTCGAATCGAGCTCCAATATTCGAATATTCCAGTGCTGAACTACATTATTCCAGCATTCGAGTTCCATATCAGATCTAAATTTCAAGCCTTGGTCACACTATGACCACAAGTTTTCGCTTATTGTATTATAAGGCTTCTGACGAGGGGCTGTGCCCGAATATGTGATCACAGTGTGATCACAGGCTTCATTATGCATCAAGAATTCGAGAGGCAAAGCCATGAAACATCTTACCAATTTGTAATCATGCTCCTCGGCTACGCAATGCAAAATTCATCTACTTTTAAAAACCAACAGATATCAGTTGATCGATGAGGCTTATATTCAGACTCACAAAAACATGAGAAAATATAACCTACCAGGAAATTACAAGCGAGTGATGACCCTCGGCAGGTGAGAAACGCGTGCAACAATCAGGTCTGCGAGTCCCCAAAGAGCAATCTTCCGAGTGCAACGTGAACTAGAGGATATAACTCAGTACGTCAGTGACGAATCCAGGCCAATGTTTTTGTGTGGGGGGGGAGGACAGGGTCCAAAATCGTGAATAAACATTTTTAAAGATCGGCGAAAATCGTAGAGTTTGGAAGGAAAGTACATTTTTCCCTGAACCCACCAGTGGGTATGCGGCTTCTAGCTTCCAGTCCTTGTAGTGCACTCTAAGAAGGGTGGGGGCGAACCAAATACTGAGTGTACATCAAAAGCATAACAGATTTTGCATCTGTCCAAAATAAGTGCTACACGATTTGATAAAATGTACACCGCAATAGTCTGAGCCCAAAGGTGTCACTTATTATTTTCGCCGACTTTCACACGTACGACCACCAACAAAATCTGACAATTTGATTTTTTACTATAAAGACCTTTTGCATTACTAGTTTTCTTTACCTTGAAGCTAAAAAGTACTTTTAATGGCATGTTTTACTGAGATCCTCAGAGGATGGGCCTTGATATACGGCGATAAATACCACTTACGCACACACATGACCGTATACTGCGGGCACACAGGCAGACGACCGAGGTGCACTCAGGCAGGTTCGTGTTCAATGCAAAAAACTGCTAGCTGTGGTACTCTGCCAACTCTAGGATTCCATTGCTCGTACTCTGAAGCTTGTCTTCCACAGCAGGCGTACTTGGCGATAGTCACTGTCGAGGGGCAGCACCTGATTATTTCTGTTTTGCATTCAGCTTTCTGGGGTAGGCTCTTCTTAAATTAGAAGACATATTCACAGCAGGAACAGATGGGACCAAATAAAGGGTACAAATAAAATATCACAAGCCCACAATGAAAGCAAACAAGATATCACTGCATCTTGTTTTAAACATATACAAAAAAATATTTAATATATATATATATATATATATATATATATATATATATATATATATATATATATATATATATATATTCAAGACGAAAGACGCCCCTAAAGACGATATATAGTCTAGATCATGGGTTTGTGGAGGGGTCGGGTGGAACCATGCAAAATCATGATTTTTTTTATCAATTATAATACATTTTTCCAAACTGGTCCACAATAGAAAACAAATATTTCAAATTTCAGGTCTATGGGAGAACCGGTCTGATTGGGTTCATCCCATTCATAGAAACAAACAAAATTATCTTACACAAGCTGGTCCACTGATTGGGATGATAGTTTGATGATACACAGCAGCTACAAAAGACAGGTTTTCTAGTAGACAAATTTTCTCTTTGAAGTGAGCAGCCAAATCTTTCATATATTCCTCCAGGAAAACACAACAAATTGCATCACCCTAGACTGCCCTCCTGTCATTCCTATATGGCTATCCATACTCTTTGTTCACAATTCTATTGTTGTATTGGGTACACTCCTATTGTTTCAAATCATAATACATCTTATCCTAGTTTTCCTTCTGTTTATTTTTAATATTAATTATAAAAAGCATGCAGATGGGCATTTTCAGAGGGCAGATGGATGAATTCATGCCAGAACCACTTTCATGTCTGGAAACAAACAGTAGCACTTGAAATATGAGTAACTTGATCCGAGAAGTGGATAAGAGTACATCAACTATTATGTACTGCATGGTACCAAAATAAATGGAAAAATCTGTTGCAATTTGTGAAATTATCAAAAACATTTTCATACTTTAAAGAAGGTAAACTAAGCAGCAAATACACTAGCATGCGCACATTGTGCAGAGCTAGTATTTGTAACAGGTAGAAATTTGTAATTCAAATTACAGGCTTGATATAGACTTTTACTAGAGTGCACAGATATTGTAAATAGAAAGTTAAACCAAAAAGAGAGGGAATATGGGACATTCAAAAATAATATGCCTAAACAATCATTGGGAAATTGCCATCACCAATCATTTTCACCCATTTTGGTACACAAGTTGACCTGTGCAACAATTAAAAGAAGGATTTTTGGCATTGACACTACTCATAAGCCTTGTTCCATCTGTCAGCACAGTCTTGTCCGCAGGCCCTCGAACCTCTCCTCTAGAAAAGAAATATCAGTGCCACAACTGCCTCTAGTATGTGCTACTGCTTATCAAACAAAAAAATGAACCAGAATACTTATCTACCAATCACAAAATAGCATGCTACCACTATTGCGCTGTTACTGTTTTTCCAGCAGCACCACAGCAGGTTGACAGCCTGTAAATCTAAGATTGGTTCTAAGATTTGCTCTCAGGGAGAGGCTATAGTCATGTGACATAGACTCCTATGCTGCTCGCTGATTGGTGTTGACAGACGGAATGAGACCACAGCTATAATAGTGTGCCAAAATGAATAGTTATCAATTAAGCATACAATTTGCTTTCTGGAAACTTTGTGAACCTAATTAATGCAGAACAGAAACATTAAAGGTATTGCCCATATTTGATAGGATTAGTGCCTGACTACCTAACTCACTACACTCACTATAGAAAACATCAATAAGTATTGGTGGCCAGCAACGATGGATGGCAAAAATTAAACTTGTTTCATTAACTTTTCACTCATACATTTTTTTACCTCAAAGAAAATCTCAATTGACCACATCAAAGGCTCTAAATATTTTACGTACAGATAAACGACGATATTGATATGTTGATCACGAGACCGGAGCGGCGAAAGTCTCGTCCGTAAAACCACCAAAAACTTTCGTCATGCCTCAAAAGAGGCTCTTCTGGATCGCGCTACCCGTATCTTTTTATTGTATTATTGTCGCTGCAATGCCATCATGCAATAATGAACAATTATTAATTATAATCTTTAGGGTGATCGGGCCCGCCGGCAAGCGCAAATAAGTCTTATAAAATTTGTATTCATATCTCCGTGTTTACCGCGGATTCTGAAATGGTATATATCGATAACTCAGCGAAAGACATGATGACATCACATTGATGTAAGATAAGCCCACGTGACCAGATCCTATAAGGACTGGGCTTCTGATTGGTTGATGGTATTTCTTTAAAGTCCTATATTTCTTATTCAGAAGCGTTTTGGAAAGTTATTTTTATAAAATAATTTTTTTATACGTCAGGTCTAGCTACCAAACTGCTTTGATTGAAATTTTTTACATTTTTTGATATAGAAATTGAAAGCCATAGCCCGGGCTACGTCATTTTATCGATACCATAAGGACTCGGTAAAGTCGTCTATAAATGTTGACTTCGAGGCCGATTTTGAGGCATTTTGAGCCTGAATTTGCAAAAATGAGAATATGACTTCTGAAACAACTTTTTGCAACCTTTTGTTCTAGCCAATAAAAATTTTTGCGACAATGTCCCTTTAAAGGTGACTTGATGACGTAAGTTTATACAAATTGGACCCAAGTTCTCGAAACGACCCACGCGCGGATTTAATCGCAAGATTCTACAAGGGGAAACCCCGCGCAAAACATCCCTTGAAAAAAACATCAGGATTTCCTGATGGCCTGGGTGGTCTGATGGTTTTTGTGGAAAATTGAAACAGATCGGCAGATGGTTTCTGATGGTCTGGTGGTCCCTGATGGCTTCTGGTGGTTTCTGATGATATCTGGTGGTTTCTGATGGTTTCTGGTGGTCATTTCCTGGTGGTTTCTGGTGGCCTGATGGCTTTTGGTGGTCGAGTTCTGATGGTTTCTGTTGGTCGTTTTCTGATGGTTTCTGGTGGCCGTTTTCTGATGGTTTCTGATGGTCAATTTCTGATGGTTTCTGGTGGTCGTTTTCTGATGGTTTCTGGTGGTCGTTTTCTGATGGTTTCTGGTGGTCATTTTTGGTTGGTTTCTGGTGGTCGTTTTCTGATGGTTTCTGGTGGTCATTTTTGGTTGGTTTCTGGTAGTCGTTTTCTGATGGTTTCTGGTGGTCTTTTTCCGGTGGTATGATGGCTTCCAGCATTCTGTGATTCCAGCGGTCAGCGGTTTCAAGCGAATCACTACATGTGGTCTTCCAAAGATTCCCCCTCCCCCTTCGTAACATGTAACTCTAGGTATTTTAACGACAGTGTTAACGAAGTCCCGGTGAGCAGGAGTCGCGGTGAGCATTTAGGTATCTGTCGAAGACGAAAACCGCATCGATATGAACAATATCACCAGAATGTTTATAAATCCTTTACAAACAGAGGTGTAACCAGGCTTTTCAGATCCGCTGCAAACAAAAATACAATTTTCTTAACAAAATCAAGCAGTCAAAGCAAGGAAGTCTGGGCGGGTTATTCGAATGTGGCCCGAATGGGTACTCACTCACGCCGGAGATGCGTTGCATTGCAGCAGAATAACTCGGATGTTTGATAGGGTGGCAGCTCCTCGTGTCGTATCTGTATTATATGGTTTTACGTCCATACAAGAATATTGCAGAATAAAACACCATCAGGTTAAAACAGTACATACAAATTGTAAGAAAGTTCCCGCGGCAGAGAGAGAGTGGAAGAAAAACGTATGCAGCAAAACGGTAAAAAACACTCACAAACGGTAAAAAACACTCGCACACGGTAAAAAACACTCGCACACGGGTAAAAGCAGTCGGAGACAATGTGTATCGCTTATATATGGGATGATCCTCGCATTCCGATATCGACCGTCGACCCCACCCCCGCCCCGACCAGAGGACGCAACTCACGAATAATGAGCCACATTTTCCACATCTTCCCTATTCTGTCTTAACCCGCGCGGCGCTGGGGGGGGTAAATTTTACCCCCTCGCGAATTTATGCGATATCTAAAAAACGGCAGCGCGCTGCGCCGCCAAATTTTCAGTACCTTTTCTTACATAAATTTTACACATTTATGTCAAATAAAAATAAAATCGGTTGAAAACTTCTCGAGAAATAAGCAAAAATGTGACGTCACTACAGGCGATTTTTGTACCAAAATCGCGCAATGTTTAAAGAGCTGCTGAAGCTACAGTTCTGAACCGATTTCCAATTTTCTTGCATCAAACGATAGGCATTATTGTGGTCTTCAAAATGGCTATCTCGGATTTTCAAAAATTTGGTTTTGGAAAAAATATTAAAAAAATTTTTGGGAAAGTTACACAATTTTTTTAAATTTTCAAGATTTTTCAAAAACCGGAATTTATTTGGTAAAACACCATACAGTGCATATGCATGACAAATTTTTAGTCTCTAGCTTTATAACTAGCCTGGAGAGCTGCGAAAGCTCAGCGACTCACGCTCTGATTTTTAGGGCTGATCAATACTGTCCTTATTTAGTGAATCATAGTGACCCAGGATGACCCAGGATGACCTCGTACACGCTTTACACTACTTTTATAGTGTTCCTGAGACAAAACAGGTCCAAAATCATGTGTCATTTGGTAAAAAGTATGAACTTAAAAAGTTGACCTCTGATGACCTACCTTGACCCCGGCTGTGCAAGTTGAGACCAGAGTATTTCAGATATGATTCTCTGAACATCATAGCTGAATTCTGCATGCAAAATGGCTCAAGAACATGTATCGCATGACCACATTTGGATACAAAAATATGGTGACCTTTAGTGACCTCATCTTGACCTGACCCGGTCATGCCACCAGCCTAACGGTCTCAAAGCACCTTGCTGCATTCAAGTGAAGGCTTTCCATGAAGTATGAAGCTCATAGCTTCCATTGCCTGATCTCCGTAGCATTGCAACCTCAAAAACCACGCTTTTTACAGCTGACCTCAGTTTAACCTTGACCTTGACCTCAAATTTTAAATTAAGTACATGTTTTTAGTTGTTCGTGATGAGATCTTTCGATTGGCGTTTGAATTTTCCAAATCGGACCATTAGTTCGGGAGATAACAGGGGGTAAAATTTACACCCCAGCCCCGCGCGTTCGGCTGGAGACCTCAGCCCCGCGCGGGTTAAGTCCTACCTTACATTGTTAACCAATGCAACGCAGTTCGGTCAGGGCCTACTATTAGCGATGCACCCAACAGTAAATATCCTCATAACTTACGGACTCCTCGTAGTCCTCGTCACAGTATGACCACTCCACCTCGACCAGTTCCCTTCTGCGACTGACTGCCCCGGTATCCACAACGGAATGCGGCCATACAAAAGACAGCCGTCCCCGCGCAACCGCCCGAGGCGCTTTCGGGCGCGGAGGGGAGACGCGGCGCCGGCAGCGCGCTCCCGAGCCGCGGCGCGAGAGGGGTGGATACGCTGCAGGGCAGGGCAGAGCATAACAGCGAACTCTCTTACCTGCTCCCATAGCCATTCGCTTCTTCGTTTCTTCTTTTGAAAATACAGCATTTGGAACCATAAGTATTAGATTTAAGAATATATATTACGTTTTTTTAATACGCAAGATTGGACAGACGGGGCTACCTCACCATCAGGATGACCACCAGAAACCATCAGACCTTCAGATACTGACCACCAGGCCACCATGGTGACCATCAGACCATCAAACATTGACCACCAGAAACCGCCAGACCATCAGACACTGGCCACCAGACCAGCAGGAATCACCACCAGAAGCCACCAGGCAGACCACCAGACCATCAGGATGACCACCAGAAACCACCAGGCAGACCACCAGACCATGAGGATGACCACCAGAAACCACCATGCAGACCACCAGACCATCAGAGTGACCACCAGAAACCATTAGAAACCACCAGAAACCACCAGACCACCAGGAAAATCCTGACGGTTTTTTTTAAAGGCATGTAAGTTCCGCGCACCGGGAGTGAATGATTAACTACCCCTGTCAAGTGTTAAAAAGGAAGTGCAAAAAATTAAGTTCTAGGACTAATAAAATACCGATGAATCGGTTTCTCGACATGCTCTATCACATGGCTATCTTCAGTTAAAATCCCATTATGAAGGTGCCACATTCCCTTTAATAATAGCGATAGTGGAAGAGCGGAATAACATCGCGGTCTTCCAATTTTCACAAAGTAGCGCTGATAGCGGCATCAGCTTGCCAGTGTCGCGACTTATGCTATCTTAAACTTTTTTTTAGGTCAGGTCACTTGACCTGTAATGGTGACGCTGATAGCGGCATCAGCTTGCCAGTGTCGCAATAGTAGCGGTTGCAAACAATTTGGTAGCCCCGCCCACCTCTGTTGTCAACACTATTCCACCGGTGGGATATCTCGCGCAATCTCAGAGACGCTAACAGCGTTTTAGCACTGTATTAGGTTTGATCTAGAGCGAGCCCCAGCTACTTATGGCAGTAATAGATTGTGGAAGTCCGATACCAAGTGGGATTTTCCTACCATTTCCTTTCCAACCACGTGGGAGAACCATATCATTTCCCATTTCCTTACGACCATCTATACATGGAAAAGATGCTGATCCCAATAAGGATTCCCCAATTATTTCCTGAGCATGTATAACATTTCCAGAGCTCATCGCATCTTCTAAAAGAGAAACATATTCGTTAACGTATGTTTCGAACGTTTTAAGTCCAAAACGTAATTCTGCACAGTCAACGGCAACAACAACATGACACTGGAAGCTTTGCCGTTCGCAGCTGGCCCGTTCCAAAAATTATAAATTCAATAATGCGACCCAGTGGCGGATCCAGGGGGGGCAAAAAAGCATTTGCCCCTCCCCCAAAATGGAAAGCTCGGGGCAAAACTGATTTTGCCCCCCAAAGTAATCGACCTCTTTTTTCCCCGACTACTTTTTAGTTAACACGCGCATTGACGGGGGTCTGAGCCACTTTCGCTTTGACGGGGGCGGGTACCCGCCCCGCCCCCTACGATATCAAGAACCACGGTAGGTAGCAAAAAACGGTAAACGGCGTTGGGTAGCCCATCCACTTCTCCATCGAAAATATTTGAACCATTTTTTCAAGTCACATTTAAGGTCACGAGAGGTCAAAACATGCCGTCATAAGGATAACATGTAAATTAAGTTTTTCGGCCATTACATCTAAATAAGTAAAGATAGAGCAGAACGACTTGAACTACATGAGTCCTCGCAGCAAGCCGAATCGAATGATATATAATTCGACATTGCTAGGTCAAATCAAGGATTTGACCTGACCTGAGGTCAGGTCAGGATCAAATTATATAAAATGCATATCATTAGAAACGCAAAGCCAAGGCGAGTCTAATTCAGGTAAAATAAACGCTGTATCACCATCCGTTACTGAGTTATTCAGTAAAAACAATGTTTCCCTTGTATTTCCAATGGAAAGGTCATGCCTCGTACCTGACCTTAGATCTCGATATCAAAAATACCGGAACATATTTTAGAGAACTTGGTGGTCCCATTATGTGATATGAGTTTCAATCGGATAAGTTCACCCTGCTCCAACTTATGCTATCATAAACTTTTTGAGGTCAGGTCACTTGACCTGTACTGGTGACCTGACCTGAGATGACCTAACCTTAAAATTGTTTACAGAAGTTGTAAAAATGATGAGGGAAAATGTGTGCTAAGTACGGCGGCGCGTAGCGCCGCCGTTTTTTCTGCTCTCTCCGAAAAATCCCAGGGGCGGCGGGTAACCGCCCCACCCCCCGTCAATGCGCGTGTTAAAGGGAATGTGGCACCTTCACAACGTGATTTTAACTGAGATAGCCAAGTTGTAAAGCAAGTCGGAAAACCCGGTACTCCATATTTCATTTGTCTAGGAACTCGATATTTTCGTAGAAAAAAAGCTAAAACCTACCTGACACCAGCCCCCCTCAGCCCCCCGTCGCCGGCGGCCATTGTTGTGAGCTACTGGTGTGACGACATATGCTGACGTCACGATGAGCATCAGCCAATTGAATCCCTTGAAGCGTTTCAAGTATGGTAGTGGCTGCCAGATCGTGACATCATCCACAGGCTGATATTTATTTCTTTTTCTAGAGGAGTATTTTTAAAAACCAAATATTGAGCTCATTGTACATTTTTGAGAGAAATCGTGAGTGGTTTCATTATTTTTTACTAAAAGTACGCCTAATAACACTAAGTTCCAGGATTCAACCAAGGTGCCACATTCCCTTTAATAATCAATATGTAGGTGTTTTAACTCTCAACTTCAAACAGAACCAGTTAAGTTTAGTGTAAATATTGGGCCTGGGATAGGAAAAAATTATCTTGAGCCCACATTTTCCACCCTGTGATGTTTTTTTCTCTTTTTTCCTCAAATACCAAAAATTTTACCAGCGAATCTGTAGTGCAAATTTGCACTTCGGGACGTTTTTTTGCTTTTCAACTTTCGTTTGCCCCTCCCAAACCGACCGGCTAGATCCGCCACTGATGCGACCAGTGAAATTTCAACTTAAATAGGCAGAGTGACTCACCACAATATCATAAGGTATCTAAATAGAAGCCACTGTACTGGCGCTGCAAGGAAAGCAACACTGAAAATGTAAAAATGCCGGAAGAGGACGTTGAATGCTCTTTCCTCGGTTATTCACCGGGAAGGATGGTCAAGAGATGAAGCTCAAGTCAAGTAAACGGTTCCAAAAATAGGCGAGTAAAAATTATTATTCAAGGCAGGTACAAACGTTTTTTTGAGCAGGGCCCACATCGAGCATATTTTTTCCTTATTCATATCGGGCAATGAGAAGTGAGCGAATATGCAGAAATCAGCATTACACACATACATTCAACATTACATGTAACCTCTCATCAAATAATAAAGCAAATTGAAAATACATAATTTATTGATAAATGGGTTTTCGGAGTGCCTCTTCACTGTTAGCGCTCTCAGCTAGTATGGCTGAGTAATTAACGGCCGAGCTAGGCCGGGTTAATTTTTCTAATAAATCGAATAAAAGCCCAGTGTATTTGGATGTGTACTATCAAGAAAGTCCTTGTATTTGGCATGGGCGGATCCAGGATTTTCTCAAGGAGGGGGCGAATTCAATATTTGGGGGCCCGTTGTTTGAGGAGGGGCCCTGCGACCTGGGGGCCGGGAAAAACGTTAACTGTGATGGAAATCAGCGTTTAAAAAAATATTGGCACCAGATTGGCTCAGGGGCACCAAACTAGCTCAGGGGACACTGGAATAAATCAGAGGGCATCAGATGGGTTCAAGAGGCACAATGATGGCTGAGGAGGCACCAGATCGACTTAGGGACATTAGTTTAGCTCAGGGGGCAACATATCTGCTCAGGGGGCACCAGATCGATCAGCCAGCGGGCCAGATCCCCTCCTAGCCCCAAGACCCCAGCAGAACAGAGTAGGGGTCTAGATTAGCTGAAGGAACACAATATCAGCTCAGGGTTCACCAGACCAGCTCAGGGGGCACATATCATCTAAGGAAACATCAACAACTAGCTCAGGGGGCACCTGATCAGCTTAAGAGACATCATATTGGTTCAGGGGACAGTAGATCAACTCCGGGAGGCGTGAGATCAGCTCAGGGGACCCAGATCAGCTCAAGGGGCACTAAAACAGCTAATAGAGCACCAGGCAAACTCGGAGGCATCAGACTAACTCGGAGAACATTAGATAGGTTCAAGAGGCACAATGATTTGCTCAGGGGGCACCAGATTGATTCAGGGGGCACCCGATCAGCTTAGAGGGCACGTGATCAGCTCAAGGGACCAGAACCAGCTCAGTGGGCACTAGATGAGCTCAAGGGGCACCAAATGAGCTCTGCCCGTACGATTATTGGTAACGGTGAGGCATTAGCTGGACACGAATTACGCGCCTACACTCTTCCTGGGTGCTTGGAAAGGCAACAGAATGCCCTAGCTGACCAAACAATGTATTAAATTGTCAAAAAATAGTCTTAATCGCTAAATGCAGTCTAGTTGCATCTAGGTTCAACGCCGTATGACACTAAATTTCGAGCGGCACAGCCCAAACGGGGTACACCGCCTAGCAGCAAAGGGCACTTCGGCACCGATGGGGGCAAGTGCCCCTTGTGCCCCTGGATCCGCCCCTGGTATTTGGATGTTTACTATCAGGACTTATGCTATATGAATAAAGATGAGCGGTAACATTAAAAAATGAGAATTTTTCTCTACACAATAACAACGAGTAAGGCAATACCAGAGGAACTATTTCCTATTAATCACTGGACAAATCGCCTCCGTAGATTACGTCTTGTATAATTTATATGATAGAATTCAATATAAAAATGCAAATAACACGTGCACGTATGTCAAAAATGAAATGACCTTGTAGAAATGGTAATACGGGGAGGTTGCAATATCCCGCACACATCATTTGGTCCCTCCCAAAACTTTCGGCAGGGTACGCAAGAAGCTAAATGTGTCCATACAAGTTTAGAGATCTTGTCGATAGGTACAACATACCAATTTAGCGTGAAAAATAGAATATTAGAGACGGTTGACTAGCCTAGACAGCTAAAGGCGGTGGAACTGGGGAGGGTGCACCGGGCACGGTGCCCCTCTTTCACTTAATCAGAAATTTTAACACTAACCCCATGGCGTTGACTGGAAAAAATGGGTTGAAAAGTCCGTGGTGCCCCTTCCCCCTTAAATTCGGACGTTCCGCCGTCACTGAGCTAAGTGCCGTCTTTAAATACAAAAAACAAGCAGGTACTCTAACGACTTAAACATGAAAAATCCAATTTTTGCAAATACAACGCTGTACTGTTCTCTTCACCAGTGCCATCATGCTGCCGCATATACAGAGTGCTGCTGACACAGATTAGTTGTAGATTGCCGATCTCTGCGTAACGAGAGACGTTTTTGAGAAAAATAAGAATAAAAATTCAGTTAAGACTGCTTCTTCTGCTGTGTTTGTTCTGCAGCCACAACATAAGAGTGCAAAAGGTCTGTATGGAATAAATGCAAGAAGTTTGGAGTGGATCCAGACAGACTGGTCGAGAAGGGCATCAGCGTCATAAGCTTCAGAAATCAAGATTTTATCACCGCAGTAGTGAAATAATCATTCCTACTACTCCCGTACCTTCCCACATAACACCAGCCGAAGTCAGACAAGGCAGACCTTCCCGTCCCCTCACTTGCCCTCGGCATATTCAGGACAATAGCGTACGGTCTCCCTCGCTACCGTCGCGGGGGAGGGGAGACATTCCATCGGGTGCGGCGGCGAGAGGCAGTGGCATAGCCAGACATTTTGTAACGAGCTAAAACACATAATTTTTTCGACTGAGGAGGATCCGTAAGTCTACCTTTACATGGGAAATATCGACCAAAAATGGGGAAATAACAATATACCATGACAATAGTTGCTGACTGCGCTACTGCATTGATGAGAGAGATGGCACTGATACTTTTACAAAGAGCGACGCATAGTAAAGGGGTACTGTGCGCTAAGCAGGTCCGATGAATGACTCATTGGTATTACATCGGGCCCTATAAAAATCGGGCTGCAAGATACATCCATCAGCCACCGATCTGTGTTCAAGTCTTATACCGATGAG
Organism: Lepas anatifera; assembly: GCA_034440635.1. Taxonomy (NCBI): domain Eukaryota; kingdom Metazoa; phylum Arthropoda; class Thecostraca; family Lepadidae; genus Lepas; species Lepas anatifera. The sequence continues at coordinate 2,069,143 of JAOTON010000485.1, read as the reverse complement.
CCATTTTTAGAAAATACATGGGACAATGTCGGACCCAAGCCTTAGGCTGCGTTCTTTGAATTATTCCGAGGTGGAATTCCAGGGGTTGTGACGTCATGATATTCCGCGGATTCCAGCTGGGAACGTTCTTGACCGAGGCCGGAATGCGGCGTAAATGGCAAGGTGCGACAGTCTTATTATTCATTTTGACTTGTGCATGCGCAAATCTTGCATTTACCTTCATTTAGCTGTTATTATAAGGTTCCGATTATCCTGCAAAAACATATAATGGACCTTTCAAGCAGATAAATATTCAGAGTCCACGAACTTACTGTTACAAAATTCATGCATGGGCGCCGCCATCTTGAGCGGGACTGCTTTTTCTATTCCCACCGTTCCGCGCGGAATGGCGGGAATATTCCATGTGGAATCCCGGGAAAAGTTTCAAAGAACGGCTGTGACGTCACTGTCCCTGGAATTCCAGGCTGGAATATTTCAAAGAACGCACCCTTAATTCCGAGATTGCTTCATGTATTTTCTAGAACGGGGTTTGAAATATAAAGTTATTAAAACCAAAAGGGAGCATCTAACCAATGGGAAATTCCTCCTCTAGCCGACATTTCCTTTCCTTCGCTAACAGTTTTACTCTGACGTGGCAAGCTTTTGTTGCGGGAACGGCCTCTTATGACGGCATTAAAAAAGGCGGTAAATGTTTGTGAAGCTTCAAAAAAGAGTTCTAGACTTCTTGGTGAGCAACATGACCATGTGCGGTGGAAGATGCAAGGTGTAAGGGAGAGGGGGCTCAAGCCCCCTGTCCCCGAAATGTTTGAGAGCCTATAGTAAATGCATAGCCGGAGACTGTTCCGAGGCAAAGGCGGGAGAGATTTGAGCCCCGCAGCCTTCCCCTTTCCCGAACTTAAGTCCTGGATCCGCCACTGACCATGCGCCTGTATGTGTCACGCCAATTTCCTTGATGAGTGGTAGAATTAATCAACCTAAATTACAAACAAACTTCCATTTGCATTTTTCGATCTGCTTCAGGCAACAAATTGCATTGAGCCAACTCTCATTTCAAAATACAGAGTTTTGCCTCGTGCTAGCGTTGAAATTTATCATTTAAGAGGGCAACGTATCCCAGCGTTCATATATTATGCACCCATATTTAGCACCTTTGACCGTGCTATATGGCGTTAACCAAAACGCCATGTTGCCTCTTCCCTCTTTCAAACTGTTTTCAAGTGTAATGTTTTTTCTGCTTTCAAATTATTCTGGCCGTTCGCCGGAACTGCTTTCGATGGGCCTTGTGCAATGATAAACCGAATTCGGGCCCATACAAGAAACAGAAACCAAACAAATATCAACGTTCGATCGCCCTTTATTTGGGGGTTTCAGATGAGACCACTAACGGGTTTTAGGGCAATGATGGAGGGGGTGTAATTAACAAGGCCAAAAATCCTGAAAATTATGATATTATCTTAAAAAATAGGGCGAAGTCGAGGGGTTTCAGGGGAGATGGCTTTCCCCCTGGATCCGTTACCGCGTGGCACCACCAAATAGATATTAATTCACTATAGACGGCTCCAGGGAGGCAAATGAGAACACTTCCCTCCCCATCGATTCTCAGTACCTCCTGAAATAGTCAGGCATCCCACTGAAAGGTAGATGGCTACCCCCTGAAGGATCACTTCCCCCAAGATACGAGTATGGGCGCCCCCATGAAGGATTTGGCGCCCACCCGAAAATTTGTGCCGTCCAAAAGTGACGCATCCCTGGCCCAGATGGCACATCCACCCCTGAAAAAGTCGATGACCCCACCCTGAAACGTTTCTCTCCACTCCCCGCAGGATGCATATATCGGCACCTCCACGGTAGGGTTTGGCGCCTACTCAATAGGTTTTGACGTCCAAAAGTGCGCCGACCGCATGGCCTGGATGCCGCAACCTTCCTTTCCCATTAAGAAATCCTGGATCCGAAGCTTGAATTGTAATATTGATAATTAGTGTAAATTAGTTCATTTTTTCGATATCATTATCTAACATTGATACAATGTTAACACAATATTGAGCTGCAATATTACATTTCAACATAAATTCAACATTGAAACAAAAGCGAGAAAATATTGGTCTAGAATATTGTGTTTCAACATTCAAAAAATATTTTTTCAATATCCAAGTATGGATGAAAAAGCTTGGATTGTAATATTGATAACCAATGTAAATTAGTTCATTTTTTGACATCACCCAGCATTGATATAATGTCAACACAATATTGAGGTGTAATATTATATTTCAACATAATTTCAACATTGAAACAAGAGTGAGAACATATCAGCCTGTAATATTGTACTTCAACATTAGAAAAACATATTTCCAATATCGAAATAATAATAGAAAAGCTTGGATTGTAATGTTGATAATCAATGAAAATTAGTTCATTTTTCGAGATTACCTAACATTGATGCAATATTTACACAATATCGAGCTAAAATATTATAGGTATGTCAACATAACTTCGACATTGAAACAAGATCAAGAAAATATCGGTCTGGAATATTGTGCTTTAACATTCAAAAAACGTATTTTCAATACAATGTCAACACAATATTGATCTGTAGTATTATATTTCAACCTAATTTCAACATTGAAACAAGAGTGAGAACATGTCGGCCTGTAATATTGTGCTTCAACATTAATAAAATAATATTGATAATAAATGAAATTTAGTTCATTTTTCGACATTACCTAACATTGATGCAATATTTACACAATATTGAGCTAAAATATTATATGTCAACATAAATTCGACATTGAAAGAAGAGCGAGAAAATGTCGGTCTGGAATATTGTGCTTTAACATTCAAAAAACGTATTTTCAATATTGAAATGAGAAGGAAAAAACATGGAAAGCTAATATTAATTATCAACGAAAAATAGACCATTTCTCAACATTTCTAATATTGATACAATGTTATAACAATATTGAATACCAATATTGGATTTCAACCTTTAATAAATATTGATCAATATCGATACAATATTCGTTTCCGCTAGGGAAGTCGGCTCCCACCGATAGGGTTTTGCTCCCATCCGATAGGGTTTCTCGGTCAAGAATGGCGCCTCGCCCCCCCCCGGGAAGGTGCCCTCGATCGGCAATCCTGGATCCGCCTTTGATGACGGTCCAAGGATAAAGGCCTACTCCTGCTAGAAGCAGGCTCAAGGGAGTGGAAGGGGGCATAAGCGGAACTGGAGATCGCCCCACAGCCAGTCTGCAAAGTATGGCAGCAGGCCAGACGAGTCGCACCAGCCATCTAAAATTCTCGCACCACCATCCTCAAAAATTCGCACCAATATGCCACATACCAGGGAAAAAATGCGCCCATTCCTACCCCTGCAATGCAATGCTATCTCAATCATCAGTCAGTTAATTAAGGGCTTTTATCAGGCCCCTCCTGTGTCTTAATAGCCATTCAGCCATTATTTGTTTATTTTAAGTGTCACTAACCTTGCAAATTCGCACCAGGTTGATAAAATTCGCACCACTCGGTCCTGTCTCCAAGGGCACTCGCGCCGACGAGATCTCGTCGAAAATGCCATACTTTGTACACTGGCCTCACAGCCGCTTACCAGGTGGATGTCAATGGAAGTCAGATGGCTGAAAATGTCTGCAACAGACAGCAGCATTTGAGCCTATCTTCTTTCCAATTCTCAGTTTCAACTTCCACTGCTTGGACAGCACCTTATCCTGAGGAAACTTGTGAAAGCTGAGACTTCTACACTTTCTTCAGAAGGATACACACTGAGGAACGCAGCATTTCTGATTGGATCTTATGGTTATCCGTCTCTTCTCCATTTTCTTTGAACTTTCCAAGATTATAACAAACAAGAAAATAACGCCAGTCTTCAATATTCACGTCCACCAAACGTCACGTATAACCACGCTCTTTCACGAGTTTACCACGACTGAAAATCCGTTACCATAGGAACCGTGTAGGAACGAAGGAGTTTATTTACAAATGCGCCGGATATGAAGCAGCCGCGCCAGACGTCAGTCCCTCTACTGGCGTTTCCAAAAAAATCCGCCAGGTGCCAACACTTTCGATGACCGAGGCCAATGCTATTCCCGGGCCCACTAACGTTGTTTACCTTTCGGAGTCCCTCTTTCGCGGCCATCTTGGATGGCACACTAGCGCCACTGGTGAGCGTGACCGGGGTCAATAGGGCTAATGTCCATGTATGGATTTCCAAATATGGAGGCTAAGCATAGGTCTGTTGTTAAGCAAAGCTAATAGCAAAAAATGCCTTCTTTGATTCGTGTTAAAACGTTTTTAATTATTTTAAACAAATCAAATTTTTAATTTTTATACCAATAATAATATTTGCTTGTAATAGACAAAAAATTTTACAGCAGCCGCAGACGGCGCACTAAAGACAACTAGTACATTATCACGTCTAGTAAGAAAATAAAGCAAAAATTTATTGAATTATCACATGGTTTTTAATACTTTTTAGCCTTGAGGCTACTAAAGCTTGTGCTTCTGCTTGGTTGAATTTTTCTTCAAAGACACTAGTGGCGCACACTTGTTTTTTATCTTTATTATTCTTCTTGTTTTTGTCCACGGTTCTTAGAGATAGTTGTTGTCTACGACAACGAAGCGTTGTGCGGTAGTTGAATGTTGTTGAAGAAATTGAAGCTCACTACATAACGCACAGACGTAGGTAATTTGAAATACTGTTGAGTATTTTTTTAGAGAGAGAAGGCAATTGAAACAGTGGGGTTGGTAGGGACGGCCATTTCCAATCGCCAACTCCAGAATTTTTTTTCAATCAAGCTTTTGTTTTTATGCCTTCCAGTATCTATATGCAAAAAACGTTTTTTTCTTCAATTCAAAGTGATTTTGACCCTACTACCCACCATTTTGGGGTTGTATTTTGGTTGTGTCACTGAGTTGCTTTATAATTAAGTGAAGAAATAGGAATTACATCTGAAAATGTAGTTTCCAAAGAATGAAACTTAGTGAGAGCTGTGTTCTGTGCTGTGTGTGTGCAACATTATTTTTTCGGTAATTCTGAAGGAAGACAAACAAATCACTTACACCCTTAAGAGATATGGTTTCCGACCCTTTCCACCTCACTCTCATCGATGCTCGACACAGCTGTCCGCGCCCAAGCACCAATTCCCCAAAAATGAAAATGAAAATCTAAGTAGTAGGTATTATACGCCACCCACCACACACGGCGGAGAAGACCGTAACCGTGCGAGAAATGTTGAGACGATACCAGATATGGTGTTTTCCAATCTCGCAATGATGCAAATAAAAAACTTTAAATTGATAAACGTTGTTTTAAATAACTCCAGATTGTAACAAAATCCTTTAAAACGTCAAAATTGTCTTTGAAAACATGACAACCTAACCTTACCTAACCATTTTTTGATTTAGTGACGTTGCCTGCGGCGCACCTAGCCTGCGGCGCCGACTTTCGCCTCCGGCGGCCTCGGCTTTGCCGGCCAACGCCGGCAAAGGCCGGGCCTTCGGAGGACTCATGTCCGCTCGCTTCGCTCGCGGGCTGCGCTCGCTTCGCTCGCGTACTGTCCTGATTCCCGAAATCTTTGGACCACACTGCATTGATAAATCTGGGTTTTCCTTCATTGTACCTGCCTCATCACTGGCGGGGAGATCTGTCGAAAGTTGAGATTGATTTCTCTCGGCGGGATTCTCTCGGCTGCTGATTCATGTAGCGTTTTTCTGGACTATTCTCTCAGAGATCTAGAGTATTATTTTTGTATTGAATTATTATTCTGGAATCCAATCTGGCATCGTGAATTAGCGTCATGTTTGTTTATTGCACGATTCTTCTTCTTCCGGTGGTGCATTGGTAGTCGTGAGGTATATGACGGATTTCATGCCGAATTATATCGGAATATAAAATCAGCGCGGGAAGTGAGTATTATATTTGAGCTCAGCATGTCTGGTTACATAGGAAACCACGCTTTACTAGTCTGTAATGAATTTGTTTGGCTTCCTTCAGTTATACCATTTTTTCTCTTTCATCTAGTTGAATTGATACTTTTCTCATCTTATAAAGTTGGAATATTGCATCAAGGAGGCAATGATGTGCTGGAAAGTCACAGTTATATTTTATCTCTTATCTTAGTTTTAGATGAAATGTGGAAACCATTATCATGAATTTTTCTTTATCCAGACTGGCTCTGGTCCCGGCACAGTCCCAGCGTCTAGCCTTTGGTCCCGGCTTTAGTCCCGCCGGGACCAAACCTGGTCCCTGCGCCGGGACCGCAGGACCAAAAAGTCCCACCTCTACAAAGAATGTGATAAATTAGAAACATTTATAATGATATAATGATACCTTAGATACATTTATAATGAACCTTGGTCCCAGTGGTGAGTGTGGCATCTCTATCTATGCTAGGAACTCACTGAGGGTGGCTCAGGTGTTTTTCCCAACCAGTGATTTCAAGGAACACCTTTTTGTGAAAATATATTTGCACAGGCAAGACTCCTTACTGGTTGGAGGAATTTACCATAGTCCCTCAGGTGATGGTACCAAAGCTATGTCTGACTTCTTTCATCTGTTGAGTTGTGTGTCTTCACTTTCCACATCACATCTTCTGATTGTTGGTGATTTCAACTTTCCACAAATTAACTGGGATGGCGAGTTTTCTGCTGCGCCTCTAGGGCACCCATTTCATCTGCTTATTGAACTAGCTCAGGGTCATTTCCTCTTCCAACATGTTCACCAGGCCACTCGCTTCAGAGAAGGTCAGAATCCCAGTACGTTGGACTTAGTGTTCACAAACGAGGAAGGAATGGTACAGAATTTGGTTTTCTCTCCGGGGGTAGGCAAGAGCGATCACTTGGTCATCCATTTCAGTCTCGTGTGTTATGCAGTCCACACTGAAGTCCAAACAACATGTCTGAATTTCCCTCGAGCTAACTTTGGCCTTTTCAACGAGATGATGTCAGCTGTAAATTGGATACCTATGGAAGTTTCCTGTGTCGCGAGCTTATACAATTTCTTCATGCATCACCTCAACATGATCACTGAGACTTGCATCCCCATGATAAAGACTAAACATAATAGGAAGGACATATACATGACAAGTGAGGCCCTAAACTTAAAGCAGCGGAAGGACAAACTGGCAAGAGTATCCTGCCGGACCAGAGACCCTATTGACCACGCAAGATTAAAACACACTCAAAATTAGTTAAGGGCTCTGACTCGGTGCCTTCACATGGACTTGGAGCACAATCTTGTTTCCAGGATCAAAAGCAACCCTAAAGCTTTCTGGAGGTACACAGCATCACGACTGAAAACCAGGACTAGTATTGGCGACCTGAAGAACCCAGGCGGCTTTCTGGAAACTGACAACAGCAGTAAGGCTTGGCTACTGAATTCCTTCTTCGCTACTGTGTTTACGGTGGAGGACAACCATAGTATTCCGTCTTTTGAGAATCGCCCATTTGGAAGTATAATCGATGACATCACAATATCCTCTGAAGTAGTCCACTCTAAATTGATTCATCTCAAAACCTCCAGCTCACCTGGTCCTGATATGGTCCATCCACGTGTGCTCCATGGCGCAGCCGACTCACTGTGTGTCCCCCTTGCTGAAATATTCAGGAAGTCGCTCGACGAAGGATTTCTCCCCAAGGAATGGAAGCTTGCGACTATTGTTCCCATATTCAAGAAGGGTGACCGGCAGGAACCGAGAAACTACCGCCCAGTTAGCCTTACATCAGTAATCTGTAAGGTACTAGAATCTATTGTGAAGGATGCTATTTTACAGCACCTCAACGACCACAACCTACTATCCAAACACCAGCATGGATTTGGGCCGAAGCGATCTTGTGACTCCCACCTCCTTGAGGTCCTGGAGGAATGGACTGTATTGCTTGAGGACCACCACCCTGTTGATTCCATATACATGGATTTCCAAAAGGCCTTCGATGCCGTTCCTCACGAGAGGTTGATAAAAAAGTTGAGGCCTATGGTATTGGAGGCAAGCTTCTTTGCTGGATTAGAGCTTTTCTATCTGGACGGTTCCAGCGTGTCTCAGTGGCCGGCTCGATTTCCGACTGGACTGCTGTTACCAGCGGAGTTCCACAGGGTTCTGTTCTTGGATCCCTGTCATTCTTGATTTTCATTAACGACCTTCCCGACACTGTTCAGTCAGGCATCAAAATATTTGTGGACGACACTAAAATTTACAATAGAGCTGACCATTCTACATCTGTACTCTCTCTCCAGGAAGACATTGTGAGGGTCCACCAGTGGTCGTTGGAGTGGCAGCTACCCTTCAACATCGACAAGTGTGCAGTTCTCCACATTGGCAAAAACAACATGCTTCACGACTACTCAATGAGAGGCTCACTCTTGACAAAGACAGAGGCAGAGAGGGACCTAGGGGTGGTTATCGATCGGGACCTGAAGTTCAGAGAGCAGGCTTCTACTGCTGTCTCCAAGGCTATTCGAGTCCTGGCAGTCATTAGACGGTCATTTGCACACATCGACGAATTTACACTACCTCTTCTCTTTAAGTCATTGGTGCGCCCCCTTCTCGAATATGGAAATGCTTCCTGGGGACCATTCAACGGGGCTGATGAGAAGTCCTTGGAGAGGGTTCAGCGCCGTGCTACCCGCTTAGTTGGTGACATTAAGGGCTTACCCTACTTAGACAGGCTACGAGCTCTCAAAATTCCATCACTTTATACTACCGGAGACGCCGAGGGGACATGATTAGGACTTTTCTGCTTCTTCACGGTGCCATTGACCAGGACCCGTCTCAGTTCCTACAGCTCGACACGTCCTCCCGCACACGTGGACACAGATGGAAGTTGCTAAAACCGACAGCCATCACAAGATCCCGTCGTGCTGCATTTAGTGTCCGCATTGTAAACGACTGGAACTCTCTTCCGTCACACGTAGTGGAAGCCCGTACACTTGACCAATTCAAGGCAAGACTTAATACCACCTGGACTCACCTAATGTATGACAGTCCTGACTGACCTGTATCTGCCCATGGGTTGAGCTAGAAAACCCATGGTCCCCACTCAGGCTCCCGCCTGAGTAAGACCAAGCTAAGACTCCCATTGAGATCGAGCTCGCCAGAGAACGGAGCCAGCAGGCCTTTGAGCCTCCAAAATTCCGACATCCTTAGGTAAGGTAGGTAGGTATGATGCTTGTCCCTCGTCAGCATATTTCAAGGGTGTGCTGATTGCTGGATGTGTGTTTACTTACTGGATACTGTGCCACTTATACACACTAGGTACATCTGTAAAATTGTCATCTCCCAATTAGTGCCATCAATTACTGGAACGGCTTACCAGGCTAAATGGTATCAGCCCAATTGTTGACTATATTCTTTACCTTACCTTACCTAAAGTTATTGGAAATTTGCAAAACAAATTTGGACACACCAGTGGGGGAAACTGTGGTCAGCATCCCCAAGAATGGCTTCGTTCCCAACAATGGGAACAATGACCCACATTTGGGAACACATTTTCCATTGTATATTCAAACTAGAATTTCAGACAGCTTGAAACAAATCAAGGCGTATATCTACTGAATTATTTCAATATGTAAGTTTCCCAGACTAAATATGAATGGCGGCCATAGGCGGATCCGGGGGCAAAGTGGGCATGTGCCCCAGAGCGAATCCAGGGGGCAAGGGAGTTTGTGCGCCCCCCCCCATCGACCTTCGGTGCCCCCTGAAATGGTCACGGTGCCCCCCTGAAATGTCGCTTCTCGCCCTGCCCCCAGGATGCGAAAATTGGCTCCCACCGGTAGGATTTTGCGCCCATGCGATAGGGTTTTCCGGTAAAGAATGGCGCCCCTGGAAAGGTGTCCCCCAATCGGCCATCATGGATCCGCCTATGATAGCGGGCCAAGGATAAAGGCCTACCCCTGCAAGAAGCAGGCTCAAAGGAGTAGGAGGCATAGGCGGATCCAAGTTTTTTTTCAAAAGGGGGCGTTATCTGAGCAGGGGGTGCCAATTCTACCACAGAGTGGCCAATTCTCACATCCAGGACTTCTGTGGGGGGGGGGGCTAGGGGCTCAAACATCTCCCGTCATTGCCTTCGATCAGTCTTCGCGTATGTTTTTACTACATGCACTCTGATATCTTGAGGGGGAGCTTGAGACCCTAGGCAGCACCTATTAGGTGGGCGGAAAATCCTATCAGATTTTCGCATCCTGGGGGGGCGGTGGGAAGCGACATATAAGGGGGGCGCCATGGACCTTCCAGGGCGGCGCTGTGACCATTTCAAGGGGCGCCAAGGGTCAATGGGGAGATTGCGTTGAGAGTCGATCAGGGGGGGGTGGGCGCCGAGGGTCGAACGGGGAAAGTGCCCACTTTCCCCACCTGGATCTGCCTATGAATGAAGCACCCCCGTAGAAGATATCGAGTTGATGCATCGGAGCACCATAATTTATCAAAACACTACGGAATAATTCAAACAATCTTGGAGACAATAACTACAGGATCTAAAAATTTTTCTGATACAGATTAATATAAAACAGCTTAGAAAATGCGAAATACCACTTTTAAGCACTAATTACTTCCTAAACAAAAGAAAGACACAGCTTTCCTCTTTTTCCTCATTTGTCAGCACATGGTGGGCAGCAACTGTGTGATGCCAAGAAAAATATTGTTGCTGTCTACAATTTTGGAATTTTGATTTTATTCTACTATTTTTCATTGACTTTCCCCGAAATTTATCTTAAAAAAATGATACCTGTCTGGCTGCACAGTTTCAGAGCAATCTTTTCATCGTTCTAAAGATTCCCCCTATCTTTTCTGAGTTCCTGAGTCCTGTTGTTTCTTCTGAAAACATAGTTCTGGGCGTTCCCATCCTTGGGAACGTGCGCTTCCATTTATGGAACAAGTGCTCCCAAATATGAGTTAATATTCCCATTATTGGAAACGTAGCTATTCTTGGGATCGCGGACTACAGTTTCCCCCACTGACACTGGGCCTATGAAAAGTGCAAGCTAGATATAGATTAAGCATAATCTTTGATGCATACAAATACTTGATTACTATAAATGTCCTGTCAAGCCATCATTTATATATCTGGCACCATCCCCCTCACACCTTAACCAATTCATTCCAGTGTACACAGAGGTTAATGTCTTTGGAAGTTACAAGCCCCTTAAAGGCCTCTTTCCACTATTATTCTCAACTTCAACTTCAATCTGGATCCATGCAAGCTTGCAAAGTTATGCCCCTTTGTGATCATTTTAAACCATGGGAAAATCCCTTTCCATCTGGCAGTTTGATAAACTTCTGTCTTAACCGCTTTTTCACCATATCATTGGTTAAAACTTGATAAATGTTAAAGGGAATGTGGCACCTTGGTCAAATCCACTAAATTAGTGTAATTTGGGATATTTTTCTAGCCAAAAATCGCGAAAACGTCCATGGTGTTTCTGAAAAATGTACCATGAGCTCAATATTTCTATTTTTAAAATGCTCCTCTAGGCAGGGAATTTTCTAACCCTTGCCCCGGTGGCAGGTACGAGTCACCTTCGCCCTGGTGGGGGGGGGGCTAAAAAAGACCCCCACGATCTAAAAAAAACTAAGAGATATAGAAAAAGCGCGAAACAGCAATCGAAAGCTCTTAAAAATCATATCGAAAATCCTTAAGCCATTTTTCTCGTTAGGTCAATATCAAGGTCACCAGAGATCAAAATAGGTCAAAATTGCTAATTTGAGGTGTACTAACAGAACCTCATATATCTCAGAAACTATGATAGCTAGAAACTTTTTAACGCCGTTCAAAAGCTCTTGAGTTGCTCTTTCATTACAATGGCAATTATTTTAGGGTCAGGTCAAAGCCTAGGGAGCTACAGGTCACTGATAATTGTAAATGTTCTTAGGAATGTCCATAGCCACCCATGCCTAGGGGCGATTCCTTTTTCTCTAATAACTTCCAAACCAAGCAAGATGCAGCCATAGTTGATGCACCATTCTAATCCTCTCGTCAGTACGAATCGAATTATATATAATATTGCTATGCCAGGTCATATTTGAAAATTTGACCTGACCCAGGTCAACGATCTGACCAAAATTGACCTGGTGTAGTAATAATGTATATCATTTGACTTGCAGTGACTATAAAAACACTTCGGTGGCAAAATAAAAGTTCTATGTTTGTTAATTCAAAATTTATAAAGTAAAACACACAAAAATGCTTATTTGACCTTAGGTGACCTTTCGAAGGTCACAAGTCAAAATTTTTGTTATCAACTTCAGAAATGGGCTAAAGAAAGTCATAACCGATGTTCGAAGTTGATTCCATCGATGCTCACTGAGAAAAGTTCATTTCGTGATTTTCTCCCATGTATTTACAATGGGGAGGTCATGCTCTGCACATGACCTTAGGTCGCCAATATAGAAAATCCCGGAACATATGTTGTAGCTCCTGGGGGGCCGAATATGTGGTATGAGTTTCAACTTGATCGATTCACCCTCCTTTTAGTTATGCAGTCCTAAGCATTTTTTGAGTTGAGGTCACTTTACCTGGCCTGGTGACCTGGCCTGATATGACCTGGAGCTAAAATTTTGAGGAAAGATGTAAAAATGATGAAGGAACAGCTAGACCAAGTTTGACGGCGCTGCGTGCCGCCGTTTTTTGGTCACTTCGAAAAAACCCAAGGGGGTCTAAAAAGACCCCACCCGGGCGAAGGTTAAGGAAAAGTCAGTGTGGGCGTTTCTTGTACTGGCCATTATAGTGTCTTCAGGAGATCAAGACCCCATTTTGAGGGGGTTTAATAAAAGTTAGATGTGTTAATGTTAAAAATGTTTCTCGATTTTTGTGTTATTCCATGTTATTCCAGATTATAGATGCTGCCCAGGGCTGCCAAGTTTTTTTTTGGCGGAAAAGGTCAAACCAAGTTAGAAAAAGGGCCAAAGAGAGGCAGCATTTTGTTTTCACTAGAATAGCCAAATAAATAGCACAAAAGCCAGATTTGAGGCTAAAACAACCCATAGCGGTAGTCCTAAGCCCACAGAAAAAGTTACTTGTATCACTGTTTAAAACTAATTGTTGACAGTTTGATGTTGACTTGACACAACATTTTTATCACACTACTCATTAGGGCATTTCATTTTTCAATTTTGTTATTTTTTACTGGTTTTGTGATTTTCCCGTTCTTTGGTCCAATTGGAGTCGATTGGTGCGATTTTTCTATCGAAATCGGACAATATTTAGGTCTGCCTCATGTGACCTGAAGATATCGAGTTTTCGTAAAAAATCGCTATAATGGGGACCAATACGGCTGACGCTGTAATGATCATGATAATTCAAAGGCCAATTCTCGCTTATGAGGCCTCGACTAGCGGATTCTTGAGCTCCCTACTGGAAATGCTCGGGTGATAAAATGCTTCTAAAACTGTTCCGGGCTGGACGTTATATTGCAGTTGCATATGCTGATCGTGAAATATATTTTCAGAGTATCATAGCTGTCTTCATGCTTTGGGCACCCCGGCAGGTCACGCGCCTTAGTGGTGAGGAAGTGCGGGTGCATGACGTTGTCGCTACTTCGGGAAGCGCACTCGCGTAGACGTGCTTTAAAACTTCCTTGGAGAGCTAGGGAAGTGTACTTCTGAGATTTTCCACCTGCAGAAAATATTCAACCAGCTATTCATATTTTTACCTGCAGGTCAAATCCTTCAGCATACCAATACCTCGTTCCGCAACATTATTTGCCAATTTAAAGTACATGATAAGGGTGTGAACCATGTTTTACTGTTTGTTTGCACCCCATTCCACAAGTTCTTCTGCCAGTCAGGGGTGATTTGTCGGGCTGACGAACTGTGATATTGTCCAAGTCGCCTCTTGCACCAGGTCAACGGTCTGTGTGGTTTTGTCCAGGAACGCTGACGAGACATCTTCTGTGAATCCTCCACTGGGGCAGATCATGTTGAGAAGCTTTTCACATATTTCTTTTTGGCATTACTGGCAAAGTCGCTGCAGAGACTGAACGATACAATTGGTGGCTGAATGTTCCTACGACATGTGACTTCGGAGAACCCCCAGAGCAGCCTTGGCTGCTTGGTCGTCCACACCCTTGTGCCGGATGAGGTCTTGATAAAAGTGCATGTCGTTGCTAGGTGCATCAGCTGCCACTGGCGCAAAAAGTCATGCGCAGACACACAAGAGAAGACGAAACTGCAGCATCCGGTGGAGCTTCTTCATTATGACTTCGTAGGCGTGAGCTGGTTTGCGAACATAAAAATATTTACGAAGAGCAATACCTGCAGATACACAACTTCTTACTAGAACAATGAATGCTAGTTGATACCATGTGCTGCCTAATTTTGTTAGTCTTCTTGTCGAGGAGAGCATTGAAATCAAGAGGAATTATTGCCAAGCAGTCCAAGCACATTAGCAGCTTACAAAGAGTTTGTTCATACATTTATTACAAACTTTGGCCACTCATTGTGCCAAATAAAAATATTCAGATTTCATGAACCTTGTCTCTGTGGAGCCACCTGGTGGGATGATATACGTGAATCCTGTAGCTTTTCATCAAGCATGACGGGTGGCCAAAAGTAGTCGAAAAGAGTTATTGTCTGTTTGCAGGTCATAGGCGTGGGAACAGGGGGAGGGCAGGAGGTCATGCCCCCATGTTCAAAATCTTAACCATTGGCCCTATGGCGTTGACTAGAAATACACGATTTCAAAATTCAACTTTCCCCCTTCAATGTTCCGGGCGTTCCAACACATCAGCTGCTGGTGTTGTACTTCATGAATATCTTTATGCTCGCAAAACAGCTCACGCACAACGAAGACATGGTGAGCAAGCTCCACCGGATGACGCATTTTCGTCTTCTCTTGCATATCTGCGCATGACTTCGTGCGCCAGTGGCAGCTGATACACCCAGCAACGACAAACACTTTTATCAAAACCTCATCCGGTACAAGAGTGTGGACGACCAAGTAGCCAAGTCTGCTCTGTGGGTCCTCCGACGTCACATGTCGTAGGAACATTCTGCCACCAATTATGTCGTTCAATCTCTGCAGCGACTTTGTCAGCAATGACAAAAAGAAAGAAATATGTGAAAAGCGTCTCAGCATGATTCGCCCCAGTGGAGGATTCACAGAAGATGCCTCGCCAGTGTTCCTGGACAAGACCACGCAGCTCGCTGACCTGGTGTTAGAGTCATGCTTGGACGACATTAGACTTCGTAAGCCCGACAAATCACCCCTGACTGGCAAAAGAACCTGTGAAATGGGGTATACACAAACAGTGCAACATGGTTCACATCCTTATCAAGTACTTAGAAGTGGTAAATGAAGTTGCAGAACAAGGTATTGGTATGCTGAAGGATTTGACCAGCAGAGAAAAATATGAATAGCAGGTTGAATATGCATTTCCCAAAGTAGGGACAACGACATGCACCCGCGCTTTCTCATCACTAAGGCGCGTGGCCTGCAGGGGTGAACACAGCATGAAGACAGCTGTGACACTCCGAAAGTATATTTCTCGATCAGCACATGCAAATGCAATATAACTTCCTGTCCAGAACTTTTTTCACGAGTTTTACCACCCAAAACATTTCCAGTAGTGCGTTCAAGAATTCGCCTGTTGAGGCCTCATAAACGAGAATTTCCCTTTATACCATAGCTTACAGAGACCTTGTTCCCTTGGTTTACGACATTTTATGGTCTCCAGCATGACTGTATGAACATTTATATATATGACTGTATGAACAACAATATTCATGATCATTACAGCGTCAGCCGTATTGGTCCCCATTGAAGCCATTTCTGACGAAAACTCGATATCTTCACGTCCCACGAGGCAGACCTAAATGTTGTCAGATTTCGACAAAATGACTGATCAACTCCACTTGAATCATAGAACAGAAAAAGTCACGAAACCTAAAAAAAATGAAATGGCCTAATACTCATTTAATAGAAAGCTAGGGGTGCCCTTCCAATCTCGCGTGACCATCAAGTGGTTTTATCCACATAACCAGAACATTTGTTAGCATTATTAATCATCTTGGCCGCACCACTCCCTGCTATCATTTAATACTTTCTCTTTTTTTCTACCTATGCATTTTTTTGCTCTTGAACGGTGGTGGATCTAGGATTTTGGTAAGTGGGGAGTGCGGAGCCTCAGAGGACGCACTTTGCCATCAACTTTTCACCCAAAGGGCGCCTATGGTATCTCATCCTTCACTTCCGGTTTTCGGTGGCTATCATTTTTGTGAATCGTGTTTTTTAACAAATTTCTGTCCCTCTCTCCCACCACCATGCCATTTTTCTGTTGCTCTGCTGCTTTTTCGGTGTCAGAATATCGTATTCAGGAGCGGAGGAGGTCAAAAGAAGTCATATTTATACAAGGGACAAACCAGAAATATCCTAGGTGCCAGCTGCTAAAAAGGGGCAAAAAGCCCAGATTCCAAGAAAGGGCCAACCCAGAAATCGCGGGCCCAAATACGACAAAAAAGCCCAATTCAAGATATTTGGCCATAAAATGGCCAGCCTGACAACCCAGACGTTGTCGCAATGTATTCCAAATGAAAAGGTTATTTTTCTTTATGAGTTTGGCAAGGTAAGTGAATTCCTAAAGTATCTAACACAAGTGGTTTATAGGCTAAATCGAGATAAGTTTTATGTACATACCTACTATGATGTGTGACTGTTGCTGTCAAAATCATCTAAGGATTGTAGTACAAAACCAGTTAATAACTGTTTAGGCTTGTCGACGCACCAACTGTCATTTGGCGTCTCCAGCTCTTTCCTTGTTGGAAGGGTTTCTCGGGAGACAGTTTGATGATTCTAACGAAGGGCTGTGGCCGAATATATAATCTCTCCCAATTTTCAACATCAAGGAATCGATGAGAAAGGCCAGCTAACAACTTATCGACTTTGCAGAACAAATTGATGCAGCGATCTCACTATAAATTTCACGTATGCTTCAACATGCGTTGGAAAAGGGGACCAGGGGGCCTGCCCCCGCACCCCACCCACTTCTTGACCAGCAATTTCCTGATCTCAGTCAAAATGGGAGAAAACCGGAAATTTGTATAACCAGCCGCGGCGGAAGGCAAGGAAGACCCTAAATTCGACCAGTTTTTGATGCCAACGTGGAAAGTTTATTGTCAGCTCCAGGTTGAAGTTTGGCTTAGCACCTCACTCTTTTACCTTTGGTGACGTTTATGTATGCTACCACCACAATAATAAATTAAAAGGCTAATCACTTCATACCGCCACACCAGCAACCACTCTTAGGCACTTTGACTACACCCTGTCCCGTCTAATCCACGAACGAGCTCTTAGCGCTGACAAGTGACTGCGTGTGAAATGAGAGGATTATGCAATGTCACGGTACTGGCTGGGGTGTGAGCTTCCGGTCGGAAAGAACATGTTTGATTGGTTGTAGGCCAGCGTTCATCTCCAGCGTTGTGATTAGTTGATGCTGAGGCTGCTTTCCTGGGATTTCCCGTAACTACGCGCTTTCTTTCGTCTTCGCACGATGGAGGAGACAGCCACGGATGAAAGTTTTTAACACAATTTTTGTGGATTGCCAATTTGGCACCAGCAATAAAACTAAATTATTATTATCGGGTTATGTTCTGTCTTATTTTCGTTAGGTGAGTTGGCATTCGTTGAAGTTGAAGTCATCTCTTGTCTATTTCACTGGGGGGCCAATTTCCGGGCACTGGGGGGCATTTCGGCCGACTGGGTGGGGGGAATGACCCCTAGTTAACATGTTAAAAAATGGTCTGCATCTAGGGTTAAAAATAAACTTCTGACTGTGGATGACATCATGATCTGGCAACTACTACCATATTCGATAGGTTTCAAGGGCTTCAATTAGCTGATTACTCACCATGATGTCAGTGCTGTCGTCACACTAACAGCTGACAACTGTGACCGCCTGGCTGGGGTAGATTTGGGGTAAATTTCAGATAGGTTTTTAGCTTTCCTCCACAGAAATTTTGAGTTTCAAGACAAATGATATATTGAGGACCAGGTTTTCTGGCATGCTTTACAACTTGGCTATCTCAGTCCAAGTCACGTTATAAAGGTGCCACATTCCCTGGAAATGGATGAATGAAATGGGATGGATATGCAGCCTTGCATGTTGCAAGCTACCAGATTCGTGACTAAACACAGTGCTTGGATAGCCCAGCATAGTAAGACTGGGGGCGATAGCTTTGTTTTAAGCTACTGGAAGAGGAAAAATTGTGGTTTCCTGATTATTAGACCTATTTTGTCCATAAATTGTCCTTTTCAGAATTTCGATAAAGTGGTATTTTCCTTCTAGAATACAACTATGCAAGCTAGGGACAATTTTTTAGTTTGTTTCAGTATGGTCTATCATCGCAATAATGGCACATCACACAGTCCTTCTTTTCTCATGCATTTGGCAGGCCTGTTTACTTGTTCGCATGTTTAAGTTCATAGAGTATTTTTCACTATATGACAATAGATATTACACCCCTCCCTAACATTCAAAACAATGGCATGTGCAACCAGTCAACCAGGATTGTGTTCCCTCCAGTGCTGGGCCATCCAGCACAGTGGACATTGGTGTGGTGCAAATGGTACAACTCTATGATATGGTGAAAAAGCTGTTAAAGGGAGATACGCGAAAAATTTTATTGGCTAGATCAAAAGGTCACAAAAAGTTGTTTCAGAAGTCCTATTCTCATTTTTGCGAATTCGGCCTGCAAATGCCTTAAAATTGCTCTCAAAGTCAACATTTCTAGACGACCGTACCGGTACACCTCATATCGGTGTATATGACGTACACACGACTAAGGCTATCAATTTCTCTAAGAATTAGGTCATATCTATCCTAAACAGTGATGTAGAACTTTGGACTACTACAGAAAAGAATTACTTTAGAAAAACAACATTCCAAAACTATTTTGAAACAGAAATATAGGGCCTAAAAGAAATCACAACTAGTTGCTAAGATAATTTTCAGTGTTTTTTACATTTCCGGATTCGAGGGGAGAGGCCAGGGAACATCTTAGCAACTCATCATCATGCTCCTCGCCGCAGCACTTCAAAACTTATCGACGTTTGAAATCGCAATTAACCAATCAGAAGCTTAGGAATTCTCAAACCGGGGTCACGTGACCTATCTGACGCAAAAGTTTTGTCATCCTGGGGCTGAAGCAGAAAATGACTCAAGACCCGAGGTACGAATCCGCTGAAGACTTGAGTAATTGTTTTTTCGTTTCTAGGGCAAACCAATTAATTTTGTAGTGTTAAAAAGCTTTTTAAAATTAATTCAAATACAAATACAGTAGAACAGTCATTTGCATTACAAAAAAACATTGCTTTTCAGCTTTAAATAGTTTTCGAAAAGTAAATGATGGGTGAAGGCTTCAGCATTTTACCGGAACTGTTAACCTACTTCGATAATAAGTGAGTGGCCTCCCAAAATTTTGCAGAAGATACAAAAATAATTGATAGTTTCTTAATCAGGATTTTTCAAATAGCAAGAAACCACAATAATAATTTTTCGCGTATCTCCCTTTAAGACAGAAGTTGAAAAACAGATGAAAACAGCTGATTGCACATATAGTTTAATTTTATACGGCCTTAAAGGGAGATACGCGAAAAAATTATTATTGTGGTTTCTTGCTATTTGAAAAATCCTGATAACGAAACTATCAATTATTTTTGTATCTTCGGCAAAATTTTGGGAGGCCACTCACTTATTATCGAAATAGGTTAACAGTTTCGATAAAATGCCCATCACTTGCCCATGCCCATACCCATCACTTACTTTTCGAAAACTATTTAAAGTTGAAAAATAATGTTTTTTTATAATACAAATGTTTGCCCTCCTGTATTTGTATTTGAATTAATTTTAAAAGCTTTCAAAAACTCCAAAATGAATAAGTTTGCCCTAAAAACGGAAAAAACATAATTACTCAAGTCTTCAGCGGTTTCGTACCTCGGGTCTTGAGCCATTTTCTGCTTCCGCCCCAGGATGACAAAACTTTTGCGTCAGATAGGTCACGTGACCCTGGTTTGAGAATTCCTTGGCTTCTGATTGGTTAATTGTGATTTCTTTTAAGTCCTATATTTCTGTTTCAAAAGAGTTTTGGAATGTTGTTTTTCTAAAGTAATTTTTTCTGGAGTAGCCCAAAGTTCTACATCACTGTTTAGGATAGATATGGCCTAATTCTTAGAGAAATTGATAGCCTTAGCCATGTGGACGTCATAAACATCGATATGAGGTGTACCGGTAAAGTCGTCTAGAAATGTTGACTTTGAAAGCAATTTTAAGGCATTTGCAGGCCGAATTCGCAAAAATGAGAATAGGACTTCTGAAACAACTTTTTGTAACCTTTTGATATAGCCAATAAAATTTTTTCGCGTATCTCCCTTTAAGGCATTGCTCAGTTCTGCCAGTAACTTCACGTTTTGCACCACCTAGCTTCGCTCAGCTCACATTCATGCTATGAGATCTGCAATGGCTAGTGCAGAACGTGGTAGGTTTTGGCAAGATCTCATTTGGGCAGACAGACTGGTTTGCGGCAGCTTTTGCTCAGCACTGGAGCAGGTATGAAAACCTTGATGCAGCACTGACCCAGTGGGGCAGGCACAGAGAAGGCAGCAACAACTGTGGGTTGAAATAGGGACAAAAACGTTTTTTGTGCAAAAGTATCATCATCATCATCATCATCACAGATATTTTAGTCAATCAACACACATGAATGATTCAGACATGGTATCCGATTGGCGCAAAAGTGTCCTCAGACGCTTGATTCAAGGCGCTTTTCGGAGAAGTGACATCAATCGGGATCATGTTACGTCGCCGCCTCACGCTCCAACCACACACCGTCAACAATGGTGTTGTGCTCACGAGGTGCCGGTACCGGCTGTAGCAAATCTTTTCGAGGTTTCTTTGAATCTACTATTATACAGTTAGTGAACTCCGCACCCAGGATAACAATGTTTTTTTTTTAAAGAACTGTTCTTTGTGTTAAGTATTTTGGGCATTTGAGAAAGAAGTGTTGAGTGTCTTCGCCCCGATGTCCACAATCGCAGAATGCCGTATCAGATTTTTGGATTTGGAAAGTATGGCTGTTCAATTTAGACCTCCCTAATCGAAGCTGAGTCCTATCTGTAATCTAGAGATAAAAGGATACCAGATCAATATCTACTGCTTAGGGTAAAGTTTCTATGTGTATTATTGGATTGCAACGGTTATAATTTTTCTTAACAGCAAATAATAACATATAAGGAAATATGTCTTGTAGTCATTATCACCTCATTGAATTGTCTGCCAAATTCTACTGACTAGTGCAACAGTAGGTCCTCCTCAGACAGCGGCTCAGCGCAGGGTAAAAACTCGCTCCCAGCTATCTATTTCTTATGTATGCATATCTTTTATGCGTGTGTGTGTCTAATGTAGCCATGTTTGTCACAGACCATGCTACCGATCAAAATCTTAATAAGTAAACATTTTTCAGAGTTATAACTATGAGCGACAAAGTCGGAGGTTTACCAACGGGCGTCTACGCCGCGGAGGGTATTCAGAAGCGACGACACCGGAAGGGGCGCGTTGAGTTCCTCGTCAAGTGGAAGGGCTGGAGCCCCAAGTACAACACGTGGGAGCCCGAGGAGAACATCCTCGACAAGCGGCTCATCGACGCCTTCCAGAGCAAGGAGAAGGACCGGGACGGCGCGACGCCCAGCCGACGCGGACCGCGGCCGCGACGGCTGAGGGACGCCGAGGAACGCTCCTCGGAGCGATCCGTCGAACCTGAGGCCACACCAGAGCCAGAGCCGCAGCCTTGCGAGGACGCTGACGAGAAGCCCGAGCCCGAGCGGCCCGGAAAGCGCCGCGCCGAACTGCTCAACGACGCCGGCAAGATCGGGGTGACGATCTCGACCACGGGGCCGCGCTCGCCGCCGGCCAAGCTGGCCAAACTGTCGCCGCGACGGACGTCCGCCGATACCGCTGAAGTTGCAGCCTCCGCCACCGCCACCAGCACCGCCACCGCCACCGCCACCGCCCCGCCCAAGTCGCCCAAAATCAAGATTATTCCGCCGCGGCGGCCGGGCGAGTCTCCGGCGGCTGTGGCGGCGGCTGAAGTACAACAGCGGATCCGGCGCCGCGCTGAGCCGGCCGACGACCAGCTGGTGCTGCCGCCGGCCGAGTTCTGGCGGCGCGTCAACCCGCTCATGGACCACATCGTCATCACGGACGTCACGTGCGGCGCCGGCACCGTCACCATCCGCGAGTGCCCCACCCCAGAGGGATTCTTTCGCGGCGGCAGTCAGGTCGCCGCCAAAAAGGAGATGCCTGAGGCGATGACGGCCCCGGCGCAGCCCACAGCTGCGCTCCCCACAGCCACCACGTAGACAGTCTGCCGGTGGCCGTCTGATTTTGACTGTCGGACATGTTCGAACGGTGTTGTCGTTTTGCAGCGCGCCAGCGGGTGCGCGGTAGTGTGCGTAGCGTTATTTTTCGATGTCGATGTATCATTGCAAGTTCATGCATGCGATGATGACCCAGACGGCAGGATCTAAGGTTCACTGTAATGTCAACGTGTGTTGCAAGTTGCCGAACCTGAACAGTACGCTTTGTATTTGCCATCGTTTTTATGTCAATTTTTTTCTTTTTTGGTAAGCAACAGCTGTCTTCGTGTGTATAATATTGTAATTGGCTTGCTCTTCCTCTGAGACATTTACTTGTCGGTGAACATTCTTCTGAGGTACTGATTTCTTGTTGTTTATATTTTCCTCGATACATAACCGACTGGGTGGTGAACCGCCAGCGCTGAAGTTACGTATAGGCGGTATGTACGCGGTATACCTATCTACGCGGTAGTGTGACTGAAAAATACATAAAGTACATAATTTATTGTCCAAAAAAACTTACTTTGTTCTCTTGGTGATGTGAGGCTTGATCGGGCGTTATGACCGGTCTTCACGTTGAGTGGAAATAACCTGAAAATGGGTGACTCAAAGCCACTGATGGATGAGTTAACCCT
Source organism: Lepas anatifera (assembly GCA_034440635.1). Classification (NCBI taxonomy): domain Eukaryota; kingdom Metazoa; phylum Arthropoda; class Thecostraca; family Lepadidae; genus Lepas; species Lepas anatifera. The sequence continues at coordinate 2,046,164 of JAOTON010000485.1, read as the reverse complement.
AGTTTCTGTTCAGGTAGCGTATTTGTGTTTCTTGCAGGATGACAATGGGTAAGTAAAGAGTTACTTCTTGTTTATACAGTCCCCCCTCGAGCTCAGGCACATTAGCCCTGTTCCAGCTGTCAGCACAGTTTTGTCAGCACCAATCAGCGGGCCGAGTTGCGCCTACGTCACAGGACTGTAGCCTCTGCCCGGGAACTAGTCCTAGAGGTTTTACGGGCTGACGGCCTGCTGTGCTGATGAAAAACAGTAAGTGCACGAAGTGACAGTCTAATATTTTTTAATGACATAAAGGTTTGAGTTCCCTTCGCTTAGCACAAACAAGAGGCGATTATGGCGCTGATGTTACTTTTCTGGAGGAGAGGTTAGAGGTCCTGCTGACAAAACTGTGCAGACAGCTGGAACAGGGCTATTGTTTCGTATCGAAAATAAAAATATCCGCGTAATCCTGAAGGGAAAAAATTTAACAGCTGTCGTGGGTGGAATCACCAAAGGTTAACCTGGAACAGGCTGGTTCTACCTCGCAGTTGGCTGAAAAGGTGCTTGAAATGGTAGACGATCAATGCCTGTGACAACAAACGCATCTACTTTGTAGCCGCATTGTAGTGTGTCTATAGTACGTATACGAGACCGTAATGTGTCCAATAGAGATTGTACTACATCTCTGCAACATGTATTGCATAGAAACTTACATCTCTGCAACATGTATTGCATAGAAACTTACATCTCTGCAACATGTATTGCATATAAACGCGAGGGATCGTTGCCTTTGGTCATTTGTTTAACGTCATAGTGCAATAGGACTTAAAGGGAATGTGGCACCTTGGTCGAATTCTGGAATTTGGTGTAATTAGGCGTACTTATAGTCAAAAATAATGAAACCACTCATGATTTCTCTGAAAAATGTACAATAAGCTCAATATTTGGTTTTTAAAAATACTCCTCTAGAAAAAGAAATAAATATCAGCCTGTGGATGATGTCACGATCTGGCAACCACTACCATACTTGAAACGCTTCAAGGGCTTCGATTGGCTGATGCTCATCGTGGCATCAGCATATGTGGTCACACCAGCAGCTCACAGCAATGGCCGCCCGGCGATGGGGGGCTGAGGGGGCTGGTGTCAGGTAGGTTTTAGCTTTTTTTTCTACGGAAATATCGAGTTCCAAGACAAATGAAATATGGAGTACCGTGTTTTCCGACCTGCTTTACAACTTGGCTATCTCAGTTAAAATCACGTTGTGAAGGTGCCACATTCCCTTTAAACAGTCGTCCCGTCGTAAAAGTACAAGTGCGATCAGCTCTTACGACCTGAGGCTGAATCGAATTATGCGGAGCGGAGCTTTCAGATCCTTAGTTTCACACTTAAATTATTCCAAAGGACGATTTATGCTTCCTGGATACCAGCGTGGTTTCGTGAGCGTCGAACTGTTCTCTGATGGAAATTTGGAACCTTTACAATTGGTTTTGAACTAGAATGGCAGTCTTGTAGAAAAGGGCGGAAGACCTGTGGACTGACATTTTGTTGGTCCTTAGCTCGCCGTTTGTAGAGATTCAAACTTTTCAAAGCGAATTCTGGGCCAATAGGAATGGCCGTTACAAGTCTCGTAGTATGGCGGGGGAGGGAGGGGATAGGAAATGCTTATCTCAGCAAGTGCTTAGTTATGTTAAAAATGAAATGTTAAATCATTGTTTTCTGGTATGCTCTGGAGGGCTGTTCGAACTCGGTAGAAGTTCCGCAGCCCCTGTAAACTCGGTAACTTGTACCTGATTTTTCATGTGGGCTGAATGCCCTCAAGGCATGATGGTCCCTTTTCAGCTGTGAGAGCACTACGTGACCCCACCATGAAAAATAAAGTCTTACTAATGGGAAGTGTTGCGCATTGCTTACCAATGTCTTGGTTGCACAACATTATTCCGGTATTTCAGGGACGTCATGAAGACCCAACCTGTATCCAGTTCCATCCAGAACGAATGCGACGATCCAGCCATGAGCGATCCTGTCCTTGCTCCCATAGCGTTCTCTGATCCACTGGCTTGCTTTGGTAAGGTTTGAATTCTTGTCATGCCAAATGTCGACGTATGCATTGTCGCAGCCACAGACGCGTGTTCCATTAAAGGGGATGTGACACCTTCGTAATGGGATTTGAACTGAGATAGCCATGTGAGGAGCCCTGCCGAGAACTGTTTGATCAAAGTTTCATTTGCCCCAGAACTTACCGTTCGCTGAGAAAAAAAGAAGAAATTCACGGCCTGCCTTCCGCTCCTCCCCGAGGTGGTCACGTGTTATGAGTTGAAGTTGGAAACGTGACGTAATGCTCGGGCCCGCTGCGCGAAAACACATTTTGCTTTCGCCTCTTAAAAGCATGTGCTAAACGTGTATCCGGCACTGGTGACTACAAATGGGCATAACTTTCTTCAATGACCAGTTTGAGATGTGAAATATGTTTTACGGTTCATTGGAATGCAATGTGCGCACTTATGAGTAAAAGTTACATCATTGAAAAGCTGAGAGCCTGTTGATTCCAAATATGTGAAAAATTTTATGCGTCCTTCTAGGGCTATTTGAGTAATTTTCTGTTTTGTTTTGTTCAAAACACCCAGGAATCTTTCTGGCCTCCTCATCCCGGACATTATGCTTTCGGATACCAGCTGAAAGCTCAAAAATCTATAAAAAATAGCCGATCTCAAATTCAAGCGTCTCGTTTGGATTTCGAGTATTTGCTCTTTCAATGAGTCGAAACACGGATATGTGGATGTAATATGTTAAGAAAAATAGCCGAAGCCGATAAGTGTCACTTTGGTTCCGAATAGTTTCCCCTTTTCGCTAAACGCGCTTCATCTGTATTCTTATTCATTTGTGGCGCAAATCAAAGAGGTTCAGTGCGACAAGAAACGTTACAAAATCGCACGCCGATTTGAGGGCATGCTGACGGGATAATTTTTTTAACTCTTTCAGAGGAAAATAAAATAAAACGAGTTATCAGGCTTATTAGCCATGTGTCAGCAGAAATAAGGTCACATCTATTATTTTCAATAATGATTTCTCCTAAAACTACTAGTCTTTAATTTCACCAAAGTGAAATTTACCTCTTTAAATGGAGATGGCACATTGGTGCAATTCCTGACTGTAGAGGATTTAGGGGCAGTTTGTGCTGAAAAATGGCGATATTTCGTTTTATTTCGCTTTTCCCTGTTAGCAATGAGAAATCCCCAAATTAGTGAGACGTCAAATGGGTGTATTAACACGCGCATTGACGCGGGTCTGAGCCACCTTCGCCTTGCCGGGGAGGGGGTTGGGTACCCCCTTAAGATCTTGAGAACCGCGCTAGGTAGCGAAAAACGGTAAACGGCGTTGGGTGGGCCATCCACTTCTCCATCGAAAATATTTGAACAATTTTTATGTCAGGTCTCATTTAAGGTCACTAGAGGTCAAAACATGCCGTATTAGGGATAACATGTAAATTGTTTCGGAAATTACATCTCAACAAGTAAAGATAGAGCAAAACGATTTGAACTATATGAATCCTCACAGCAAGCCGAATCGAATGATATATAATATGACCTTGATAGGTCAAATTAATAATTTGACCTTACCTAAGGTCAGGTCAAGGTCAAATTGGGCAAAATGCATATCATTATAACCACAATGACGAGAAAAATATAATGCAGTTAAAATAAACGCATAAACGCTCTGTTCATTGCTAAGTTATTCAGTTAAAACCATGTTCCATGTATTTCCAATGCAGAGGCCGTAGCTTGTACCTGACCTTAGGTCATCGATATCAAAAATACCGGAGCGTGTTTTAGAGAACTCGGTGGGGCCATTATGTGATATGAGTTTCAATTGGATAAATTTACCCTGTTACGACTTGTGCTATCTTAAACTTTTTTTAGGTCAGGGCACTTGACCTGTACTGGTGACCTGACCTGAAATGACCTAACCTTAAAATTTTGACAAAAGTTGTAAAAACGATGAGGGAAAAGTTATGCCAAGTACGGCGGCGCTACGCGCCGCCGTTTTGACGTTATCTCCGAAAAACCCTAGGGGGCGGGTACCCGCCCCCGTCAATGCGCGTGTTAACTGGCAAAGCCTTGTGCTGGATTGAACCAGTTTCAGTTGCGTCAATAATGAATACGGTTACAAATTAAACGTTGTTTTATGAAAAGAGGTAACCATTAGGGACAAAAGTGGCACTTATCAATTTTTTCTACTTTTGTTGATCAATTGCAACATCTGTAACACGACGGAATGGTAAACGCATAAAAACAAATACCACGGATATGGTCTGACGCAGACCGTCGGCGTCAGAAGTTGAACGGTGTTCAACTCTTGCTGCAACGCATAGCAACGTTCTGCGACGCGTTGCAGCAGTACGTTGGGGTGCCCTAACCAAAAGTGCATGACGCTGCAGTAGATCGGCGACCTGCAACGCGGTTCAAATGTCAGGACTCCGTATCATTGTCCACCCGCACGCGGTTCCAACTTCAATTGGCTCATTCAATCACAGGCAAGAAACGCGTACATGATTTCATTAATCAGCACGACGTCATTGTTCAGATAAGTCGATGAAAGTGTTTTCTATAATAAAGAGTTCACTGTGTAAAACACTGGTCCGTCACCAGATTTCTGTATTTCAGACATACACAGAACAGCGATGAAGGGGAAAGGAAAGAAAAACAGCGCCACAGAATGAGCTTCAAGCTCAATATTCCACGACAGAGACGGCGGATTCCATTTTCGAGAAGTGGTGCAAGATTTTCTGGAGGGGGCGCCTTCCTCCCCAGGGGGCGCCATCATCTCTTGGGGGGCGCCTTTGCTATCCAAGGGCGTTCTGCAGAAACTCTTTGGACTTGGCCTGCGAGGCCACTTGGGGTGGCTTATTTCTAATATTCCGAAAAATAGGTATTGTAGATTTCGCGTAAACTCAGTCGTATCGGATTCGTATCAGCAACAGAATAGCATAGCCCAGGATTCTGTGATTTTCATAGCCTTGTTTGCAGTTATGACCAATGATATTGCAGGCACTTCCCGCAAACATACGTCGTGGGCAATTCCAGCACCAATCGACCAAGGCCTACACGGTACCTCTTCGATTTTCTTTAAAATGAGCATATAGGGTTCTCATGGGCCCCAAAGCCGAATCTGAGAGTTTTAGCTCGATCGGAGTAAAACTTTAGAAGTCTCAGGCATTTTTTGAAAATCTGCTTACAGTGCATTTTTTTAGGTGAGCACAAAACCCTCAAATGCTGATGAATTATGCAATAAAGATACATTTCCTTATTTAAAATGAACCAAAAACTCGAATCTGAAGTCCGTTTGACCCTAAGTCACTTGTGAAAAAATTTATGATTTGACCTTGACCTAAGGTCATATTCCAAATTTGCTGGTACACCTTTTTCAAAATGGAATGTCTCAAATTGAAGATTAAACTGCTTTCCGTCCAATAAAATAGGTTACCACATCCGTTTTTTATATCTACTTGTGTTTTTAACACGCACAGTGGAGGGTGGTCTGGCGTCAACACGTAATGAAGGGGGTCCCGAAATGCCTCCCCTAAGATCTCGCCAATTAAGAGGGTTAGGAAAACGCATGTTCCGGAATTTGTGAGGCCTGTTAACTGTTTTATTTGAGCTCAATTGTATGGACATATATCTATATCTTTAGGTCATAAATGTCAAATGTATGTACGTCATACCGGACACCTTTAGCGAAGTGCCGTGGTTATACGGGAAAAATCGCGAAACGTTTGAAACATATAACAGTGATATATTGAAACAGTGATATCGAAACATATAGCAGTACGGTGACAGTGGACATCCTCACGTCAACGGAGCCCTGTAGAGGAGTTAGTGAGTTAGTTAAGGGCTTTTTATAAGGCGTTCTGTGCAAGGCACCTTTGCCCGCCTCTAAAGTCCCTGTAGAGGAGGAGGTTAGGGAGTATTTATACTCTTTTGACTCCGTGCAAATGGCTTCTGAAGATATTACGTTTAAAGAATGGTCAAAATCAGAGAGAGAATCGACGCTTTCGGATTGCGTGGATAATATAGAGCGATTTGTTGATTCCCTGAGTGAGAAGGTATGTAATCTAACCCGTCACCACTACATCTCTAAGGCTCAAGTGTATTATATAGCAAACTGGAAGGAAAAGGCACCAAAGAGGAAGGCGTAGCCATCGATGACTTATCAGAAAATTATACATGTACCGCGCAAAATGCTGCTCAGTTGTATCACTGGTCTGCAAAGCAGGTGACTGCACACCCTTTTGTTCCATACTGGACTGAGGATGGAGTCCGGTGCAGTAGAAGTTGTTTTTTCTTCAAGTGACGACTTAAAGCACTCTCACGTCATGGTTCATACCCTGCAGCACAAACTCGTACCTTGGCTACGCACCCACATGCCAAGTTTGAAGAAAATACATTACGTATCAGACGCGTGCGGTGACCAATACAAAAACAATTTTCACTTTATCAATGCATGCTATCATCCAGATAGACTTTCAAATACCATGTGAATGGCACTTCTTTACTACCAGCCACGGGAAGAACGCCTGTGACGGAGTTGGAGGCAAAGTTAGAAGAAGAACAGCCCAGGTAAGCTTAAGGAGAGAAGAAAAGGATCAGATCTTGGATCCTCTATTGATGTTCTCTTTTCTGACGCAATACTTCGACACCACAACCCATTTCGAGTTTGTCAGTAGAGAGGAGGTCTTTGAAATGTCAAAACGACTGATACGGCGGTACAGCTCGGCGTTGAAGATCAAGGGCACCCAACGGTTTCATCGTTTCACACCCATAAACCTGAACACCATGCAGGTGCGAGAGCTCTCTGAAGACAGCGACGGAACCAGTGGCATATCTAGCCGGTCGGTTTGGGAGGAGCAAAGCAAAGTCAAAAAGGAAAAAAGAGAAGAAAACGTCACGCAGTGAAAAAATTGTGCTACAATAATATGACTTGACAGTAGGATTTGGGATATTTGAGCCAAAAGGCAAAAAACGTCACGGGGTGAAAAAGTAAAGGCTCAAGATACTTTGTTCTATCCAAGATCCAATATTTACACTGAACTTAACTGGTTCTGCTTGAAGTTGAGAGTTGAAGCACCGAAATTTTGCTTATAAATTAAAAAGGAGTCGGGGCATAAAGGAGGTCAACCGCTTGGGGGAGGGGGAAGGCAAAAACATAGTTTTGGGAGGATATTTCCATTTGGGGGACACATCGTTTTTGCTTCTCCCCTGGATCCGCCACTGGACGAAACAGAGCTGCCTACTGTGACAGCGTAAGGTCAGCTCAGCACAAAGACAGCTGATGGAGGCGCCAGCTCCCGTATTTCGGTGCATTGTTGCAAACCGGTGTCCGGTGTACATACATACATATTTTTTGCACGTGCTGACAAATGCTTGCTTCCTTTAACTTCAAGGAGAGTAAAATCGCGCAAAGATATCGTCAAGGAGAGAGTATTGCTATAGTTCTAACTCGCAAGTGGGAAATGTTTGCTTCGGTCCGATGCAGAAAAAAACTTAACGATTGCTTTATTTGGCTTTCACCAGACTTCTAGCACTGTTCCTATTGTATCACCATTTTGTCCCACTACATGTCCAATATACTGTCGAAGCCTCAGCGACGAGTTATTGTCATCCTTTAAAACACTGTGATGAGCATTAACACGCAGTCGGACAGGGCTTAAGCATAATTGCCCGAGGTGGCCGGAAACTCTTCATGGCAGAAAAACAACATCGATGAGCGAGTTAATTTTGGAAAGAATTTTGAAAATATGTCCTCTATGTTTACGTACTGACTGACCTATAAGCTTACAAAATCAGACATATATTCCTAAATAGCCATAATCTGCGGTCACATAAGCATCGCCACTGGAAAAAGGGGGGCCAGTCAAGCTTCAACCTGATGCTGACAAAAACCTTTCCACGATAGGACCAGAAACTGTTCAAATTTTGGCTCCTCGTTGCTTTCTGCAGCGGCTGTTTATGCAAATTTCAGGATTTCTCCCATTTTGACTGAGGTAAGTAAACTTTGGGCCAAAAGTGGGGAGAGAGGGCCAGGCCCCCTGGCCCCCTTTTCCGACGCCTATGTGCGGTCACGCCAGTTCAAATGAATTGCAGACCTAGCTGTGCGATGAAAACGTAGTATCATCAGGGATGTATGTTAAGATCACTTCACTAGATCATAGGTCACAGACCAAGGTCATATACACATTATCGCAATTGTTGATCCTAGAGCTTACGGTCTCACATGACGTTCCCTGGCAATACGTGTATGATGTTTTGATGTTACAGATGAGGTTACTGAATGCTAAGTTCCAGGTCAAAGGCCAAAGACCGTGGGTCACGGTCAAACTCATTGATTGCCTAATGGTTGCTTCTTTGCAAGCTTCAACGTATGTGCATCCATTATGGAAATATCTCACATTGCGGTGTCATTGGTCAATTACCTTGACCGACCTCCACCGCATCGCAGACTCCAACAGCCGTACTGGGAAGATCTTGGACGAAATTTATAAAAAACAAGACTTTATGGGCAAATAAAATTTGACCCTTTTGGCCTTTTCTCAAACCCGGTTTGGCCTTTTTCCGTCGAAAAAAACTCGTAGTTCTGGGCAGCATCTCTAATCTTTAGAATATGAAATAGCAAAAATTAGGAGACTTTTTTAACACTAGCACGTGTAAATTTTATTAACACCTCCCTCCAAATGGGGGTTTGATCCCCCGAAGACATTATAATGGCCAGCACAGTAAAATTCCCCCCCCACTGAGTTTTCCTTAAAAAATGCTCTGCTTTCCTCTCCAGGGGGCGCCTTTCCTATCTATGGGTGCTTATTCTTTCTAGAGGGGGCGCCTTTTCTCTCGGGGGGGGCGCCTTTTGCTATCCAGGGGTGCCTGTGCTAACTAGGAGGCGCATATGGTATCCAGGGGCGCCGTTGATCTTCTTCGGAGGCGTCTCTGCTGATCAGGAGGCGCCTGCGCTATCCAGGGGCGCCTATGCTATCCAGAGGCCCGGATCCTTTACTCAGGGGGCGGGGGCGCCTTTTGCTGTCTAGGGGTACCTGTGCTAACCAGGGGCGCATATGCTATCCCGGGGTGCCGTTGCTCTTCTTTAGGGGCGCTTCTGCCGTCCAGGGGTGCCTATGCTATCCAGAGGGTGTCTTCTGTCCATGGAGCGCTTCTGCCATCTGGGGCGCTTTTAGTATCAAAGGGCGTATTTGCTGTTTTGGGGGCGCCTATCCTATCCAGAGGGCGCCCCTGCTGTCCAGGGAGCGCGATTGCTATTCAAGGGAGCTTATGATATCCAGAGGGGCGCCTTTGCTCTATGGGGGGCGCCTCTTGGTGTACAGGAGTGCCTGTGCTAACCAGAGGGCGCCTATGCTATCCAGGGGCGTCGTTAATCCTCAATTGGGGGTGCCTTTTTCTGTCCAGGGGCGCCTCTGCTATCTAGGGGTCGCCTTTGCTATCCAGAGGGGCGCCTTTACTCAAGGGGGTGGGCGCCTTTTGCTGTCCAGGGCGCAGCTTTGATGTCAGGGGGCGCCATTAATATTTGAAAGTGTATTTTATTTTACACAGAGGGTACTACCTCTTCAGACAGGCGATGTGTCTGATTTTCTCTTGACCGGCCGGGGGCGCCGGCCAAATTCGGGGGTGCCACCCAAATCCGTGGGGGCCTCACCGGACGAGGTCAAAACCAGGTGTTCAAAAATATACTTTTGTACACCATAATTTTTTCAAGGTGTGCAACTGCACACCCTGTCCCGCGGAATCCGCCGTCCCTTCCATCCCTGCTCATCAGGGAGCGCCTTTGCTATTCAAGGGAGCTTATGCTATCCAGAGGGGGTGCCTTTTCTTTATGGGGGCGCCTTTTGGTGTACAGGAGTGCTTGTGCTAACCAGAGGGCGCCTATACTATCCGGGGGCGTCGTTACTCCTCTACTGGGGGCGCCTTTTTCTATCCAGGGGCGCCTCTTGTTGTCTAGGGGGCGCCTTTTCTTTCCAAAGGCGCCTATGCTATCCAGAGGGGCGCCTTTACTCAAGGGGGGGTGCCTTTTGCTTTCCAGGGCGCAGCTTTGATGTCAAGGTGCGCCATTTATATATGAAAATGTCTTTTCTCACAGAGGATCCTACCTCTTCAGGTAGGCGGTGATTAGGCCTGATTTTCTCTGACCGGCCGGGGGCGCCAGCCAAATCCTGGGGTGCCACCCAAATCCGTGGGGGGCGGGCGGGGCCTCTCCGGACTAGGTCAAAACCAGGTGTGCGAAAATATACTTTTGTACACCATCATTTTTCATGGTGTGCAACTGCAGACCCTGTCCCGCGGAATCCGCCGTCCCTGCCGCCGTTGCCCTGGGGGTCTCTCCAGGAGGCACCTCTGCTCTCCAGGGGGCGCCTTTCTTATCCAAGGGCGCCTATTTTATCCAGGGGGCGCCTTTTCTCTGCGGGGGGGCGCCTTTTGCTGTCCAGGGTGCCTGTGCTAATCAGGGGGCGCATGTGATATCTAGGGGCGCCGTTTCTCTTCTTCGGAGGCGCCTCAGCTGTCCAGGAGGTGCCTACGCTTTTCAAGGGCGCCCATGCTATCCAGAGGGGCGCCTTTACTCAAGGGGGAGTGCCTATTGCTTTCCAGGGCGAAGCTTTGATGTCAAGGTGCGCCATTCATGTATGAAAATGCCTTTTTCACAGAGGATCCTACCTCTTTAGGTAGGCGGTGATTAGGCTTGATTTTCTCTGACCGGCCGGGGGCGCCGGAAAAATCCGGGGGTGTCACCCAAATCCGTGGGGGGCGGGGGGCGGGGCCTCTCCGGGCTAGGTCAAAACTAGGTGTGCGAGAAGATACTTTTGCACACCAACATTTTTCATGGTGTGCAACTGCAGACCCTGTCCCGCGGAATCCGCCGTCCCTGCCGCCGTTGCCCTGGGGGGTCTCTCCAGGAGGCACCTCTGCTCTCCAGGGGGCGCCTTTCTTATCCAAGGGCGCCTATTTTATCCAGGGGGCGCCTTTTTCTCTGCGGGGGGCGCCTTTTGCTGTCCAGGGGTGCCTGTGCTAATCAGGAGGCGCATGTGATATCCTGGGGCGCCATTTCTCTTCTTCGGAGGCACCTCGGCCGTCCAGGAGGTGCCTACGCTATCCAAGGGCGCCTATGCTACCCAGAGGGGCGTCTTTACTCAAGGGGGCGCATTTTGCTGCCCAGGGCGCAGCTATGATGTAAGGGGGCGCCATTCATATATGAAAATGTCTATTTTTCACAGAGGATCCTACCTCTTCAGGTAGGCGGTAATTAGGCTTGATTTTCTCTGACCGGCCGGGGGCGCCGGCTGAGGCCGGGGGAGGGGGCGCCTCCCTGGACAAAGCCAAAACAAGTGGTGCAAAAAGATACTTTTGCACCACTTGAAAAAAATCGAGTGGTGCAACTGCACCACTTGCACCCCTGGAATCCGCCGTCCCTGTTCCACGATGTAAAGATTTGCAGCAGCTGACCTAAGATATATTTAGCACCTCAAGCTAAACTATCACCTCCTTCCTACTAAACTATCATTTAGTAGGAAGGAAGGCGGAACCAAAAAGACCTGTAAAATCGCAATCTCGGTAGAGGCACACAGAACAATGAACTTTAGGAAGGGCTTGGTCAGTAGTCAGGAGCTTAGAGGACTGTCTGAGGAAGAGATCGTGGAAGGACTTGAGGACTTCGGAGTTGTAGAGGTGCATAGGATTCGAAGGAAAAGTGGAGAAATAATGCTAGACACAGATACTTTGATACTTACCTTTGACACAGATGAATTACCGAAGCACATATTTGTGGGATACTCACGGGTCGGGGTGAGGCCTTTCGTGCCAAGCCCCATGCGATGTTTCATGTGCCAAAAGTATGGCCACACTGCTCGATCCTGCAAAGGCAAGCGTATTTGTGGAAAATGTTCATCCGCACACCACAGCACCGCTGAGTGTGATGCCGAAACACTGAAGTGTGCTAACTGCGGAGGCTCACACCAGGTAGCAGACCGCTCATGCCCAGAGCTCCTGAGGGAGAAATAAATACTGTCAATCAAGACCACACAACAGATAAGTTTTCGCGAGGCCCGAGAAGCATACGAGGCGTCCCACCCGCGGAAGAGTTACGCCCAGGTAATCTCTACAGGCATACCAAACCCCCCAAGGATGATCGCGGAGGAGGTCATCCGTTCCCTAACCGTGGCCGACTTTGTCCGCCTGGCGGGGAAGATGGGGCTGGTGTTCACACGCCGGCCCGCCGCCCCGGCACTTGAGCCGGAGACGGCACCTCCTCCGCGGCCCCCCTCACTGACGGACGGGGGTGGGGGCGCAACGACGCTCCCCTTTCCATCTCTTGGCCTCTGGCTCCTGCCGAGGCTGGAAGGCGGGGTTTCGTCCCCACTGATGGAGGAGCGGGGCTGTGCGGGACCACCCCCGCCCCCCAGCCCCCACCCCAACGCCTAGCGCTGGGGCAGAGTGTGAGCAGGGTTCAGCCTCAGCTCACCCCGACCCTGAAGGGTCAGACGGCTGGACAGTCGTCGGACAAGGAGGCAAGCCCTCCCCGCGGGGAGGCGCCGCATGCGGCCTCCCATCAAACCACCCGTTTGTGGTGCTGAATCAGCGCCCCCAACTGCAGCAATGCCGCCGCCACAGGCCCGATCAGAGACTGAGCCACCGCCAACAGCTATCGCCCAGACTCCTTCGTCGACGGTGGCATCGGTCAGAAAGAACTTTGAAGCTGCTTCGCGGGGTAGGTCCCCAGTTAAACGACCGGCAGGGAGCCCTCCCGACCACCCCCAGACCTCGCGAGCTCGCGGTACCTCGCTAGAAAGCGGACGAGGCCGCGGTCCGGTACGTAACCGGCTCGGTGGGACCTTCGCGGCACCAGCCAAGGGTCCTTCCGGGGGCACTGGCCCCCCTGGAAGGGTTAGGTCGGCACATCTGCTTAGTAAGCCCGTTTCTGTTTTAATTTTTTACTGGGTGGACATAAGCTGCACCCCTTCCTTACCACCTTCCTCATGAACACCTTTATACAGTGGAACTGCCGTGGGGTTCGGACAAGTGCTGAGGATCTGCGAGTTATTATAAGAGACCATGGACCAGCAGCAATATGCCTGCAGGAAACAAAATTGTCACAAGAGACTCAATTTTCCCTCAGAGGTTACCGCACGTACCGAAAAGACATGCAACGCAACCCAGTCGCCTACGGCGGCGTTCTTTTAGCAGTAAATCACAATTTACCAGCAAAACAGATCCTACTCCAGACACGGCTACAAGCTATTGCAGCGCGCATATGCTTCAATCGACGGCAGATTACATTATGTTCCGTCTACCTGCCCCCTGGGGTAGACCTGCCCTCGCCGGAATTAAATATGCTCATGTCCGAACTACCACCCCCAATCCTTCTCATGGGGGATTTTAACGCGCACCATACTGCATGGGGGTGCGAAGGTACAAACACTCGGGGCCGCCACCTCGAGCGTTTTATTCGAGATGAGAATTTATGTGTCTTAAACACAGGAGAACCAACACATTTTACCACTCCATCTGGTCGCGAATCAGCTTTAGACCTGAGCATTTGCAGCCCTCAACTGGCTGCTACATTTAGCTGGTCAGTAAACAGTGACTCAATGGGAAGTGACCACTTCCCTGTTTTTGTGATCTGTGACGGTGCACCTGTTTTAGGCACGAGACCGCAACGGTGGAAGTTTAAAAACGCAGATATGTCCCTGTTTAATTCTCTCGTAGATGATTACGTAGAGAATATGTCGGCAGGAGAGCCACTCACAGTGGACGAGTTTTCGACCATACTCCGAGACGCAGCCCATGCCAATATCCCCCGAACATCAAAATATCCGCAGCGGCCACCGGTTCCGTGGTGGAGCGAGGATTGCCGGAACGCTATTCGTAAACGACGACGTGCCTACCGACAGTTTAAACGAAACTCCACGCTATACAACTTAAATATCTATAGACAGGCCAGAGCCGCCTGCAGACGCACCATAAAAGCTAAAAAGAAGTCTTGGAGGGAGTATGTAAGCAGACTGAATAGATGTACACCATTGCATAGGCGTAGGAACCGGGGGGCCAGGGGGCCACTGGCCCCCCCCACTTTTCTGTGATGAGCCCCCTGCAACGGAGGTAAGAATATCAACAACTGTAATATCAAGCGAGAAACTCAAACTGGCCCGATAGCTTGCCCCGGAACCCCGTTAAACTTACCTCTGCCCCTAAACTAAGTTGAGGTCCTATGAGTTGATTTTAAGGTCTCCTGAGCTTCTCGGGGCCCCTGAACTGGCCTCTGATGCCATACGAGCTAATCTGGGCTCTTTGAGCTGAACTGAGCGCCCCTGAGATGGTTTGGGCAGCATGAACTGTTCTAGGATGCCTAAACTGAGCTAGGAGCCGTAACCTTGAACAGGGCCCCGTGAGTTGGCCAGAACCTATATCCACCAACCTGGGGGGCCCATGAGCTGAGCTGGGACCGTGAGGTTAATATTGTCCCTTGAGCTAATCTGGATCCCCTGTGATGCAGAGAAGACCCTAAACTTATCTGAGGCCCCTGCACAGGAATAGGGCCCCTGCTCTAAAATTGGGTTATAAGCTTTAATTGAAACCCTGGACTGTTCTGAAACCCCAATATGCCGGCAAGGGCCCCTGGATGATCCATGCCCTTAAGCTTATCTGGTCATCAGAGCTAATATGGGCCTCTGTGTTGAACTGAGGGCCCCTGAGATGATCTGGGACCCCTATAAGGCTTAACAGCCACTGACCTGGCGGCCGTGAGCTTGAATGGGTCCCTTGAGATGTTTGGGGGGCACCCGAGCTTGGTCTCAGGAGGCCCCCGATAATCGGTATCGAGGGCTCCAGAGTACCGAATATTGATCTTGGGGGACCCATGTGCTCAGTCTCAGAGGGTCCCGAGCTTGGCCTCAGGGCCCCCGAGCTTGGTCTCAGGGCCCCTCCTCCCCGAGCTCGGTCTCATGGGCCTTTCGATATTGGTCTCACGGGCCTTTCGATTTTGGTCTCAGGGGCCCCCGAGCTTGGTCTCAGGGGCCCCGAGCTTGGTGTCTGGGGCCCTCCGAGTTTGGTCTCAGGGAGCTCCCGAGCTTGGTCTCAGGGGGCCCTTCGAGTTTGGTCTCAGGGCCCCCGAGCTTGGTCTCAGGGCCCCCCCCGAGCTTGGTGTCAGGGAGCCCTCCGAGCTTGGTCTCAGATAACCCCCGAGCTTGGTCTCAGGGCCCTCGAGCTTGGTCTCAGGGGACCCCCGAGCTTGGTCTCAGGGATGTCCCCAAGCTTGGTCTCAGGCCCCCCCTCTCCCCGAGCTTAGTGTCAGGGGCCCTCGAGCTAGGTCTCAGGGGGGCATCCGAGGGCATCTGATGCAAAAGGCTGACCGTATGCAATGGAAAACACGAGCATTGGTCTCGGGGGGGGCCCTGATCTTGGTCTCAGGGGGCCACCGAGCTTGGTCTCAGCGCCCCCGAGCATTGTCTCAGGGGCTCCGAGCTTTGTCTCAGGGGCCCCGAGCTCGGTGTCAGGGGCCCTCCGAGCTTGGTCTCAGGAAACGCCCGAGCTTGGTCTCAGGGGACCCCCGAGCTTGGTCTCAGGGGCCCTGATCATCGGTATCGAGGGCTCCAGAGTACTGAAAATTGATCTCGGGGCCCCCCTGAGCTCGGACTCACGGACCTTTCGATCTTGGTCTCACGGGCCTTCCGATTTTGGTCTCAGGGTGCCCCAGAGCTTGGTCTCAGGGCCCCCCGAGCGTGGTCTCAGGGGACCCCTGAACTTTGATTCAGGGGCCCCGAGCTTGGTCTCACGGGCCTTCCGAGCTTGGTCTCAGGGGGCCCCCGATCATCGGTATCGAGGGCTCTGGAGTACCGAATATTGATCTCGGGGGCCCGTGAGCTTGGTCTCAGGGGCCCCGAGCTTGGTCTCAAGGAACCTCCGAGCTTGGTGTCAGGGGGCCCTCGAGCTTGGTCTCAGGGAGCATCCGAGCTTAGTCTCAGGGTCCCCTCGAGCTTGGTCTCAGGGGCCCCCGAGCTTGGTCTCAGGGGTTCAGGGTCCCCCTCGGGGTGCCTCCGACTATTGATATCGAGGGACTCATGAGTGAGGCACGAGCATTGGCCTCATGAGACCCAGAGTTTGGACCCAGGGGCCCCCAGGCCTGGGTTCAGGACCGCTGAGCATCGGCATCAAGGGGCTTCAGAGTACCAAGCATTAGTCTCGGGGAGGGGGGGCTCGAAATATTGATCTTGAGGGCCCCGGAACATCGGTGTCGAGTTACTCCTGAGAAAAGTGCGAGCATGGGTCTAAGGGTGCCCCTGAGCCTGTAAGTGGGACCCCGAGCTTGGTCTTAGGACCCCCCGGTCATCAGTATTAAGGGGCTCCGGAGTTTGGTTTAGGGGAGCAATTATTTTAGGGGCCTCCAAATGGTGATTTCGGAGAGCCCCCGAAAGTGTGGACGCAGTGGTGTAGCCAAGGGGGCCCTAGGCGTCCGCAGACCCCCACCCCTTGGGCCAATCTGAACCACTGCAAAGGATTCTCTGATCACGTGGCCCCCAGAGTTAGTCTCAGGGGCCCCTGAAGATTCGTTCTCAGGGCGTCCCGAATCGGCCTCACGGCCCCCGCCCTCAGAGTTGGTCTCAAGGCCCCCCGAAAGTAGATTTCGGGGGCCCCTGAGGAGTTGGTATCAGGGGCCCCAAAAGTCGGTTTCAGGGGCCCCGGGAGTTGTCTCAGGGGAGGGGGCCGAGCTAGTCTCAGGGCCCCCCTCGAGAGTGGTTCTCAGGGCCCTGCAACAGTCTATTTCAGGGGGGCCCCTGACAGTCAGTCTCAGAGAACCCCAAGAGTCGGTCAAGGGGACCCCAAGAGTCTGTCTTAGGGGACCCCGAGATTCGGTCTCGGGGTCCCCTGAGAGTTTGTCTCAGAGAACCCCAAGAGTCAGTCTCAGAGCACCCTAAGAGTCGGTTTCAGGGTGCCCTCATAGTCTCACGGGTTTCCCTCTCAGGAGTCAATATTTAGTTTCAGGTGGCCCCGAGAGTTAATCCGGGGGTCCGAGGGTTAGTCTAATTTGATCCGCAGAGTGCTGGTTTCAGGGGGCCCCAGAGGGGTAATTTTGGGAGCCCTCGAGATTTAGCCTCAGGCTGTACCCCCCCCGAGTTTTGGTATAAGCGGCCCCAAGAGTCAATCTCAGGGAGCACCCAAAAGTTAGTCTCAGAGGGCTCCCGGTTGTCAGTCTCAGAGACATCCGAGAGTTCCTCTCGGGGTTCTGAGAGTAATTTCCAGAGGTGCTCCCGATTTTTGGTCTCACGGGCCCGTAGTTAGCCTCAGGCCCGCGAGAGCTAATCTGGAGCCTCCGAAAGTCAGTCTCAGGAACGCCAAAGACTCAGTCTCAGAAGTGATTCCACCCCCCCCGGTGTTTGTCTCAGGGGCGCCCTAGAGTAAGTCTCAGAGGGCTGTCGGAAGTCATTCTCAATCCCCCTCCCCCACCCCAAAGACAGCCTCAGGGGACCCCAAGAGCTAATCTGGATGGCCAGGATAGTCAGTCTCAGTCCCCCTCCCTCCAGAGCAAATCTGGGGGGCGCAATAATTAGTCTCAGAGGTTCTGCAGATAACTAATCTCAGGAGCCACGAGAGATTCTCAGGGGCCCCCGTTTTGATCAAGAGGCGCCATGAATCGGTCTCAGAGAGCCCTGAGACCTAATCGGGAGAGCGGACGAAAATTTTCTTTGTGAGTGCCGACAAGTGCTGGTCTTAGGTGGCCCCAGAGCTCAAATAAAAATTTTCAAAATCATATGCCTCGGAAAAAATGTATCTACCTCTATTGCGTACTAAAAAAGACAACTTGAAACATGTCGATCAGGCACCATTATCGAAGGAAAGACAAAAATTGATCTAATTTTACCATAAGAGCAAATCAAACAGGGAATTTGGCACTTCAGTCAATTTTTAATCTATTAGCTTAACACCAATAACTCCATTCCTAGATATTCTGAAATAAACAACTTTCAAATATTTTCGTAGGAAACCAGACAAACAAGGGTTATGACAGAAATTGATGAGCATAATCCCAAAAGGAAAAATAGGCATGAAAGGTTGAAAATAATAACAGAGTAAGCCAAGGTGATAGATATCTTGGGCACCTTTTGTCTTGGTAATTTGCTCGTTTACAAGATAGCAAGGGTAAGAAAGTAACTGGACCTCAACAGGATCCGTTGACAGAATAGAGGTTAAGTAACGTTCGGGGCACACTGCCATATTCCTTGTATTTTTATTCATTTTTTTCCGTTTCTTTGGAAATTTCCTGATTAAAGAATTCATGGATTCGACACCGGGAAATAATTGCTAATCATTTCCCGTAGATTATTTCTTCGTACTCAAAACGACTGACCTCCAATAACTTCATGTCTGATTACCCGAGTGAATTGAGGTACACTCAGGTTTAACATCATGCGCGCATCAACATTGACCTTCCCGCAATATGGCACAAAGCTGTTATTATAGCCACGCCACCATATAAGGTATGGGCCATCCTTAATATTTGGTGACCTTAGTTTACCAACACTTGGTCGGATCGAAAAAAATCAAGCTATAAACAAAATAAGAATAAATGCTTAAAAAGGTACAACAAAATTTCCTTCGTGTGAATGTTATAATGTTAAAATACTATACAAAAGATATAGGAGATGGGCCCCGGTTACTAAAAGGACCCCCAGCCTGGGGCCCCCCGACGGTAGTCGGACCCCTCCTTGGCCGATCCTGGCTACGCCACTGTGTTTTGAGACTCTATATCAGCCACCCCCCTGAGCCTAGCTGGGGCCCTGAGCTAATCTGGGTACCGCTGTGCTTAACTGGGGCCTCTGATCTGGTATGTGGGCCCTGAACTCTTCTAGGGTCCCTGGGCTAAGCTGGGGCAGTGAGCTTGAATGGAGCCCCTGAGCTGGTATGAGAGGTGGACCCTATATTAGCCGATCTGGGCCCCTGAGCTGAGCTGGCCTGTACTGAACAGCCCTGAGCTGGTCTGGGGCCTCTGAACTGTTCTAGCATCATTGAGCTAAGCTGGGATCCGTGAGCTTGAACAAGTCCCTTGAGCTGTTTTGAGACCCTGCATAAGTCGACCTGGGGACCTCCGAGCTGAACCGGGCCCCTAAGCTAATCTGGCACCCTGCGCGAATCTGGAGCTCCCCTGTGATGAGCTTCTAGGGGTGCTGTGCTTATGTAGGGTCCCTTGATTAGCTGGTCCCGAGGCTAATGCACTGGTTTGGGCCCTTGAGCTGACTGATCTGGGTTCCTGAGCCATGGTCTGGACTTTGGGGCCCTCCGAGATAATTTGGCGGCCCCTGGGCGGCATAGGCATAGGAACCGGGGGTCAGGGGGATACTGCTTCCCCTTTTTGAGGTGGGCCCCCGCAACGAATATACAAATATCAGCAACTGTAAATAGAACAAGAAACCCAAACGGCCCCGATAGCTTGTCTGGGAACGTTCAAGTTCGGTAGTACGCTGCCTGCAAGCCCCTGGAGGAGGAGCGATTCGTAAAAAAGCCAAGGCACCTACTACCCGAGTGTTTCCAAATGAGTCCCGAGAACTGGGCCCAATCAAACTCCATTCCATATCAATCCCAACACAAAATATGAATCGGACACGGACCCCACACTAAATGCCGAGCAACAGTCGTCCCTGAGCCATCGAAAGGCGCGACGTCTTTCGATGCCAGGGTTATATGGCGTCGCCAACTCTTTCCCTGTTGGGAGGGGTTTCTTGGGAGTCAAATTGCTCCTTGCACATGGAATCTGCCGTGCCTTAAACCCGAGTTGGTCGCGTGGAAAGCAAGGTTGCTAACCACTATAACACCATGCCCACACCTCCACAGCATCACAAAGCTGGCCATCAAGTACCTACATTGCACTTGCAGTCATGCTGGAACTCTGCATTTTAGGCATCAAAATATAGCTAGGCGTATTTATTGCGACCAGCCTTTACCTAAATCAATCTCTAATGATGGAAAGAATAGATCCGTAATAACCTACATAAATGTTCCCATTTTCGTCCTTAAATAAGCAAATACAAGTTGATTAGGCATAGCAAAGTGAGGCTATTTGGTATCAAAGCATTGTCTGTAGTCGTTTAACCCATTAACGCCCGCACCTACCTCCAGCTTTCAGATTGGCGAAACAAATGTGTTCCTATGTTTAAAATATGCCAAATAAGATGTTCCTAAAGTTTTAAACCGATACCGCTTTTAGATTCTGAGATATGACACCGGACAAAAATGACCCGCTGGGCGTTTGGGACATCGGCTGGCACGATGCGGCCGGCTCCTGGGCGGCGCAGTCACCGCACTCAGCGGCCGGATGCGCATCGCTTTTACTGCAGTTTTGTGAAGTGTTTTTATTTCCTCTTGCATATTGGTCATGGTTAAATGTTTAGACATTTTATGCTCTCCAGGTTTAATTATAGACAACACTAGTCGCATATTTGCAAATAGTATACAACAGCGGCTAACCTAGACTGATGATTTGCGGGGGATGGACTAAAATTGTTAAAATCACAGTATTTTAAGAATATCTTAGTATAGTATAGCATAGTAATATTAAGAATATAAGGTGAATATCAAAGGTTTTGGGAAACCATTTCTTTTTCCCTTCCCCCTTCCTCCTCCGTCTCCCAGACTTCGTGACTGACGCTCACTGAGCTTTCAACGAGTACTTAATCGTAATATTCAGCATACAGATGAAAAGTTTTGAAAATTCAATCCGATATCTCCCCCTACGCGGTGTACATTAGCTTGACTAATCTCGAAATCTCCAAACGGGTCCATTTCCATCTTTCCAACTTTTCTTTGGAGCAAGGAGCGCGTTCAATAGTTGCATTAATGTGAACCTCCACATTTCCAGGCACGCCGCTGGCCATTGTAACGCCGGTCAGCGCATCGTCTTTTTCATCCTCATGACTAATGTATTTTGTGATGGCATACTCATGATATGCACCTGATCCGCTCTGCTATCTTGCGCATTTAAAACAACTTATTTTGCTTCTTTTCCTGAAAAACATTTGATCTGTGGCATTGCTAACAACTATGCTTTCGATATATTTATGTCTCCAAGGCTTGATATTTCTTCTCGACCCAGGATGGGTTCTGGATGGTTTAACACGCGCATTGACGGGGGTCTGAGCCACCTTCGCATTGACGGGGGGGCGGGTACCCGCCCCCCTAAGATCTCGAGAACCACGGTAGGTAGCGAAAAACGGTAAACGGCGTTGGGCTGCCCATCCACTTCTCCATCGAAAACATTTGAACCATTTTTTTTGTCAGGTCACATTTAAGGTCACGAGAGGTCAAAACATGCCCGCCATAGGGATAACATGTAAAATTCAGTTTTTCGGGTATTACATCTGAACAAGTAAAGATAGAGCAAAACGACTTGAACTATATGAATCCTCTTAGCAAGCCGAATCGAATGATATATAATTTGACCTTGCTAGGTCAAATCAAGGATTTGACCTGACCTGAGGTCAGGTCAGGGTCAAATTATATAAAATGCATATCATTAGAACCGCAAAGCCCAGGCGAGTCTAATGCAGCTAAAATAAATGCTCTATCACCATCCGTTACTGAGTTATTCCGTAAAAACCATTTTTCCCATGTATTTCCAATGGAGAGGTCATGCCTCGTACCTGACCTTAGGTCATCGATATCAAAAATACCGGAACATATGTTAGAGAACTCGGTGGGGCCATTATGTGATATGAGTTTCAATCGGATAAGTTCACCCTGCTCCGACTTATGCTATCTTAAACTTTTTTTGAGGTCGGGTCACTTGACCTGTACTGGTGACCTGACCTGAGATGACCTAACCTTAAAATTTTCACAGAAGCTGTAAAAATCATGAGGAAAAAGGTATACCAAGTACGGCGGCGCTACGCGCCGCCGTTTTTCTACTATCTCCGAAAAACCCGAGGGGGGCGGGTACCCGCCCCCCGTCAATGCGCGTGTTAACACTGGCAATACAATCCAAGCCCTAGACAAAGTCTGTGGGAGACCAAAAATCCAGGCGGGTCTTGACCCCTCCCCTAACCCCCGGGATGCTCACTCATGGTAGTTTCACTTGACCAGAACCAAGCCGCAACAGTGCTAATTGCGTTTTAGACAGAAGTTATAGAACTTCCCATGCTTTCGCCCCTTTTAAACTGCACCATCTCGTCACAACAAACCAGCGCGGCGGCCGCGATAATTCCCAACTCATTTTGTTAGCTGGTCATTGGCTTTCAATCAGTGGTGGACACAAGGGGGCTAGGAAGGCTCAAGCCCCCCCTCCCACCGAAATGTCAGTATGCCTATAGTAAATGCATAACTGAGGGCTGTTCCGAGGCGGTGCGGGGGATGCTCGAGACCCCTAACCCCCTCCCCCACACCCAATGAAGTCTTCAATCCGCCACTGTTCCCTATCCTCTCTATCCACTACATACAATCCATCAAGAGGAAAAGAAAAGGCTCTGCTAGTTTAACATTAAAGTCATGCTAATGTTTCTTTAAGTTTTCAAAACCCTGAAAATTGTCTTTGACAACGCGTTCAGAAAATACTGAAACTATCTTGCATGTTTTCGTTAGAAATATTAGATAATCATTCCAAAAATAAGACAGACCCCGAAAACGTTGGGAAGCATTTCATGAACTCCAAAGTTTCCAAAGGTATCGACATTGCACTAAAAATCTTCAGATTTGATGAAAAGTCTCTAAACTGGCAACCCTGAATTAGCAGGACCCACAATGCCTCCATTTCCTCTAGGTAACATTATGCACCTAACCCACCAGACGGGAGGACAGGACACATCCTTTTCTTCCTTTTCAGCGGCCCGAAGATGTCCGCAACGCCCAGCGGGTCAGTTTTGTCCGCTTCATATTTGACGATGTCTCATGGCAAAGCCGTTCAAGAAAATCTTACTGTTTCTTCACCATCTGACTCCTAGTGGTCTTAGCTTAATGTCAATCATACAAATTCTTTTCGGCTTTCCATATGCTATTGTGAGAAACACAATTTGCAAAGCTATCTCACGTTGACCAAAACCTCGCCAAAATAAGTTCCACCAAAATCGTCCTATAAAAACCTAAGAATTTCAAATGCACTTGTATACCTTGCCCACGCTCTGAAACACACATACATATCATAAACATGAAGATCACTTCACTGGTACCGATTCTGCAGCCTGTCAAAGTCAGAGGACAAAAATGACCCGCTGGGCGTTAATGGGTTAAACAGTTCTTAATTTTGTAAATGTAATGAAAAGGGCCTAAACATCTGTAAATATAAAAACGCGCTCGTGGTATAAATGATTGAAATCCTCCAAAAAGCTTAAAAATGTATTTCGTATTTGAAAAGGGTCTAGGTAAAAAACAGAAAATGTTTTTTTGCGTTTTACTATGATTTATTACATCATAATAGGTACAACTCGAAATCATAGGGAAAAATTTAAATTCTCACTTTTCCATATATTGACATCCTTGTGTGCATGCATGCCTTATTACACTAAACGAGCTATCTAAAATTTTTAAAATTATGGGCCCCCGTAGACTGGGGCCCCCCTTGAGGTGGGTCCCCTCTAAGGTTGGCCCCCACTTTTCAAACCGTTCCTACGCCCCTGCACCATTGTCCCAGGTATTTGCCCAAATTCGCCGCATTGACGGCACGTCGGTCCCCACATATCTTCCAACACCAAACGTTTCTGGCAGAACAATATTCAAACCAGCTAAAGTGGCTAACTGTATAGGCAATGCGATTGCACAGCGCTGTAGCTCCTTGAGAGACGATAATACATTTATGAGACATAAAAACTTAGCCGAACAGAGACCTATAGACTTTACCACTACTGACACGCCATCTTATAACCAGCCGTTTTCGATGCACGAGCTGGTGGCAGCGATCCGTGCCCTTCGTTCTGTAGCTGAAGGACCAGATCTTATACATAATGATATGTTGAAAGCCTTGTCGCAATATGCACTGAGGGCACTGCTTGCCACATTTAATGTGATGTGGGAGTCTGGCGATTTCCCTCCGGCGTGGCGGGAAGCCATAGTGATTCCTATTCTGAAACCGGGCAAGTCTGGCTCAGACCCTTTACACTTTAGGCCAATATCGCTGACTTCTTGCATGTGTAAACTTTTCGAAAAAAATGGTGAATATGCGATTCATGTGGTATCTGGAAAGCCGAGGTATTCTCAGTAACAACCAGTGCGGTTTCCGCAAGGGCCGGAGCACGGTGGATCACTTGGTGTCTCTGGATACATCAGTGCGATGTGCGTTCAGAGAGGGGCGACACCTTGGAGCCGTGTTCTTTGACGCCATTGCCGCCTATGACACAACGTGGCGACATGGTATCCTGTTGAAATTGTATCAGTGTGGTATTCGTGGCCAGATGGGTCTTTTTATGAAGACCTTCCTGACTGATAGGACTTCTCGCGTCAGGATCGGTGGCATGTACTCCAATGCATTTTATCAGGAAGAGGGCATCCCACAGGGGAGCGTTTCAAGTATTTGTCTCTTCGCTTTAGCCATAAATGACGTCACAACATCCCTCCCATCATCCATACAGAGTTCCATATTCGTGGACGATATTGCAATATGGACAACATCTTCAACAACATCTTCACTATCACGTCAACTCCAGCTGGCCGTGAACCATCTGGAACGCTGGAGTAGTAAAAATGGATTATATTTTTCGACCGAAAAAACCGCTGGTGTTCATTTCTGTCGCAGGCGCAGGACCTGTCCGGAACCTATGGTATCGTTGCGCGGTAAAACTATCACTTTCCAACCGACCGCAAAGTTTCTCGGAGTAGCGTTTGATAAACGGCTGACATACAACGCACACATTAGGAATATACGTGACAAGTGTTTTAAATCATTGAATGCCTTGAAATGTGCATCTCGTCTATCGTACGGAGCGGACAGGAAGACACTTCTCATTCTCTATCGGTCTCTTGTTCGTTCCAAGATGGATTACGCCTGTTTTGTATACGATTCTGCGTCGGAATCAGCTAAACGCTGTTTAGATACGATTCACCATAGTGCACTCCGAGTGGCCACAGGTGCGTTTAGGACAACACCGTGCTCCAGCTTGTTGGTGGAAGCAAATGAACCACCTCTCGCATTGCGACGGCGCCTGCTCGGGCAGCGTTACGCCTGTAAGCTGGCTCAGTCTCCGTCACACCCAACATATAACGCAGTTTTCTCGCGGAACATGCTACGGCTGTTTGTGAACGTGCAAAGAGGAATCCCACTGGGCGTATGCGTCCAACGTTTCTCGGCCGAAAGTGGTATCCAGCCGAGTGTTGTGACTCATAGCGAGCTTTCAGACATCCCTCCTTGGGAACTTATCTGCCCAAAAACCGACATGACTCTCGCAGGGAAAACCAAATCCGATACTATCCCTACTGAATTTAAACAATTGGCGCTCGAACACATTGCACAGTATGCAGATCATGTGTCGTTCTACACTGACGGATCAAAAACTGATGTTGGAGTGGGATGCGCTTTTGTTACGGATACAGTAACAAGAAATTTCTCACTTTCATCTTTTGCATCGGTTTTCACCTCTGAACTCACCGCCTTGGATAGAGCTCTATGCTTTATCGAAGTTAGTGATGCCACGAAATACGTTATTTTCACCGATAGCCTTAGCAGCATTCAAGCTGTGAGTGGTTTCAACCCAAGTGATGGACTTGTTTTAAACATTGTCCTGCGCTTAACCCGCCTCGCCAGACTGGGAAAGTATGTAACACTCTGGATCCCAAGTCACTGCTGGATCCCAAGTCATGTTGGAATACAATTGAATGAAGTGGCAGACGCAGCGGCCCGACGTGCTTCCCGTAGGCCCTGCAGGCGTGCGCAACGAATCCCCGCTAGAGATTTGTACCCATATATATGTACTCACCTTCGCAATGTATGGCAAGAACAATGGAATGATATAATAAATAACAAGTTGAAAGTTATCAAACCCGAGATCGGTGAGTGGCCATCCTCGCTGCGGCCTAACCGCCGTGAGGAGGTGGCGTTGTGTCGATTGCGGACTGGCCACACGCTGGCCACTCACCGGTATCTGTTATGCGGCGAACCTCGACCACAATGTCATCGATGTGCGGCGCCCCTGTCGGTCCGACACGTGCTAGTCTCGTGCCCGGAATATGCTAGACACAGGTCTTTGCATTTTGGCGTGCACCGGCAGGAGTCCACACTTTTAGAATTGATCGGCCGTGACTCCAGTATGGTTGAACGGGTGCTGTCCTATCTTAGAGACATTGACTTTACGATGATATTTGATCCTGGTTAAAAGCGTGTGTTGTGGTAGTCAACCGCGCTGATAGGCGCCTGGCGCCGATTTGGCGGGTCCTCCCTTTCGCTCCGGGGCCTTTCAAGTCTCGGAGCTACGGGGAGGGCCTCCGTTAGACGTCGGGCTTGGGTCCGGCGTCTAGGCTGCCCTCGCGCCCCCGGGTCCCTGGGTCCGTTGGCGCGGGGTGGACGCCGGAAGTGATGCCCCGGCGCCCCGCGCCGGGCGCCTGCCGGCGCGGTAAACCTGTTTGAATCTGTGACCATGCATCCGTGCAGTGAGAATCATAACTACAATGTGAAAGAATCACTCTTTAATGTAAATATTAGTTCACTTTAGACGAGACTTTACTTTCCCCTAAAGACAGACAAAATTATAAGCTTTGACTGTAGAGAAGTGTTATGGGCGCTATATGACCTCGCAGGTTGGCGCGCCCGTAAAACCCAATAATCAATCATAGCACCTCAAGCGATCATGTTTCACGTCATTTTTAGTGCCAGGTGGAGCGTAATTGCCTAGAAAATAGTCAAGATATCCATAGCCCGATAGGCCCATATTCCCCGCCAATTCGAGGCCGATCCGGTAGCTCGCTTGGTTATCAACCGAAAACCAATCTAAACGAGAGAAATACAACCGAATCGACATAAAGAGGGATCTAAATACATCCCCCCACAGTCAGAAATCCACCTGACTGACAATCAAGAATCCATCTGAATACCTGTCAGTCCAATTTAAGGTAACATGGAACCATAATGTGATTTGAACTGGGATATCGTAGCGTAAAGCATGCTGGGAAACATCGCTTTAAGTTTCGTTTCACTCGCAGCTCACCTTTTCCAGAAAAAAACGAACACTTGATAAGCTTGCTACACTTTTAAGAACACTAGTCCCGCCTGCTATTGGGTCGATAACTGCTCTAAATTCACTTTTTTCTTCCGAGAATGGTGAGTTTTGAGAAAGGCCATTTCAAACCTTGGGTTTTCTGGCGTAATATACGACACGGCTATCTTAGCTCAAAACACATCATAGGGATGCAACATGTCCTTTAATGAAACAAGCGGCATTCTCCTCGGAATCCGCACGGTCCGCTTGTACAGCGACAGAAGTGGCCTCCTCCTCCGCCGTAGTTGTACTCTCGGCAGCAGTTGGGGACGTGTGCCGGACAGTGCGAAAGGGGATTGCAGGTCTCCCCGGAACTTAAATCTGAAACAGAAAACGTCATTTGAAGGTACCGTCGCTGCTGCCTTCCTCGGAAAATAGGAACTTAGATTTAAGTTCGTGTAAAACAGGCAGCTGGAAAACAAATACGTGCACCGTTATAACTGGTCCTTGGCGACAAACTGTAATTTTAGAAGAGGTCGCAGTTTCCCTGCTTATATACGTTATATCAGTGAATTTGTCTGTTGCCGTTGAATGATCCAGGATTGCCGATGCGGGGGAGGTCATAGTCAGGGGGTGCTATTCGAACCAGGGAGCACCACGTTTGGACGGCAAAGCCCTGTTAGATGGGCGCCGAATCCTATACGCGGGGGTGTCAATATTCGCGTCATGGGAAGAAACAACATCTCAGGGGCCGCCCTCGACCATTCAGGGGGCGTCTTGACCATTTCACGGGGCGCTGAGGGTTGATCAGGGGGGAATTCAAGGGCCCCTTGCCCCCCGGATCCGCCTCTGTATATTACCAAAACTTTCACTCACTTATGTTTCATGATGCCTGGCATAGATCTGGACCAGACCTTTGGCTTTTAAGGACACTGATAATTTCCTCTGATTCCTCTTATACTATTCAGGTATTTTAAGGTTCTTACCCAGCAGTGTGGCTCCGATGAAGGCCATGAGCAGAAGCACCGACAAAAACCTCATATTCAGGATTTTTTAACCAGCTCTGAACTAGCAGCGTGCAGTGTAGCTCTGGCAGCTCCTTGAGGGATGAAAACGAACTGTGCCCAGCAACAGCGACACCCGGCTTTTAAGCAGTGCGAGTGCAACAGCGGTGGGTGATTCACGTCCAAGGGGCGTTCAAAGGGACAGAAGTTGGGAGGGTTGCAGAGTCAGATGCAATCACGACGAAAATGAAGACTTTTGAGGCTAATGGTGGTTTAAGCCAATGCTTGCCGTTCATCACCAGGATTTTACGTATTTAGTAGAGGGTTTCTAGCCCCCTACCCGTCGCCTTTAGCCCAAAGTCCTCCATATGAAGCCCGCCAGTAAAATGCCCCTCTTGGCAAAAGTGAGTGAAAAATCCAACATAATGCTGCGAAATATGTATCCGACAGTTGCTTACTGTATCAATGGTCCATCCCAAGGAATAGTCTTAATAGATACCACGTCCACCGTTAAATAAGGACACAGTCAGGTCAATTGCACCAACCGTGGAATGGTTAGAGTCAGTTCAATACGATTTTTTGCCCACTTGCAGTGGCGGCGGAACGTGTTCATCCAAGGGGGGGCTTATTCCATAGGGTCCGTCCCGTCAACGGGAAATGTGCTAGATGATCTTTGAATGATACATTTTTTTCAGAAATCATCACTAGGTATGGCACGGTAGAAGATTAAAAAATTACAAATTATTATTGAAAAATAACAAATCTCACCTGTTTCCACTTTGGTAAAAATGGGTAAACATTTACCACCCCGAGAAAAATACCGTAATACTGCCCGTTGTTAGTGATAAGCAATGCCTAAAAAAGGTGCGTGGCAAGGTTCACAATTCAAACTTTTTGCTTCCTCCGTTTTAAACCATCTTAAAAGGTAAAACACACTCCGTGTGCGACTGATATTTTCTTTTAGAGCAGATGCCCACGGAAAGTAACAACATAATATGGAAACGAATTTTGCCCTGGCAAAGAAAGAGCAGTCCAAAATGCATTCGCCCCGGGATTTGTGTGCCCCTAGAGAGACAACTGAACACGCATACCTACACATGGATCCATCAAGAATTAATGGAATCAATAGCCTATGCCGGAAATCTGATTATTCACGCATAAGAACAGATATGCCCCGGAGACATTTTAGTTTCTCTGTACGCACGGCCTTGCTTATACCCTTGACATATTTAATAAGCGCATTGACGGGGTCTGAGCCCCAATATCGAAAAATCACGCTAGATAGCGAAAAACCGTAAACGGCGTTAGCTAGCCCATCCAGATTTCTAAAGAAAGTATTGATACCATTTTTGTCAGGTCACATATAAGGTCACTGAGGTCAAGGTATGCCACCATAGGGATAGCATGTAAATGAAGGGTTTCAGTCATTAGATCTGAACTAGTGAACATAGAGCAAAACGATCTAGACAACTGGAATCCTCGCAGCAAGTCAAATCGAATGATATATGATATTACCTTGCTAGGTCAGATTATGTCAAATATAGGGTTTGACCTGACTTGGGGTCAGGTCGAGGTCTAATTAGGTCAAAATGCGTGTCATTACAACCTCAGGGATGAGGTGAACCTAGTGCCGTTAAAATAAACGCTGTACCACCATCCAAGTTATTCAGTTAAAACCATTCTTCCCATGTATGGAATGGAGCAATGGAGAGGTCATGGCTCGTACCTGACCTTCGGTCATCGATATAAAAATACCGGAATATATTTTGGAGAACTCGTTGAGACCATTATGTGATACGGGTTTCAATCGGATAGGTTCACCCTGTTCTGACTAATGCTATCTTAAACTTTTTTGAGGTGAGGTCACCTGACCTGCACTGGTCGCCTGAACTGAGGTGAAACAACCTTAAGATTTTGACAAAATTTGTGAAAATTAGCCAAGAAGAGGTATGCCAAGTACGGTGGAGCTACGCGCCACCATTTTTATTTTGTCTCCAGAAAACCCGGGAGGGGGTTTGGGTACCTGCCGCCCCCCCGTTAATGCGCATGTTAAAGTTATCTCACTGATTGTAACTTACTAGGTGCAAGTGCAATGATTTTCCTATCTGACGTGTTCCGGTCCGAAAGTTTACAACCTACCGTAAAATGACTGGGGCAAGAAGTCGCGCATCAAAGCCAAATCGACGCACCGGAATTCAAAAAGAAGAAAACGTCAAGGCATTCTCGATTTTTTTAACCTGATTATCAGTCTGGTGTATTTTCACGGTCTTGGTGTTATGTTTCTTTACATGCGGAATTCATAGAATAATTAATTGAATCAAAGAGACTCCTCGGTCTATATTTATTCTCGAAACCAATGATATTACATTATTGCACAAAGTTTTTCGATGTACTCTGAAAAATATTGTATTTTTCAGGTGGCTCAGGCTACTCATAATTTTTGGGGCTTATCGACGCACCAACTGCCAGGGTCATATGGCGTCGCCAACTCTTTCCCTGTTGGAAGGGTTTCTCGGGAGCCAGCTTGCTCCTTGTTCAGGGAAGCCGCCGGGCCTTGAACCCGAGTCGGCTGCGTGGAAGCCGGCTACGCTGACCACTCCACTACCGCGCCCCCTGGCTCAGGCTACTCTTTCGAATCAAGTGTCACTCCAAGAGAGGCCCGGTGATGAAAAATTGACCTAAACATGATTTCTTTTGGATTAACGAGGGAAATTGTCAGGCTACTTTTAAGTTCTAAATATTTCGGAGAGGTCTTTAGACTACGATCCTGATCCAACATCACCCCACAGCAACCTAGCGTCTTTACCAGCAAATTTTTTGAATGATAACAACGTACATCCTGTCCCAGGCTCTGACTGTTATAGAAGCGAGACAAAAGGGGGAGAAATTAAGCAGCATCAATGTTTCGTTATTGCTCTTCCCATACCACTCCTGCGGTTTATGATCCCCGCATTTGATTTGTCTTCTGGAAGACTGGGTTGTAGAAAATAGTAAAATGTTTATAGAAATGTCCTGATAGATTCAGTGTCTAGCTGTCGGAATTGCTGTCACCTCATGATATTATATCAACAGGTAAAAGTGCTTGGCCGGGACACAGTGGAAAAACATAAACTTTGTAAAATAGACTAAAGAAGGCTAACAAGTCCATAATGGAAGTGTTGTCTGGGCGGAAGTAGCCAAATCCCATGCTGAGCGCATGGACAGAGTGCAACATAAATTTGTTACTTGGTTAAATAATCACTCTACTCAACAATGTGACTATATCTTATGACTCGCTTTTGAACCATTTCGGCCTCCCATCACTTGCTGCACGCAGGCTTCAGTTCGATCTCATTTTCCTAAAAAGTATCTTTTCAGGCAAGATTAACTCCATCGACCTGCTAAATCGTTTCCCCTTGTATATCCCATCCCGGCTCACTCGCTCCTTGCGACTCTTCGCTGAGCGCCGCAGCCGTGTCAGCACTGTCAGCGCGGGGTTCTTCTGTAGGGTGCCGGGAGGGATGAACACATTTCTAGCCGCTTCCGGGGCCAACTTATTGTGTGATGATTTTAATACTTTCAAGACATGTGTGGTGAGATTTGTAAATGCTCGGTAGGAACTGCACTATTAGCTCTGATCTCTTTTTTATGTTTCTGTGTTTTTTATATTTATATATTTTAATTTTTGCCGTTTTTAGGAAGTACACTGTCTCGATTCTTGTGATTTAGGATAATCTTTTGTAATGCTTTGACTTCGCCTGTGAGTGGATTTTATCTGTTGGCGATTATTTTGAATAAATAAATAAATAAATGTACATAAATGAGCGTCGCCTCCAGCAAAAAGTGAAGAGGCAAGTCATTTACTACCTCCTGCTAACGAGAAAACTTCACTTCAAGAATAAAAACTCCTCTGATCTGGTTGCTTGATACCTTCAAGCTCTCCCCCAGTTTGACTGAAATGGGAGATTTTTACGAACAGTGGGCAGGCCCACAATGACCTCCTTATTCTTTTATCACCACCATTTGCATCAGTGTTGTCTTATGACGTGGCGACTACTGAGGTCATTTTGCGTTCATAACAATCGTAAAGGAAAAGAGAAGAGTAAAAAGGACGAAAATCTCGTCAAGCAACGACTACGTCATCTACAAGACCAAAAACTTACTTTAAATAGCAAAGAGTGTGTAAAGTAGTAAATAATGCTTAACCCTCGCACTCACAGGCAAGTGAAGATATGTTATACAAGAAACCTAAGCCGCTAGGAAGGAGAGGAGATGACATTGGAGCCAACGCTGTCCAGATAGTACATTATGCTGGCGACCTCAAAAGACAGACGCTACCCCAGGGGCGAATCCAGGGTAGGAGATCCAGCAGACAACGGATGCTCTTTATCTCAAAGTCCCGAAATTCCACTGGGTATGTTTTGCGATGAGTCGAACACTACAACGAAAGAGTGTTTCTAGACATGACTAGCTTAAAGATAGGCAGGCGTACGGAGCATGGGTTTGTCCCAATCGCAATCTACAGAGCGTAAGAACATCAGACTACTTTCCTTACCAGGGCTTTGACTCCCCGAGTTTAAAAAAAGTTTATTGCTCCTATTGTCACCAGGCCTCCTTATTCCGACGTTTTGTGATAATGATGATCATTGTTGGGGTTTGACGCAGTGGCGGCGCTTGAACATTATGACAGCCTAGGCACGATTGGCTTAGAGGTAAGGACGTCGCCCAGGCTTTTTACCTGATATTAGACAGGGGTGATTCCAGCAGGTCGGCTGGAGAAGGGGCAAGTTCAAGTCGATGAGCAAACATAATATTTTTGGTTAAATGTTTAAGCAGGGGCGTAGGGAACGGTTTGAAAAGAGGGGGGCCCACCTTAGAGGGGGCCACCTCAAGGTGGCCCTAGCCCAAGGGGGTCCATAGGGTTATGAACAATTTTATATAACTCGTTTGGTTTTAATAAGGCACGCATGCACACTAGGTCGTCAATATATGAAACATTGAGAAATTAAATTTTGCCCTATGATTTCGAGGTTACCTATAAAGACCTAATAAATCATAGTAAAAAGGAAAAAAATCAAATAAGAAATACATTTTTAAGATCTTTTAGAGGATTACAATCATTTTTGACCACTTGCACGTTTTTATATTTTCATATGTTTAGGCCCTTTTCATCATATTTACAAAATTAAAAACTGTTTAGAAAACTACAAACAATGCTTCCACGCGGCCAACCCGGGTTCAAGGCCCAGGGATTCCTTAAGCAAAGGCCAGTCTGGCTCCGAGAAACCCTTCCAACAGGCAAAGAGCCCCAAAATGTATTGTTGTTATGCCGAGGAGGTCCAGCTTTGATCATGAGCACCAGCTCGATGTGCTATACAATTTGGCGGATGAACCCATCCCTCCTCTCAACATTACAGACTGAACTGGCTCCGGCTGTCACTTCCTTTACAGCTCTCTCTCTCTCTCTCTCTCTCTCTCTCTCTCTCTCTCTCTCTCTCTCTCTCTCTCTCTCTCTCTCTCTCTCTCTCTCTCTCTCTCTCTCTCTCTCTCTCTCTCTCTCTCTCTCTCTCTCTCTCTCTCTCTCTCTCTCTCTCTCTCTCTCTCTCTCTCTCTCTCTCTCTCTGGCCTATGTGGGGGCGGCAGGGGAAGTACTCTACCTGCATGTGCTTCCCCATGAACTCTAGCGACTTACAATTGGTCAAGCTGCAGGCCATGATAAACTCGATGGGGATCTCCTGGTCGATTATATTGTTGAGGGCAGACGTCTGTCTCTTGAGGCTGGACATGATCCGTAGCCTGAGGGGGTGTTCTCCCTCTCCTGCTCCTCTCTGATGGAGATAATCTTGACAAAGACGAACTTCCTCCTCCTCGCTGCAGAGCAATCTCATCAGGATCGCCTCGGTGTGAACGAACTTTGCGCACGGCGGGCATGCGGAGGAGCACACGGCGGGCATGACATTCAACTGCACCACCATGGGCTTGGTACGAAGGCAGGAGAGTTCGAACATGACGTTCCGAGGGCCGTCCAGCCAGTCGTTGCTGGATTACACATGTAGCCAGTGGGGAAAGTAAGGCTCGATAATGATAGCGACGATCTCCTACCAAACTCCAATTTCCTGTACTGACGCCAGATGAAGGTTATCAACAACTCCTAGCCAGTGACCCAAAATAGGTTTTGCGCTAGGGTGTCGAGTGGGAAATTCAGCTCGGAATGTATGGCGAGTGAGTGGAAAATTCCCCTCAAAATGTATGGCTGAGTACAAATTTTCCAATTTGGGTACTCAGGTGGTAAACTCTCAGAGCCCTTGTTTGAACTGAGGGATTGATATTTCCTTTAATTTCCTCAAAGTAAATATTTTTAAATCGTCCCCAAGCAGCATTCTTTGACCATTACCATGTGAAAAAATTAGGTTAAGCAGGTAAATCTTTACCAACTTCAACCCCCTGATGCAGTCTCCATTTTTTTAAGGAATTTGTGAATTGCCAAAAAAAACTTTTTGGGGGCCTCTGAGACAAACCTTCGGGGGAAAGAACTCTGGGAGCCACGAAGACTAACATTTGTGGGATGAAGATCAACTCTTGGGGGGCTTCCCTAGACCAACTCTTGTGCCCCTCCTCTCCTCTCCCACACGACCAGCTCTAAAGGGCCCCTGAGACGAAATATCGGGGTCCCCCTTAGACCAACTCTGCAGAGGTGGCCTCCGAGACCGGCAGGTGGTGAAAAATGAAAAGGGATTCTTTTCATGCAATACCTAGTGCCAAAATCAATTATCTAACCAAACACAGCATAGTTTTTCTGTCCAGGACAACGCCCCTCCTATACCTATAGTTATCGAAATTTTGGAGGCCACTCCTGACCTCAATCACTGCACCTCGAATACACCTATGCTAGGGTCCAGTAGAGCCTTGGTTTACACTTAACTAACCCCGAAGAAACTACAAACTTTCTATCATGGCAGTAAACTCTTCCAGACTCTTGCTAAAAGTTTCTTTTCTTTACTTGTCAATTCCCCTGCTCCTCTTCACATATCTACTCACCTGCATATGAATATGCTGCTTTCTATCAATCTAATCGAATCTACAGCCTTCTTTCTGTTTTTTTCTTTCTTTCGTCTACAATCAGCCACGCGCGGCGGGTTGTGACAGCGTCAGAGCGACTACTACTTTAAATTTCTGGTAGCTTGGAGCTTGCCGGTCGCATGAGCTACATAATTTGCATTTCAAAAATTGCTCTAAATTAATTTTCTAAACCCTTATAGAATAGAAAATTATACATCTAAAAGCACACCATGAGGAAGACAAACAATATTTTGTCAATAACGAATAAGGAACCGGGCTTTCAAAAAGCCTAAAGATACCGCTTTTATTTACTGGATGTAAAGACGGCGATTTGGTAAGTCCACGCCGTAGACCAGCCATACAAAAAAGTGCCGATGTTTGAAGGGTAACTGGATGCATTCTTCTTGCCCAAAAAATCATTTAATGGAAATGTGGAGTTTCAATGTATTCAAGCACCGGACACTTTCAGTTCAACTTAAATATCAGCGTATTTATGCCTAGGGTGTCGTAGGGTGTCGTGAGTGGATTTGGGTGTCACAGGGCGTGGGCGCAGCAATGAAGGGCTGATATGGATAAAAATTATTTTCTTCGCAATAAACGGTCAATTTTCTACCTTACAATGTCAAAAAAATATGATGCTTAGCATACAAATTTCAAGATAATTGCTTTTAACAACAAGATGACCAAAAATGGTTTTTCACTATTCTCGGTACCAGAAATACAAAAACAACTTTTCAAGGACGTAAGCCTAGAAATAATGTGTACAGATAAACTGCTTTCCAGAAATGTATCTTTCAAAGCGGTCAGCTCATTTTTTGGCAACACAAGGCAAGGGTGTCTAATTTTCCACGCACCAATTTTGTGAGTGGTGGAATTTAGTGGCGGTGTTCAGTACACCCATTGGAACTTTCTCCGGCGGCAGGGGCACTGAGCGTCTTGCCCGCACCAGAGTTTTGATTCAGTTGTTCCACTGAAATCGGTGGGGATAAGGATGGCAGGTATAATTGGCCAGAAAAAAATAGAAGTCGCCAGATTTTCTTTCAGAAAAGCGAAAGAAGCCCATAAGAGCCGAGTTAATTTGGCGATCTTCTAGTCGATTCGGCTGCTCTCTTTTTCCGGTGGACGTTGGTAGAGGAGGCAATGGAACTGGCCTTTGTAGTAAGTATTGTTGAGTAAAATTCAGTAGTAGTAAGTATTGTTGGAAGTGAGTTGAAAATTCAGCAAAAAAAAAAGAAAAGTGAGTGGAAAATTTGGCTTGACTGGGTGTCGTTCTGCACCCAGCACCCCAGGTTTTGGGACACTGCTCATAGCTCTCATGCCTCAGGATCCAGCCCTAGATGGTGCAATTGACTGACATGCCGACCGTGTGCTCCTCTGAATGGTTCGCTCACTCCGAGGATATCCTGATGAACATGGCATGTTCTGCAGTGAGGAGGAGGAGAGGAGGACCACCTTCCACAACACCATCTCCATCAGAGGGGAGCAGGAGGTGGGGAACATCTCTCTCAGGCTGCGGACCCTGCCCTACGCAACACACAGATGACCACTCTCAAAAACATAATTGACTGAGATGGGGCCACTGAGCATATCATTACCTGCAGCTTGATCAAATCCAAGTTCCCAGGGTTCATGGGGAAGCCCATGGAGGAAGAGCACTTCGTCTACCACACGCAGGCCATTGCTGTAGCTGCCATGTCTGTAAACCAAATGACAGCTGCCAATTCTGTCTGTCGTGCTGGAAGATGAATAGTTTTATCGGGCGATGGGCCCAGCACACCAAGCTGATGCTCAGTATCAACAGTAAGCAGGACCTACTAGGTATCACAAAGTCATGACGATCAAATACGTAAACTTGCAATCAATCTGAAACTCTATTTTGGGCTTGAAAGACAGCTAGACTTATCGTGACCTTCTGTTGAACAGTTTTAATCTACGGTCTACTGTCCGACCTCAGTGGTGATGCCGCCCCCCCCTGGTACCCGTCCAACGGGTGGGACACGGTGCGCAGTACACCCCTGTCCCGCTGCCTATGTGCACCTACCTGACAGAACTCACACCTGTCTACTCCGCGGTAATGTGGCGGGAATCCCCGCCTCGTCCCCAGGGCAAGTTTTACTCCACTGGCTGGAAAGTCCGAGTCTGTAACTGGAATTGCTGGATTGACTGGAAAATCCCCGCCTCTCAGCATTGGCCTGGGAACTGCTGTTCTCTTACTTGTTACTCAGGGGCGGACGCAGACCCGAGTTTTTTGGGGGGTGGGGGGGGGGGGTCAAACCCATGTTTGCCTCTCCTCCTGGGGGAGGGAGGAGCGAATATTTTTTTGCTCTACAGACCTAGTGTAAACACCATTTTTCAAAAAATTATCCGGCGTTTGGGGGCCTAAAGATAGTTTGGCCCCCTCCAGCGCTATGGGGGGGGGTCAAAGCCGGAATGCCCCCCTGCGTCCGCCAATGTTGTTCTGGTTCTATTTATACGGCGAATTCCTCAATAGATCAATCAAGGCATGACACCATCATCTCTCAGATTTTCACCAAAATTGGTACCCGACTTACATTGAATTTAGGTAGAGACAAGTCCCGATTAATCAAGTGAATACAAAAATGTGGAGTTTGCTGTAAATTGATATAGTAAAACCGACGAGTTTTTCCAGTTGGGAAACTGAGGGGTTTGCATTGAATTGGCCAAAGGTAATGACAATTCCACATTTATGTACAAAGTCCAAGTTTTTGCGATCATTCCAGTACCAAATTATTCTCCCCTTCTTACCGACAAATAGGTTTCTTCACGTCCGTCAGCTTGTCGCGAGCTCAGTATGTGTTTATTGCGGCTCTGTCGACACTATCCAGGGGCGGACGCGGACCCGTCGGGGGGGGCAAACCCATGTCTGCCTCTCCTCCTGGGGGGAAGGGGGGTGGGACTTACAATTTGGGTGCTCGACAGACTTAGTATAAGCTACCGCTCCAAGTACATGGTCGCTATCCTTGGGGGGGCGAATATTTTTTGCGCTACAGAGCTAGTGTAAACACCTTTTTGATTTCTCCTGTCCTTGGGAGGCCAAAAGATGGTTTGACCCTCTCCAGCGCTTTGGGGGGGGGGCATGAACGGAATGCCCCCCTGCGTTCGCCAATGACGCTGCCAGTAATTATCTGTACACTTACAGACTCACAATAGGCTTCTGGACTGACTTATTTAGGTTCATCAACAAAATAATTTTCCCTGATCCTGTCATATGCAACGTGAGCAATATTATATTTGGCAACGTTGCTTATAAAACAGCGATAAATTCAATAATATTAGCCAAACATCATATTGATACTTGCAAAAGACAGGATATGTCGAGGGAAATGACCTAAGGCCCTAGATGAGAAAAGTGAATAGTAAAAGGCGACAGGTGTGAGAAGATCCCTAAAACACTAAAAATACTTGGAATCCCACAAAAGACCCCTGCGGAACACCACAAAAGTAAAAAAGAGCATAAACTAGCTTAACACGCGCATTGACGGGGGGCGGGTACCCACCCCCCTCGGGTTTTTCGGAGATAGCAGAAAAACGGCGGCGCGTAGCGCCGCCGTACTTGGCATACCTTTTCCCTCATCATTTTTACAACTTCTATGAAAATTTTAAGGTTAGGTTATCTCAGGTCAGGTCACCAGTACAGGTCAAGTGACCCGACCTCAAAAAAAGTTTAAGATAGCATAAGTCGGAGCAGGGTGAACTTATCCGATTGAAACTCATATCACACAATGACCCTACCGAGTTCTCTAAAATATGTTCCAGTATTTGTGATATCGATGACCTAAGGTCAGGTACGAGGCATGACCTCTCCATTGGAAATACATGGGAAAAATGGTTTTCATGGAATAACTCAGTAACGGATGGTAATAGAGCATTTATTTTAGCTCCATTAGACTCGTCTGGGCTTTGCGGTTCTAACGATATGCATTTTATATAATTTGACGCTGACCTGACCTCAGGTCAGGTCAAATCCTTGATTTGACCTAGCAAGATCAAATTATATATCATTCGATTCGGCTTGCCGAGAGGATTCATATGGTTCAAGTCGTTTTTCTCTATCTTTACTTGTTCAGATGTAAGGGCCGAAAAACTTAATTTACATGTTATCCCTATGACGGCATGTTTTGACCTCTCGTGACTTTAAATGTGACCTGACCAAAAAATGCTTCCAATGTTTTCGATGGAGAATTGGATGGGAAGCCCAACGCCGTTTACCGTTTTTCGCCACCTACCATGGTTCTCGAGATCTTAGGGGGGCGGGTACCCGCCACGCCCCGTCAAAGCGAAGGTGGCTCAGACCCCCGTCAATGCGCGTGTTAAAGGAACCTTAAAAGAGTGCAAAAGCACGAGTGAGATGTGGAATGAACTAAAACGCTGCTCAACAAAAATACAAACTCGGTCGAAAAACTAAGATGCTGTTCGTAAACTAAAACCGAAAATGTACACTAAAATTCAAAGTATACACTAAAACCGCAAAGGAAGCCTCAAGAACAGTGCAGACCTGAATAAAAGGGAAATGAAAGTCAGGGAAAGGTAAAACACGACGTTTCGGTCGTATACCATCATCAGGTGTAAGGCACTGAAAGAGTGAGAACGAGACCCCTGAGGTAAACGTTTATTGTAGCCTCGACAGTGTCGCGGTTTAAAGCGGTTCAAATGAGAGCCTCCGTGCGTGTGGGGGTGTCACCGAATAAGCGGCCAAGAGGATGACTGTGTGTTTAGACTGGGTTTGTGTTGTCTGATTGGAATAGACTCGGAAATTTTGCGGTCGGGCCCATCCTTTGTGTGTTTCAAAATTTGAATAGCCAAAAAATCCGCAGTGAGGCTCTGGTCTGGGTGAACCAGTCGTCGATGGTCCCCGAAAGGCGTTTGCCGTTTGTGACGTGCATCCCCAAGATGTTTATTGAACCTAAGCCGAGCAGAACCTTGACTCTCTCCGATGTAGAAAGACTCGTCGGGCCCACACAATTTACAATCAATGCGATAAATCACGTTTTTGATATGGCATGTACCCTGCAAACCAGCGTGGCAGAATCTACCGCCTCCCGGGTACGGCGGGGGTTCCAGGGCTGACCTCACCAGCATGTTTTTTACAGAGGGCCCACTACTCCATGCTACCCTCAAGGGGAACCCTTAGCTCCTTATGATCCCTTGCACCTGTTTGGCCAGCGAGTCATCCACAAATGGAAGCACCAGGGGAGGGTGACTCTCAACTTGATCCCTTGGTCTTGGCCGTGGATTGAGAGCCTCAAACTTCAGTTTTCGGAGCATGTGCCTCGGATAGCCGTTCCCGATGAAAAGGGATTCCACCTTATCCAGACTCCTTTCATGTGGGCTACCCGGAGTGGAGACACGAACGACTCTAGTGAATTGTGAGCGTACCACGGCCTTTTTCATGGAAATGGGCTGGGCTGAGTCAAATGGCATGATGATTGGGGCAGCCATAGGCTTGTAATATAATTCTGTGTGATACTTTCCAGAATCGGAAACCGAGATGAGAGTGTCAAGAAATAGTATGGAACCAGAAGAAGCCAATGATCCAAAGTGAACTTGATCCAAAGTGAACCGAGGAGTAGTCGAAGAGCCCTCTGATAAGTGCAAGGGCTTGGTCGTTTTGAACTGGGAGGACTACATTGCTAAGATGAGTTCGACGACTTCGGGTTATCAACGAGTCTCCCGAAACCCGACCCCGAAACTGGAACTGCAAACCAAAAAGCTCATACATGATTTTTTGGACCACATTTTACCTGAAAGCACGGTCAAGGCTCTTGAACCTCAATGTTCCAGAACAGCTGAGCTGCCTGCCATGCTGGTTTGCAGGGTAAATGCCATATAAAAAACGTGATTTATCGCATTGATTTTAAATTGTGTGTGCCCGACTAGTCTTTCTACATTGGAGACAGTCAACGTTCTGTTCGGCGTAGGTTCAATGAACACCTTGGGGATGCACGTCACAAACGGCACAACACGCCTTTCGGGGACCATCGACGACTGGTTCACCCAGACCAGAGCCTCACTGCGGATTTTTTGGCTATTAAAATTTTGAAACACACAAAGGATGGGCCCGATCACAAAATCTCCGAGTCTATTCTGATCAGACAACACAAACCCAGTCTAAACACACAGTCATCCTCTTGGCCGCTTACTCGGTGACACCCCCACACGCCCGGAAGCTCTCATTTGAACTGCTTTAAACTGCGACACTGTCGAGGCTACAATACAAGTTTACCTCAGGAGTCTCGTTCTCACTCTTTCACTGCCTTACACCTGATGATGGTCTATGACCGAAACGTCGTGTTTTACCTTTCCCTGACTTTCATTTGCCTTTTATTCAGGTCTGCACTGTTCTTGAGGCTCTCTTTGCGGTTTAAGTGTATACTTTGAATTTCAGTTTAGGAACAGCATCTTAGTTTTTCGACCGAGTTTGTATTTTTTTAGCAGCGTTTTAGTTCATTCCACATCTCACCTGTGCCTTTGCACTCTTTTTAGGTTCCTTTAAGCTAGTTTATGCTCTCTTTTTTACTTTTGTGGTGTTACGCAGGGATCTGTTGTGGGATTCCAAGTATTTTTAGTTTTTTAGGGATCTTCTCACACCTGTTGCCTTTTGCTCTTCACTTTTCTCATCTAGGGCCTTAGGTCATTTCCCTCGACATATCCAGCATGGTGCCCTATCTGCCACAAGCCCTCCGAGAACTCAACATTGCAAAAAACAGGATAAAACAATTTCCTTCCAAGACCTTCTAAGGTATGTTAAAACGATTTACGAGGTGGAAACACTTGTCGCTCCGGGGTGTGAAACTTAGATGATAAAAACCAGGGAAAAGTGGCGAGAGAGAGAGAGAGAGAGAGAGAGAGAGAGAGAGAGAGAGAGAGAGAGAGAGAGAGAGAGAGAGAGAGAGAGAGAGAAGAGAGAGAGAGAGATGACTGGTAAAACAATAAAAATGTGGGAGGTTGTAGGTCAACCATCATCATCGTATGCTAACAAGATGTTACTGTATGAGCCAAATGATACTTCGTGCCTCGAATGAGGCTACACTTGTTGTACGAATGAGGCTTGCATGTTGAATGACATGCAGCTTTTGCGAGTCTGTTTGCTGTGTGCCTGCTTAACTGACCCGAAATATACATGAACATATTGGTACCCTCGGTTATGTGGTGCGAGGAAACAAGATTTGAATATTTTAGCTTCAGCGGTGGAACGGTTACAGTTATGGCCCCGGGCAGAGTTATGGCCCCAGGCATTTTGGGAGGTCACAAAAACACCGATTCTTCTTTTGTTGATATGACAGGGTGAAAGTACAGAAAAATTGACGTTTTACACATCATTGGAATTGCAGTGACCTATAGTTTCAGTTTTTTAGCCTTACTTTTGATTTTGGAGCTTTTTCTCAATTCTGACGTGTTGACCTAAGGTCACGTGACCTGTCGTGACCCTGAGTACATTAAAATTTGAACTTTTCATTGCGGTAGATTTGATTTCAATCAAGTTCCTTTAGTTACAGAAATTATGAAACATTGGTATTTTTCTATAAGTATGTCAAATAAGCCCGGATGTTTCAGGTTTTTTGTTGTAAAAACTTGTACTTCCTGTTTTCCAATATGTTTCCCAAGAAGACGCTAGTGTGGATGGCTTGTGACCTCTTGAAAATATGACCTGGATTTATTATCTCAGATGACCTTTATGTGACCCCGTCGACCTCACATCAATATGCCCGATACTATGACCAGAAAATAACACGTCTTTGGGCCCAGTGCGTTGAAATGTCTCTCTCCAGTGTGTCACTTTTGTCTCTTTCTGGTGTATGATCTGCTCAAGGTCAATCAAGATCAAGTTTTTCTTGAGACCTTGCCTAGGGTGGTCCAATATCATTAAGGCATGAAATCATCGATAGTCAGGTAATAAATTGTTAAGCCATTGATCGGTTGTGTGCAAAAAGTTATCAAAGGTCAGAAACCACATAAAAGGGTAAGCAAGGTCACTGATCTGAAATACTTTCACCAGTGTATGCTACACATACGGTACAATACATAAATGCATTGTCATTTGTTCACAGGCATGGTAGGCCAAAATGAGAGACTTCATGGAAAGTACAAAACCCCTAGGTCCGTACAAAAGACAACCACGAGAGGACGCAGGCCAGAATAATGAGCCTAATTTTGTGACAATCCAACCAAATTTCAAAATTAACACGCGCATTGATCG
This sequence comes from Lepas anatifera, assembly GCA_034440635.1. NCBI lineage: Eukaryota > Metazoa > Arthropoda > Thecostraca > Lepadidae > Lepas > Lepas anatifera. The sequence continues at coordinate 2,002,783 of JAOTON010000485.1, read as the reverse complement.
GTTTCACCTTCGACAAAATATTTTCGACGGAGACATTTCTCACCATGAGCCACCTTCGCATTGGTGGGGCCAGTGACGGATCTAGGATTTTGTTAAGGGGGGGGCAGGCTCGGAGGGCGCTGAGCCTGGGGGGCGCCGAACCTGAGGTTCGCCAATTTCAGTGTCGAATCTAGCCGGTCGGTTTGGGAGGGACAAACCAAAGTAGAAAAGCAAAAAAAGAAAACGTCACGCAGTAAAAAGCTGCGCTACCATTATCACTTACCGGTAGAATTTTGGGTATTTGAGGCGAAAAGCTAAAAAAACGTCACGGGGTGAAATATGTGGGCTCGAGATACTTCTTCCTATTCAAGGCTGGCTACCCTGTGACTGGCTATACTGTAACTGAGAATTATTGATATTTACTCCATGATTCTGATGAAGGGCTGTGCCCGAATATATAATCTTCAGTGTTTTTTACATTTCCGGATTCGAGGGGACATCTTATCAACTTATGTTCTGTTTGAAGTTGAGAGTTGAAACACCAAAATCTTGCTTATAAACTAAAAAGGAGTAGAGGAAAAAGGAGGGCAATCGCTTTGGGGGTCAAAAACATAGTTTTGCCCCGAGCTTTTCCGTTTGGGGGAATGCCTCCCCCTGGATCCGCCACTGGCCAATTTACCACCCAAAAGGCGGCCAGTGTCAATGAAAAACGTGTTTAAAAAGGATTTTTAAATGCTTATTTTCATGAAAGCTTCCTCTTCGTGAGGACATGTTCACGTTTACCATCAAGCACATTTCGGGCCAGCTAACGACTGGCACCTTGGTAGCAAATGCTGAAAGCACCCACTGACACTAACTGAAGCACGATGAGCAAATACTACAGTTATCTTCGGTCATGGCGAAAACTGAGGTGTCGTATCCACCACCTCCACTTATCACAGTTGTCCTGGCTAACGGCTCCATACTGAAATAGCCGATTGACGCTAACCTGAGCCTCGTAGGCCGCAGAACCTCTGCGGACCCGGGCCCCTGAGTTTTTGGTGACTTCCCTGAGTTTATATCGAGTCCCCCCCAGCCGATCTGGGACCGCTTTAGTTAACCAGGCCCTCACACTGAACTTGAAACCTATATGTCGCCGCTGAAGCCTATTAAGCTTTTTGGGGCCCTTTTATCGGTATAGGGCCCCTTCAACAGGTCCTGGGCCCTCTGAGCTAAAAGCTGGAGCTCTGAGCTTTGAGCCCCAAGCTGGATTAGTGTCCCTTAAGCTGGTCAGGGTCCCCTGGGTTGGTACCGTTTTCGTTTAACTGATATAGATCCCTTCAGCTTGTTTGGGGCCCGTTGTGCGTATCTGGGCACTAGTTCGTCGAGGCATCCAGCTAGTCTGGCCCTATTAGTTCTATAGGCCTTCTTAGCTGCTGCAGGGTCCCCTCAGAGTGTCTGGGCCCCATGAGTTGAAAATTGGACCCCTGGGCTAGTTTTGAGTCCCTGAGCTTATTTAGAAACCGTTTAAACAGGTAGGCACCCCACGCTGGTCTTGAGAATCCTGTGTTGGCACTGAAGTCAAATGAGCTCATTGGGGGCCCTTATCTGGGCCCCCTTAACTGGCACGGGCCCCTCAGCTGATTTTGGAGACCCAAAATCCCTCCTACCGGATTCCACCCACGCCAGTTTTCCTGACTCCCTGAGGGCCCCTGGGGGCCATTGGGAATTTTTCCCGCGATCAGCGCTAGGGTCCCTCCCCGAGACAAAGCTTACAACGTGTATCTGTCTCTATACTCTAGCGTCTGTCAGAGTTGAGCTAGAATCATTTTTAGGCACAATTCGCTTCCTCTCGTTACGGCGAATCATCAAATAATGTATGATATGACTATACTAGGTTAAAACATGAAAATGACCTGAGCTAAGGCTAAGTCAAGGCCACCATCTAGCCTAGCATAGTCAGTATGCATATCAATCAACTCACAATAACAATAAAAAATGGTATCAAAATACGGGTTTTATCAATATTTCCTGCAAAGCAATTGACCCAAGTTTTAAAACCTGCTTAGGAAGCCCCGGATGAACTATCAGAGGTAACATGTCTAAACTTGCAACATGAACCGATAAAGAGGCCTAGGATACTATGATTTGGGGATTCCGAAGGTATTTCAAGCGGCGTCTGCAGACATAGAGCAATTTTTCGGCAAATTTCCGTTTTACCCCATGCATTTTCAATGGAGAGGTCATGGTTCGTACCTGTCCCTAGGTCATCGATGGGAAAAATCCCGGAATAAATTTATTAGTACTTTTTGGGCTCATTATATGGTAGAAGTTTGAATTCGATAGATTCCCCCTTTTCTTACTTACGCCAACTTAAACATTTTTGGGGGTGAGATCACGACCTGCACTGGTGACCTGACCTGAGATGATGCAAACTTAAATTTTTAGGTAAAGTTGCGGAATTGATCAATGATAAGGTGTGACAAGTACTGTGTCACTTCGCGCCGACGTTTTTTCGTGCCACTGGGAGACCTCAAGGGGGTATTCAAGCACCCCCAACGGGCCGGAACGGAGCGTGAATACTCTATAACAGGGCAGTGGTCAAAAGGGAAGGCTCTAAACAATGCCTGAAATTTTGGGGTCAAGGTCCTTCAAGGCCATTGACCTATTACGGCACAACCCAATATATTATGCCTAATTTACGCTATAACTAGCGCTGTGCTCAAGCTTACCAATGACCTTTGATCAAGCCTTGATCATCAAGGCCAGTCACCTTTAAAATTGACCTGTGACCTTGATCTAAACACTGAATAACCTTTACTGTGATGTAATAGCATACGTTATAATAGGTGTCGTAACATTATGCAACGTCATTTAGTGGCTGTCCAGGAGTACCTGTGCTCATCAGGGACACCTATGCTCTCTGGAAGGGCCTTTGCTTCGATGAGACACCTGTGCCACCCAAGGGCGCCTTCGCTCCCCAATGGACGCAACCTAGCTATCCAGGGGCATCTTTGCTGTTCCGGGGGTGCCTTTGATACCCAGTGCCCAAAGGGAGCTGTTTCTTATCCAGGTTCACCTTGGTATTGAGGGGCGTATTCTTATTCAAGGTAACCTATACTACCCAGTGGCGTCTACCCTATGCAAGGGGCGCTTAGGCTATCCAGGGGGCGGCAATTTGCTATACATAGGGCGCCCTTATGCTCTCCATGAGCACCTCATTCAGAGAGTGCCTCTGATATTCAGGGGCGCTTTTCCTATCAGCAGGGTACCTGTGCCATCTTGGGGATATTCTTATCAAGGGACGCTGCTGTTATTCAGGAATACCTAAACCACTGTCGAGGGTCGCATTTGCTACCCAGAGGCGCCTTTACTTCTTAGGAAGTTTGGTGCCCGTGCTTTAAGGAGTCATTTGGCATAGATTGATTGCTCTATTATTGGGCTTAGGTGCGCGTGAACCTTGAGCTCATGTAGCGCCCATATTGTTGCTAAGGAACGCGTATGCTATCAAAGGGCGCCTTTACTATCCAGGGCCTCTGTTTTATTCAAGGACGTCTGTTCTATCCACGGGCATCTGATATTTCGGGGGCGGTGCCTAGGTTACTCAGGAGGCGGCTTTTTTCTCCACAGGGGCACGCTATTGCTTTCCAGGGGCGCCGTTACTGCCCAGGGGTGTCTTTCTATCCAGGGGCGCATATGCTGTCTAGGTGTATTTTTCAATCACAGACATGATTGAAATACATGCCCCCACGTTATCCTGGGGTGCTTTTTGTCCCCTGTAAGGCGCTATTTTTATCTTCCGGGCACCAGTTTATCCAAGGGCAACTATGCTGTCCAGAGAACCTTTGTTATCTAGGGCTGCCTTCGCTGTTAAGGGGCCCCTTGCTACCCAGAGGGAGCATTTTACTTTCCTGGAGTGCCTATTTCCATCCAAGGGGCGCATATGCTATCTAGGAGTGCCTTAGCAAACATGGGGCGCTCTTTTCTATCCAGGGGCGCCTTTGCACTTGAGGGGGCGCCTCTGCAATCGAGGAGGAGCCCAAAATAGGTGGAGATTAAAAATTCTGAAATAAGGCGCTCGAACACTGAAATAAAGTGCCAAGTTATCAGAAAGAGGCGCTCATCTGTTGAGCGGGGAGGACTGCTGGTTGGTGAGAGCAGCGTTCTCGGAAGTGGGGCGCACATACTGAAAAAGGCACCCGGTTGCGCGATGGAGCACTAAGCCTTCAGTTATAGGTTAATGAAATGTGGTTAAAGGCAGTCCATGCTCAAATTGAGCGCTCGAGCCCTGCAACAGAGCGCGCGACTGTCGGACAGGTGTGCCAAACCATAGACAGTAGGGCAGCTGAAGATGGAAAGGGACACCTATGATATCCTGGGGGGAATGTACTCTCAGGTGAGGCGCTTGTTTTCTTTCTCAGGCGCCTAGTTTATCCATGGCCGCCTATGCTGTCCAGATCATCTATTTCAAGAAGGGTTAACTTTGCTGGTCAAGGGCGCCTTTGCTATCCAAGGGCGCATATTATATATGTAGGGCGCTGTATGCAGAGGGCGCTTAGGCTGTTCAAGGGTGCCGTTCTAACCAAAGGCCGCCTTTTACTTTCCCTGAAGTGCCCATTTCTATGTAAGGGGTGCATATATTATCTAGGAGTGCCCTTGATATACGGAGACGCCTTTTTGTCCAGCGGCGCCTTTGCTCTTGAGGGGCGCTGCTCCAATCCAGGGTAGCTGAAGATGGATAATGGACATCTATGTTATACAGGGGGAGCCTGTACTTTCCAATGGGACGCTCATTTTCCTTCTCAGGCACCTAGTTTATCTAGGGGGCGCCTAGGCTATCCAAAGGCGCCTTTAGTATCGAAGGGGTGCATTCCTAGGGGCGCCTTTGCTATCCAGGGGCGCCTTTGCTGTCCAAAGCACTTGTGTTATCCAGGGTTGTCTTTGCTGTCCAGTGGCGCCTTTGCTATCCAAAAGTGTATATGATATCCGTAGGTGCTTTATCCAGTGGGCGCTTAGGCTATCAAAGGGCACTTTTTCTATTTAAGGGTTGCATTTATTTTCCTGAAGTGCCTATTTCTATCTAAGGGGCTCCTATTCTGTCCAGGGCACCTATGTTTCCCAGTTTTGCCTTTGCTGTCCAGGGACGCGTTTGCTATCCAATGGCACATTTCTTAACCAAGGGGCGCATTTTGCTTTCCCGGAGCGCCTATCTCTATCTAAGGGGCGCATATGTTATCTAGGAGCGCCTTTGATACCCGGAGGCGGCTTTTTGTCCAGGGGCGCCTTTTCCCTTGAGGGGCGCTGCTCCAATTCAGGGCAGCTGAAGGTGGATAAGGGACATCTATGTTACACAGAGGGAGCCTGTACTTTCCAATGGGACGCTCATTTTCCTTCTCAGGCACCTAGTTTATCTAGGGGGCGCCTAGGCTATCCAAAGGCGCCTTTAGTATCGAAGGGGTGCATTCCTAGGGGCGCCTTTGCTATCCAGGGGCGCCTTTGCTGTCCAAAGCACTTGTGTTATCCAGGGTTGTCTTTGCTGTCCAGTGGCGCCTTTGCTATCCAAAAGTGTATATGATATCCGTAGGTGCTTTATCCAGTGGGCGCTTAGGCTATCAAAGGGCACTTTTTCTATCCAAGGGTTGCATTTATTTTCCTGAAGTGCCTATTTCTATCTAAGGGGCTCCTATTCTGTCCAGGGCACCTATGTTTCCCAGTTTTGCCTTTGCTGTCCAGGGACGCGTTTGCTATCCAATGGCACATTTCTTAACCAAGGGGCGCATTTTGCTTTCCCGGAGCGCCTATCTCTATCTAAGGGGCGCATATGTTATCTAGGAGCGCCTTTGATACCCGGAGGCGGCTTTTTGTCCAGGGGCGCCTTTTCCTTGAGGGGCGCTGCTCCAATTCAGGGCAGCTGAAGGTGGATAAGGGACATCTATGTTACACAGAGGGAGCCTGTACTTTCCAGTGGGGCGCTCGTTTTCCTTCTCGGGCACCTAGTTTATCCAGGGGGCGCCTAGGCTATCCAAAGACGGCTTTCTATCGAAGGTGTGCCTTCCTAGGGGCGCCTTTGCTACCTAGGGGCGCCTTTGCTGTCCACAGCACTTGTGTTATCCAGGGCTGTCTTTGCTGTCCAGGGGCGCCTTTGCTATCCAAGGGTGCATATGACATCCGTAGGGCACTTTTCCAGTGGACGCCTAGGCTATCAAAGGGCGCCTTTTTCTACCCAAGGTGATAATTTTATTTTCCTAAAGCGCCCATTTCTATTAAGAGGCGCTTATGCTGTCCAGGGCACCTATGTTACCAAAATTTGCCTTTGCTGCCCAGAGGCGCCTTTCCTAGCCAAGGGCGCATTTTGTATCCGTAGGGCGCTTCATCCAGGGGATGCCTAGACAATCCAAAGGCGGCATTTCTATCGAAGGGGTGCCTTCCTAGGGAGGGCCTTTGCTACCCAGGGGCACCTTTGCTGTCCACAGCACTTGTGTTATCCAGGGTTGTCTTTGCTGTCCAGGGGCGCCTTTGCTATCCAAGGGTGCATATGACATCCGTTAGGGCGCTTTTTCCAGTGGGCACCTAGGCTATCAAAGGGCGCCTTCTACCCAAAGTGAGCATTTTATTTTCCTAAAGCGCCTATTTCTATCTAAGGGGCGCTTATGCTGTCCAGGGCACCTATGTTACCAAGATTTGCCTTTGCTGCCCAGGGGCGCCTTTCCTAGCCAAGGGCCCATATGATATCCGTCGGGCGCTTCATCCAGGGGGCGCCTAGGCTACCCAGGGGCGCTTCATCCAGGGGGCGCCAAGGCTACTCAGGGTTGCATTAGTTCCCCATGGCGCTATCCTGCTATCTAGTGGCGGCTTTTCTTTGCCGGGGCGCTTTTGTTAGCTTTCTAAATTTCATCTTCAACATTTTAATGGGGCGCAAAAGACCAGTAAAGGCGTTTAGTGTTTGGGCAGGGGCGCTTTGCCATGGTTTTAAGGACTATGTGTTAATGCAAGCGGAATAAGTGGTATCTACCACCTTGGCGCACGAAAAGAGTACAGGCGCGCCGCTCATATCGGGCGCCTTCGGCGCCCGATATGAGCTTGGCTATGCTAAGGCGCTTCGGAGCTAAGGGGGCCCGGGCCCCTTGGGCCCCCTTGGATCCGTCACTGGGTGAGGCGCGGGTACCCCCCTCCCGTTAGATCTTGAGAACCACGCTAGTTAGTGAAAAAACGATAAACAGCGTTAGATAACCCAATTGATTGATGGCGGATTTTATGGTGAACATAATTATTAATATAATGGTAGAATAGAACCCAATGCTCATGCTAGTTAAAAACCGAAAGAAGTAGTTAATTTATAAGTGTTATATTTCTAGCTCGGCTCTTTATCAAACACGAATCTAGAATGAGGTTCCAGCACAGAGGCATTTCATAAATCTGAATATAAAGATAGTCAGATGCTCCTGATACGGAACACTGGGAGACGTTATGATGGTGAACGGCTTAACAATTATACATTAATTTCCAAGTCATTTTTAATCAAAGGTCACACACAATTTACAAGCTACAATTACTACAGCAAATTTTACGAAAACAATTAGAGAAAAATAAGAAAATTTTCTATTTTCTACAATCCAGTTTCTAGAAGACAAATGAAAAGCACGGATCAAAAGCTGCGGGAGTGTGATGGGAAGAACAACTGTGAGAGTCAGAGCCTGGAATAGCATGTGCGTTGTTATCATTTAAACAATTTGCTGGCAAAGACGCTAGGCCGCTGTGGGGTGTGGTGGGTGAGGATCGTAGCCCATAGACCTCTCTGAAATGATGTTTAGGACTTTAAAGTAGCCTGAAAAGTTCCCTTTTTAATCTAAAAATCGTGATTAGGTTCAGTTCGTCTTCACCGGGCTTTTCTTGCAGTGACACTGGATTCGAAAAAGTAGCCTGAGCCACCTGAAAAAAGACAATATTTTTAGAGCACTTCGGAAAACTTGTGGAATTTTGTGATATCACTGGTTTTGAGAATAAATATAGATTGAAGAGCTCCTTTGGTTCAATTAAATTCTTCTATGAATCATATCTGTGAAGAAACATAAAGCCAATGCCTTGAGAATACACCAGACTCCTATAATCAGGTTAAAAAAACTCGAGAATGCGTGGGCATTTTCTTCTTTTCGAACTCTCGATGTTTCTATTTGGCTTTGATGCGCGACTTTCTTGCCTCAGTCCTTGTATGGTAGGTTGTAAACTTTCGGGACCGAAACACGTCTGATAATTAGGAAAATCATTGCACTTGCACCTTGTAAGCTACGATCAGTGACATAACTTTAACACGCGCATCGATGGGGGCGGGAACCCGCCCCTTCCGGGTTTTTGGATATAAAATGAAATCGGCGGCGAGTAGCGCCACTGTACGTGGCGTGTCTTTTTTCTGATCATTTTTACAACTTTTGTCAAAACTTTAAGATAATGTCAGCTCAGGTCAGGTCACCAGCACAGGTCAAGTGACCTCACCTAAAAAAGTTTAAGATAGCATAAGTCCGCGGAGGGTGAGCCCATTCGATTTAAACTCATTTTAACGGTGGAAGTGCTATCTAATATGACTATTCCTTGGAAGACCATTGATACAGAAAGAAACTTTCGGATACAAATTCCGCAGTATTGCGTTTGATTTTTCACTTACTTTTGCTAATAGGGTCCTTTTTAGGGGGTCTTCATATGGAGAACTATAGGCTAAATGCGAGGGGTGGGGCCTAGAAGCTCCTTACTAAATACGTAAAATCCTGGTGATGAACGAAAAGCATTGGCTTAAACCACCATTAGCCTCAAAAGTCTAGATTTTCGTCGTGATTGCATCTGACTCTGCAACCCTCCCTACTTCTGCCCCCCTTGAACGCCCCTGGACGTTAATCACCCATCGCGGTTGCAGCCACACTGCTTATAAGCCGGGTGTCGATATCGCTGGGCATAATTCGCTTTCATCCTTCAAGGAGCTGCCACAGCTGCACTGCACGGTGCTAGCTCAGAGCTGGTTAAAAAATCCTGAATATGAGGTGTTTGTCGGTGCTTCTGCTCATGGCCTTCATCGGAGCCACACTGCTGGGTAAGAACCTTCAGAATAGTATATATATATATATATATATATATATATATATATATATATATATATATATATATATATATACCTTCAGAACATTTGAATAGTATACGAGAAATCGGAGGAAATGGTCAGTGCTTTTAAAAGCCAAACGTCTGGTCCAGATATAATATGCCAGACCCCACCAAACATAAGTAAGTGAAAGTTTTGGTAATATACACAGGTGGATCGGGGGGAGGGGGCAAGGGACACTCTCCCTTCCCTCTGACCAACCCTCGACGCCCCGTGAAATGGTCAAGACACCCCCCTGAATGGTCGATGGCGCCCCCTGAGATGTTTTTCACCCAAAATTCGAGTATTGGCACCCCACGATAGGATTCGGCGCCCCTGATAGGCTTTGCGGGTCCAATAGTAGCGCTCCCTGGTTCGGATAGCGCCCCCTGATCATGGTCTCCCCTCCCCCTCCCCCCAATTGGCAATCCTGGATCTGTCAACAGTAACAAACAAATTCACTGATATAACGTTAGTTTCAAGCAGGGAAACGGTGACCTCTTCTAAAATTGCAGTTTGTTGATCAGTACTTAGTTCGTTACAATGCTGAGCGCTAATTACGTTCCAACTGCTGTTTTACACAAACTTAAATTTAAGATCATATTTTCGGAGGAAGGCAACAGCGGTGGTACATTCAAATGGTGTTTTTTTCAGATTTGAGTTCTGGCAAGACCTGCTCTCCCAATTCGTACTGTCCGGGATATGCCCGCAACTGCTGTCAACAGTACAACTACGGCGGAGGAGGAGGCCACTTCTGTCGCTGTACACATCGACTATGCGGAGCCCAAGGAAAATGCTACCTGTCCGGTTAAACTGAATGTTGCACCCCTATAAGGTGATTTGAGCTGAGATAGCCAGATCATATATGATGCCGGATTACGCCAGGTTTGAAATGGTCTTTCTCTCAAAACTCGCCATTTTCGAAATAAAAAAACAGAGTGAACATGGAGCAGTTATCAATCTCATGGCAGGCGGGACTAGTGTTCGTAACATTTTGCAAGCTTATCAAGTGCCCGTTTTTTCTGGAAGAGGTGAGTTCCGAGTCAGGTGAAACATAAAGCGGTGTTTCTCAGCGTGCTTTACACTACGGATGCCTCAGTTCAAATCACATCACGGTTCCATGTTACCTTAAATTGTACTGACTGATATTCAGATGGATTCTTGATTGTCAGTCTGGTGGATTTCTGACTGTCGGTGGATGTATTTAGATCCTTCTTTATATCGATTCGGTTGTATTTCTCTCGTTTGGATTGTTTTTTCGGTTGATAACCAAGCGAGCTAACGGATTGGCCTCGAATTGGCGGGGAATCCTAAAAATGACGTGAAACATGATCGCGTGAGGTGCTAAATATATCTTAGGTCAGCTGCTGCAAATCTTTACATCGTGAAGTATTGCGTTTGAAGCTCATTCTGAGGCGCGGGTTTTCTTTCCTTTCCCCTTTATCGCTGTTTTCCTGTGTATGTCTCAAATACAGAAATCTGGTGACGGATGAGTCTTTTACACAGTGAATTATTTTTATAGAATGGCACCCCCTGAAATGTCGTTTTCCCCCGAGATGCAGGTATCGGCGCCCACTGATAGGATTTAGGGCCTACTTGATAGGTTTTTCCGGCCAAAAGTGGCGTCCCTGGTCCAGATAGCGCCCACTAGGAAGTTTCCCCTTCCACCTCGCCCCGATAGGCAATCCTGGATCCGAGTATGGGAAGCGAAATTTCAGGTAGCGCCATCGACCTTTAGAGGCGTGTCTTTACAATTTCAGAGGGCGCCAATGGTCGATTGGGGGTTGGGGGAGGGGGATGGGGGAGAAGGGTGGGGGGAGCACCTAGCCTACTTATTCCCTGGATCCACCCATGGTCCAAAAACAGAAACATAATACTCTTATTGTAAACTCGGACTTTTACGGTACTCTAATTACTTGTGATGCATTATGGGTAGTATTGGGTACTTTTTTACCAGAGGCAGTGCAGCTTCAATATGACATTATTTGTGGTTTGCATTTCATGTTACTTTGTTGTTCACAAAATTTCAAGAAAATCGACCCGTAGGTTACCGGGATAGCCTCTGTTTCCATTAGTTTCACTGCACATGTGCAGAGACCTTTCATTGACCTAAAGACCAGATTCAAAATCTGCATGACCGATTTCCTCTTATTGATATTGTTCGATAATATGGAATAGAGTGCAACGAGATTTATATATTATTTATATGTCTAAATACGATAGCGGATACAAGGGGCGAGGCAGTGGGCTGGTCCCCCCATGTTAAAATGCCTACAGCTATAGCATTGGCAGAGGATGTTTTCAGGCAATGGCGGGGAGCCTGGAGCTAATAGGTGAATTCAGGGCGGCGGGGGGATAGGGCGCACGTGCACCCGCCTTTGGTCGATCCTCAGCACCCCCTGAAATGGCCACGGCGCCCCCTTAAACATTCGATGGCACCCCTGAAATGTCACTTCCCACCCTTTTCCCCTAAGATACAAAAATTGGGGCCCATCGGAAGTATTTTGCGTGTCAAAAGTGGCGCCCTATGCTCGGGATTACACCCCTTCCCCTGCGGACGGTGCCTCCTCTATCGGTAAACCTGGATCCGCCTACGCTCAAGCTCCCTAACCCCATCCCCGAACTGATATCCTGGATCCGCCTATGCTCGAACTCCTTAGCCTCACCCCCCATATTGATGTCCTGGATCCGCCTATGCTCGAGATCCTTAGCCCCACCCCCTTACTGATGTCCTGGATCCGCCTATGCTCGAACTCCGTAGCCCCACCTCCGTACTGTCATGGATCCGCCTATGCTCGAGCTCCCTAGCCCCATCCCCGTACTGATGTCCTGGATCCGCCTATGCTCGAGCTGCTTTTAGCCCCACCCCGTACTGATGTCCTGGATCCACCTATGCTCGAGCTGCTTTTAGCCCCACCCCGTACTGATGTCCTGGATCCGCCTATGCTCGAGCTCCTTAGCCCCACCCCCGGACTGATGTCCTGGATCCGCCTATGAGCGAGCTCCTTAGGCCCATCCCTGTACTGGTGTCCTGGATCCGCCTATGATCGAGCTCCTTAGCCCCACCCCCGTACTGATGTCCTGGATCCGCCTATGTTCGGCTCCTTAGCTCCATCCCCGAACTGATGTCCTGGATCCGCCTATGCTCAAACTCCTCAGGCCCATCCCCGTACTGGTGTCCTGGATCCGCCTATGCTCGAGCTCCTTAGCCCCACGCCCTTACTGATGTCCTGGTTCCGCCTATGCTCGAACTCCGTAGCCCCACCTCCGTACTGTCCTGGATCCGCCTATGCTCAAGCTCCTTAGCCCCATTCCCGTACTGATGTCCTGGATCCGCCTATGCTTGAGGTCCCGAGTTCCAAACCCGTACTGGTGTCCTGGATCCGCCTATGATCGAGCTCCTTAGGCCCATCCCCGTAATGATGTCCTGGGTCCACCTATGCTCGAGCTACTTAGCCCCACCCATGTACTGATGTCCTGGATCCGCCTATGCTCAAGCTCCTTAGCCCCACCACTGCGCTGATGTCCTGGATCCGCCTATGTTCGATCTCCTTAGCCCCTCCCCGTACTGATGTCCTGGGTCCGCCTATGCTCGAGCTCCTTAGCCCCACCCCGAACTGATGTCCTGGATCCGCCTATGCTCGAGCTCCTTAGGTCCATCGCCGTACTGATGTCCTGGATCCGCCAATGCTCGAGCTCCTTAGCTCTACCCCCTACTGATGTCCTGGATCCGCCCATGCTCGAGCTCCTTAGCCCCACCCCTGTACTGATGTCCTGGATCCGCCTATGCTTGAGCTCCTTAGCCCCACCTGATAGGTTTTGCAGGTCAAAAGTGGCGTCCCCTGGTCCGGATGGCGCCGCCCCCCCCGGAGGTGGCCTCTCCGATCGGCAATCCTGGATCCGCCTATGGATAGATGATAAAATTGTATTGGACGGAAACAATATGACGGGTATAACAAAGAGATTGACGCAAAAGCCCGAAGGCTTAAGTGGTGGGGCCTCTCTTATCTCTCTCATAAAACACATCACTTTTTACCGTACGTATCACACACATACACAGTAAGATTTGGGCACCCATAAAGAAACAAATCACAACAAACCAAACAAGCATACCAGTTCCTGACCACCATTTTGTTTTTTATTCGTCGCAAGTCGCCACCGCGAGCGGGACCCTACCGAACGGCCGCCAACCGGCCGGCCGAGTGATCCGCTGCATGCACTCGGATAGAAATGTTATGCCTTTCTTGCACGCATTCACCGGCTGCAGCCTACCGCCGCAGAACACAAGCTCCATGCAAGAAGGGCAGAATGACGTCACTCCTGCTGCGGGAAAAAGGTGACCGAAGTATTTTGGCCCTCAGTAGCGAACTAGTCATCGGAGCGTCATGAAACAAAAACGGCAGAGCTCATAATCTCCCATACTACAAGTATAGAGAGAGCCATAGATTTCAGTTGAGTATAAAGGCACTTTATCACGTGATGAATCTATTACAACCTATGAAAACCGCATCAAATTCAGTCTTTATCATCATATAGCTCAAAACCTATGGGAGACGCGCGGGTATGGTCAGGCAGACGGTTGTAGAACTTGCGCCGGGCTTTTTTGGTACCAATTTCGAAAAGAAAATTTGGAAATATGTAGTCCTAAATTCCTAAAAAAACAAAAAATATTGTATTTTTTGCAGAAAAATATGTCCCATTAACTCAGAAATTTGCATTTAAAATATGTTGTTGTAATGACAATACCCATCTCAACAAAGAAAACTGCGTTAAAAAATGTCCAGAATTTGAAAGTTTTATGGTTTTAAAGTTTTAGGCCATAATTGCAATGTTTTGGAAAAAGGGCCAAATCTGACCTTCAAAATTATGTTTTTGGTTCAGTTTAGTGTCTATGCAGTAATGCACAGTCCATTCTGTCTGTAAAAATCCAGTTTGGAACACCTAGCATCATATCTTCAGATATTTCGAACTTATAACTTTGGTAATGCATTTCACTAGAAGTTGGAGGTAAAAGTTTCAAAAAATCATTTTGGAAGTACAAATTTGGATTTTTTGCTTCAAACTTTCAGCAACAACTGATAATTGATTGTTTGTAAAAGAGTGTAAGTTTGAGAGCTGTAGACTAAAAATAGAAAAATAGAAAAATAAAAGTTTATAAAAATATAATCCAAAAATTTTGGAAAAGTTTTTGCAAAATTCGAAAATCTGCAGCCGTCGGGATTTTTTATGGGTTCCTGCCTTTCATCCCTGCAAGTTTCAAGTATCTGATACCAGTCCTCAGAACAGACAACAACTACTACTACCTCGGCCTGCGGCCTCGGCAGGTGCCTCTCTGGCGCAGGAGAAGCCGGTGACAATGTACGTTAGCCAAACAGTTCGATTGACAGGCGAGTGTTTTCAGCAGTTTGATACTTATAACAACGCAATGTTGGAGTTTTAGGTTTTGTGTTCTCATTATGGCTCCATTCAATCCCCTGTCTAGGCCCATGTTTTCCTAAATTAGAATGTCTCTGCATACTGCACCACGCTTGCCCTCTAGGGGCGCGGTAGTGAGTGGTCAGCGTAGCTGTCGCCACGCAGCCGACCCGGGTTCAAGGCCCGGCGGCTTCCCAACAAGGAGCAAGCTGGCCCGAGAAACCCTTCCAACAGGAAAGAGTTGGCGACGCCATATGACCCTGGCAGTTGGTGCGTCGATAAGCCCCAAAAATTATTATTATTATTATACGCTTGCCCTCTGTTTATATCATCAAAGAAATAAACACACGCATAATGTTTGTTTTGTTAAGCAAAGACTGGGCATGACGAGCAGAAAGGAGATACAATATAAAATATGATGGGTTTTCCGACGGTATTTCACCTATACCTGCAGATTTTCACCCAATCCAGCCTATTTGTTACCGAATTATGCCCCAGCTCGAGACCTCAGCCCCACCACCGAACTGATGTCCTGGATCCGCCTATGTTCGAGCTCCTTACCCCACCCCCTTACATATGTCCTGGATCTGCCTATGCTCGAACTCAGTAGCCCCACCTCTATACTGCCCTGGATTCGCCTATGCTTGAACTCCTTAGCCACTACCCCTACTGATGTCCTGGATCCGCCCATGCTCGAGCTCCCGAGCCCCACCCACGTACTGATGTCCTGAATCCGCTTATGCTCGAGCTCCTTAGCCCCACCCCCGTACTGATGTCCTGGATCCGCTTATGTTTTAACTCTTTAGCCCCTACCTGTTTTAACTCTTTAGCCCCTTGAGGTCCTGAATCCGCTTATGCTCGAGCTCCTTAGCCCCACCCCCGTACTGATGTCTTTGATCCGCCTATACTCGAGCCCCTTAGCCCCGGCCCCGTACTGATGTCCTGGATCCGCCTCTGCTCGAGCTCCTTAGCCCGACACCCATACTGATGTCCTGGATCCGCCTATGCTCGAGCTCCTTAGCCCCATCTCCGTACAGATGTCCTGGATCCGCCTATGCTGGATCTCCTAGCCCCATCCCCGTACCGATATGCTGGATCCGCCTATGCTCAAACCCCTTAGCCTCTAACCCCGTACTGATATCCTGGCTCCGCTTATGCTCGAGCTCCTTAGCCCCACCCCCGTACTGATGTCCTGGATCCGCCTATGCCCGAACTCTTTAGCCCCTACCCCTCTGCTGATGTCCTGAATCCGCTTATGATTGAGCTCCTTAGCCCCACCTCTGTACTGATGTCCTTTATCCGCCTATACTAGAACCCCTTAGCCCCACCCCCGTACTGATGCCCTGGATCCGCCTCTGCTCGAGCTCTTTAGCCTCACACCCATACTGATGTCCTGGATCCGCCTATACTCCAGCTCTTTAGCCCCACCCCCGTACAGATGTCCTGGATTCACCTATGCTCGATCTCCTTAGCCCCACCCCCTTACTGATGTCCTGGATCCGCCTGTGCTCGAACTTCGTAGCCCCACCTCTGTACTGCCCTGGATCCGCCTATGCTCGAACTACTTAGCCCCCACCCCCTACTGATGTCCTGGATCCGACTATGCTCGAGCTCCCGAGCCCCACCCCCGTACTGATCAGCTGAATCCGCTTATGCTCGAGCTTCTTAGCCCCACCGACGTACTGATGTCCTAGATCCACCTCTGCTCGAGCTCCTTAGCCCCATCCCCGTACTAATATCCTGGATCCGCCAATGCTCGAACTCCGTAGCCCCTACCCCCTACTGATGTCCTGGATCCGCCTATGCTGGAACCCCCGAGTCTCACCCCGTACTGATGTCCTGATACCGCTAATGCTCAGCTGCTTAGTCCCATCCCCATACTAATGTCCTGGATCCGCCTATGCTCTAACTCCCTAGCCCGACCCTCGTACCGATGTCCTGGATCCGTCTATGCTCTAACTCCCTAGCCCGACCCTCGTACCGATGTCCTGGATCCGCCTATGCTCTAACTCCCTAGCCCCACCCTCGTACTAATGTCCTGGGTCCGCCTATGCTCGAACTCTTTAGCCCTTACCCCCATGCTGATGTCCTGGATCCGCTTATGCTCGATCTCCTTACGCCCACACCAATAACGCCTCACCTCCGTGCCCCCCGCCCCCGAAACGACATAGGCGGATACAAGGGGAAAGGGGACAGGTGCCCCCATAGAATCTTAGCGCCCCTGAAATTGTCCCGAAACCCCTGGAAAGTTCGATGGCACCCCCTGAAATGTCGTTTTCCCCGAGATGCAGGTATCGGGGTCTACTGATAGGTTTTAGCGCCTACTTGATAGGTTTTTCCGGCCAAAAGTGGCGTCCCTGGTGTAGATAGCGCCCATCAGGAAGTTTCCCCTTCCAGCTCGCCCCCGATAGGCAATCCTGGATCCGCGTATGGGAAGCGACATTTCAGGGAGCGTCATTCGCCTTGAGAGGCGTGTCTTTACAATTTCAGAGGGCGCCGATGGTCGATTGGGGGTTGGGGGAGGGGATGGGGGGAGAAGGGTGGGCGGGGCACCTAGCCTACTTATTCCCTGGATCCACCCATGGTCCAAGAACAGAAACATAATACTCTTATTGTAAACTCAGACTTTTACGGTACTCTAATTACTTGTGATGCATTATGGGTAGTGTTGGGTACTTTTTTACCAGACCATAAATAAACAGAAACGGCCGCGCCGATCGCCGGCGTTGCCGCGACGTGGACGCAGGGGTGACGCGTGGTGATTTGCTACAACGATGCGTGGAGGAACGGCATGTTAGTAAAGGTAACTTGGTGTTTCATTGATATATATGCAGATGGAATGTCGACATATGTCTCTTACCTAGCTGCATGCAAAATTTCATTTCCCTCCAATGACTCTAACCACCCTAAACCCCGGTGTGAAGCAAAAATGAACTGATAAAATTACCTCTTTGAAATGCATTTTACGGCTTATAGCGCGGAAGCCGTAAGAGATAAGTGGGGGGTATCAGTGAGAAAAATGACGGCAACGAAGTTTTCTATCCAGCCGTGTTAAGTTCAATACCGTAGCTATCATGGTCTGGAAACCAGGGGGCTGAGAATAAAAATTTTAAAAACTTATATTTTATTTTTGCCTATAAAACAAAAAGTTTTAGCCTGAAAGTTTTTATCTCTAAATATATAATAAAGGAGGCTATTCTCTCTTATTATCTGAAATGGGAACTAATTTTTATCAATTAGATCGGAAGATATAAGGGTTTGAATGATATTTTGGGAAATGCAGACCTTCACGGAATGGCCAAAAAGGACCCTTAAATTTCCGTTTTTGTTTTGTTTCTGTGTTTGTGCACTACTGCACAAACCGGCCTTTAAGTTCATATTTGACTCAGAGGCTGAACTGCTGTAGCTTCAGATATTTCGAGCCTGTAGTTTAGACCATGAGTTTTATACCAAATTTAGGGTGCAAAGTTTAAAAGCTAATTTAGAGCTCTAAATTTAAAGCTTTTTCTTTCCAACTTTTTGTGTTAACTAAAAATTTCCCTGATGTAAAAGGGTGCAAGTTTGAAGATACTAGATGAATTAGCAAAAAATAAAAAATAAAAGTTAAGAATCACATAATGTAAAATTCTGGGCAAAATTTTGAAAGTTTTGAAAATTGACAACCGTGGTGCTTATTCATTTGGAAGTGCCTTCTATCCACAAAAGTTTTAGGTCTCTGATACCAGCGCTCAGAACAGACAACAACAACAACAGACAACCTCGGCCTGCGGCCTCGGCAGGTGCCGCTCTGGCGCAGGAGAAGCTGGTTACAATGTACGTTAGCCAAACAGTTTGATTGACAGGCGAGTTTTTTCAGCAGTTTGATACTTATAACAACGCAGTGTTGGAGTTTTAGGTTTTGTGTTCTCATTATGGCTCCATTCAATCCCCTGTCTCGGCCCATGTTTTCCTAAATTAGCTTGTCTCTGCATACTACACCACGCTTGCCCTCTGTTCATATCATCAAAGAAATAAACACACGCATAATGTTTGTTTTGTTAAGCAAAGACTGGGCATGACGAGAAGAAAGGAGATACAATATAAAATATGATGGGTTTTCCGACGGTATTTCACCTATACCTGCAGATTTTCACCCAATTCAGCCTATTTGTTACCGAGTTATGCCCCAGCTTGAGACCTCAGCCCCACCACCGAACTGATGTCCTGGATCTGCCCATGATCGAGCTCCTTACCCCACCCCCTTACATATGTCCTGGATCTGCCTATTCTCGAACTGCGTAGCCCCACCTCTTTACTGCCCTGGATCCGCGTATGCTTGAACTCCTTAGCCCCTACCCCTACTGATGTCCTGGATCCGCCTATGCTCAAGCTCCCGAGCCCTACCCACGTACTGATGTCCTGAATCCGCTTATGCTCGAGCTCCTTAGCCCCACCCCCGTAATGATGCCCTGGATCCGCTTATGTTTTAACTCATTAGCCCCTACCTGTTTTAACTCTTTAGCCCCTTGATGTCCTGGATCCCTTTATGCTCGAGCTCCTTAGCCCCACCCCCGTACTGATGTCTTAGATCCGCCTATACTCGAGCCTCTTATCCCAGCCCCATATTGGTGTCCTGGATGCGCCTCTGCTCGAGCTCCTTAGCCCGACACCCATACTGATGTCCTGGATCCGCCTATGCTCGAGCTCCTTAGCCCCATCTCCGTACAGATGTCCTGGATCCGCCTATGCTGGATCTCCTTAGCCCCATCCCCGTACCGATATGCTGGATCCGCCTATGCTCAAACTCCTTAGCCTCTACCCCCGTACTGATATCCTGGCTCCGCTTATGCTCGAGCTCCTTAGCCCCACCCCCGTACTGATGTCCTTGATCCGCCTATGCTCGAACTCTTTAGCCCCTACCCCTGTGCTGACGTCCTGGATCCGCTTATGCTTGAGCTCCATAGCCCCACCTCTACTGATGTCCTTTATCCGCCTATACTCGAACCCCTTAGCCCCACCCCCGTACTGATGCCCTGGATCCGCCTCTGCTCCAGCTCCTTAGCCCCACACCCATAATGATGTCCTGGATCCGCCTTTACTCGAGCTCCGGAGCCACACCCCTGCACTGATGTCCTGGATCCGCCTATGCTCGAGCTCCTTAGCCCCACCCCCGAACTGATGTCTTGGATCTGCCTATGCTCGAACTCCGTAGCCCCACCTCCGTACTGTTCTGGATTCGCCTATACTCGAACTCTTTAGCCCCTACCACCCTACTATTGTCCTGGATCCGCCTATGCTGGAACGCCCGAGCCCCACCACCGTACTGATGTCCTAGATCCGCCTATGCTCGAGCTCCTTAGCCCCACCCCCGTGCTGAGGCCTGGATCTGCCTTTGCTGGAGCTCCTCAGCCCCACCCCCCGTACTGATGTCCTTGATCCTCCTATGCTCGAACTTTTTAGCCCCACCTCCGTACTGATGTCCTGGATCCGCCTATGCTCGAACTCCTTAGCCCCTACCCCCTACTGATGTCCTGGATCCGCCTATGCTCGAGCTCCTTACCCCACCTTTTTACTGATGTCCTGCATCCGCCTATGCTCGAACTCCGTAGCCCCTACCCCCCCCCCACTGATGTCCTGAATCCGCCTTTACTCGAGCTCTGGAGCCACACCCCCGAACTGATGTCCTGGATCTGCCTATGCTCGAACTCCGTTGCCCCACCTCCGTACTGCCCTGGATTCGCCTATACTCGAACTCTTTAGCCCCTACCACCCTACTAATGTCCTGGATCCGCCTATGCTGGAACGCCCGAGCCCCACCACCGTACTGATGTCCTAGATCCGCCTATGCTTGAGCTCCCGAGCCCCACCCCCGTACTGATCAGCTGAATCTGCTTATGCTCGAGCTTCTTAGCCCCACCCCCGTACTGATGTCCTGGATCCGCCTATGCTCGAAATCTTTAGCCCCTACCCACGTGCTGATGTCCTGGATCAGCTTATGCTCGAGCTTCTTAGCCTCACCCCCCGTACTGATGTCCTTGATCCGCCTATACTCAAGCCCTTTAGCCCCACCGCCGTACTGATGTCCTAGATCCGCCTCTGCTCGAGCTCCTTAGCCCCACACCTATACTGATGTCCTGGATCAGCCTATGCTCGAGCTCCTTATCTCCACCTCCATACAGATGTCCTAGATCCGCCTATGCTCGATCTCCTTAGCCCCATCCCCGTACTGATATCCTGGATCCGCCTATGCTCGAACTCCGTAGCCCCTACCCCCCTACTGATGTCCTGGATCCGCCTATGCTGGAACTCCCGAGTCTCACCCCGTACTGATGTCCTGAATCCCCTAATGCCTAGCTGCTTAGCCCCATCCCCGTACTAATGTCCTGGATCCGCCTATGCTCTAACTCCCTAGCCCGACCCTCGTACTGATGTCCTGGGTCTGCCTATGCTCGAACTCTTTAGCCCCTACCCCCATGCTGATGTCCTGGATCCGCTTATGCTCGAGCTCCTTACCCCCACACCCGTAACGACCCCACCTCCGTGCCCCCCCGAAACGACATAGGCGGATCCAAGGGGGAAAGGGGATAGGTGCCCCCATAGAATCTTAGCGCCCCCTGAAATTGTCCCGGAAACCCCTGGAAAGTTCGATGGCACCCTGCACCTCCGATGGTCGATTGGGGGTTGGGGGAGGAGGATAGGGGGAGAAGGGTGAGGGGGGGCACCTAGCCTACTTATTCCCTGGATCCACCCATGGTCCAAAAACAGAAACATAATACTCTTATTGTAAACTCGGACTTTTACGGTACTCTAATTACTTGTGATGCATTATGGGTAGCGTTAGGTACTCTTTTACCAGACCATAAATAAACAGAAACGGCCGCGCCGATCGCCGGCGTTGCCGCGGCGTGGACGCAGGGGTGACGCGTGGTGATTTGCTACAACGTTGCGTGGAGAAACGGCATGTTTGTAAAGGTAACTTGGTGTTTCATTGATATCTATGCAGATGGAATGTCGACATATGTCTCTTACCTAGCTGCATGCAAAATTTCATTTCCCTCCAATGACTCTAACCACCCTAAACCCCGGTGTGAAGCAAAAATGAACTGATAAAATTACCACTTTGAAATGTATTTTCCGGCTTATAGCGCGGAAGCCGTAAGAGATAAGTGGGGGTATGAGTGAGAAAAATGACGGCAACGAAGTTTTCTATCCAGCCGTGTTAAGTTCAATACCGTAGCTAGCATGGTCTGGAAACCAGGGGGCTGAGAATAAAAATTTTAAAAACTTATATTTTATTTTTGCCTATAAAATAAAAAGTTTCAGTCTAAAAGTTTTTATCTCTAAATATATAATAAAGGAGGCTATTCTCTCTTTTTATCTGAAATGGGAACTAATTTTTATCAATTAGGTCGGAAGATATAAGGGTTTAAATGATATTTTGGGAAATGCAGACCTTCACGGAATGGGCGAAAAAGGACCCTTAAATTTTCTTTTTTGTTTTGTTTCTGTGTTTGTGCAGTACTGCACAAACCGGCCTTTAAGTTGATATTTGACTCAGAACCTGAACTGCTGTAGCTTCAGATATTTCGAGCCTGTAGTTTAGACCATGAGTTTTATGCCAAATTTAGGGTGCAAAGTTTAAAAGCTAATTTAGAGCCCTAAATTTAAAGCTTTTTCTTTCCAACTTTTTGTGTGAACTACAAATTTCCCTGATGTAAAAGGGTGCAAGTTTCAAGAGTCTAGATGAATTAGCAAAAAATAAAAATAAAAGTTAAAAATTACATAATGCAAAATTCTGGGCAAAATTTTGAAAATTTTGAAAATTGACAACCGTGGTGCTTATTCATTTGGAAGTGCCTTCTATCCACAAAAGTTTTAGGTCTCTGATACCAGCGCTCAGAACAGACAACAACAACAACAACAACAGACCTCGGCCTGCGGCCTCGGCAGGTGCCGCTCTGGCGCAGGAGAAGCCGGTGACAATGTACGTTAGCCAAACAGTTCGATTGACAGGCGAGTTTTTTCAGCAGTTTGATACTTATAACAACGCAATGTTGGAGTTTTAGGTTTTGTGTTCTCATTATGGCTCCATTCAATCCCCTGTCTAGGCCCATGTTTTCCTAAATTAGCATGTCTCTGCATACTGCACCACGCCTGCCCTCTGTTCATATCATCAAAGAAATAAACACACGCATAATGTTTGTTTTGTTAAGCAAAGACTGGGCATCACGAGAAGAAAGGAGATACGATATAAAATATGATGGGTTTTCCGACGGTATTTCACCTATACCTGCAGATTTTCACCCAATTCAGCCTATTTGTTACCGAGTTATGCCCCAGCTCGAGACATCAGACCCACCACCGAACTGATGTCCTGGATCCGCCTATGCTCGAGCTCCTTACCCTACCCCCTTACATATGTCCTGGATCTGCCTATGCTCGAACTCCGTAGCCCCACCTCTATACTGCCCTGGATCCGCCTATGCTTGAACTCCTTCGCCCCTACCCCTACTGATGTCCTGGATCTGCCTATGCTCGAGCTCCCGAGCCCCACCCACGTACTGATGTCCTGAATCCGCTTATGTTTTAACTCTTTAGCCCCTACCTATTTTAACTCTTTAGCCCCTTGATGTCCTGGATCCGCTTATGCTCGAGCTCCTTTGCCCCACCTCCGTACTGATGTCTTTGATCCGCCTATACTCGAGCCTCTTACCCCAGCCCCGTACTGATGTCCTGGATCCGCCTCTGCTCGAGCTCCTTAGCCCGACACCCATACTGATGTCCTGGATCCGCCTATGCTCGAGCTCCTTAGCCTGACCTCCATACAGATGTCCTGGATCCGCCTATGCTGGATCTCCTTAGCCCAATCCCCGTACCGATATGCTGGATCCGCCTATGCTCAAACTCCTTAGCCTCTACTCCCGTACTGATATCCAGGCTCCGCTTATGCTCGAGCTCCTTAGCCCCACGCTCGTACTGATATCCTGGATCCGCCTATGCTCGAACTCTTTAGCCCCTACCCCCGTGCTGATGTCCTGGATCCGCTTATGCTCGAGCTCCATAGCTCCACCCCCGTACTGATGTCCTTGATCCGCCTATACTCGAGCCCCTTAGCCCCACCCCCGTACTGATGTCCTATATCCGCCTCTGTTCGAGCTCCTTAGCCCCACACCCTTACTTATGTCCTGGGTCCGCCTATGCTCCAGCTCCTTAGCCCCACCCCCGTACAGATGTCGTGGATCCGCCTATGCTCGATCTCCTTAGCCCCACCCCCGCACTGATGTCCTGGATCCGCCTCTGCTCGAGCTCCTCAGCCCCACACCCATACTTATGTCCTGGATCCGGCTATGCTCCAGCTCCTTAGCCTCACTCCCGTGCTGATGTCCTGGATCCGCTTATGCTCGGGCTCCTTAGCCCCACCCCCGTACTGATGTCCTTGATTCGCCTATACTGAGCCACTTAGCCCCACCCCCGTACTGATGTCCTGGATCCGCCTCTGCTCGAGCTCCTTAGCCCCACCTCTGCATTGCCCTGGAACCGCCTATGCTCAGCCCCGACCCTCTACTGATGTCCTGGATTCACCTATGCTCGAGCTCCCGAGCCCCACCCCCGTGCTGATGTCCTGAATCCGCTTATGCTCGAGCTCCTTAGCCCCACACCCATACTTATGTCCTGGATCCGCCTATGCTCCAGCTCCTTAGCCTCACCCCTGTGCTGATGTCCTGGATCCGCTTATGCTCGGGCTCCTTAGCCCCACCCCCGTACTGATGTCCTTGATTCGCCTATACTCGAGCAACTTAGCCCCACCCCCGTACTGATGTCCTGGATCCGCCTCTGCTCGAGCTCCTTAGCCCCACCTCTGCATTGCCCTGGAACCGCCTATGCTCAGCCCCGACCCTCTACTGATGTCCTGGATTTACCTATGCTCGAGCTCCCGAGCCCCACCCCCGTACTGATGTCCTGAATCCGCTTATGCTCGAGCTCCTTAGCCCCACACTCGTACTGATATCCTGGATCCGCCTATGCTCGAACTCTTTAGCCCCTACCCCCGTGCTGATGTCCTTAATCCGCCTATACTCGAGCCCCTTAGCCCCACCCCCGTACTGATGTCCTGGATCCGCCTCTGCTCGAGCTCCTTAACCTTTACCCATACTTATGTCCTGGATCCGCCTATGCTCCAGCTCCTTAGCCCCACCCCCGTACTGATGTCCTGGATCCGCCTCTGCTCGAGCTTCTTAGCCCCACACCCATACTTATGTCCTGGATCCGCCTATGCTCCAGCCCCTTAGCCCCACCCCCGTATTGATGTCCTGGATCCGCCTTTACTCGAGCTCCGGAGCCCCACCCCCACACTGATGTCCTGGATCCGCCTATACTCGAGCTCCTTAGCCCCACCCCCGTACTGATGTCCTGGATCCGCCTATGCTCGAACTTCTTTGCCCCACCTCCGTACTGATGTCCTGGATCCGCCTATACCCGAACTCCTTAGCCCCTACCCCCTACTGATGTCCTGGATCCGCCTATGGTCGAGCTCCTTACCCCACCCCCTTACTGATGTCCTGGATCCGCCTATGCTCGAACTCCGTAGCCCCACCTCTGTACTGCCCTGGATCCGCCTATGCTTGAACTCCTTAGCCCCCACCCCCTACTGATGTCCTGGATCCGCCTATGCTCGAGCTCCCGATCCCCACCCCCGTACTGATGAGCTGAATCCGCTTATGCTCGAGCTCCTTAGCCCCACCTCCGTGCTGATGTCCTGGATTCGCCTATGCTCGATCTCCTTAGCCCACCCTCGTACTGATGTCCTGGGTCCGCCTATGCTCGAGCTCCTTAACCCCACCCCCGAACTGATGTCCTGGATCCGCCTATGCTGGAGCTCCTTAGCCCCACCCCCTACTGATGTCCTGGATCCGCCTATGCTTGAGCTTTTTAGCCCCACCCCCGTATTGATGTCCTGGATCCGCTTATGTTCGAGGTCCCGAGTTCCAACCCGCTCCTGATGTCCTGTATCCGCCTATGCTCGAGCTTCTTAGCCCCACCCCGTACTGATGTCCTGGATCCGCCTATGCTCGAGCTCACTAGGCCCACCCCGGTACTGATGTTTTGGATCCGCCTATGCTCGAGCTCCTTAGCCCCACCCCCATACTAATGGCCTGGATCCGCCACTGCTTATTAAGTTTATTTAAGTAGGGAGTGCAAGGAGTCACGTGTCATGGTATTACCACAAAGAGGTTTATTCGGCTGGGAAAGAAATGGTGTGCAACGGTGGATCCTTTGGCCAGTGCTACCTATGGTTAGAGGATGCATTAACTAGCGGGTAGATAGATAGATGATAGACTTTTCTTGGACGGAAACAATATGACAGTTATAACAAATAGATTGATGCAAAAGCCCGAAGGCTTAACCCTCGCCCCACCGGGGGGGCCATCGATTGCCCCCTAAGGTTTTTCCGGGATAGCAGAAAAACGACGAGGCGCAGCACCGCGGTTGAGGGCTCTACCTCTCACTGCATCATTTTCCCATCATCCCTGAAATTTTTACCCCGGGTCACCCAAGGTCAGGGTCACCAGACGAGGTCAACCAAGGTAACCTCACTTCACCTTTAGAGCTCTGTAAGAGCTACATTTCAAAGTCGATTGATTTGAAACTTCCTACACTTCATGACCCCTCCAGGGTCTACAAGGTGTATATCCGGGATTTTTCGATTTCGTGCCCTGAGGTCAGGTCACGAGGCGACCTCTCCCATTGGAAAAGCATGGGGAAAAAGCTATTTCATGATATAAAAGCCACAAAAATGATTGCAAATACTCAGACTGCTCAGAACCACGTTTTTGGACACCCTTTCACGGATCCCAGGGGTCATATTTGCCCTTTGACCTTTCCAAGGTCATCCAAGGTCACCAGAGGTCAAAAACAGTATTTTGACAAAAACTTTTGACCTAATTGAGCTAGAGCGGTGAAACAAACACCATCGTGTTTGTCTTGTCATTGGCTTTGATTTTATATACGGCAAGGTCACTTTTTGACGTTTCGTGACCTTAGGTCATATGAGGTCACGAGGTGACTTCTGGCGGTCAAACCACTGGCGGGAGGTCTTTACGTTCCACATAGCGGGAAAAGTACTGGCAATTTGCTATCAAATGTACTTTACCAGGCCTCAATAGCTCTAATGGCATAAGAATTATGCCCAGTTTGCTTAATCATTGCATATTTGAGTGAAAATAGCCGATCTTGACCTAATTTGACCTCTGGAGGCCAAACCATTGACCTGAGCACTCAAACATGCGAAGTAATTTCTTACTGAATTCACGCGAGCTTTCTATTGCACTTTGCAGATTTGCGCTAACGCCCATATTTTCGGAGTTAGAGGGGGGCCATCGATGGCCCCCGGTGGGGCGAAGGTGGCGCCGGACTCCCGGTGGGGCGCGGGTTAAGTGGTGGGGCCTCTCTTATCTCTCTCTCATACAACACATCACTTTTACCGGACCTATCACACACATACACAGTAAGATTTGGACACACATAAAGAAACAAGACACAACAAACCAAACAAGCAAACCAGTTCCTGACCACCATTTTGTTTTTTATTCGTCGCAAGTCGCCGCATCGAGCGGGACCCTACCGCACGGCCGCCACCCGGCCGTCCGACCGATATGAATATCTAATAGACAACGCGCCCGCCGCACGAGTAGAGGAGCCGAAACGAGACAGACTACCCTGCCACCACCGGGCATTCGCGCTGGTCTATAGCATGCGTAGATAGCTATGGTATCTGTCTCGCATAGCAGCTAAAGTGCGCCGCCCGCAGCCACGCTACGGCCGAACGGCGGGGTGGGGTTTCGAGCGGGAAACATACTAGCATTGTGTATTACATTTAATTAAAGGTACACTGTTGTTGCTATGATATGCAACCTGCTGCGATGCCAAGATATGTCTTTGAACTAGCTTTTTGCCGAATTTTATCCACTTCCATCTATATTAACCATTCGAAATCCTGGTGTGAAGCAAAAATGAACCGATAAAATTACCACTTCGAAAT
Source organism: Lepas anatifera (assembly GCA_034440635.1). NCBI lineage: Eukaryota > Metazoa > Arthropoda > Thecostraca > Lepadidae > Lepas > Lepas anatifera. Next base: position 1,975,268 of record JAOTON010000485.1, on the reverse strand, counting down.
TTATTTTACGGCTGTTAGCGCGGAAGCCGTAAGAGATAAGTGGGGGGTATGAGTGAGAAAAATGACGGCAACGAAGTTTTCTATCCAGCCGTGTTAAGTTCAATACCGTAGCTATCATGGTCTGGAAACCAGGGGGCTGAGAATAAAAATTTTAAAAACTTATATTTTATTTTTGCCTATAAAATAAAAAGTTTCAGTCTGAAAGCTTTTATCTCTAAATATATAATAAAGGAGGCTATTCCTTTTATTATCTGAAATGGGAACTAATTTTTATCAATTAGATCGGAAGATATAAGGGTTTGAATGATATTTTGGGAAATGCAGACCTTCACGGAATGGGCCAAAAAGGACCCTTAAATTTCCGTTTTTGTTTTGTTTCTGTGTTTGTGCAGTACTGCACAAACCGAACTTTAAGTTGATATTTGACTCAGAACCTGAACTGCTGTAGCTTCAGATATTTCGAGCCTGTAGTTTAGACCATGAGTTTTATGCCAAATTTAGGGTGCAAAGTTTAAAAGCTAATTTAGAGCCCTAAATTTAAAGTTTTTTCTTTCCAACTTTTTGTGTGAACTACAAATTTCCCTGATGTAAAAGGGTGCAAGTTTGAAGAGTCTAGATAAATGAGCAAAAAATAGAAAAATAAAAGTTAAAAATCACATAATGCAAAATTCTGGCCAAAATTTTGAAAATTTTGAAAATTGACAACCGTGGTGCTTATTCATTTGGAAGTGCCTTCTATCCACAAAAGTTTTAGGTCTCTGATACCAGCGCTCAGAACAGACAACAACAACAACAGACAATAACGACGACGAGACCGGAAAAACTGTCAGAATAGAAGCCGTTTCTTACTTCGTTCGTCACCGGCTTCTGACAACGACGACGACGAGACCGGAAAAACTGTCAGAATAGAAGCCGTTTCTTACTTCGTTCGTCACCGGCTTCTGACGACGACGACGAGACCGGAAAAACTGTCAGAATAGAAGCCGTTTCTTACTTCGTTCGTCACCGGCTTCTGACCACGACGAGACCGGAAAAACTGTCAGAATAGAAGCCGTTTCTTACTTCGTTCGTCACCGGCTTCTGACGACGAGACCGGAAAAACTGTCAGAATAGAAGCCGTTTCTTACTTCGTTCGTCACCGGCTTCCTGACAACCTCGGCCTGCGGCCTCGGCAGGTGCCGCTCCGGCGCAGGAGAAGCCGGTGACAATGTACGTTAGCCAAACAGTTCGATTGACAGGCGAGTGTTTTCAGCAGTTTGATACTTATAACAACGGAATGTTTGAGTTTTAGGTTTTGTGTTCTCATTATGGCTCCATTTAATCCCCTGTCCTGGCCCATGTTTTCCTAAATTAGGATGTATCTGCATACTGCACCACGCCTGCCCTCTGTTCATATCATCAAAGAAATAAACACACCCATAATGTTTGTTTTGTTAAGCAAAGACTGGGCATGACGAGAAGAAAGGAGATTTAATATAAAATATGATGGGTTTTCCGACGGTATTTCACCTATACCTGCAGAATTTCACCCAATTCAGCCTATTTGTTACCGAGTTATGCCCCAGCTCGAGACTTCAGCCCCACCACCGAACTGATGTCCTGGATCCGCCTATGCTCGAACTCCGTAGCCCCACCTCCGTACTGTCATGGATCCGCCTATGCTCGAGCTCCCTAGCCCCATTCCCGTACTGATGTCCTGGATCCGCCTATGCTCGAGCTGCTTAGCCCCACCCCGTACTGATGTCCTGGATCCGCCAATGCTCGAGCTCCTTAGCCACATTCCCGTACTGATGTCCTGGATCCGCCTATGCTTGAGGTCCCGAGTTCCAACCCTGTACTGATGTCCTGGATCCGCCTATGCTCGAGCTCCTTAGCCCCACCCCCGTACTGATGTCCTGGGTCCGCCTATGCTCGAGCTCCTTAGCCCCTCCGAACTGATGTCCTGGATCCGCCTATGCTCGAGCTCCTTAGCCCCCCGAACTGATGTCCTGAATCCACCTATGCTCGAGCTCCTTAGGTCCATCCCCGTACTGATGTCCAGGATCCGCCTATGCACGAGCTCTTTATCCCTACCCCTACTGATGTCCTGGATCCGCCTATGCTCGAGCTCCTTAGCCCCACCCCCTTACTGATGTCCTGGATCCGCCTATGCTCGAGCTCCTTAGCCCCACTCCCTTACTGATGTCCTGGATCTGCCTATGCTCAAACTCCGTAGCCCCACCTCTGTACTGTCTTGGATCCGCCTATGCTCGAGGTCCTTAGCCCCACCCCCGTAATGATGTTGCGGATTCGCCTATGCTCGAGCTCCCTAGCCCTAACCCCGTCCTGATGTCCTGGATCCGCCTATGCTCGAGCTCCTTAGCCCCACCCCGTACTGATGTCCTGGATCCGCCTATGCTCGAGCTCACTAGCCCCACCGCGGTACTGATGTCTTGGATCCGCCTATGCTCGAGCTCCCTTAGCCTCACCCCCATACTAATGGCCTGGATCCGCCACTGCTTATTAAGTTTATTTAAGCAGGGAATGCAAGGAGTCACGTGTCATGGTATCACCACAAAGAGGTTTATTCGGCTGGGAAAGAAATGGTGTGCAACGGTGGATCCTTTGGCCAGTGCTACCTATGGTTAGAGGATGTGTTAACTAGTGGGTAGATAGATAGACAGATGATAAACTTTTATTGAACGGAAACAATATGACAGGTATAACAAATAGATTGACGCAAAAGCCCGAAGGCTTAAGTGGTGGGGCCTCTCTTATCTCTCTCATAAAACACATCACTTTTACCGGACCTATCACACACATACACAGTAAGATTTGGACACACATAAAGAAACAAAACACAACAAACCAAACAAGCAAACCAGTTCCTGACCACCATTTTGTTTTTTAATCGTCGCAAGTCGCCGCAGCGAGCGGGACCCTACCGCACGGCAGCCACCCGGCCGCCCGACTGATATGAATATCTAATAGACAACGCGCCCGCCGCACGAGTAGAGGAGCCGAAACGAGACAGACTACCCTGCCACCACCGGGCATTCGCGCTGGTCTATAGCATGCGTAGATGGCTATGGTATCTGTCTCGCATAGCAGCTACCAGTGCGCCGCCCGCAGCCACACTACGGCCGAACGGCGGGGTGAGGTTTCGAGCGGAAACTTACTAGCATTGTGTATTACATTTAATTAAAGGTACACTGTTGTTGCTATGATATGCAACCTGTTGCAATGGCAAGATATGTCTCTTACCTAGCTGCATGCAAAATTTTATTTTCCTGCAATGACTCTAACCACTCTGAACCCCGGTGTGAAGCAAAAATGAACCGATAAAATTACCACTTTGAAATGTATTTTACCGCTTGTAGCTCGGACGCCGTAAGAGATAAGTGGGGGGTATGAGTGAGAAAAATGACGGCACCGAAGTTTGCTATCCAGCCGTGTTAAGTTCAATACCCTAGCTATCATGTTCTGGAAACCAGGGGCTGAGAATAAAAAGTTTCAAAACTTATAATTTTTTTGCCTATAAAATAAAAAGTTTCAGTCTGAAAGTTTTTATCTCTAAATATATAATAAGGGAGGCTATTCTCTTTTATTATCTGAAATCGAAACTAAATTTTATTAATTAGATCCGAAGATATAAGGGTTTGAATGGTATTTTGGGAAATACAGACCTTCACGGAATAGGCCAAAAAGGGCCCTCAAATTTCTGTTTTCATTTTGTTTTTGTGTTTGTGCAGAACTGCACAAACAGGCCTATAAGTGAATATTTGACTTAGAACCTGAACTGCCGTAGCTTCAGATATTTCGAGCCTATAGTTTAGACCATGAGATTTATGTCAAATTTAGGGTCCAAAGTTTAAAAGTTAATTTAGAGATATAAATTTAAAACTTTTTCTTGCCAACTTTTTGTGTGAACTACAAATTTCCCTGATGTAAATGGGTGCAAGTTTGAAGAGTCTAGATGAATTAGCAAAAAATAGAAAAATAAAAGTTAAAAATCACATAATGCAAAATTCTGGGCAAAATTTTGAAAACTTTGAAAATTGACAACCGTGGTGCTTATTCATTTGGAAGTGCCTTCTATCCACAAAAGTTTTAGGTCTCTGATACCAGCGCTCAGAACTGACAACAACAACAGACAACCTCGGCCTGCGGCCTCGGCAGGTGCCGCTCCGGCGCAGGAGAAGCCGGTGACAATGTACGTTAGGCAAGCAGTTCGATTGACAGGCGAGTGTTTTCAGCAGTATGATACATATACTAACGCGATGTTGGGACTTGAGGTCTAATGTTTCTCATTCTGACTACATTTAGTCCCATGTGTAAGTCCATGTTTTTCTAAACTAACATGTCTCTGCACACTGCGCCACGTTTGGCGTCTGTTCATGTCATCACATAAATAATCACACGTATAAAGTTTGGTTTGTTAAGTAAAGACTGGCTATGCCCAGAAGAAAGGAGATACAATATAAAATATTATGGGTTTGCCGACCATATTTCACCTATACCTGGAGATCTTCACACAATTCAGCCTATTTGTTGCCGAGTTAGCTTCGGTTATCCTAAGTCCCAGTCTGCATGTGCAGTAAAGTCTGCAGTGAATGAGAGCGAAGATACCGTTATAATTGACTGAAGCATGTTGGTGTGTCGTTTGTTTGTCTCCTGAACTAAACTATCCCTTATAGCCTAATATTCCTTAGAATTCATACTGAGCATGCGCAGCACAATGCAATGTCATAATTCCGTGAATTGGGATTAGCAGATAGTATTCTGCTATTACTCTCAAATTTTGAGCCCAATCGGTCTATTGGCTCCCGAGATAGCCTCCCTGACCATACGTTCTAATGCGCATGCGCACTTACCTTTGTAGTAAGCAAGGGTGTCAAAACTTTCATACTAAATTTAAGCATGTTCGCTCTCCTCTGTCCATGTCCTCTTCTGAAATATCCTCACCTTTAAGGCTTATTTCTAAGATTTCTACTGCGCATGCGCAGGGCAGTGCAGCTACACTATGACATTATTTGTGGTTTTCACTCCGTGTCATTTTCTTGTTAACAAAATTTCAAAAAAATCGACCCGTAGGTTGCCGGGATAGCCTCTGTTACCATTAGTTCCACTGCGCATGCGCAGTGACCTTTCATTGACCTGAAGACCGGATTCAAAATCTGCATGACCGATTTCCTCTCATTAATATTGTTCGAAAATATGGAATAGAGTGCAACGAGATTTATATATTATTTACATGTCTAAATACGATAGCGGATACAAGGGGCGAGGCTAGTGGGCTTAAGTCCCCCCCATGTGAAAATGCCTAGAGCTATAGCATGAGCAAAGGATGTTTGGAGGCAATGGCAGAGAGGCTGGAGCTAAAAGGTGAATTCAGGGTAGTGGGGGGGATAGGAGGCACGTGAACCCCCCCCTTTGGTCGATCCTCAGCACCGCCTGAAATGGCTACGGCGCCCCTCAAACATTCGATGGCACCCCTGAAATTTCACTTCCCACCCTTTCCCCTAAGATGCAAAAATTGGCGCCCATCGAAAGGATTTTACGTGTCAAAAGTTGCGCTCTATGCTCCGGATTACACCCCTTGCCCTGCGGACGGTGCCTCCTCTATTAGTAATCCTTGATCCGCCTATGCTCAAGCTCCTTAGCCCCACCACCGAACCGATATCCTGGATCCGCCAATGCTCCAACTCCTGAGGCCCATCCCCATACTGATGTCCTTGATCCGCCTATGCTCGAGCTCCTCAGCCCCACCCCCTTACTGATGTCCTGGATCCGCCTATGCTCGAACTCCGTAGCCCCACCTTCGTACTGTCCTGGATCCGCCTATGCTCGAGCTCCCTAGCCCCACCCCGTACTGATGTCCTGGATCTGCCTATGCTCGAGCTCCTTACCCCACCTCGTACTGATGTCCTGGATCCGCCTATGCTCGAGCTCCTTAGCCCCACCTCTGTGCTGATGTCCTGGATTCGCCTATGCTCGGTCTCCTTAGCCCACCCCCCGTACTGATGTCCTGGGTCCGCCTATGCTCGAGCTCCTTAACCCCACCCCCGAACTGATGTCCTGGATCCGCCTATGCTGGAGCTCCTTAGCCCCACCCCGTACTGATGTCCTGGATCCGCCTATGCTCGAGCTCACTAGCCCCACCCCGGTACTGATGTCTTGGATCCGCCTATGCTCGAGCTCCTTAGCCCCACCCTCGTACTGATGTCCTGGGTCCGCCTATGCTCGAGCTCTTTAACCCCACCCCCGAACTGATGTCCTGGATCCGCCTATGCTGGAGCTCCTTAGCCCCACCCCCTACTGATGTCCTGGATCCGCCTATGCTCGAGCTCCTTAGCCCCACCCCCGTATTGATGTTCTGGATCCGCTTATGCTCGAAGTCCCGAGTTCCAACCCGCTCCTGATGTCCTGGATCCGCCTATGCTCGAGCTCCTTAGCCCCACCCCGTACTGATGTCCTGGATCCGCCTATGCTCGAGCTCACTAGCCCCACCCCGGTACTGATGTCTTGGATCCGCCTATGCTCGAGCTCCTTAGCCCCACCCCCATACTAATGGCCTGGATCCGCCACTGCTTATTAAGTTTATTCAAGCAGGGAATGCAAGGAGTCACGTGTCATGGTATCACCACAAAGAGGTTTATTCGGCTGGGAAAGAAATGGTGTGCAACGGTGGATCCTTTGGCCAGTGCTACCTATGGTTAGAGGATGTATTAACTAGTGGGTAGATAGATAGACAGATGATAAACTTTTATTGGACGGAAACAATATGACAGGTATAACAAATAGATTGACGCAAAAGCCCGAAGGCTTAAGTGGTGGGGCCTCTCTTATCTCTCTCATACAACACATCACTTTTACCGGACCTATCACACACATACACAGTAAGATTTGGACACACATAAAGAAACAAAACACAACAAACCAAACAAGCAAACCAGTTCCTGACCACCATTTTGTTTTTTAATCGTCGCAAGTCGCCGCAGCGAGCGGGACCCTACCGCACGGCAGCCACCCGGCCGCCCGACTGATATGAATATCTAATAGACAACGCGCCCGCCGCACGAGTAGAGGAGCCGAAACGAGACAGACTACCCTGCCACCACCGGGCATTCGCGCTGGTCTATAGCATGCGTAGATGGCTATGGTATCTGTCTCGCATAGCAGCTACCAGTGCGCCGCCCGCCGCGACGCTACGGCCGAACGGCGGGGTGAGGTTTCGAGCGGAAAACTTACTAACATTGTGTATTACATTTAATTAAAGGTACACTGTTGTTGCTATGATATGCAACCTGTTGCGATGGCAAGATATGTCTTTGAACTAGCTTTATGCCGAATTTCATCCACTTCCATCTATATTAACCATTCGAAATCCTAGTGTGAAGCAAAAATGAACCGATAAAATTACCACTTTGAAATATATTTTACGGCTGATAGCGCGGAAGCCGTAAGAGATAAGTGGGGGGTATGAGTGAGAAAAATGACGGCAACGAAGTTTTCTATCCAGCCGTGTTAAGTTCAATACCGTAGCTATCATGGTCTGGAAACCAGGGGGCTGAGAATAAAATTTTTTATAAACCTATATTTTATTTTTGCCTCTAAAATAAAAAGTTTCAGTCTGAAAGTTTTTATCTTTAAATATATAATAAAGGAGGCTATTCTCTTTTATTATCTGAAATGGGAGCTAATTTATCTTAATTAGATCGGAAGATATAAGGGTTTGACTGATATTTTGGGAAATGCAGGCCTTCGCAGAATGGGCCAAAAAGCACCCTTAAATTTCCGTTTTTGTTTTGTTTCTGTGTTTGTGCAGTACTGCACAAACCGGCCTTTAAATTGGTATTTGACTCAGAACCTGAACTGCTGTAGCTTCAGATATTTCGAGCCTGTAGTTTAGACTATGAGTTTTATGCCAAATTTAGGGTGCAAAGTTTAAAAGCTAATTTGGAGCCTTAAATTTATAACTTTTTCTTTCAAACTTTTTGTGTGATCTACAAATTTTCCTGATGTAAAAGGGTGCAAATTTGAAGACTGTAGATGAATTAGCAAAAAATAGAAAAATAAAAGTTAAAAATCACATAATGCAAAATTCTGGGCAAAATTTTGAAAATTTTGAAAGTTGACAACCGTGGTGCTTATTTATTTGGAAGTGCCTTCTATCCACAAAAGTTTTAGGTCTCTGATACCAGCGCTCAGAACAGACAACAACAACAACAACCTCGGCCTGCGGCCTCGGCAGGTGCCGCTCTGGCGCAGGAGAAGCCGGTGACAATGTACGTTAGCCAAACAGTTCGATTGACAGGCGAGTTTTTTCAGCAGTTTGATACTTATAACAACGCAGTGTTGGAGTTTTAGGTTTTGTGTTCTCATTATGGCTCCATTCAATCCCCTGTCTCGGCCCATGTTTTCCTAAATTAGCATGTCTCTGCATACTGCACCACGCTTGCCCTCTGTTCATATCATCAAAGAAATAAACACACGCATAATGTTTGTTTTGTTAAGCAAAGACTGGGCATGACGAGAAGAAAGGAGATACAATATAAAATATGATGGGTTTTCCGACGGTATTTCACCTATACCTGCAGATTTTCACCCAATTCAGCCTATTTGTTACCGAGTTATGCCCCAGCTCGAGACCTCAGCCCCACCACCGAACTGATGTCCTGGATCTGCCCATGATCGAGCTCCTTACCCCACCCCCTTACATATGTCCTGGATCTGCCTATTCTCGAACTGCGTAGCCCCACCTCTATACTGCCCTGGATCCGCCTATGCTTGAACTCCTTAGCCCCTACCCCTACTGATGTCCTGGATCCGCCTATGCTCAAGCTCCCGAGCCCTACCCACGTACTGATGTCCTGAATCCGCTTATGCTCGAGCTCCTTAGCCCCACCCCCGTAATGATGTCCTGGATCCGCTTATGTTTTAACTCATTAGCCCCTACCTGTTTTAACTCTTTAGCCCCTTGATGTCCTGGATCCCTTTATGCTCGAGCTCCTTACCCCCACCCCCCGTACTGATGTCTTAGATCCGCCTATACTCGAGCCTCTTACCCCAGCCCCATACTGGTGTCCTGGATCCGCCTCTGCTCGAGCTCCTTAGCCCAACACCCATACTGATGTCTTGGATCCGCCTATGCTCGAGCTCCTTAGCCCCACCTCCGTACAGATGTCCTGGATCCGCCTATGCTGGATCTCCTTAGCCCAATCCCCGTACCGATATGCTGGATCCGCCTATGCTCAAACTCCTTAGCCTCTACCCCCGTACTTATATCCTGGCTCCGCTTATGCTCGAGCTCCTTAGCCCCACCCCCGTACTGATGTCCTTGATCCGCCTATGCTCGAACTCTTTAGCCCCTACCCCTGTGCTGACGTCCTGGATCCGCTTATGCTTGAGCTCCTTAGCCCCACCTCTGTACTGATGTCCTTTATCCGCCTATACTCGAACCCCTTAGCCCCACCCCCGTACTGATGCCCTGGATCCGCCTCTGCTCGAGCTCCTTAGCCCCACACCCATAATGATGTCCTGGATCCGCCTTTACTCGAGCTCCTTAGCCCCACACCCTGCACTGATGTCCTGGATCCGCCTATGCTCGAGCTCCTTAGCCCCACCTCCGTACTGATGTCCTAGATCCGCCTATGCTCGAACTCCTTAGCCCCACCTCCGTACTGATTCCTGGATCCGCCTATGCTCGAACTCTTTAGCCCCTACCACCCTACTAATGTCCTGGATCCGCCTATGCTGGAACTCCCGAGCCCCACCACCGTACTGATGTCCTAGATCCGCCTATGCTCGAGCTGCTTAGCCCCACCCCCGTACTAAGGTCCTGGATCCGCCTATGCTGGAACTCCTTAGCCCCACCCCCGTACTGATGTCCTGGGTCCGCCTATGCTCGAACTCTTTAGCCCCTACCCCCATGCTGATGTCCTGGATCCGCTTATGCTCGAGCTCCTTACCCCCACACCCGTAACGACCCCACCTCCGTGCCCCCCGAAACGACATAGGCGGATCCAAGGGGGAAAGGGGATAGGTGCACCCCATAGAATCTTAGCGCCCCCTGAAATTGTCCCGGAAACCCCTGGAAAGTTCGATGGCACCCTGCACCTCCGATGGTCGATTGGGGGTTGGGGGAGGAGGATAGGGGGAGAAGGGTGAGGGGGGGCACCTAGCCTACTTATTCCCTGGATCCACCCATGGTCCAAAAACAGAAACATAATACTCTTATTGTAAACTCGGACTTTTACGGTACTCTAATTACTTGTGATGCATTATGGGTAGTATTCGGTACTTTTTTACCAGACCATAAATAAACAGAAACGGCCGCGCCGATCGCCGGCGTTGCCGCGGCGTGGACGCAGGGGTGACGCGTGGTGATTTGCTACAACGTTGCGTGGAGAAACGGCATGTTTGTAAAGGTAACTTGGTGTTTCATTGATATCTATGCAGATGGAATGTCGACATATGTCTCTTACCTAGCTGCATGCAAAATTTCATTTCCCTCCAATGACTCTAACCACCCTAAACCCCGGTGTGAAGCAAAAATGAACTGATAAAATTACCACTTTGAAATGTATTTTACGGCTTATAGCGCGGAAGCCGTAAGAGATAAGTGGGGGGTATGAGTGAGAAAAATGACGGCAACGAAGTTTTCTATCCAGCCGTGTTAAGTTCAATACCGTAGCTAGCATGGTCTGGAAACCAGGGGGCTGAGAATAAAAATTTTAAAAACTTATATTTTATTTTTGCCTATAAAATAAAAAGTTTCAGTCTGAAAGTTTTTATCTCTAAATATATAATAAAGGAGGCTATTCTCTCTTTTTATCTGAAATGGGAACTAATTTTTATCAATTAGATCGGAAGATATAAGGGTTTGAATGATATTTTGGGAAATGCAGACCTTCACGGAATGGGCCAAAAAGGACCCTTAAATTTTCTTTTTTGTTTTGTTTCTGTGTTTGTGCAGTACTGCACAAACCGGCCTTTAAGTTGATATTTGACTCAGAACCTGAACTGCTGTAGCTTCAGATATTTCGAGCCTGTAGTTTAGACCATGAGTTTTGTGCCAAATTTAGGGTGCAAAGTTTAAAAGCTAATTTAGAGCCCTAAATTTAAAGCTTTTACTTTCCAACTTTTTGTGTGAACTACAAATTTCCCTGATGTAAAAGGGTGCAAGTTTCAAGAGTCTAGATGAATTAGCAAAAAAATAGAAAAATAAAAGTTAAAAATTACATAATGCAAAATTCTGGGCAAAATTTTGAAAATTTTGAAAAATGACAACCGTGGTGCTTATTCATTTGGAAGTGCCTTCTATCCACAAAAGTTTTAGGTCTCTGATACCAGCGCTCAGAACAGACAACAACAACAACAACAACAGACAACGACGACGACGAGACCGGAAAAACTGTCAGAATAGAAGCCGTTTCTTACTTTGTTCGTCACCGGCTTCTGACAACCTCGGCCTGCGGCCTGGGCTAACGCCCCACCGGCGCAGGAGAGCCGCATGACAATGTGCCGAAAGCAAACCATATTTCGTTCTTAATGTATCTCTTCATAAGCCTGCAAGTCAGTTTTATCATTCTTTTCTTTGAAATAACCAATAAAGAGTACGTGGTCACCCCCGGATTCGAACCGGACCTACCTAATCAAGAGACAGCGCCTCTAACCACTAGACCACCGTGCCACACCACTCATCCTCCCACTAGCTGAACAGCTGTGACCCGTCAGGAGGTCACTGGCTAGTACAACTCCGCCGAATATGCCGGGCCGCTGGCGCCGGGTGCTGTGCTTGTCCCGAAAAGGCACGATATAAAGGTGCTTCTAGAAGACGAACCAAACATTCTTTTGGGCTGAAATTACTTGTATCGTCGAGCTAGGATCGTAAGCTAGCTTCATGCCAAATTTCTTCCACTTCCATCCATTTTAAGGACTTAAAACCATGGTGAGAAGCAAAGGTGGCCCGAGAAATTTGGCATCTTGTAATACATTTTGGACTAATTACTCGAAAGCCATTAGAGATAGGTGGGTAGTATAAGTGAGCGAAATTACCGCAAGTAACTTTCCTCTTCAGCCATGTCAGTTCTGAGTTTGTGAGTGACATGAGCTTGGAACCAGGAAGATGCAAATAAAAAGTTTTTTTACTCAATTTCTATTTATGCCTATAAAACAAAGAATTTCACATTCACAAGTTCCATCTCCAAATATTATCAGGCGGAAGCAATGTTCTTTCATTATTTGAAATGAAAACTCAAATTGGTCAGTTAGATTGTGAGATATTAACGTTGAAATGAAATGAACCAAAATGTAGTCTTCCGGAAGAACTGTAAAAAGTAGGTCAAAATTTTACGTTTTCCACTCAAAACTATGCCTAAGCACAAGAAAATTGACCTAGCTACCCCTAGGTAACTGTCTTTCAGCTAACTGGAGATTGCCTTCTGATATTTCGAGCGTCCAAGTCGGCCATCAACTTTAAGTAGGTTTTTTGCTCGCGTGAGAAATTAAGCTTTTTCGCGCAATAAATATTATTGGATCAGCTCAATTTTTGTCCCCTAGCTGGCCCTTGTTACCTATTGAAAAGGGCATAAATTTCAAGCTCGTAGCTTAAGGAGTAAAAATTAGAAAAATATAAAACAGAAAAAGTTTGGGCCAAAATTTCTCAAAAACTATTTTTGATTTCGAATCGGGGCTTCAGTTTGAATGTCTGGAGCAGGAGGGCTATCACCCTACAAAATTTCAGAGCTCTGACATCAATTCTCAGGCGGGACAGACAACAACAGACAGACAGACAGAGAGACAGACCGACGAGACCGGTAAAGCGGCCAGAATAGAGCCTCTTGAGAAATCTCAATGCGCTTCGCTCCATGGATTTCGTCATGCGGCTCTGACAACAACAGACAACGACGAGACCGGAAAAACTGTCAGAATAGAAGCCGTTTCTTACTTCGTTCGTCACCGGCTTCTGACAACTGCGGTCTGCGACCTGGGCTAACGCCCCACCGGCGCAGGAGAGCTGCATGACAATGTGCTGAAAGTAAACCATATTTTGTTCTTAATGCATCTCTTCATAAGCCTGCAAGTCAGTTTTATCATTCTTTTCTTTAAAGTAACCAATAAAGAGTACGTGGTCACCCCCGGATTCGAACCGGACCTACCTGATCAACAAACAGGGCCTCTAACCACTAGACCACCGTGCCACGCTCCGCACCCTCCCACTAGCTGAACACCTGTGACCCGTCAGGAGGTCACTGGCTGGTACAACTCCGCCGAATATGCCGGGCCGCTGGCGCCGGGTGCTGTGCTTGTCCCGAAAGGGCACGATATAAAGGTGCTTCTAGAAGACGAACCAAGCATTCTTTTGGGCTGAAATTACTTGTATCATCGAGCTAGGATGCTAAGCTAGCTTCATGCCAAATTTCGTCCACTTCCATCCATTTTAAAGACTTGAAATCATGGTGAGAAGCAAAGGTGGTCCGAGAAATTTAGCATCTTGTAATACATTTTTGACTAATTACTCGAAAGCCTTTAGAGATAGGTGGGTAGTATAAGTGAGCAAAATGACGGCAAGTAACTTTCCTATTCAGCCATGTCAGTTCTGAGTTTGTGAGTGACATGAGCTTGGAACCAGGAAGATGCAAATAAAAAGTTTGTTTACTCAATTTCTATTCATGCCTATAAAACAAAGAATTTTACATTCACAATTTCCATCTTCAAATATTATCAGATGGCAGCAATGCTCTTTCATTATTTGAAATGAAAACTCAAATCGGTCAATTTGATTGTGAGGTATTAACGTTGAAGTGAAATGAACCAAAATTCAGTCTTCCGGAAGAACTGTAAAAAGTAGGTCAAAATTTTACGTTTTGCACTCAAAACTATGCCTAAGCACAACAAAATTGGCCTAGCTACCCCTAGGTAACTGCCTTTCAGCTAACTGAGGCGTGCCTTCTGACATTTCGAGCACACAAGTCGGCCATCAACTTTTAGCAGGTTTTTGCTGACGCGAGAAATACGCGTTTTCACGCAATAAATATTGTCGGCTCCACTCAATTTTTTTCCCCTAGCTGGCCCTTGTTATCTTTTGAAAAGGACATAAAATTCAAGTTCGTAGCTTAAGAAGAAAAAATTAGAAAAATATAAAACAGAAAAAGTTTTAGCCAAAATTTCTCAAAAACTATTTTGGATTTCGACTCGGGCTTCAGTTTGGGTGTCTGGAGCAGAAGGGCTATCACCCTACAAAATTCCAGAGCTCTGACATCAATTCTCAGGACTGACAGACGCCAACAACAACAACAGACCACGACGAGACCCGTCTGAGCGGCCAGAATAGAGCCGCTTGAGAAATCTCAATGCGCTTCGCTCCATGGATTTCGTCATGCGGCTCTGACAACAACAACAACAGACAACGACGAAGAGACCGGAAAAACTGTCAGAATAGAAGCCGTTTCTTACTTCGTTCGTCACCGGCTTCTGACCTCGGCCTGCAGCCTCGGCTAACGCCATTTTGGCGCAGGAGAACCACATGACAATGTGCTGAAGTCTAACCATATTTCGTTCTCAATGTATCTTCATAAGCGTGTAAGTCAATTTTATCATTACTTTCTTTAAAATAACTAATAAAGAGCACATCGTCACCCCCGGATTCGAACCGGTCACCCCTGATCAAGAGACAGTGCCTCTAACCACTAGACCACCGCGCCATAGTTTTCACCCTCCCACTAGCCGAACACCTGTGACCCGTCAGGAGGTCACTGGCTGGTACCACTCAGCCGAATATGACGGGACGCTGGCGCCGGGTGCTGTGTTTGTCTGGAAAAGGTACGATATAAAGGTGCTTCTAGAAGACAAACCAAACATTATTTTGTGCTGAAATTACTTGTATCGTCGAGCTAGGATCCTAAGCTAGCTTCATACCAAATTTCATCCACTTCCATTCATTTTAAGGACTTAAAACCATGGTGAAAAGCAAAGATAATCCGAGAAAATTACCACCTTGTAAAACATTCTCCGATTAATTACTCGAAAGTCGTTAGAGATAGGTGGGTAGTATAAGTGAGTGAAATGACCGCAAGGAACTTTCCTATCCAGCCATGTTACTTCTGAGTTTGTGAGTGACATGAGCTCGGAACCAGGAAGCTGCAAATATAAAGTTTTTTTACTCAAATTTTAGTTATGGCTATAAAACAAAGAATTTCAATATCGCAATTTAACTCTCCAAATATTATAAGGCGGAAGCAATGCTCTTTCGTTATCTGAAATGCAAACTCACATCCGTCAATTAGATTGCGAGATATTAACGTAGGAATGAAATGAGCAAAAATGCAGTCTTCCGGGAGAACGGAAAAAACTGGCCAAAATTTTAGGTTTTGCACTCAAAACTATGTCTAAGCACAAGAAAATTGACCTAGCTACCCCTAGGTAACTACCTTTCAGCTAACTGAAGCGTGCCTTCTGATATTTCGAGCGTCCAAGTCGGCCATCCACTTTAAGTAGGTTTTTTGCTCGCGTGAGAAATACCGCGTTTTTGCGCAGTAAATATTTTCGGACCAGCTCGATTTTTATTCCGTAGCTGGCCCTTGTTACCTATTGAAAAGGACATAAATTTCAAGCTCGTAGCTGAAGGAATAAAAATTAGAAAAATATAAAACAGAAAAAGTTTGTGCCAAAATTTTTCAAAAACTATTTTAGATTTCGACTCGGGGCCTTAGTTTGGGAGTCTGTCGTAGGAGGGTTATCACCCTACAAAATTGCAGAGCTCTGGCATCAATTCTCAGGCGGGACAGACAACAACAAACAGACAGACCACGACGAGACCGATAAAGCGGCCAGATTAGAACCACTCTGAGAAATACTATTACGCTGCGCTCCATGCATTTCGTCATGTGGTTCTGACAACGACGAGACCGAAAAAACTGTCAGAATAGAAGCCGTTTCTTACTTCGTTCGTCACCGGCTTCTGACTATACTCGGCCTGCGGCCTCGGCAGGTGCCGCTCCGGCGCAGGAGAAGCCGGTGACAATGTACGTTAGGCAAGCAGTTCGATTGACAGGCGAGTGTTTTCAGCAGTATGATACATATACTAACGCGATGTTGGGACTTGAGGTCTAATGTTCTCATTCTGACTCCATTCAATCCCATGTGTTAGTCCATGTTTTCCTAAACTAACATGTCCCTGCACACTGCGCCACGTTTGCCCTCTGTTCATGTCATCACATAAATAAACACACGTATAAAGTTTGGTGTGTTAAGTAAAGACTGGGTATGCCCAGAAGAAAGGAGATTTAGTATAAAATATTATTGGTTTGCCGACCATACTTCACCTATACCTGGAGATCTTCACACAATTCAGCTTATTTTTTACCGAGTTAGCTTCGGTTACCCTAAGTCCCAGCCGCATGCGCAGTAAAGTCTGCAGTGAATAAGAGCGAAGATACCGTTATAATTGACTGAAGCATGTTGGTATGTCGTGTGTTTGTCTCCTGGTCTAAACTTTCCCTTATAGCCTCATATTCCTTAGACTTCCTACTGCGCACGCGCAGCACAATGCAGTGTCATAATGCCGTGAATTGGGATTAGCAGATAGTATTTTGCTCTTACTCTCAAATTTTTAGCCCAATCGGTCTATTGGATCCCGAGATAGCCTGCCTGACCATAAGTTCTAATGCGCATGCGCACTAACCTTTGTAGTAAGCAAGGGTGTCAAAACTTTCATACTAAATTTAACACGCGCATTGACGGGGGTCTGAGCCACCTTCGCATCGACGGGGGCGGGTACCCGCCCCTAAGATCTCGAGAACCACGGTAGGTAGCGAAAAACGGTAAACGGCGTTGGGCTGCCCATCCACTTCTCCATCGAAAACATTTGAACCATTTTTTGTCAGGTCAAATTTAAGGTCACGAGAGGTCAAAACATGCCCGTCATAGGGATAACATGTAAAATTCAGTTTTTCGGGCATTACATCTGAACAGGTAAAGATAGAGCAAAACGACTTAAACTATATGAATCCTCTTAGCAAGCCGAATCGAATGATATATAATTTGACCTTGCTAGGTCAAATCAAGGATTTGACCTGACCTGAGGTCAGGTCAAGGTCAAATTATATAAAATGCATATCATTAGAACTGCAAAGCCCAGGCGAGTCTAATGCAACTAAAATAAATGCTCTATCACCATCCGTTACTGAATTATTCCGTAAAAACCATTTTTCTTATGTATTTCCAATGGAGAGGTCATACCTCGTACCTGACCTTAGGTCATCGATATCAAAAATACCGGAACATATGTTAGAGAACTCGGTGGGGCCATTATGTGATATGAGTTTCAATCGGATAAGTTCACCCTGCTCCGACTTATGCTATCTTAAACTTTTTTGAGGTCGGGTCACTTGACCTGTACTGGTGACCTGACCTGAGATGACCTAACCTTAAAATTTTCACAGAAGTTGTAAAATGATGAGGGAAAAGGTATACCAAGTACGGCGGCGCTACGCGCCGCCGTTTCACTATCTCCGAAAAACCCGAGGGGGCGGGTACCCGCCCCCGTCAATGCGCGTTTAAGCATGTTGGCTCTCCTCTGTCCATGTCCTCTTCTGAAATATCCTCACCTTTAAGGCTTATCTTTAAGATTTCTACTGCGCATGCGCAGGGCAGTGCAGTTTCAGTATGACATTATTTGTGGTTTTCACTCCGTGTCATTTTCTTGTTCACAAAATTTAAAAAAATCGACCCGTAGGTTGCCGGGATAGCGTCTGTTACCATTAGTTCTACTGCTCGTGCGCAGTGACCTTTTATTGACCTGAAGACCGGATTCAAAATTTTTATGGGCGACTTTCTCTTATTGATATTGTTCGATAATATGGAATAGAGTGCAACGAGATTTATATATTATTTATATGTCTAAATACGATAGCGGATACAAGGGGCGAGGCTAGTGGGCTTAAGTCCACCCCCCATGTGAAAATGCCTACAGCTATAGCATAAGCAAAGGGTGTTTGGAGGCAACGGCAGGGAGGCTGGAGCTAATAGGTGAATTCAGGGCAGCGGGGGGATAGGGCGCACGTGCACCCGCCTTTGGTCGATCCTCAGCACCCCCTGAAATGGCCACGGCGCCCCCTCAAACATTCGATGGCACCCCTGAAATGTCACTTCCCACCCTTTTCCCCTAAGATACAAAAATTGGGGCCCATCGGAAGTATTTTGCGTGTCAAAAGTGGCGCCCTATGCTCGGGATTACACCCCTTCCCCTGCGGACGGTGCATCCTCTATCGGTAATCCTTGATCAGCCTATGCTCAAGCTCCTTAGCCCCACCCCCGAACTGATATCCTGGATCCGCCTATGCTCGAACTCCTTAGGCCCATCGCCCTACTGATGCCCTGGATCCGCCTATGCTCGAGCTCCTTAGCCCCACCCCCTTACCAATGTCCTGGATCTGCCTATGCCGAACTCCGTAGCCCCACCTCCGTACTGTCCTGGATCCGCCTATGCTCGAGCTCCTTAGCCCATCTCCGTGCTGATGTCCTGGATCCGCCTATGCTCGATCTCCTTAGCCGCACCCCCGTACTGATGTCCTGGGTCCGCCTATGCTCGAGCTCACTAGCCCCACCCCCGAACTGATGTCCTGGATCCGCCTATGGTGGAGCTCCTTAGCGCCACCCCTACTGATGTCTTGGATCCGCCTATGCTCGAGCTCGTTAGCTCCACCCCCCGTATGGATGTTGGATCCGCCCATGCTCGAGGTCCCGAGTTCCAACCCGCTCCTGATGTCCTGGATCCGCCTATGCTCGGGCTCCTTAGCCCCACCCCCGAACTGATGTCCTGGATCCGCCTATGCTGGAGCTCCTTAGCCCCAACCCCTACTGATGTCCTGGATCCGCCTATGCTCGAGCTCCTTAGCCTCAACCCCGTATTGATGTCCTGGATCCGCCTATGCTCGAGGTCCCGAGTTCCAACCCGTTCCTGATGTCCTGGATCCACCTATGCTCGAGCTCCTTAGCCCCACTCCGTACTGATGTCCTGGATCTGCCTATGCTCGAGCTCCTTAGCCCCACCCCGTACTGATGTCCTGGATCCGCCTATGCTCGAGCTCAATAGCCCCACCCCGGTACTGATGTCTTGGATCCGCCTATGCTCGAGCTCCTTAGCCCCACCCCCATACTAATGGCCTGGATCCGCCACTGCTTATTCAATTGATTTAAGCAGGCAGTGCAAGGAGTAACGTGTCATGGTATCACCACAAAGAGGTTTATTCGGCTGGGAAAGAAATGGTGTGCAACGGTGGATTCTTTGACCAGTGTTACCTATGGTTAGAGGATGCATTAACTAGTGGGTAGATAGATAGATAAATGATAAACTTTGATTGGTAATGGACGGAAACAATGTGACAGGTATAACAAAGAGATTTACGCAAAAGCCCGAAGGCTTAAGTGGTGGGGCCTCTTTTATCTCTCTCATAAAACACATCACTTTTACCGGACCTATCACACACATACACAGTAAGATGTGGACACACATAAAGGAACAAAACACAACAAACCAAACAAGAAAACCAGTTCCTGACCAACATTTTGTTTTTTATTCGTTGCAAGTCGCCACAGCGAGCGGGACCCTACTGCACGGCCCCCACCCGGCCGTCTGACTGACATGAATATATATTAGACAACGCGCCCGCCGCACGAGTAGAGGAGCCGAAACGAGACAGACTACCCTGCCTCCACCGGGCATTCGCGCTGGTCTATAGTATGCGTAGATAGCTATGGCATCTGCCTCAGATATCAGCTCACAGTGCGCCGCCCGCAGCGACGCTACGGCCGAACGGCGGGGTGAGGTTTCGAGCGGGAAACATACTAGCATTGTGTATTACATTTAATTAAAAATACACTGTTGTTGCAATGATATAGAACCTGTTGCAATGGCAAGATATGTTTTTGAACTAGCTTTTTGCCGAAATTCATCCACTTCCATCTATATTAACCATTCGAAATCCTGGTGTGAAGCAAAAATGAACCGATGAAATTACCACTTTGAAATGTATTTTACGACTTATAGCTCGGACGCCGTAAGAGATAAGTGGGGGGTACGAGTGAGAAAAATTACGGCAACGAAGTCTGCTATCCAGCCGTGTTAAGTCCAATACCCTAGCTATCATGTTCTGGAAACCAGGGGCTTGAGAATAAAAAGTTTCGAAACTTATATTTTATTTTTGCCTATAAAATAAAAAGTTTCAGTCTGAAAGTGTTTATCTCTAAATATATAATAAGGGAGGCTATTTTCTTTTATTATCTGAAATGGAAACTAAATTTTATTAATTAGATCCGAAGATATAAGGGTTTGAATTATATTTTGGGAAATACAGACGTTCACGGAATAGGCCAAAAAGGACCCTCAAATTTCCGTCAGAAGCCGGTGACGAACGAAGTAAGAAACGGCTTCTATTCTGACAGTTTTTCCGGTCTCGTCGTCAGAAGCCGGTGACGAACGAAGTAAGAAACGGCTTCTATTCTGACAGTTTTTCCGGTCTCGTCGTCGTTGTTGTCAGAAGCCGGTGACGAACGAAGTAAGAAACGGCTTCTATTCTGACAGTTTTTCCGGTCTCGTCGTCTGTTGTTGTCTGTTCTGAGCGCTGGTATCAGAGACCTAAAACTTTTGTGGATAGAAGGCACTTCCAAATGAATAAGCACCACGGTTGTCAATTTTCAAAATTTTCAAAATTTTGCCCAGAATTTTGCATTATGTGATTTTTAACTTTTATTTTTCTATTTTTTGCTAATTCATCTAGACTCATCAAACTTGCACCCTTTTACATGAGGGAAATTTGTAGTTCACACAAAAAGTTGGAAAGAAAAAGCTTTAAATTTAGTGCTCCAAATTAGCTTTTAAACTTTGCACCCTAAATTTGGCATAAAACTCGTGGTCTAAACTACAGGCTCGAAATATCTGAAGCTACAGCAGTTCAGGTTCTGAGTCAAATATCAACTTAAAGGCCGGTTTGTGCAGTACTGCACAAACACAGAAACAAAACAAAAACGGAAATTTAAGGGTCCTTTTTGGCCCATTCCGTGAAGGTCTGCATTTCCCAAAATATCATTCAAACCCTTATATCTTCCGATCTAATTGATAAAAATTAGTTCCCATTTCAGATAATAAAAGAGAATAGCCTCCTTTATTATATATTTAGAGATAAAAACTTTCAGACTGAAACTTTTTATTTTATAGGCAAAAATAAAATATAAGTTTTTAAAATTTTTATTCTCAGCCCCCTGGTTTCCAGACTATGATAGCTACGGTATTGAACTTAACACGGCTGGATAGAAAACTTCGTTGCCGTCATTTTTCTCACTCATACCCCCCACTTATCTCTTACGGCTTCCGCGCTATAAGCCGTAAAGGACATTTCAAAGTGGTAATTTTATCAGTTCATTTTTGCTTCACACCGGGGTTTAGGGTGGTTAGAGTCATTGGAGGAAATGAAATTTTGCATGCAGCTAGGTAAGAGACATATGTCGACATTCCATCTGCATAGATATCAATGAAACACCAAGTTACCTTTACAAACATGCCGTTTCTCCACGCAACGTTGTAGCAAATCACCACGCGTCACGCCTGCGTCCACGCCGCGGCAGCGCCGGCGACCGGCGCGGCCGTTTCTGTTTATTTATGGTCTGGTAAAAAGTACCCAATACTACCCATAATGCATCACAAGTAATTAGAGTACCGTAAAAGTCCGAGTTTACAATAAGGGTATTATGTTTCTGTTTTTGGACCATGGGTGGATCCAGGGAATAAGTAGGCTAGGTGCCCCCCTCACCCTTCTCCCCCATCCCCCTCCCCCAACCCTCAATCGACCATCGGCGCCCTCTGAAATTGTAAAGACACGCCTCTCAAGGTCGATGACGCTCCCTGAAATGTCGCTTCCCATACGCGGATCCAGGATTGCCTATCGGGGGCGAGGTGGAAGGGGAAATTTCCTGGTGGGCGCTATCTACACCAGGGACGCCACTTTTGGCCGGAAAACCTATCAAGTAGGCGCTAAAACCTATCAGTACACCCCGATACCTGCATCTCGGGGAAAACGACATTTCAGGGGGTGCCATCGAACTTTCCAGGAGTTTCCGGGACAATTTCAGGGGGCGCTAAGATTCTATGGGGGCACCTGTCCCCTTTCCCCCTTGGATCCGCCTATGTCGTTTCGGGGGCGCACGGAGGTGGGGTCGTTACGGGTGTGGGGGTAAGGAGCTCGAGCATAAGCGGATCCAGGACATCAGCATGGGGGTAGGGGCTAAAGATTTCGAGCATAGGCAGACCCAGGACATCAGTACGAGGGTGGGGCTAGGGAGTTAGAGCATAGGCGGATCCAGGACATCGGTACGAGGGTCGGGCCAGGGAGTTAGAGCATAGGCGGATCCAGGACGTTAGTACGGGGATGGGGCTAAGCAGCTGAGCATTAGCGGATTCAGGACATCAGTACGGGGTGAGACTCGGGAGTTCCAGCATAGGCGGATCCAGGACATCAGTAGGGGGTAGGGCTACGGAGTTCGAGCATAGGCGGATCCAGGATATTAGTACGGGGATGGGGCTAAGGAGATCGAGCATAGGCGGATCTAGGACATCTGTACGGGGGTGGAGATAAGGAGCTCGAGCATAGGCTGATCCAGGACATCAGTATGGGTGTGGGGCTAAGGAGCTCGAGCAGAGGCGGATCTAGGACATCAGTACGGCGGTGGGGCTAAAGGGCTTGAGTATAGGCGGATCAAGGACATCAGTACGGGGGTGAGGCTAAGGAGCTCGAGCATAAGCGGATCCAGGACATCAGCACGTGGGTAGGGGCTAAAGAGTTCGAGCATAGGCGGATCCAGGACATCAGTACGGGGGTGGGGCTAAGAAGCTCGAGCATAAGCGGATTCAGCTGATCAGTACAGGGGTGGGGCTCGGGAGCTCGAGCATAGGCGGCTCTAGGACATCAGTACGGTGGTGGGGCTCGGGCGTTCCAGCATAGGCGGATCCAGGACATTAGTAGGGTGGTAGGGGCTAAAGAGTTCGAGTATAGGCGAATCCAGGGCAGTACGGAGGTGGGGCTACGGAGTTCGAGCATAGGCAGATCCAGGACATCAGTTCGGGGGTGGGGCTAAGGAGCTCGAGCATAGGCGGATCCAGGACATCAGCGCAGGGGTGTGGCTCCGGAGCTCGAGTAAAGGCGGATCCAGGACATCAGTGGGCGGGGGAGGGTAGGGGCTACGGAGTTCGAGCATAGGCGGATCCAGGACATCAGTAAGAAGGTGGGGTAAGGAGCTCGAGCATAGGCGGATCCAGGACATCAGTAGCGGGTAGGGGCTAAGGAGTTCGAGCATAGGCGGATCCAGGACATCAGTACGGAGGTGGGGCTAAAAAGTTCGAGCATAGGCGGATCCAGGACATCAGTACGGGGGTGGGGCTAAGGAGCTCCAGCAAAGGCGGATCCAGGCCTCAGTACGGGGGTGGGGCTAAGGAGCTCAAGCATAGGCGGATCTAGGACATCAGTACGGTGGTGGGGCTCGGGCGTGCCAGCATAGGCGGATCCAGGACAATAGTAGGGTGGTAGGGGCTAAAGAGTTCGAGTATAGGCGAATCCAGGGCAGTACGGAGGTGGGGCTACGGAGTTCGAGCATAGGCAGATCCAGGACATCAGTTCGGGGGTGGGGCTAAGGAGCTCGAGCATAGGCGGATCCAGGACATCAGTGCAGGGGTGTGGCTCCAGAGCTCGAGTAAAGGCGGATCCAGGACATCAGTACGGGGGTGGGGCTAAGGAGATCGAGCATAAGTGGATCCAGGACATCTGTACGGGGGTGGGGCTAAAAAGCTGGAGCATAGGCGGATCCAGGACATCAGTATGGGTGTGGGGCTAAGGAGCTCGAGCAGAGGCGGATCCAGGGCATCAGTACGGGGGTGGGGCTAAGGGGTTCGAGTATAGGCGGATAAAGGACATCAGTACAGAGGTGGGGCTAAGGAGCTCAAGCATAAGCGGATCCAGGACATCAGCACAGGGGTAAGGGCTAAAGAGTTCGAGCATAGGCGGATCCAGGACATCAGTACGGGGGTGGGGATAAGGAGCTCGAGCATAAGCAAAGCCAGGATATCAGTACGGGGGTAGAGGCTAAGGAGTTTGAGCATAGACGGATCCAGCATATCGGTACGGGGATTGGGCTAAGGAGATCCAGCATAGGCGGATCCAGGACATCTGTACGGAGGTGGGGCTAAGGAGCTCGAGCATAGGCGGATCCAGGACATCAGTATGGGTGTTGGGCTTAGGAGCTCGAGCAGAGGCGGATCCAGTACATCAGTACGGGGCTGGGGTAAGAGGCTCGAGTATAGGCGGATCAAAGACATCAGTACGGGGGTGGGGCTAAGGAGCTCGAGCATAAGCGGATTCAGGACATCAGTACGTGGGTGGGGCTCGGGAGCTCGATATAGGCGGATCCAGGACATCAGTAGGGGTAGGGGCTAAGGAGTTCAAGCATAGGCGGATCCAGGGCAGTATAGAGGTGGGGCTACGGAGTTCCAGCATAGGCAGATCCAGGACATATGTAAGGGGGTGGGGTAAGGAGCTCGAGCATAGGCGGATCTAGGACATCAGTTCGGTGGTGGGGCTGAGGTCTCGAGCTGGGGCATAACTCGGTAACAAATAGGCTGAATTGGGTGAAAATCTGCAGGCATAGGTGAAATACCGTCGGAAAACCCATCATATTTTATATTGTATCTCCTTTCTTCTCGTCATGCCCAGTCTTTGCTTAACAAAACAATCATTATGCGTGTGTTTATTTCTTTGATGATATGAACAGAGGGCAAGCGTGGTGCAGTATACAGAGACATGCTAATTTAGGAAAACATGGGCCTAGACAGGGGATTGAATGGAGCCATAATGAGAACCCAAAACCTAAAACTCCAACATTGCGTTGTTATAAGTATCAAACTGCTGAAAACACTCGCCTGTCAATCGAACTGTTTGGCTAACGTACATTGTCACCGGCTTCTCCTGCGCCAGAGCGGCACCAGCCGAGGCCGCAGGCCGAGGTCTGTTGTTGTTGTTGTTGTCTGTTCTGAGCGCTGGTATCAGAGACCTAAAACTTTTGTGGATAGAAGGCACTTCCAAATGAATAAGCACCACAGTTGTCAATTTTCAAAATTTTCAAAATTTTGCCCAGAATTTTCCATTATGTGATTTTTAACTTTTATTTTTCTATTTTTTGCTAATTCATCTAGACTCTTCAAACTTGCACCCTTTTACGTCAGGGAAATTTGTTGTTCACACAAAAAGTTGGAAAGAAAAAGCTTTAAATTTAGGGCTCTAAATTAGCTTTTAAACTTTGCACCCCAAATTTGGCATAAAACTCATGGTCTAAACTACAGGCTCGAAATATCTGAAGCTACAGCAGTTCAGGTTCTGAGTAAAATATCAACTTAAAGGCCGGTTTGTGCAATACTGCACAAACACAGAAACAAAACAAAAACGGAAATTTAAGGGTCCTTTTTGGCCCATTCTGTGAAGGTCTGCATTTCCCAAAATATCATTCAAACCCTTATATCTTCCGATCTAATTGATAAAGTTTAGTTCCCATTTCAGATAATAAGAGAGAATAGCCTCCTTTATTATATGTTTAGAGATAAAAACTTTCAGGCTGAAACTTTTTATTTTATAGGCAAAAATAAAATATAAGTTCTTAAAATGTTTATTCTCAGCCCCCTGGTTTCCAGACCATGATAGCTACGGTATTAAACTTAACACGGCTGGATAGAAAACTTCGTTGCCGTCATTTTTCTTACTGATACCCCCCACTTATCTCTTACGGCTTCCGCGCTATAAGCCGTAAAATGCATTTCAAAGTGGTAATTTTATCAGTTCATTTTTGCTTCACACCGGGGTTTAGGGTGGTTAGAGTCATTGGAGGGAAATGAAATTTTGCATGCAGCTAGGTAAGAGACATATGTCGCATTCCATCTGCATATATATCAATGAAACACCAAGTTACCTTTACTAACATGCCGTTCCTCCACGCATCGTTGTAGCAAATCACCACGCGTCACCCCTGCGTCCACGTCGCGGCAACGCCGGCGATCGGCGCGGCCGTTTCTGTTTATTTATGGTCTGGTAAAAAAGTACCCAACGCTACCCATAATGCATCACAAGTAATTAGAGTACCGTAAAAGTCTGAGTTTACAATCAGAGTATTATGTTTCTGTTTTGGGACCATGGGTGGATCCAGGGAATAAGTAGGCTAGGTGCCCCCCCCACCCTTCTCCCCCCATCCCCTCCCCCAACCCCCAATCGACCATCGGCGCCCTCTGAAATTGTAAAGACACTCCTCTCAAGGCGAATGACGCTCCCTGAAATGTCGCTTCCCATACGCGGATCCAGGATTGCCTATCGGGGGCGAGGTGGAAGGGGAAACTTCCTGGTGGGCGCTATCTACACCAGGGACGCCACTTTTGGCCGGAAAAACCTATCAAGTAGGCGCTAAAACCTATCAGTAGACCCCGATACCTGCATCTCGGGGAAACCGACATTTCAGGGAGTGCCATCGAACTTTCCAGGGGTTTCCGGGACAATTTCAGGGGGCGCTAAGATTCTATGGGCCCCTTTCCCCTTGTATCCGCCTATGTCGTTTCGGGGGCGGGGGGGCACGGAGGTGGGGCGTTACTGGTGTGGGGGTAAGGAGATCGAGCATAAGCGGATCCAGGACATCAGCATGGGGGTAAGGGCTAAAGAGTTCGAGCATAGGCGGACCCAGGACATCAGTACGAGGGTGGGGCTAAGGAGTTAGAGCATAGGCGGATCCAGGACATCGGTACGAGGGTCGGGCTAGGGAGTTAGAGCATAGACGGATCCAGGACATCGGTACGAGGGTCGGGCTAGGGAGTTAGAGCATAGGCGGATCCAGGACATTAGTACGGGGATGGGGCTAAGCAGCTGAGCATTAGCGGTATCAGGACATCAGTACGGGGTGAGACTCGGGGGTTCCAGCATAGGCGGATCCAGGACATCAGTAGGGGGGTAGGGGCTACGGAGTTCGAGCATAGGCGGATCCAGGATATTAGTACGGGGATGGGGCTAAGGAGCTCGAGCAGAGGTGGATCTAGAACATCAGTACGTCGGTGGGGCTAAGAAGCTCGAGCATAAGCGGATTCAGCTGATCAGTACTGGGGTGGGGCTCGGGAGCTCGAGCATAGTCGGATCCAGGACATCAGTAGGGGGTGGGGGCTAAGTAGTTCGAGCATAGGCGGATCCAGGGCAGTACAGAGGTGGGGCTACGAAGTTCGAGCAATGGCGGATCCAGGACATCAGTAAGGGGGTGGGCTAAGGAGCTCAAGCATAGGCGGATCCAGGACATCAGTGGGGGGGGGTAGGGGCTACGGAGTTCGAGCATAGGCGGATCCAAGACATCAGGAAGAAGGTGGGGTAAGGAGCTCGAGCATAGGCGGATCCAGGACATCAGTAGGGGGGTAGGGGCTAAGGAGTTCGAGCATATGCGGATCCAGGACATCAGTACGGAGGTGGGGCTAAGGAGCTCCAGCAAAGGCGGATCCAGGCCTCAGTACGGGGGTGGGGCTAAGGAGCTCGAGCATAGGCGGATCCAGGACATCAGTACGGTGGTGGGGCTCGGGCGTTCCAGCATAGGCGGATCCAGGACATTAGTAGGGTGGTAGGGAATAAAGATTTTGAGTATAGGCGAATCCAGGGCAGTACGGAGGTGGGGCTAAGGAGCTCGAGCAGAGGCGGATCCAGGGCATCAGTACGGGGGTGGGGCTAAGGGGTTCGAGTATAGGCGGATAAAGGACATCAGTACAGAGGTGGGGCTAAGGAGCTCAATCATAAGCGGATCCAGGACATCAGCAGAGGGGTAGGGGCTAAAGAGTTCGGGCATAGGCGGATCCAGGACATCAGTACGGGGGTGGGGCTAAGGAGCTCGAGCATAAGCGGAGCCAGGATATCAGTACGGGGTTAGAGGCTAAGGGGTTTGAGCATAGGCGGATCCAGCATATCGGTACGGGGATGGGGCTAGGAGATCCAGCATAGGCGGATCCAGGACATCTGTACGGAGATGGGGCTAAGGAGCTCGAGCATAGGCGGATCCAGGAGATCAGTATGGGTGTCGGGCTAAGGAGCTCGAGCAGAGGCGGATCCAGGACATCAGTACGGGGCCGGGGCTAAGGGGCTCGAGTATAGGTGGATCAAAGACATCAGTACGGTGGTGGGGCTTAGGAGCTCGAGCATAAGCGGATCCAGGACCTCAAGGGGCTAAAGAGTTAAAACCGGTAGGGGCTAAAGAGTTAAAACATAAGCGGATCCAGGACATCAGTACGGGGGTGGGGCTAAGGAGCTCGAGCATAAGCGGATTCAGGACATCAGTACGTGGGTGGGGCTCGGGAGCTCGAGCATAGGCGGATCCAGGACATCAGTAGGGGTAGTGGCTAAGGAGTTCAAGCATAGGCGGATCCAGGGCAGTATAGAGGTGGGACTAGTGAGTTCGAGCATAGGCAGATCCAGGACATATGTAAGGGGGTGGGGTAAGGAGCTCGAACATAGGCGGATCCAGGACATCAGTTCGGTGGTGGGGCTGAGGTCTCGAGCTGGGGCATAATTCGGTAACAAATAGGCTGAATTGGGTGAAAATCTGCAGGTATAGGTGAAATACCGTCAGAAAACCCATCATATTTTATATTGTATCTCCTTTCCTCTCGTCATGCCCAGTCTTCGCTTAACACGCGCACTGGAGGGGGCTTGGAGGCCCCCCACCTGTTTTTCCAAGGTGGCCGGAGAACCGCGCGTCGCCGAAAAACGATACGTGGCCACATTTAACAGAATTTAATAGCGCTTCGATTGGTGAAGACTTTTGAAAATCGATTGAAAATTTTTGACTTATAGGCTTTCAAAGTCAGACCTGCATTTTGAGATCGCCGTAAATGCGCGGTCGGACCAGTTAGCTTGCATTGGAAACCGAGTGGTGACGTCGTAACTCCATATAACCGGGATTATATGTCAAGGTCACTTCACATGAAAGTCAAGGTCAAGGTCAAAGGTCACAGGTCAAGGTCATATCTGCACTTTCAAGGTCACTGACCCCTGTGCGTCCGGCTGAATGACGTTACCTGGTCTGACATATATTATGCTATGACGTCATCGATAGGGTACCCCAATACAAAGGTCAAGGTCAAAGGTCAAGGTCAAAGGTCATTTGCAAAGGTCAATCCTCATTTCCCGCCAAACAGTGGCTATAGTGTTAGTCGAAGTGCACATTATAAGTATTATACTATATTGGACCTTAAAGGTCAATGACCTTGCATGACCTTGACCCAAAAGTTATGGGGAAGCCTTTTGAGACCTTTTCTCTAGAAACCTTATCCGCCTTTAGCTTATTCCTGCCATTTTCCCGCAGAATTACAGCATTTATCAATCGATCCCCAGCATGGCCAATATTTGACCTTTAAGACCTCGTTTGACCTTGAAGATATTGACCTAGGTCAATGAAAATTGGTCATCATGTAGATCACCATAGCCCCCACCCACCTGCCAAGTGGCGTTTTTCTACAC
This sequence comes from Lepas anatifera, assembly GCA_034440635.1. Lineage (NCBI taxonomy): Eukaryota > Metazoa > Arthropoda > Thecostraca > Lepadidae > Lepas > Lepas anatifera. The sequence continues at coordinate 1,945,722 of JAOTON010000485.1, read as the reverse complement.
CTCTTAGTTTCCGAGATCTTAGGGGGCCTACCAGGCCCCCCTCCAGTGCGCGTTAGTGCCAGACCCCTCCAGTGCGGGTGTTAACAAAACAAACATTATGCGTGTGTTTATTTCTTTGATGATATGAACAGAGGGCAAGCGTGGTGCAGTATGCAGAGACATGCTAATTTAGGAAAACATGGGCCTAGACAGGGGATTGAATGGAGCCATAATGAGAACACAAAACCTAAAACTCCAACATTGCGTTGTTATAAGTATCAAACTGCTCAAAACACTCGCCTGTCAATCGAACTGTTTGGCTAACGTACATTGTCACCGGCTTCTCCTGCGCCAGAGCGGCACCTGCCGAGGCCGCAGGCCGAGGTTGTTGTTGTTGTTGTTGTTGGCGTCTGTCAGTCCTGAGAATTGATGTCATAGCTCTGGAATTTTGTAGGATAATAGCCCGTCTGCTCCAGACACCCAAACTGAAGCCCCAAGTTGAAATCCAAAGTAGTTTTTGAGAAATTTTGGCTCAAACTTTTTCTGTTTTATATTTTTCTAATTTTTACTTCTTAAGCTACGAGCTTGAAATTTATGTCCTTTTCAATGGATAACAAGGGCCAGCTAGGGGGAAAAAATTGAGTTGATCCGACAATATTTATTGCGCGAAAACGCGGCATTTCTCAGGCGCGCAAAATACCTGCTAAAAGTTGATGGCCGACTTGTTCGCTCGAAATGTCAGAAGACAGGCCTCAGTTAGCTGAAAGGCAGTTACCTAGGGGTGGCTAGGCAAACTTTGTAGTGCTTAGGCATAGTTTTGAGTGCAAAACGTAAAATTTTGACCTACTTTTTACAGTTCTTCCGGAAGACTGAATTTTGGTTCATTTCATTTCAACGTTAATATCTCACAATCTAATTGACCGATTTGAGTTTTCATTTCAAATAATAAAAGAACATTGCTTTCGCCTGATAATATTTGGAGATGGAAATTGTGGTTGTGAAATTCTTTGTTTTATAGGCATAAAAAGAAATTGAGTAAAAAAACTTTTTATTTGCATCCTCCTGGTTCCAAGCTCATGTCACTCACAAACTCAGAACTGACATCGCTGAATAGGAAAGTTACTTGCAGTCCTTTCGCTCACTTATACTACCAACCTATCTCTAATGGCTTTCGAGTAATTAGTCCAAAATGTATTACAAGATGCCAAATTTTTGGACCACCTTTGCTTCTCACAATGGTTTCAAGCCCTTAAAATGGATGAAAGCGGAAGAAATTTGGCATGAAGCCAGCTTAGGATCCTAGCTCGACGATACAAGTAATTTCAGGCCAAAAGAATGCTTGGTTCGTCTTCTAGAAGCACCTTTATATCGTGCCCTTTCGGGACAAGCACAGCACCCGGCGCCAGCGGCCCGGCATATTCGGCGGAGTTGTACCAGCCAGTGACCTCCTGACGGGTCACATCTGTTCAGCTAGTGGGAGGGTGAGTAGTGTGGCACGGTGGTCTAGTGGTTAGAAGCCCTGTCTATTGATCGCGTAGGTCCAGTTCGAATCCGGGGGTGACCACGTACTCTTTATTGGTTATTTCAAAGAAAAGAATGATCAACCTGACTTGCAGGCTTATGAAGAGATACATTAAGAACGAAATATGGTTAGCTTTCAGCACATTGTCATGCGGCTCTCCTGCGCCGGTGGGGCGTTAGCCCAGGTCGTAGACCGGAGTTGTTAGAAGCCGGTGACGAACGAAGTGAGAAACGGCTTCTATACTGACAGTTTTTCGTTCTCTGTTGTCCGTAGTAGTAGTAGTAGTTGTTGTCTGTTCTGAGGACTGGTATCAGATACTTGAAACTTGCAGGGATGAAAGGCAGGAACCCATAAAAAATCCCGACGGCTGCAGATTTTCGAATTTTGCAAAAACTTTTCCAAAATTTTGGATTATATTTTTCTTAACTTTTATTTTTCTATTTTTCTAATTTTAGTCTACAGCTCTAAAACTTACACTCTTTTACACACAGCCAATTACCAGTTGTTGCTCAAAGTTTGAAGCAAAAAATGCAAATTTGTACTTCCAAAATGATTTTTTGAAACTTTTACCTCCAACATGTAGTGAAATGCATTACCAAAGTTATAAGTTCGAAATATCTGAAGATATGATGCTAGGTGTTGTTGTTGTTGTCTGTTCTAAACGCTGGTATCAGAGACCTAAAACTTTTGTGGATAGAAGGCACTTCCAAATGAATAAGCACCACGGTTGTCAATTTTCAAAATTTTCAAAATTTTGCCAAGAATTTTGCATTATGTGATTTTTAACTTTTATTTTTCCATTTTTTGTTAATTCATCTACAGTCTTCAAACTTGCACCCTTTTACATCAGGGAAATTTGTAGATCACACAAAAAGTTTGAAAGAAAAAGTTGTAAATTTAAGGCTCCAAATTAGCTTTTAAGCTTTGCACCCTGAATTTGGTATAAAACTCATAGTCTAAACTACAGGCTCGAAATATCTGAAGCTACAGCAGTTCAGGTTCTGAGTCAAATACCAATTTAAAGGCCGGTTTGTGCAGTACTGCACAAACACAGAAACAAAAGAAAAACGGAAATTTAAGGGTCCTTTTTGGCCCATTCTGCGAAGGTCTGCATTTCCCAAAATATCAGTCAAACCCTTATATCTTCCGATCTAATTGATGAAAATTAGTTCCCATTTCAGATAATAAAAGAGAATAGCCTCCTTTATTATATATTTAGAGATAAAAACTTTCAGACTGAAACTTTTTATTTTAGAGGCAAAAATAAAATATAAGTTTTTAAAATTTTTATTCTCAGCCCCCTGGTTTCCAGACCATGCTAGCTACGGTATTGAACTTAACACGGCTGGAGAGAAAACTTCGTTGCTGTCATTTTTCTCACTCATACCCCCCACTTATCTCTTACGGCTCCCGCGCTATCAGCCGTAAAATACATTTCAAAGTGGTAATTTTATCGGTTCATTTTTGCTTCACACCAGGATTTCGAATGGTTAATATAGATGGAAGTGAATGAAATTCGGCAAAAAGCTAGTTCAAAGACATATCTTGCCATCGCAACAGGTTGCATATCATAGCAACAACAGTGTACCTTTAATTAAATGTAATACACAATGCTAGTAAGTTTTCCGCTCGAAACCTCACCCCGCCGTTCGGCCGTAGCGTGGCTGCGGGCGGCGCACTGGTAGCTGCTATGCGAGACAGATACCATAGCTATCTACGCATGCTATAGACCAGCGCGAATGCCCGGTGGTGGCAGGGTAGTCTGTCTCGTTTCGGCTCCTCTACTCGTGCGGCGGGCGCGTTGTCCATTAGATATTCATATCAGTCGGACGGCCGGGTGGCGGCCGTGCGGTAGGGTCCCGCTCGCTGCGGCGACTTGCGACGAATAAAAAACAAAATGGTGGTCAGGAACTGGTTTGCTTGTTTGGTTTGTTTTGTTTTGTTTCTTTATGTGTGTCCAAATCTTACTGTGTATGTGTGTGATAGGTCCGGTAAAAGTGATGTGTTTTATGAGAGAGATAAGAGAGGCCCCACCACTTAACCCTTCGGGCTTTTGCGTAAATCTATTTGTTATACCTGTCATATTGTTTCCGTCCAATAAAAGTTTATCATCTGTCTATCTACCTACCCACTAGTTAACCCGCGCCCCACCGGAGGTCCGGCGCGACCTTCGCCCCACCGGTGGGGGCCATCGATGGCCCCCCTCTAACTCCGAAAATATGGGCGTTAGCGCAAATCTGCAAAGTGCAATAGAAAGCTCGCGTGAATTCAGTAAGAAATTACATTGGTTGTTTTAGTGCTCAGGTCAATGGTTTGACCTCCAGAGGTCAAATTAGGTCAAGATCGGCTATTTTCACTCAAATATGCAATGATTAAGCAAACTGGGCATAACTCTTATGTCATTAGAGCTATTGAGGTCTGGTAAAGTACATTTGATAGCAAATTGCCAGTACTTTTTCCGCTATGTGGAACGTAAAGACCCCCCGCCAGTGGTTTGACCGCCAGAGGTCACCTCGTGACCTAATATGACCTGAGATCACGAAAGGTCAAAAAGTGACCTTGCCGTATATCAAATGAAAGCCAGTAACAAGACAAACACGATGGTGTTTGTTTCACCGCTCTAGTTCAATTAGGTCAAAAGTTATTGTCAAAATACTGTTTTTGAACTCTGGTGACCTTGCATGACCTTGGAAAAGTCAAAGGGCAAATATGAACCCTGGGATCCGTGAAAGGGTGTCCAAAAACCTTGTTCTGAGCAGTCTGAGTATTTGCAATCATTTTTGTGGCTTTTATATCATGAAATAGCTTTTCCCCATGCTTTTCCAATGGGAGAGGTCGCCTCGTGACCTGACCTCAGGGCACGAAATCAAAAAATCCCGGATATACACGTTGTAGACCCTGGAGGGGTCATGAAGTGTAGGAAGTTTCAAATTGATCGACTTTGAAATGTAGCTCTTACAGAGCTCTAAATACGAAGTGAGGTGACCCTGGTTGACCTCGTCTGGTGACCTGACCTTGGGTGACCCGGGGTAAAAAATTTCAGGGATGATGGGAAAATGATGCAGTGAGAGGTAAAGCCCTCCACCGCGGTGCTGCGCCTCGTCGTTTTTCTGCTATGCCGGAAAAACCTTAGGGGGGCCATCGATGGCCCCCGGTGGGGCGAGGGTTAATGCATCCTCTAACCATAGGTAACACTGGCCAAAGGATCCACCGTTGCACACCATTTCTTTCCCAGCCGAATAAACCTCTTTGTGGTGATACCATGACACGGGACTCCTTGCACTCCCTGCTTAAATAAACTTAATAAGCAGTGGCGGATCCAGGCCATTAGTATGGGGTGGGGCTAAGGAGCTCGAGCATAGGCGGATCCAAGACATCAGTACCGGGTGGGCAGTGAGCTCGAGCATAGGCGGATCCAGGACATCAGTACGGGGTGGGGCCAAGAAGCTCGAGCATAGGCGGATCCAGGACATCAGCACGGAGGTGGGGCTAAGGAGCTCGATCATAAGCGGATCCAGGACATCAATACGGGGGTGGGGCTAAGGAGCTCGAGCATAGGCGGACCCAGGACATCAGTAGGGGGTGGGGCTAAGGAGCTCCAGCATAGGCGGATCCAGGACATCAGTTCGGGGGTGGGGTTAAGGAGCTCGAGCATAAGCGGACCCAGGACATCAGTACGGGGGTGGGCTAAGGAGATCGAGCATAGGCGAATCCAGGGCATCAGCACGGAGGTGGGGCTAAGGAGCTCGAGCATAGGCGGATCCAGGTCATCAGTACGGGGTGGGCTAAGGAGATCGAGCATAGGCGAATCCAGGACATCAGCACGGAGGTGGGGCTAAGAAGATCGAGCATAGGCAGATCCAGGACATCAGTATGCGGTGGGGCTAGGAAGCTCGAGCATAGGCGGATCCAGGACAGTACGAAGGTGGGGCTACGGAGTTCGAGCATAGGCGGATCCAGGACATCAGTAAGGAGGTGGGGCTGAGGAGTTCGAGCATAGGCAGATCCAGGACATCAGTACGCGGTGGGGCTAGGAAGCTCGAGCATAGGCGGATCCAGGACAGTACGAAGGTGAGGCTACGGAGTTCGAGCATAGGCGGATCCAGGACATCAGTAAGGAGGTGGAGCTGAGGAGCTCAAGCATAGGCGGATCCAGCACATCAGTACGGGGATGGGCCTCAGGAGTTGGAGCATTAGCGGATCCAGGATATCAGTTCGGTGGTGGGGCTAAGGAGCTTTAGCATAGGGGGATCAAGGATTACCAATAGAGGAGGCACCGTCCGCAGGGCAAGGGGTGTAATCCGGAGCATAGAGCGCAACTTTTGACACGTAAAATCCTTCCGATGGGCGCCAATTTTTGCATCATAGGGGAAAGGGTGGGAAGTGACATTTCAGGGGTGCCATCGAATGTTTGAGGGGCGCCGTGGCCATTTCAGGGGGTGCTGAGGATCGACCAAAGGGGGGGTGCACGTGCCTCCTATCCCCCCGCTACCCTGAATTCACCTTTTAGCTCCAGCCTCTCTGCCATTGCCTCCAAACATCCTTTGCTCATGCTATAGCTCTAGGCATTTTCACATGGGGGGGGACTTAAGCCCACTAGCCTCGCCCCTTGTATCCGCTATCGTATTTAGACATGTAAATAATATATAAATCTCGTTGCACTCTATTCCATATTGTCGAACAATATTAATGAGAGGAAATCGGTCATGCAGATTTTGAATCCGGTCTTCAGGTCAATGAAGGGTCAATGCGCATGCGCAGTGGAACTAATGGTAACAGAGGCTATCCCGGCAACCAACGGGTCGATTTTTTTCAAAATTTTGTTAACAAGAAAATGACACGGAGTGAAAACCACGAATAATGTCATAGTGAAACTGCACTGCCCTGCGCATGCGCAGTAGAAATCTTAAAGATAACGTTAAAGGCGAGGATATTTCAGAAGAGGACATGGACAGAGGAGAGCGAACATGCTTAAATTTAGTATGAAAGTTTTGACACCCTTGCTTACTACAAAGGTAAGTGCGCATGCGCATTAGAACTTATGGTCAGGGAGGCTACCTCGGGAGCCAATAGACCGATTGGGCTAAAAATTTGAGAGTAATAGCAGAATACTATCTGCTAATCCCAATTCACGGAATTATGACATTGCATTGTGCTGCGCATGCTCAGTATGAATTCTAAGGAATATTAGGCTATAAGGGATAGTTTAATTCAGGAGACAAACAAACGAAATACCAACATGCTTCAGTCAATTATAACGGTATCTTCGCTCTCATTCACTGCAGACTTTACTGCGCATGCGGACTGGGACTTAGGATAACCGAAGCTAACTCGGCAACAAATAGGCTGAATTGTGTGAAGATCTCCAGGTGTAGGTGAAATATGGTCGGCAAACCCATAATATTTTATATTGTATCTCCTTTCTTCTGGGCATAGCCAGTCTTTACTTAACAAACCAAACTTTATACGTGTGATTATTTATGTGATGACATGAACAGACGATAAACGTGGAGCAGTGTGCAGAGACATGTTAGTTTAGGAAAACATGGACTTACACATGGGACAGAATGTAGTCAGAATGAGAACATTAGACCTCAAGTCCCAACATCGCGTTAGTATATGTATCATACTGCTGAAAACACTCGCCTGTCAATCAAACTGCTTGCCTAACGTACATTGTCACCGGCTTCTCCTGCGCCAGAGCGGCACCTGCCGAGGCCGAGGGCCGAGGTTGTTGTTGTCTGTTCTGAGCGCTGGTATCAGAGACCTAAGACTTTTGTGGATAGAAGGCACTTCCAAATGAATAAGCACCACGGTTGTCAATTTTCAAAATGTTCAAAATTTTGCCCAGAATTTTGCATGATGTGATTTTTAACTTTTATTTCTCTATTTTTTGTTAATTCATCTAGACTCTTCAAACATGCACCCTTTTACATCAGGGAAATTTGTAGTTCACACAAAAAGTTGGAAAGAAAAAGTTTTAAATTTAGGTCTCTAAATTAACTTTTAAACTTTGCACCCTAAATTTGCATAAAACTCATGGTCTAAACTATAGGCTCGAAAATATCTGAAGCTACGGCAGTTCAGGTTCTAAGTTAAATATCCACTTATAGGCCCGTTTGTGCAGTTCTGCACAAACATAAAAACAAAATGAAAACGGAAATTTCAGGGTCCTTTTTGGCCTATTCCGTGAAGGTCTGTATTTCCCAAAATATCATTCAAACCCTTGTATCTTCGGATCTAATTAATGAAATTTAGTTTCGATTTCAGATAATAAAAGAAAATAGCCTCCCTTATTATATATTTAGAGATAAAAACTTTCAGAATGAAACTTTTAATTTTATAGGCAAAAATTAATTATAAGTTTTGAAACTTTTTATTCTCAGCCCCCTGGTTTCCAGAACATAATAGCTAGGGCATTGAACTTAACACGGCTGGATAGCAAACTTCGGTGCCGTCATTTTTCTCACTCATACCCCCCACTTATCTCTTACGGCGTCCGAGCTATAAGTCGTAAAATACATTTCAAAGTGGTAATTTTATCGGTTCATTTTTGCTTCACACCGGGGCTTAGGGTGGTTAGAGTCATTGGAGGGAAATGAAATATTGCATGCAGCTAGGTAAGAGACATATCTTGCCATTGCAACAGGTTCCATATCATTGCAACACCAGTCTACCTTTACTTAAATGTAATACATCATGCTAGTATGTTTCCAGCTCGAAACCTCACCCCACCGTTCGGCCGTAGCGTCGCAGCGGGCGGCGCACTGGTAGCTGCTATGCGAGACAGATGCCATAGCTATGTACGCATGCTATAGACCAGCGCGAATGCCCGGTGGTGGCAGGGTAGTCTGTCTCATTTCGGCTCCTCTACTCGTGCGGCGGGCGCGTTGTCTATTAGATATTCATATCAGTCGGACGGTCGGGTGGCGGCCGTGCGGTAGGGTCCTGCGCGCTGTGGCGGCTTGTGACGAATAAAAAACAAAATGGTGGTCAGGAACAGGTTTGCTTGTTTAGTTTGTTGTGTTTTGTTTCTTTACGTGTGTCCAAATCTTACTGTGTATGTGTGTGATACGTCCGGTAAAAGTGATGTGTTTTATGAGAGAGATAAGAGAGGCCTCACCACTTAAGCCTTAGGGCTTTTGCGTCAATGTCTTTGTTATACCTGTCATATTGTTTCCGTCCAATAAAAGTTTAACATCTGTCTACCCACTAGTTAATGCATTCTCTAACCATAGGTAACACTGGTTAAAGGATCCACCGTTGCACACAATTTCTTTCCCAGCCGAATAAACCTCTTTGTGTTCATACCATGACACGTGACTCCTTGCACTGCCTGCTTAAATCAACTGTATAAGCAGTGGCGGATCCAGGCCATTAGTATGGGGGGTGGGACTAAGGAGCTGGAGCAAAGGCGGATCCAAGACATCAGTACCGGAGTGGGGCGAGGGAGCTCGAGCATAGGCGGATCCAGGACATCAGTACGGGGTGGGGCTAAGGAGCTCGAGCATAGGCGGATCCAGGACATCAGGACGGGGCTGGGGCTAAGGAGCTCGAGCATAAGCGGATCCAGGACATCAGTACGGGTGGTGCTAAGGAAATCGAGCATAGGCGGATCCAGGAAATCAGTAAGGGGTGGGGCTAAGGAGCTCGAGCATAGGCGGATCCAGGGCATCAGTAGGGGTAGGGCTAAGGAGCTCGAGCATAGGCGGATCCAGGACATCAGTACGGGGATGGACCTAAGGAGCTCGAGCATAGGCGGATCCAGGACATCAGTTCGGTGGTGGGGCTGAGGTCTCGACCTGGGGCATAACTCGGTAACAAATAGGCTGAATTGGGTGAAAATCTGCAGGTATAGGTGAAATACTGTCGGAAAACCCGCCATATTTTATATTGCATCGCCTTTCTTCTGGTCATGCTTAGTCTTTGCTTAACAAAACAAACATTATACGTGTGTTTATTTATGTGATGACATGAACAGAGGGCAAGCGTGGTGCAGTATGCAGATACATGCTAATTTAGGGAAACATGGGCCTAGACAGTGGATTAAATGGAGCCATAATGAGAACACAAAACCTAAAATTCAAACATTGCGTTGTTATAAGTATCAAACTGCTGAAAACACTCGCCTGTCAATCGAACTGTTTGGCTAAAGTACATTGTCACCGGCTTCTCCTGCGCCGGAGCGGCACCTGCCGAGGCCGCAGGCCGAGGTCTGTTGTTGTTGTTGTCTGTTCTGAGCGCTGGTATAAGAGACCTAAAACTTTTGTGGATAGAAGGCACTTCCAAAAGAATAAGCACCACGGTTGCCAATTTTCAAAATTTTCAAAATTTTTCCCAGAATTTTGCATTATGTGATTTTTAACTTTTATTTTTCTATTTTTTGCTAATTCATCTACAGTCTTCAAACTTGCACCCTTTTACATCAGACAAATTTGTAGTTCACACAAAAAGTTGGAAAGAAAAGGCTTTAAATTTTGGGCTCTAAATTAGCTTTAAACTTTGCACCCTAAATTTGGCATAAAACTTATGGTCTAAACTACAGGCTCGAAATATCTGAAGCTACAGCAGTTCAGGTTCTGAGTCAAATATCAACTTAAAGGCCGGTTTTTGCAGTAATGCACAAACACAGAAAGAAAACAGAAACGGAAATTTAAGGATCCTTTTTGGCCCATTTCGTGAAGGTCTGCATTTCCCAAAATATCATTCAAACCCTTATATCTTCCGATCTAATTGATAAAAATTAGTTCCCATTTCAGATAATAAGAAGAGAATAGCCTCCTTTATTATATATTTAGAGATAAAAACTTTCAGACTAAAACTTTTTTTTTTATAGGCAAAAATAAAATATAAGTTTTTAAAATTTTTATTCTCAGCCCCCTGGTTTCCAGACCATGATAGCTACGGTATTGAACTTAACACGGCTGGATAGAAAACTTCGTTACCGTCATTTTTCTCATTCATACCCCCACTTATCTCTTACGGCTTCCGCGCTATAAGCCGTAAAATACATTTCAAAGTGGTAATTTTATCAGTTCATTTTTGCTTCACACCGGGGTTTAGGGTGGTTAGAGTCATTGGAGGGAAATGAAATTTTGCATGCAGCTAGGTAAGAGACATATGTCGATATTTCATCTGCATAGATATCAATGAAACACCAAGTTACCTTTACAAACATGCCGTTTCTCCACGCATCGTTGTAGCAAATCACCACGCGTCACCCCTGCGTCCACGCCGCAGCAACACCGGCGATCGGCGCGGCCGTTTCTGTTTCTTATGGTCTGGTAAAAAAGTACCCAATACTACCCATAATGCATCACAAGTAATTAGAGTACCGTAAAACCCCGAGTTTACAATAAGAGTATTATGTTTCTGTTTTTGGACCACGGGTGGATCCAGGGAATAAGTAGGGTAGGTGCCCCCCCACCCTTCTCCCCCCATCCCCCTCCCCAACCCCCAATCCACCATCGGCACCCTCTGAAATTGTAAAGACACGCCTCTCAATGTCGATGACGCTCCCTGAAATGTCGCTTCCCATACGCGGATCCAGGATTGCCTATCGGGGGCGAGGTGGAAGGGGAAACTTCCTGGTGGGCGCTATCTACACCAGGGACGCCACTTTTGGCCGGAAAAACCTATCAAGTAGGCGCTAAAACCTATCAGTATACCCCGATACCTGCATCTCAAGGAAAACGACATTTCAGGGGGTGCCATCAAACTTTCCAGGGGTTTCCGGGACAATTTCAGGGGGCGCTAAGATTCTACGGGGGCACCTGTCCCCTTTCCCCCTTGGATCCGCCTATGTCGTTTCGGGGGGGGGCACGGAGGTGGGGTCGTTACGGGTGTGGGGGTAAGGAGCTCGAGCATAAGCGGATCCAGGACATCAGCATGGGGGTAGGGGCTAAAGAGTTCGAGCATAGGCAGACCCAGGACATCAGTACGAGGGTGAAGCTAGGGAGTTAGAGCATAGGCGGATCCAGGACATCGGTGCGAGGGTCGGGCTAGGGAGTTAGAGCATAGGCGGATCCAGAACATCAGTAAGTGCGTGGGGCTAAGGAGCTCGAGCATAGGCGGATCAAGGACATAAGTAAGTGCATGGGGCTAAGGAGCTCGAGCATAGGCGGATCCAGGACATCAGTACGGGGGTGGGGCTAAGGACCTCGAGCATAGGCGGATCCAGGACATCAGTACAGGGGGTGGGGCTAAGGAGCTCGAGCATAAGCGGATCCAGGACATCAGCACGGGGGTAGGGGCTAAAGAGTTCGAGCATAGGCGGATCCAGGACATCAGTACGAGGGTGGGCCTAGGGAGATAGAGAATAGGCGGATCCAGGCCATCAGTACGAGGGTGGGGCTAGGGAGTTAGAGCAGAGTCGGATCCAGGACATCAGTAGGGGGTGGGGGCTAAGTAGTTCGAGCATAGGCGGATCCAGGGCAGTACAGAGGTGGGGCTACGGAGTTCGAGCATAGGCGGATCCAGGACATCAGTAAGGGGTGGGGTAAGGAGCTCGAGCATCGGCGGATTCAGAAATCAGTGGGGGATGGGGGCTACGGACTTCGAGCATAGGCGGATCCAGGACATCAGTAAGAAGGTGGGGTAAGGAGCTCGAGCATAGGCGGATCCAGGATATCAGTACGGGAATGGGGCTAAAGAGCTTGAGCATAGGCGGATCCAGGACAGTACGGAGGTGGGGCTACGGAGTTCGAGCATAGTTGGAACCAGGACATCAGTATGTGCGTGGGGCTAAGGAGCTCGAGCATAGGCGGATCCAGGACATCAGTACGGGGGTGGGGCTAAGGAGCTCACACATAGGCGGATCCAGGACATCAGTTCGGGGGTGGGGCTAAAGAGCTCGAGCATAGGCGGATCCAGGACATCAATTCGGTGGTGGGGCTGAGGTCTCGAGCTGGGGCATAACTCGGTAACAAATAGGCTGAATTGGGTGAAAATCTGCAGGTATAGGTGAAATACTGTCGGAAAACCCGTCATATTTTATATTGCATCGCCTTTCTTCTGGTCATGCTTAGTCTTTGCTTAACAAAACAAACATTATACGTGTGTTTATTTATTTGATGACATAAACAGAGGGCAGGCGTGGTGCAGTATGCAGATACATGCTAATTTAGGAAAACATGGGCCTAGACAGGGGATTAAATGGAGCCATAATGAGAACACAAAACCTAAAACTGAAACATTGCGTTGTTATAAGTATCAAACTGCTGAAAACACTCGCCTGTCAATTGAACTGTTTGGCTAACGTACATTGTCACCGGCTTCTCCTGCGCCGGAACGGCACCTGCCGAGGCCGCAGGCCGAGGTCAGAAGCCGGTGACGAACGAAGTAAGAAACGGCTTCTATTCTGACAGTTTTTCCGGTCTCGTCGTCGTCGTTGTCTGTTGTTGTTGTTGTTGTTGTCTGTTCTGAGCGCTGGTATCAGAGACCTAAAACTTTTGTGGATAGAAGGCACTTCCAAATGAATAAGCACCACGGTTGTCAATTTTCAAAATTTTCAAAATTTTGCCCAGAATTTTGCATTATGTAATTTTTAACTTTTATTTTTCTATTTTTTGCTAATTTATCTAGACTCTTGAAACTTGCACCCTTTTACATCAGGGAAATTTGTAGTTCACACAAAAAGTTGGAAAGTAAAAGCTTTAAATTTAGGGCTCTAAATTAGCTTTTAAACTTTGCACCCTAAATTTGGCACAAAACTCATGGTCTAAACTACAGGCTCGAAATATCTGAAGCTACAGCAGTTCAGGTTCTGAGTCAAATATCAACTTAAAGGCCGGTTTGTGCAGTACTGCACAAACACAGAAACAAAACAAAAAAGAAAATTTAAGGGTCCTTTTTGGCCCATTCCGTGAAGGTCTGCATTTCCCAAAATATCATTCAAACCCTTATATCTTCCGATCTAATTGATAAAAATTAGTTCCCATTTCAGATAAAAAGAGAGAATAGCCTCCTTTATTATATATTTAGAGATAAAAACTTTCAGACTGAAACTTTTTTATTTTATAGGCAAAAATAAAATATAAGTTTTTAAAATTTTTATTCTCAGCCCCCTGGTTTCCAGACCATGCTAGCTACGGTATTGAACTTAACACGGCTGGATAGAAAACTTCGTTGCCGTCATTTTTCTTACTCATACCCCCACTTATCTCTTACGGCTTCCGCGCTATAAGCCGTAAAATACATTTCAAAGTGGTAATTTTATCAGTTCATTTTTGCTTCACACCGGGGTTTAGGGTGGTTAGAGTCATTGGAGGGAAATGAAATTTTGCATGCAGCTAGGTAAGAGACATATGTCGACATTCCATCTGCATAGATATCAATTAAACACCAAGTTACCTTTACAAACATGCCGTTTCTCCACGCAACGTTGTAGCAAATCACCACGCGTCACCCCTGCGTCCACGCCGCGGCAACGCCGGCGATCGGCGCGGCCGTTTCTGTTTATTTATGGTGTGGTAAAAAAGTACCGAATACTACCCATAATGCATCACAAGTAATTAGAGTACCGTAAAAGTCCGAGTTTACAATAAGAGTATTATGTTTCTGTTTTTGGACCATGGGTGGATCCAGGGAATAAGTAGGCTAGGTGCCCCCCCCTCACCCTTCTCCCCTATCCTCCTCCCCCAACCCCCAATCGACCATCGGAGGTGCAGGGTGCCATCGAACTTTCCAGGGGTTTCCGGGACAATTTCAGGGGGCGCTAAGATTCTATGGGGTGCACCTATCCCCTTTCCCCCTTGGATCCGCCTATGTCGTTTCGAGGGGGGGCACGGAGGTGGGGTCGTTACGGGTGTGGGGGTAAGGAGCTCGAGCATAAGCGGATCCAGGACATCAGCATGGGGGTAGGGGCTAAAGAGTTCGAGCATAGGCAGACCCAGGACATCAGTACGAGGGTCGGGCTAGGGAGTTAGAGCATAGGCGGATCCAGGACATTAGTACGGGGATGGGGCTAAGCAGCTGAGCATTAGCGGATTCAGGACATCAGTACGGGGTGAGACTCGGGAGTTCCAGCATAGGCGGGTCCAGGACATCAGTAGGGGGTAGGGGCTACGGAGTTCGAGCATAGGCGGATCCAGGATATCAGAACGGGGATGGGGCTAAGGAGATCGAGCATAGGCGGATCTAGGACATCTGTACGGAGGTGGAGATAAGGAGCTCGAGCATAGGCTGATCCAGGACATCAGTATAGGTGTGGGGCTAAGGAGCTCGAGCAGAGGCGGATCTAGGACATCAGTACGGCGGTGGGGCTAAAGGGTTTGAGTATAGGCGGATCAAGGACATCAGTACGGGGGTGAGGCTAAGAAGCTCGAGCATAAGCGGATCCAGGACATCAGCACGTGGGTAGGGGCTAAAGATTTCGAGCATAGGCGGATCCAGGACATCAGTACGGGGGTGGGGCTAAGAAGCTCGAGCATAAGCAGATTCAGCTGATCAGTATGGGGGTGGGGCTCGGGAGCTCGAGCATAGGCGGATCTAGGACATCAGTACGGTGGTGGAGCTCAGGCGTTCCAGCATAGGCGGATCCAGGACATTAGTAGGGTGGTAGGGGCTAAAGAGTTCGAGTATAGGCGAATCCAGGGCAGTACGGAGGTGGGGCTACGGAGTTCGAGCATAGGCAGATCCAAGACATCAGTTCGGGGGTGGGGCTAAGGAGCTCGAGCATAGGCGGATCCAGGACATCAGTGCAGGGGTGTGGCTCCGGAGCTCGAGTAAAGGCGGATCCAGGACATCATTATGGGTGTGGGGCTAAGGAGCTCGAGCAGAGGCGGATCCAGGGCATCAGTACGGGGGTGGGGCTAAGGGGTTCGAGTATAGGCGGATAAAGGACATCAGTACAGAGGTGGGGCTAAGGAGCTCAAGCATAAGCGGATCCAGGACGTCAGCACAGGGGTAGGGGCTAAAGAGTTCGAGCATAGGCGGATCAAGGACATCAGTACGGGGGTGGGGCTAAGGAGCTCGAGCATAAGCGGAGCCAGGATATAAGTACGGGGGTAGAGGCTAAGGAGTTTGAGCATAGGCGGATCCAGCATATCGGTACGGGGATTGGGCTAAGGAGATCCAGCTCAGGCGGATCCAGGACATCTCTACGGAGGTGGGTCTAAGGAGCTCGAGCATAGGCGGATCCAAGACATCAGTATGGGTGTCGGGCTAAGGAGCTCGAGCAGAGGCGGATCCAGGACACCAGTATGGGGCTGGGGTAAGAGGCTCGAGTATAGGCGGATCTAAGACATCAGTACGGGGGTGGGGCTAAGGAGCTCGAGCATAAAGGGATCCAGGACATCAAGGGGCTAAAGAGTTAAAACAGGTAGGGGCTAATGAGTTAAAACATAAGCGGATCCAGGACATCATTACGGGGGTGGGGCTAAGGAGCTCGAGCATAAGCGGATTCAGGACATCAGTACGTGGGTAGGGCTCGGGAGCTTGAGCATAGGCGGATCCAGGACATCAGTAGGGATAGGGGCTGCGGAGTTCAAGCATAGGCGGATCCAGGGCAGTATAGAGGTGGGGCTACGCAGTTCGAGAATAGGCAGATCCAGGACATATGTAAGGGGGTGGGGTAAGGAGCTCGATCATGGGCAGATCCAGGACATCAGTTCGGTGGTGGGGCTGAGGTCTCGAGCTGGGGCATAACTCGGTAACAAATAGGCTGAATTGGGTGAAAATCTGCAGGTATAGTCGAAATACCGTCGGAAAACCCATCATATTTTATATTGTATATCCTTTCTTCTCGTCATGCCCAGTCTTTGCTTAACAAAACAAACATCATGCGTGTGTTTATTTCTTTGATGATATGAACAGAGGGCAAGCGTGGTGCAGTATGCAGAGACATGCTAATTTAGGAAAACATGGGCCGAGACAGGGGATTGAATGGAGCCATAATGAGAACACAAAACCTAAAAGTCCAACACTGCGTTGTTATAAGTATCAAACTGCTGAAAAAACTCGCCTGTCAATCGATCTGTTTGGCTAACGTACATTGTCACCGGCTTCTCCTGCGCCAGAGCGGCACCTGCCGAGGCCGCAGGCCGAGGTTGTCTGTTGTTGTTGTTGTCTGTTCTGAGCGCTGGTATCAGAGACCTAAAACTTTTGTGGATAGAAGGCACTTCCAAATGAATAAGCACCACGGTTGTCAATTTTCAAAATTTTCAAAATTTTTCCCAGAATTTTGCATTATGTGATTTTTCACTTTAATTTTTTTATTTTTTGCTAATTCATCTACAGTCTTCAAACTTGCACCCTTTTACATCAGACAAATTTGTAGTTAACACAAAAAGTTGGAAAGAAAAAGTTTTAAATTTAGGGCTCTAAATTAGCTTTTAAACTTTGCACCCTAAATTTGGCATAAAACTCATGGTCTAAACTACAGGCTCGAAATATCTGAAGCTACAGCAGTTCAGGTTCTGAGTCAAATATCAACTTAAAGGCCGGTTTTTGCAGTAGTGCACAAACACAGAAACGAAACAAAAACGGAAATTTAAGGATCCTTTTTGGGCCATTCCGTGAAGGTCTGCATTTCCCAAAATGTCATTCAAACCCTTATATCTTCCGATCTAATTGATAAAAATTAGTTCCCATTTCAGATAATAAAAGAGAATAGCTTCCTTTATTATATATTTAGAGATAAAAACTTTCAGACTGAAACTTTTATTCTAGAGGCAAAAATAAAATATAAGTTTTTAAAATTTTTATTCTCAGCCCCCTGGTTTCCAGACCATGATAGCTACGGTATTGAACTTAACACGGCTGGATAGAAAACTTCGTTGCCGTCATTTTTCTCACTCATACCCCCCCTTATCTCTTACGGCTTCCGCGCTATAAGCCGTAAAATACATTTCAAAGTGGTAATTTTATCAGTTCATTTTTGCTTCACACCGGGGTTTAGGGTGGTTAGAGTCATTGGAGGGAAATGAAATTTTGCATGCAGCTAGGTAAGAAACATATGTCGACATTCCATCTGCATAGATATCAATGAAACACCAAGTTACCTTTACAAACATGCCGTTTCTCCACACATCGTTGTAGCAAATCACCACGCGTCACCCCTGCGTCCACGCCGCAGCAACGCCGGCGATCGGTGCGGCCGTTTCTGTTTATTTATGGTCTGGTAAAAAAGTACCCAATACTACCCATAATGCATCACAAGTAATTAGAGTACCGTAAAACCCCGAGTTTACAATAAGAGTATTATGTTTCTGTTTTTGGACCACGGGTGGATCCAGGAAATAAGTAGGGTAGGTGCCCCCCCACCCTTCTCCCCCCATCCCACTCCCCCAACCCCCAATCGACCATCGGCGCCCTCTGAAATTGTAAAGACACGCCTCTCAAGGTCGATGACGCTCCCTGAAATGTCGCTTCCCATACGCGGATCCAGGATTGCCTATCGGGGGCGAGGTGGAAGGGGAATTTTCCTGGTGGGCGCTATCTACACCAGGGACGCCACTTTTGGCCGGAAAAACCTATCAAGTAGGCGCTAAAACCTATCAGTATACCCCGATACCTGCATCTCAAGGAAAACGACATTTCAGGGGATGCCATCAAACTTTCCAGGGGTTTTCGGGACAATTTCAGGGGGCGCTAATATTCTACGGGGGCACCTGTCCCCTTTCCCCCTTGGATCCGCCTATGTCGTTTCGGGGGGGGGTGAGGGCACGGAGGTGGGGTCGTTACGGGTGTGGGGGTAAGGAGCTCGAGCATAAGCGGATCCAGGACATCAGCATGGGGGTAGGGGCTAAAAAGTTCGAGCATAGGCAGACCCAGGACATCAGTACGAGGGTGGGGCTAGGGAGTTAGAGCATAAGCGGATCCAGGACATCGGTGCGAGGGTCGGGCTAGGGAGTTAGAGCATAGGCGGATCCAGGACATCAGTAAGTGCATGGGGCTAAGGAGCTCGGGCATAGGCGGATCCAGGACATCAGTAAGAACATGGGGCTAAGGAGCTCGAGCATAGGCGGACCCAGGACATCAGTACAGGGGGTGGGCCTAAGGAGCTCGAGCATAAGCGGATCCAGGACATCAGCACGGGGGTAGGGGCTAAAGAGTTCGAGCATAGGCGGATCCAGGGCATCAGTACGAGGGTGGGCCTAGGGAGATAGAGAATAAGCGGATCCAGGACATCAGTACGAGGGTGGGGCTAGGGAGTTAGAGCATGGGTGGATCCAGGACATCAGTACGGGGGGTGGGGCTAAGGAGCTCGAGCATAGGCGGATCCATGACATCAGTTCGGGGGTGGGGCTAAGGAGCTCGAGCATAGGCGGATCCAGGACATCAGTGCGGGGGTGGGGCTCCGGAGCTCGAGTAAAGGCGGATCCAGGACATCAGTACGGGGGTGGGGCTAAGGAGATGGAGCATAGGCGGATCCAGGACATCAGTACGGAGGTGGGGCTAAGGAGCTCGAGCATAGGCGGACCCAGGACATCAGTACGGGGGTGGGGCTAAGGAGCTCGATCATAGGCGGATCCAGGGAATCAGTACGAGGTTGGAACTCGGGACCTCAAGCATAGGCGGATCCAGGACATCAGTAAGGGGGTGGGGCTAAGGAGCTCGAGCATAAGCGGATCCAGGACATTAGCACTGGGGTAGGGGCTAAAGAGTTCGAGCATAGGCGGATCCAGGACATCAGTACGACGGTGGGGCTAGTTGGCTCGCGCATAAGCGGATATAGGGCATCAGTAGGGGGTAGAGGCTATGGAGTTCGAGCATAGCCGGATCGAGGGCATTACAGTGGTGGGGCTACGGAGTTCGAGCATAGGCAGATCAAGGACATCAGTAAGGGGTTGGGGTAAGGAGCTCGAGCATAGGCGGATCCAGGACATCAGTACGGGGGTGGGGCTAAAGAGCTCGAGCATAGGCGGATCCAGGACATCAGTTCGGTGGTGGGGCTGAGGTCTCGACCTGGGGCATAACTCGGTAACAAATAGGCTGAATTGGGTGAAAATCTGCAGGTATAGGTGAAATACTGGCGGAAAACCCGTCATATTTTATATTGCATCGCCTTTCTTCTGGTCATGCTTAGTCTTTGCTTAACAAAACAAACATTATACGTGTGTTTATTTATGTGATGACATGAACAGAGGGCCAGCGTGGTGCAGTATGCAGATACATGCTAATTTAGGAAAACATGGGCCTAGACAGTGGATTAAATAGAGCCATATTGAGAACACAAAACCTAAAATTCAAACATTGCGTTGTTATAAGTGGGGCATTCCAGGACAAAACGACCAAAAATATTTCAATTTGACACCACCATGTCTAGAAAAAATCTGAAACTTTGTCTCCGGGGTAGTTTTGGGCCAGAAACACGCCTGTGAGAATCTTAGCCCCCTCCGACCAACGGTGACGGAGTTGTAGCCCGAGGCACTTTCGGGAGGTCACGTTGTAGACTCATGTTTGATGCTTCATAACTCAACAACGCATCACCTGATTACCAAGTTTTGTATATCATTGAACTCGTCTTGAATTATAGTTTATTTTGAAAAAAGAAAATGTTAAAATATGAAAATTTTTCACTTTTAATTTGTTTGACCTTTTCCTTTTTGACCTAGCTTGACCTTTTCCCAGTTGAAATTGCCCTTTTAGACACCTCAAAAATGTTTCTTCATAAAATATCTTTGGATAGCAAAAATAAAAAAATGCGTTCTTGCTATAAGTTCCGAATATTTAGCACCTAAGGTAGGTATGTACACGGTTTTTGACCATTGCGGTAGTACAGCCTTATGTTTAACGCCGCAAATATAGCGATTGCTTTTGTAATCGGTCGCTGGAAATCATACTCCATTGTCTTTACGAAATTTTAATCGTACAAGTATCCGAATTTATGACAATTAACACGCGCCCACCCGAGGGGGTGGGCAACCGGCCTCCTCAGGTCTCTACAGGTAGTAAAAAAATACCTTCGCGCAGCGCCACCGTACTCCATCTACCTCTAACACAACATTTTGCAACTTCTGGAAAAATAATTTAGGTCAACTGGGAGGTGGTAGGTACCGTAAATGCTGAAGGCCAGCAGGCAACTCAGTGGTGAGGGGGTGACCTGAGGTAGACGGTCGTCGTTATGCCTTGTGGGACTTTCAACTTTGTTTCCTTGATTAACACTTTATTGTGGGAGTTGCTCGTTTGGGTGGTGGGGTCAGGGTCTCCGTAAAAAGTCCCTTGATGACTCTAGTGAGACACCTACTCCTAAAACCGCCTCCTTGCCGCCCCGGTAGCTCAGTTGGTAGAGCGTTGGGCTCCGGCCTGCGGCTCAGAAGCATGCAGTGGCAGTGCATGTCCAGGCTTGGGATCGGTTCCGCTGAGACGCTCCGGCGCTCAATAGCTTACCCGACGTACAGGTCGGCTGGCAACTGACTGGTGAGAGGGTGACCTGAGCGGGGCGGCCGTCCCTGTGCTGTGTGGGACGTTAAACGTTGGCTTCTAAAATCAACCCTTCATTGTGGGAGTTGCTCGTTCGGATGGTGGGGTCGGGGTCTCCGTGACAAGTCCATTGATGACTTTAGTGAGACCCCGACTCCAACAATCGAACTGAGAACACCTTGTACAAAATGTATAAAAAACTGAACTGGCAACAACTTGGGCAATATTTATAAACAGAAAAACTGCAGCCATTAAAAGTGATAAAAAGGATTCCTTGTTTCGAGGGAGACGAGGGCAAATGAACTTATTAATAATGAACCTTTCAGCCTTAAACGAAAATTTAAAAAGATATCGCGACCTTATCAATAACTGAAACAAGTATAACTTATCCTATGAGCACCACTAACTCACACAATTACATCGTTCCCGGAGATGGAAAATAGTATCGATGCAAGCTGATCCAGTGCAGCACAGCATATGTTTGAGAGGATTCATGCAATGTAAACAAACGTGTCTGAAAGGCTTTCATTCCCATAAAGTAATTTGAATCTGCTCATATATTCGACAAAATGTCCTGAAATTGTAACGCATTCGACTTGGTCGCTTGAACAGGTTGCCTCATGATATTTTTACAAGGTGATCATTTCATAGCTGACACGGATCCGAGAATCCCAGATAAATAATGACACAGTGCACTGGGAGTGATGCCGCTAAATAGCCAGTTTTAATCATTACCGAATATGTTACATACAATCGTTTGGTCGTGTCGCCTTTGAGGTTGCTCAAGGTCACAGTATTTCTTACGGGAACTAAGTGGAAACCTAAATTTTGTGGCATAATAGGTGACAGAGAAGAGCCGTAGAAAGAAAAGTTCAGCACCATTGGAACACTCTTGTTGAGCCCAAACGGATTATGTATCTTATAATATTGCCTAGTCAAATGTCAAAATTAACCTGCTTTGACCTAGAGCCAGGCTTAGGTCTGTATGGTAAAAAGAATATTAATCAAACTGCAGTGGCAAGTCAGACACGACAATGTAAAAATACAACCTCCATCGCAATTCTCGACAATTCTCAATTCTCGCAAGTTATCAAAATTTACCAATCGCCCCATGCATTTATAATGGAAAGATCATGACCTTTGCCCTGCTCCCGGTTATCGATATAGAAATCCTGCTACGAAAAATTATCTTGCTAGGCGATCTTACTATGTAAAGCGATTCTAACCACGATAGGCTAAATTTGATATGATTTATGCACCTCCCAAAGTTTGAGGTTAGGTCTCTTGACCTGGGTTGGCGGTCTGACCTGGTATGACCCAGACCTAAAATTTTGCCAGAAGCTGCAAAAATTTCGAGTTAGAGGTACATGAAGTACGGTGGCGCTGCGCGAAGGTGTTTTTTTACTACCTGTGGAAACCTGAGGAGGCCGGTTGCCCACCCCCTCGGGTGGGCGCGTGTTAATTGTCATAAATTCGGATACTTGTACGATTAAAATTTCGTAAAGACAATGGAGTATGATTTCCCGCGACCGATTACAAAAGCAATCGCTATATTTGCGGCGTTAAACATAAGGCTGTACTACCGCAATGGTCAAAAACCGTGTACATACCTACCTTAGGTGCTAAATATTCGGAACTTATAGCAAGAACGCATTTTTTTTATTTTTGCTATCGAAAGATATTTTATGAAGAAACATTTTTGAGGTGTTTAAAAGGGCAATTTCAACTGGGAAAAGGTCAAGCTAGGTCAAAAGGAAAAGGTCAAACAAATTAAAAGTGAAAAATTTTCAAATTTTAACATTTTCTTTTTTCAAAATAAACTATAATTCAAGACGAGTTCAATGATATACAAAACTTGTTAATCAGGTGATGCGTTGTTGAGTTATGAAGCATCAAAGATGAGTCTACAACGTGACCTCTCGAAAGTGCCTCGGGCTATAACTCGGTCACCGTTGGTCGGAGGGGGCTGAAATTCTCACAGGCGTGTTTCTGGCCCAAAACTACCCCGGAGACAAAGTTTCAGATTTTTTCTAGACATGGTGGTGTCAAGCCTTGGTCGATCTGTCCTGGAATGCCCCAAGCATAGGCGTAGGAACCGGGGGGCCAGGGGGCCACTGGCCCCCAATTTTCTGTGGGGGCCCCCACAGAGAAGTGGTATTGATATGAAAATACCAGCAACTGTAACATAAAACAAGAAACCCAAACGGACCCTATAGCTTGCTCGGAAAAACTTATAAAGCTGGCCTGGACCCCTGAGCTGATCTCAGGTCTTATGAGTCGGCCTGGGGCCCCTGAGCTGTTCAGGGGCCCCTGAATTAACCTCCTGATGTCCTATGAGCTAACCTGGGGCTCCTAGAGCTATTCTAAGGTCCCTCGAGCTGGTTTATGCCCCTCTGAACTGTTGCATGGTCCCTAAGCTGAACTGGGAGCCATCAGCCTGAATGGGCCCCTTGAGCTAGTCAAAGACCCTATACAAGCCGATCTGGGGGCCCCTGAGCTGAGCTGGGCCCCAAAGCTAATCTGATGCCCCCTGTGCTAAACTGGGGCTCCTGAGCTTATCTGGGGCTCACGCAGAGTTATAGGGCCCCTGAGCTGAGCTTGAAGTGGCCTCCTTGAGCTGTTCTGAGACGCTACATAAGCCGATCTGGGACCCCTGAGCTGAGCCGGGCTCCTAAACTGATCTTGTCATTTGAGCTAATCTGTGACCCACTGTGCAGAACTGCCCACCTCCCCCGAGATGGACTGGGACCAGTAGAGTAGCCAACGAGAGTCCAAGGGTTCGTGGACCCCTCCCCCGCTATTGGGCCGATCGTAAGCACTCTAAAGGATTCCTGATCAGGGGCCCCCAGAGTCAGTCTCAGGGGCCCCAGAGATTTGTTCATAGGGGCCCCAAGTGGGTCTCAGGGCCCTCCGCCCCGAGCGTTATCATTAGGGGCCCAAGAGTTGGTCTTAGGGGCTCCCGAGAGGTGGTCTCAGGGGCCCCCAAAGGTTGGTTTCCAGGGCCCCTGAGAGTTGGTCGCAAGGGACCCCCGAAAGTCGGTCTCAGAGGGTCCGAGAGTCGGTCTCAGCCTCCCACCCCCAGGATTAAGTCTCAGGCCCCCAAAGTCTCGGTTTCAGGGGCTCCTGGAAGTCAGTCTCAGGGGACCCCAAGAGTCGGTCTCAGGGGCCTCCGAGAGTCGAGCTCAGGGGGCCACGAGATATAGTCTCAGGGGCCCGAGAGTTAGTCTCAGGGCCAAAAGTCCATCTCAGGGGCCCCCAGAAGTCGGTTTCAGGGGCCCCTGAGTCAGTCTCAGAGGATCCCAAGAGTTGATCTCAGGGGCCCCGACAGTCAGTCTCAGGACCCCCGAGAGACCACCTCAAGTCCCGCCCCCTGAGAATCGGTCTAAGGGGTCCCCCGAGAGTCGCTCTCAGGGGGCCCCTGGGAGTCGGTCTCAGGGGTCCCTGGGAACTAATCTCGGGATAAGTTATTATCAGATACCCCATCAGTGTTGGTCTAAAGGGGCCTTCTCTCAAGGGCCCCGAAAGTTAATATGGGGCCCGAGAATTAGTGTCATGAGTGCCGCCAAGTGCTGGTCTCAGGGGCCCCTCATAGTCTCAAGGGTGCCTTTCTCAGGAGACAATACTTACTTTCAGGGGGCCCCGAGTGATCATCTGGAGTCCCGAGAGTTAGTCTCATTTGTGCAGCAGAGTGATGGTCTCAGGGGGCCGCGGAGAGGTGATCTTGGATGCCCTCGAGAATTGGCCTCAGGTTGTCCTCCCTCCCCAAGTTTTTGTCTAAGGGGCCCCAAGAATCAGCCTCGGGGAGCGCTTAAAAACTAGTCTCAGAGGCCCCTCCCCCCAGAAGTCAGTCCCAGGGGCATCCGAGAGCTAATTTTGGGGTTCTGAGAGTAATCCCAAGAAGTTCTCCCGAGTTTTGGTCTCACGGGTTCCAAGTTGGCCTTAGACCCCTGAGGGCTAATCTGGGGCCTCCTAGAGTAGGTCTCAAAAGCGCCAATTGCTCAGTCTCAGGGACACCCCCTGAGTGTTAGTCTCAGGGGGCGCCCCAGTGTTAGTCTCAGATTGCTGTCGGGAATCAGTCCCAGGGATCCCCGAAAGTCAGTCTCAGGGGACCCTAAGAGCTAACCTGGATGCCCCCAAGACTCTATGTCTGGGGCCACCCGAGAGCAAATCTGGAGGGTCCGATAGGTAGTATCAGAGGTGCTGCCGAGAATTTATCTTAGGAGCTCCAAGATATACTCAGGGGCCCTCGGTTTTGGTCTAACAGGTCCCGGTAATAAGGCCCAGGAGGCCCTGACAGCTAATCGGGAGAGGGGCCGAAAATTAGCCTCGCGAGTGCCGCTAAGTGCTGGTCTTAGGAGGGCCTCAGAGCTAAACTGGGAATTCTGAGCTTATCTGGGGCTCACTTATACGGCCCCTGAGCTGAGCTGGGGGCCATGAGCTTAAAGTAGCCTCCTTAAGCTGTTCTGGGACGCTATATAGGCCGACCTGGGGCCCCTTAGCTGAGCCGGGCTCCTAAGCTGATCTGGTCATCTGAGCTAATCTAGGGCCCGCTGTACTGAACTGGGGACCCCGAGATGGTCTGGGATCCCTGAATACTTTACAGTCACTGAGCTGGAACCGTTGAGCTATTCTGAGACCCTACATCAGCCGACTTGGGACCCTGAGCTTAGCTAGACCCCCAAAAGCTAATTTGGGCCCTTAGCTAATCTCAAGCGCCCTGTAATGAACTGAGCAGCCCCTGAGCTGGTCTGGGGCACCTGCACTGTTATTAACACGCGCATTGACGGGGGTCTGAGCCACCTTCGCATTGACGGGGGGGGCGGGTACCCGCCCCCTAAGATCTCGAGAACCACGGTAGGTAGCGAAAAACGGTAAACGGCGTTGGGCTGCCCATCCACTTCTCCATCGAAAACATTTGAACCATTTTTTTGTCAGGTCACATTTAAGGTCACGAGAGGTCAAAACATGCCCGTCATAGGGATAACATGTAAATTCAGTTTTTCGGCTATTAAATCTAAACAAGTAAAGATAGAGCAAAACGACTTAAACTATATGAATCCTCTTAGCAAGCCGAATCGAATGATATATAATTTGACCTTGCTAGGTCAAATCAAGGTTTGACCTGACCTGAGGTCAGGTCAGGGTCAAATTATATAAAAATGCATATCATTAGAACCGCAAAGCCCAGGTGAGTCTAATGCAGCTAAAATAAATGCTTTATCACCATCCGTTACTGAGTTATTCCGTAAAAACCATTTTTCCCATGTATTTCCAATGGAGAGGTCATGCCTCGTACCTGACCTTAGGTCATCGATATCAAAAAATACCGGAACATATTTTAGAGAACTCGGTGGGGCCATTATGTGATATGAGTTTCAATCGGATAAGTTCATCCTGCTCCGACTTATGCTATCTTAAACTTTTTTTGAGGTCGGGTCACTTGACCTGTAATGGTGACCTGACCTGAGATGACCTAACCTTAAAATTTTCACAGAAGCTGTAAAAATGATGAGGAAAAGGTATACCAAGTACGGCGGCGCTACGCGCCGCCGTTTTTCTGCTGTCTCCGAAAAACCCGAGGGGGGCGGGTACCCGCCCCCCGTCAATGCGCGTGTTAAGTCCGCTGAGCTGAGCTAGGGGCGATGAGCTTGAATGGGCCTCTTGAGCTGTTCTGAGCTCTACACCAGCCGCCTGGGGTCCCTGAGCTGAACTAGGCCACCAAAGCTAGTTTTTGGCTCTAAATTAATATGAGGCCCCTCTGCTGAACTGAGCAGCCCCTGAGCTAGTCTGTCGCCCCCTGCCCAATTATAGGACCCGCTGAGCTAAGCTGAGGGCCATGAGCTTGAGTTGGTACATTGAGCTGTTCTGAGACCCTATATCAGCCAACTTGGGGGCCCCTGAGCTGTGCTGGGCCCCACAGCTAATTCGAGCCCTAAGCTAAGCTGAGGCCTCCTGTGCTTATATGAGGCCTCTGAGCTGGTCTGGAACCCCTGCATAGTTTTAGCGTCCCTGAGCTAAGCTGGGGGCCGATACCTTGAATGGCCCATTGAGCTGGTTTGATACCCTATATCAGCCGACCTGGGCCCCTGAGCTGAGCTTGTCTCCCACAGCTAATATGTGGCCCCTGTGCTGAACTGGGGTCCCCAGCTGGTCTAGCCCCTTGAACTCTGCTAGGGTCACTGAGCTGGGATTCGTAGGCTTAAACGGGTCCCTTGAGCTGTTCTGAGACCCTATATAAACCAACCTGGGGGCCCTGAGCTGAGCCGGGCCCCTAAGCTAGACTGACTTCCTGAGATAATTTGGGGCGCCCTGATCGGAGCTTTTAGGGCCCTGTGCTTATGTGGGGTCCCTTAATAAGGTGGTCCCATGAGCCGGTCCCTTAGCCCATGAGCAGGTTTGGCGCCCCCAGAGCTGACTGATTTGGTTCCTGAGCCATGGTTTGGGGGACTGGGGGCCTCTATGATGACTTGGCGGCTTCTGAGCGGCATAGGCATAGGAAACAGGAGAGTGGCGGGCCAGGGGAGCCACTGGCCCTCCACTGTTCTGTGGTGGACCGCTGCAACGCATATACAAATATCAGCAACTGCAATATAAAACAAAAACCCGGGCGGGCACGACAGCTTGTCTGGGAAAGTTCCAGTTTTGGCGTATGCCCTCTGCAAACCCCTGGACCGAAAGCGCTTCATTAAAAAGGCCAAGGCACCTACTACCCGAGTGCTCCCAGATGGACCCCGAAAACTGGACCCAATCAAACTCTAGCCCAGACCCCTTCCAACACAGAGCGCTAATTCGGACACGCAACCCGCACCACAGCCGAGCAGCAGCCGTCTCTCGGTCATCAACGGGCGTGAAGAGCCGTCTACAGGCCGTCTTCCACTACGAAGTGAAAAACATCACCACAGAGCTATTCGATGGAGGGAACTGTTGGAAAAGACGTAACTAACAAGTAATGTATGGAAATACCTAGTGTAGGCCGGTGTGTAGGCGTGAATTATCGACACCAAATGAGAAGTTTTAAAACTGCTCATAATTATGGGCCCCTTGGGCTGGGGCCCCCCTTGAGGTGGGCCCCATCTGGGGTTGGCCCCCCACTTTTCAACCGGTTCCTACGCCCCTGGCCCCAAGTATCAAACTGCTGAAAACACTCGCCTGTCAATCGAACTGTTTGGCTAAAGTACATTGTCACCGGCTTCTCCTGCGCCGAAGCGGCACCTGCCGAGGCCGCAGGCCGAGGTAGTAGTAGTTGTTGTTTGTTCTGAGGACTGGTATCAGATACTTGAAACTTGCAGGGATGAAAGGCAGGAACCCATAAAAAATCCTGACGGCTGCCGATTTTCGAATTTTGCAAAAACTTTTCCAAAATTTTGGATTATATTTTTGTAAACCTTTATTTTTCTATCTTTCTATTCTTAGTCTACAGCTCTCAAACTTACACTCTTTTACACACAATCAATTACCAGTCCTTGCTCAAAGTTTGAAGCAAAAAATTCAAATTTGCACTTCCAAAATGATTTTTTTAAACTTTTCCCTCCAACTTGTAGTGAAATGCATTACCAAAGTTAGAAGTTCGAAATATCTGAAGATATGATGCTAGGTGTTCCAAACTGGATTTTGACAGACAGAATGGACTGTGCATTACTGCATAGACACTAAACTGAACCGAAAGCATAATTTTGAAGGTCAGTTTTGGCCCTTTTTCCAAAACATTGCAATTATGTCCTAAAACTTTAAAACCATATAACTTTCAAACTTCTGGACATTTTTGAACGCAACTTTCTTTGTTGAGATGGGTATTGTCATTACAACAACATATTCTAAATGGGGATTTCTGAGTTAATGGGAAATATTTTTCTGCAAAAAATACAATATTTTTTTGTTTTTTTGGGAATTTAGGACTACATATTTCCAAATTTTCTTTTCGAAATTGGTACCAAAAAAAGCCCGGCTCAAGTTCTACAACCGTCTGCCTGACCATACCCGCGCGTCTCCCATAGGTTTTGAGCTATATGATGATAAAGACTGAATTTGATGCGGTTTTCATAGGTTATAATAGATTCATCACGTGATAAAGTGCCTTTATACTCAACTGAGATATATGGCTCTCTCTAAACTTTAAGTATGGGAAATTATGAGCTCTGCCGTTTTTGTTTCATGACGCTCCGAGAATTAGTTCGCCACTGAGGGGCAAAATATTTCGGTCCCGTTTTTCCCGCAGCTGTAGTGACGTCATTCTGCCCTTCTTGCATGGACCTGCAGTGCTGCGGCATTGGGCTGCAGCCTGGTAAATGTGTGCAAGAAAGGCATAACATTTTTATCCGAGTGCATACAGCGGGTGGCTAGCCGGTCGGGGCGGACGGGAACCTGACTAGAGGGCAGAGGGTGCCGAGGTGTGTTTAGAGATCCGAGGAAGTGAGCAGTGATGCCCTCAGGTATCTAGGGAACGGTAGCAGGGTCCAGAGGCGTGCTGAGATAGCTCATGGGAAACATTTCGGACGGGGGAGCAGTGAGGATGCGGGCTGGTACGGGACTGGAGCCTTCCCCGCCATTGCCTCGGAACAGCTTCTGTGTTTGTATTAACCATAGATATTCTGACATTGGGGGGGGAGTTCAGCCCCTAGCTCCGTCCATTGTATCTACCACCATTTGAATAGCCACCATGTATATATATAAGCATATGAAAGATTGAAGATTTTGTTGCACTCCGTACAAAATTACGGAACAATATCAATGAGAGGCAATCGACCATGCAGATTTCGAATGTGGTATTCAGGTCAACAAAAGGTCACTGCGCATGCGCACTGGAACTATTAGTAACGGAGGCTATCTTGCCAACCTACAGGTCGATTTTCTTGAAATCTTGTGAACAGAAGAATATCACGTAATGTAAGTCAAAAATGTCATTCAAGCGGCACTGCTCTGCGCATGCGCAGCAGAAATTATGAAAATAAGCCTGAAAGGCGAGGATATTTCAGAGGAGGACCTGAACAGAGGGAAAGCCAACGTGCTTAAAGTTAGCATGAATGTTTTGTCACCCTTGGTAACAACAAAGGTCAGTGCGCATGCGCATTAGAACTTATGGTCATGGAGGCTATCTCGGGAGCCAATAGACCGATTTCGCTCAAATTTTTGCGAGTAAAAGCAGAAAAGCATCTGCTAATCCGTATTGATGGCATTATTAAATATTCAAATTACCACTTTGAAATGTATTTTACGGCTTATAGCGCGGAAGCCGTAAGAGATAAGTGGGGGTTATGAGTGAGAAAAATGACGGCAACGAAGTTTTCTATCCAGCCGTGTTAAGTTCAATACCGTAGCTATCATGGTCTGGAAACCAGGGGGCTGAGAATAAAAATTTTAAAAACCTATAATATTATTTTTGCCTATAAAATAACAAAGTTTCAGTCTGAAAGTTTTTATCTCTAAATATATAATAAAGGAGGCTATTCTCTTTTATTATCTGAAATGGGAACTAATTTTTATCAATTAGATCGGAAGATATAAGGGTTTGAATGATATTTTGGGAAATGCAGACCTTCACGGAATAGGCCAAAAAGGACCCTTAAATTTCCGTTTTTGTTTTGTTTCTGTGTTTGTGCAGTACTGCACAAACCGGCCTTTAAGTTGATATTTGACTCAGAACCTGAACTGCTGTAGCTTCAGATATTTCGAGCCTGTAGTTTAGACCATGAGTTTTATGCCAAATTTAGGGTGCAAAGTTTAAAAGCTAATTTAGAGCCCTAAATTTAAAGCTTTTTCTTTCCAACTTTTTGTGTGAACTACAAATTTGTCCTGATGTAAAAGGGTGCAAGTTTGAAGAGTCTAGATGAATTAGCAAAAAATAGAAAAATAAAAGTTAAAAATCACATAATGCAAAATTCTGGGCAAAATTTTGAAAATTTTGAAAATTGACAACCGTGGTGCTTATTCATTTGGAAGTGCCTTCTATCCACAAAAGTTTTAGGTCTCTGATACCAGCGCTCAGAACAGACAACAACAACAACAAAAAACACCTCGGCCTGCGGCCTCGGCAGGTGCCGCTCTGGCACAGGAGAAGCCGGTGACAATGTACGTTAGCCAAACAGTTCGATTGACAGGCGAGTTTTTTCAGCAGTTTGATACTTATAACAACGCAGTGTTGGAGTTTTAGGTTTTATGTTCTCATTATGGCTCCATTCAATCCCCTGTCTAGGCCCATGTTTTCCTAAATTAGCATGTCTCTGCATACTGCACCACGCGTGCCCTCTGTTCATATCATCAAAGAAATAAACACACGCATAATGTTTGTTTTGTTAAGCAAAGACTGGGCATGACGAGAAGAAAGGAGATACGATATAAAATATGATGGGTTTTCCGACGGTATTTCACCTATACGTGCAGATTTTCACCCAATTCAGCCTATTTGTTACCGAGTTATGCCCCAGCTCGAGACCTCAGCCCCACAACCGAACTGATGTCCTGGATCCGCCTATGCTCGAGCTCCTTACCCCACCCCTTACATATGTCCTGGATCTGCCTATGCTCGAACTCCGTAGCCCCAGCTCTATACTGCCCTGGATCCGCCTATGCTTGAAGTCCTTAGCCTCTACCCCTACTGATGTCCTGGATCCGCCTATGCTCGAGCTCCTGAGCCCCACCCACGTACTGATGTCCTGAATCCGCTTATGCTCGAGCTCCTTAGCCCCACCCCCGTACTGATGTCCTGGATCCGCCTATGCTCGAGCTCCTTAGCCCCTACACCCATACTTATGTCCTGGATCCGCCTATGCTCGAGCTCCTTAGCCCCACCCCCGTACTGATGTCCTGGATCCGCCTATGCTCGAGCTCCTTAGCCCCACCCCCGTACTAATGTCCTGGATCCGCCTATGCTCGAGCCCCTTAGCCCCACCCCCGTACTGATGTCCTGGATCCGCCTATGCTCGAACTCCTTAGCCCCACCTCTGTACTTGCCCTGGATCCGCCTATGCTCGAACTCCTTAGCCCCTACCCTCTACTGATGTCCTGGATCCGCCTATGCTCGAGCTCCCGAGCCCCACCCCCGTACTGATGTCCTGGATCCGCCTATGCTCGAACTCCTTAGCCCCTACCACCCTACTGATGTCCTGGATCCGCCTGTGCTCGAACTTCGTAGCCCCACCTCTGTACTGCCCTGGATCCGCCTATGCTCGAACTACTTAGCCCCCACCCCTACTGATGTCCTGGATCCGACTATGCTCGAGCTCCCGAGCCCCACCCCCGTACTGATCAGCTGAATCCGCTTATGCTCGAGCTTCTTAGCCCCACCGCCGTACTGATGTCCTAGATCTGCCTCTGCTCGAGCTCCTTAGCCCCATCCCCGTACTAATATCCTGGATCCGCCTATGCTCGAACTCCGTAGCCCCTACCCCCCTACTGATGTCCTGGATCCGCCTATGCTGGAACTCCCGAGTCTCACCCTGTACTGATGTCCTGATTCCGCTAATGCTCAGCTGTTTAGCCCCATCCCCGTACTAATGTCCTGGATCCGCCTATGCTCTAACTCCCTAGCCCGACCCTCGTACCGATGTCCTGGATCCGCCTATGCTCTAACTCCCTAGCCCGACCCTCGTACCGATGTCCTGGATCCGCCTATGCTCTAACTCCCTAGCCCCACCCTCGTACTGATGTCCTGGGTCCGCCTATGCTCGAACTCTTTAGCCCTTACCCCCATGCTGATGTCCTGGATCCGCTTATGCTCGATCTCCTTACCCCCACACCAGTAACGCCCCACCTCCGTGCCCCCCGCCCCCGAAACGACATAGGCGGATACAAGGGGAAAGGGGACAGGTGCCCCCATAGAATCTTAGGCGCCCCTGAAATTGTCCCGGAAACCCCTGGAAAGTTCGATGGCACCCCCTGAAATGTTGTTTTCCCCGAGATGCAGGTATCGGGGTCTACTGATAGGTTTTAGCGCCTACTTGATAGGTTTTTCCGGCCAAAAGTGGCGTCCCTGGTGTAGATAGCGCCCACCAGGAAGTTTCCCCTTCCACCTCGCCCCCGATAGGCAATCCTGGATCCGCGTATGGGAAGCGACATTTCAGGGAGCGTCATTCGCCTTGAGAGGCGTGTCTTTACAATTTCAGAGGGCGCCGATGGTCGATTGGGGGTTGGCGGAGGGGATGGGGGAGAAGGGTGGGGGGGGGGGCACCTAGCCTACTTATTCCCTGGATCCACCCATGGTCCAAAAACAGAAACATAATTCTCTTATTGTAAACTCAGACTTTTACGGTACTCTAATTACTTGTGATGCATTATGGGTAGTGTTGGGTACTTTTTTACCAGACCATAAATAAACAGAAACGGCCGCGCCGATCGCCGGCGTTGCCGCGACGTGGACGCAGGGGTGACGCGTGGTGATTTGCTACAACGATGCGTGGAGGAACGGCATGTTAGTAAAGGTAACTTGGTGTTTCATTGATATATATGCAGATGGAATGTCGACATATGTCTCTTATCTAGCTGCATGCAAAATTTCATTTCCCTCCAATGACTCTAACCACCCTAAACCCCGGTGTGAAGCAAAAATGAGCTGATAAAATTACCACTTTGAAATGCATTTTACGGCTTATAGCGCGGAAGCCGTAAGAGATAAGTGGGGGGTATGAGTGAGAAAAATGACGGCAACGAAGTTTTCTATCCAGCCGTGTTAAGTTCAATACCGTAGCTATCATGGTCTGGAAACCAGGGGGCTGAGAATAAAAATTTTAAAAACTTATATTTTATTTTTGCCTATAAAATAAAAAGTTTCAGTCTGAAAGTTTTTATCTCTAAATATATAATAAAGGAGGCTATTCTCTTTTATTATCTGAAATGGGAACTAATTTTTATCAATTAGATCGGAAGATATAAGGGTTTGAATGATATTTTGGGAAATGCAGACCTTCACGGAATGGGCCAAAAAGGACCCTTAAATTTCCGTTTTTGTTTTGTTTCTGTGTTTGTGCAGTACTGCACAAACCGAACTTTAAGTTGATATTTGACTCAGAACCTGAACTGCTGTAGCTTCAGATATTTCGAGCCTGTAGTTTAGACCATGAGTTTTATGCCAAATTTAGGGTGCAAAGTTTAAAAGCTAATTTAGAGGCCTAAATTTAAAGCTTTTTCTTTCCAACTTTTTGTGTGAACTACAAATTTCCCTGATGTAAAAGGGTGCAAGTTTGAAGAGTCTAGATGAATTAGCAAAAAATAGAAAAATAAAAGTTAAAAATCACATAATGCAAAATTCCGGGCAAAATTTTGAAAATTTTGAAAATTGACAACCGTCGTGCTTATTCATTTGGAAGTGCCTTCTATCCACAAAAGTTTTAGGTCTCTGATACCAGCGCTCAGAACAGACAACAACAGACAGCCACGACGAGACCGGAAAAACTGTCAGAATAGAAGCCGTTTCTTACTTCGTTCGTCACCGGCTTCTGACCTCGGCCTGCGGCCTCGGCAGGTGCCGCTCCGGCGCAGGAGAAGCCGGTGACAATGTACGTTAGTCAAGCAGTTCGATTGACAGGCGAGTGTTTTCAGCAGTATGATACATATACTAACGCGATGTTGGGACTTGAGGTCTAATGTTCTCATTCTGACTACATTCAGCCCCATGTGTAAGTCCATGTTTTCCTAAACTAACATGTCTCTGCACACTGCGCCACGTTTGTCGTCTGTTCATGTCATCACATAAATAATCACACGTATAAAGTTTGGTTTGTTAAGTAAAGACTGGCTATGCCCAGAAGAAAGGAGATACAATATAAAATATTATGGGTTTGCCGACCATATTTCACCTATACCTGGAGATCTTCACACAATTCAGCCTATTTGTTGCCGAGTTAGCTTCGTTTATCCTAAGTCCCAGTCCGCATGCGCAGTAAAGTCTGCAGTGAATGAGAGCGAAGATACCGTTATAATTGTCTGAAGCATGTTGGTATGTCGTTTGTTTGTCTCCTGAACTAAACTATCCCTTATAGCCTAATATTCCTTAGAATTCATACTGAGCATGCGCAGCACAATGCAATGTCATAATTCCGTGAATTGGGATTAGCAGATAGTATTCTGCTATTACTCTCAAATTTTTAGCCTAATCGGTCTATTGGCTCCCGAGATAGCCTCCCTGACCATAAGTTCTAATGCGCATGCGCACTTACCTTTGTAGTAAGCAAGGGTGTCAAAACTTTCATACTAAATTTAAGCATGTTCGCTCTCCTCTGTCCATGTCCTCTTCTGAAATATCCTCACCTTTAAGGCTTATCTTTAAGATTTCTACTGCGCATGCGCAGGGCAGTGCAGCTTCACTATGACATTATTTGTGGTTTTCACTCCGTGTCATTTTCTTGTTCACAAAATTTCAAAAAAATCGACCCGTAGGTTGCCGGGATAGCCTCTGTTACCATTAGTTCCACTGCGCATGCGCAGTGACCTTTCATTGACCTGAAGACCGGATTCAAAATCTGCATGACCGATTTCCTCTCATTGATATTGTTCGACAATATGGAATAGAGTGCAACGAGATTTATATATTATTTACATGTCTAAATACGATAGCGGATACAAGGGGTGAGGCTAGTGGGCTTAAGTCCCCCCCCATGTGAAAATGCCTAGAGCTATAGCATGAGCAAAGGATGTTTGGAGGCAATGGCAGAGAGGCTGGAGCTAAAAGGTGAATTCAGGGTAGCGGGGGGATAGGAGGCACGTGCACCCCCCCCCCTTTGGTCGATCCTCAGCACCCCTTGAAATGGCCACGGCGGCCCTCAAACATTCGATGGCACCCCTGAAATGTCACTTCCCACCCTTTCCCCTAAGATGCAAAAATTGGCGCCCATCGGAAGGATTTTACGTGCCAAAAGTTGCGCTCTATGCTCCGGATTACACCCCTTGCCCTGCGGACGGTGCCTCCTCTATCGGTAATCCTTGATCCGCCTATGCTCAAGCTCCTTAGCCCCACCACCGAACTGATATCCTGGATCCGCTAATGCTCCAACTCCTGAGGCCCATCCCCGTACTGATGTCCTGGATCCGCCTATGCTCGAGCTCCTCAGCCCCACCCCCTTACTGATGTCCTGGATCCGCCTATGCTCGAACTCCGTAGCCCCACCTTCGTACTGTCCTGGATCCGCCTATGCTCGAGCTCCCTAGCCCCACCCCGTACTGATGTCCTGGATCTGCCTATGCTCGAGCTCCTTACCCCACCCCGTACTGATGTCCTGGATCCGCCTATGCTCGAGCTCCTTAGCCCCACCTCCGTGCTGATGTCCTGGATTCGCCTATGCTCGATCTCCTTAGCCCACCCCCGTACTGATGTCCTGGGTCCGCCTATGCTCGAGCTCCTTAACCCCACCCCCGAACTGATGTCCTGGATCCGCCTATGCTGGAGCTCCTTAGCCCCACCCCGTACTGATGTCCTGGATCCGCCTATGCTCGAGCTCCTTAGCCCCACCCCCGTATTGATGTCCTGGATCCGCTTATGCTCGAGCTCCTTAGCTCCACCTCCGTGCTGATGTCCTGGATTCGCCTATGCTCGATCTCCTTAGCCCACCCCCGTACTGATGTCCTGGGTCCGCCTATGCTCGAGCTCCTTAACCCCACCCCCGAACGGATGTCCTGGATCCGCCTATGCTGGAGCTCCTTAGCCCCACCCCCTACTGATGTCCTGGATCCGCCTATGCTCGAGCTCCTTAGCCCCACCCCCGTATTGATGTTCTGGATCCGCTTATGCTCGAGGTCCCGAGTTCCAACCCGCTCCTGATGTCCTGGATCCGCCTATGCTCGAGCTCCTTAGCCCCAACCCGTACTGATGTCCTGGATCCGCCTATGCTCAAACTCACTAGCCCCACCCCGGTACTGATGTCTTGGATCCGCCTATGCTCGAGCTCCTTAGCCCCACCCCCCATACTAATGGCCTGGATCCGCCACTGCTTATTAAGTTTATTTAAGCAGGGAGTGCAAGGAGTCACGTGTCATGGTATCACCACAAAGAGGTTTATTCGGCTGGGAAAGAAATGGTGTGCAACGGTGGATCCTTTGGCCAGTGCTACCTATGGTTAGAGGATGCATTAACTAGTGGGTAGATAGATAGACAGATGATAAACTTTTATTGGACGGAAACAATATGACAGGTATAACAAATAGATTGACGCAAAAGCCCGAAGGCTTAAGTGGTGGGGCCTCTCTTATCTCTCTCATAAAACACATCACTTTTACCGGACCTATCACACACATACACAGTAAGATTTGGACACACATAAAGAAACAACAAAACACAACAAACCAAACAAGCAAACCAGTTCCTGACCACCATTTTGTTTTTTATTCGTCGCAAGTCGCCGCAGCGAGCGGGACCCTACCGCACGGCCGCCACCCGGCCGTCCGACTGATATGAATATCTAATAGACAACGCGCCCGCCGCACGAGTAGAGGAGCCGAAACGAGACAGACTACCCTGCCACCACCGGGCATTCGCGCTGGTCTATAGCATGCGTACATAGCTATGGTATCTGTCTCGCATAGCAGCTACCAGTGCGCCGCCCGCAGCCACGCTACGGCCGAACGGCGGGGTGAGGTTTCGAGCGGAAAACTTACTAGCATTGTGTATTACATTTAATTAAAGGTACACTGTTGTTGCTATGATATGCAACCTGTTGCGATGGCAAGATATGTCTTTTAACTAGCTTTTTGCCGAATTTCATCCACTTCCATCTATATTAACCATTCGAAATCCTGGTGTGAAGCAAAAATGAACCGATAAAATTACCTCCTTGAAATGTATTTTACGGCTGATAGCGCGGAAGCCGTAAGAGATAAGTGGGGGGTATGAGTGAGAAAAATGACGGCAACGAAGTTTTCTATCCAGCCGTGTTAAGTTCAATACCGTAGCTATCACGGTCTGGAAACCAGGGGGCTGAGAATAAAAATTTTAAAAACTTATATTTTATTTTTGCCTCTAAAATAAAAAGTTTCAGTCTGAAAGTTTTTATCTCTAAATATATAATAAAGGAGGCTATTCTCTTTTATTATCTGAAATGGGAACTAATTTATCTTAATTAGATCGGAAGATATAAGGGTTTGACTGATATTTTGGGAAATGCAGACCTTCGCAGAATGGGCCAAAAAGGACCCTTAAATTTCCGTTTTTGTTTTGTTTCTGTGTTTGTGCAGTACTGCACAAACCGGCCTTTAAATTGGTATTTGACTCAGAACCTGAACTGCTGTAGCTTCAGATATTTCGAGCCTGTAGTTTAGACTATGAGTTTTATGCCAAATTTAGGGTGCAAAGTTTAAAAGCTAATTTGGAGCCTTAAATTTATAACTTTTTCTTTCAAACTTTTTGTGTGATCTACAAATTTCCCTGATGTAAAAGGGTGCAAGTTTGAAGACTGTAGATGAATTAGGAAAAAATAGAAAAATAAAAGTTAAAAATCACATAATGCAAAATTCTGGGCAAAATTTTGAAAATTTTGAAAATTGACAACCGTGGTGCTTATTCATTTGGAAGTGCCTTCTATCCACAAAAGTTTTAGGTCTCTGATACCAGCGCTCAGAACAGACAACAACAACAACAACAACAGACAAAGACGAGACCGAAAACTGCAGAATAGAAGCCGTTTCTTGCTTCGTTCGTCACCGGCTTCGACAACAACAACAAACGAACCAAAACGAAAACCGTTTCCTTCTCACCGCCACGACAACAGAGACCGAAAAATCAGAATAAAGCCGTTTCTCCTTCGTTCGTCACCGGCTTCGACCTCGGCCTGCGGCCTCGGCAGGTGCCGCTCTGGCGCAGGAGAAGCCGGTGACAATGTACGTTAGCCAAACAGTTCGATTGACAGGCGAGTGTTTTCAGCAGTTTGATACTTATAACAACGCAATGTTTGAGTTTTAGGTTTTGTGTTCTCATTATGGCTCCATTTAATCCCCTGTCTAGGCCCATGTTTTCCTAAATTAGCATGTATCTGCATACTGCACCACGCTTGCCCTCTGTTCATGTCATCACATAAATAAACACACGTATAATGTTTGTTTTGTTAAGCAAAGACTAAGCATGACCAGAAGAAAGGCGATGCAATATAAAATATGACGGGTTTTCCGACAGTATTTCACCTATACCTGCAGATTTTCACCCAATTCAGCCTATTTGTTACCGAGTTATGCCCCAGCTCGAGACCTCAGCCCCACCACCGAACTGATGTCCTGGATCCGCCTATGCTCGAGCTCTTTAGCCCCACCCCCGTACTGATGTCCTGGATCCGCCTATGCTCGAGCTCCTTACCCCAACCCCTTACTGATGTCCTGGATCTGCCTATGCTCGAACTCCGTAGCCCCACCTCTGTAATGCCCTGGATCCGCCTATGCTCGAACTCCATAGCCCCTAACCCCTACTGATGTCCTGGATCCGCTTATGCTCGAGCCAACTAGCCCCACCCCCGATACTGATGTCCTGGATCCGCCTATGCTCGAGTTCCTTAGCCCCACCCCCGTACTGATGTCCTGGATCCGCTTATGCTCGAGCTCCTTAGCCCCAACCCCGTACTGATGTCCTGTATCCGCTTATGCTCGAGCTCCTTAGCCCCACCCCCGTACTGATGTCCTGGATCCGCTTATGCTCGAACTCCTTAGCCCCTACCCCCGTACTGATGTCCTGGATCCGCTTATGCTCGAGCTCCTTAGCCCCACCCCCGTACTGATGTCCTGGATCCGCCTATGCTCGAGCTCCTTAGCCCCACCCCTTACTGATGTCCTGGATCCGCCTATGCTCGAACTCCTTAGCCCCACCCCCGTACTGATGTCCTGGATCCGCCTATGCTCGAGCTCCTTAGCCCCACCCCCGTACTGATGTCCTGGATCCGCCTATGCTCGAGCTCCTTAGCCCCACCCCGTACTGATGTCCTGGATCCGCCTATGCTCGAACTCTTTAGCCCCTACCCCCGTACTGATGTCCTGGATCCGCCTATGCTCGAGCTCCTTAGCCCCACCCCCTTACTGATGTCCTGGATCCGCCTATGCTCGAACTCCGTAGCCCCACCTCCGTACTGATGTCCTGGATCCGCCTATGCTCGAACTCCTTAGCCCCATCCCCGTACTGATGTCCTGGATCCGCCTATGCTCGAGCTCCTTAGCCCCCACCCCGGACTGATGTCCTGGATCCGCCTATGATCGAGCTCCTTAGGCCCATCCCTGTACTGATGTCCTGGATCCGCCTATGCTCGAGCTCCTTAGCCCCACCCCCGTACTGATGTCCTGGATCCGCCTATGCTCGAGCTCCTTAGCCCCACCCCCGTACTGATGTTCTGGATCCGCCTATGCTCGAACTCCTTAGCCCCACCCCCGTACTGATGTCCTGGATCCGCCTATGCTCGAGCTCCTTAGCCCCAACCCCGTCCTGATGTCCTGGATCCGCCTATGCTCGAGCTCCTTAGCCCCACCCCGTACTGATGTCCTGGATCCGCCTATGCTCGAGCTCCCTCGCCCCACTCCGGTACTGATGTCTTGGATCCGCCTATGCTCCAGCTCCTTAGTCCCACCCCCATACTAATGGCCTGGATCCGCCACTGCTTATACAGTTGATTTAAGCAGGCAGTGCAAGGAGTCACGTGTCATGGTATGACCACAAAGAGGTTTATTCGGCTGGGAAAGAAATTGTGTGCAACGGTGGATCCTTTAACCAGTGTTACGTATGGTTAGAGAATGCATTAACTAGCGGGTAGACAGATAGGTAGATGTTAAACTTTTATTGGACGGAAACAATATGACAGGTATAACAAAGAGATTGACGCAAAAGCCCGAAGGCTTAAGTGGTGTGGCCTCTCTTATCTCTCTCATAAAACACATCACTTTTACCGGACGTATCACACACATACACAGTAAGATTCGGACACACGTAAAGAAACAAAACACAACAAACCAAACAAGCAAACCAGTTCCTGACCACCATTTTGTTTTTTATTCGTCGCAAGTCGCCGCAGCGCGTAGGACCCTTCCGCACGGCCGCCACCCGGCCGTCCGACTGATATGAATATCTAATAGACAACGCGCCCGCCGCACGAGTAGAGGAGCCGAAACGAGACAGACTACCCTGCCACCACTGGGCATTCGCACTGGTCTACAGCATGCGTACATTGCTATGGCATCTGTCTCGCATAGCAGCTACCAGTGCGCTGCCCGCAGCGACGCTACGGCCGAACGGCGGGGTGAGGTTTCGAGCTGAAAACATACTAGCATGATGTATTACATTTAAGTAAAGGTAGACTGGTGTTGTAATGATATGCAACCTGTTGCAATGGCAAGATATGTCTCTTACCTAGCTGAATGCAAAATTTCATTTCCCTGCAATGACTCTAACCACCCTAAACCCCGGTGTGAAGCAAAAATGAACCGATAAAATTACCACTTCGAAATGTATTTTACGGCTTATAGCGCGGAAGCCGTAAGAGATAAGTGGAGGGTATGAGTGAGAAAAATGACGGCAACAAAGTTTTCTATCCAGCCGTGTTAAGGTCATTACCGTAGCTATCATGGTCTGGAAACCAGGGGGCTGAGAATAAAAATTTTAAAAACTTGTATTTTATTTTTGCCTATAAAATAAAAAGTTTCAGTCTGAAAAATTTTATCTCTAAATATATAATAAAGGAGGCTATTCTCTTTTATTTTCTGAAATGGGAACTAATTTTTATCAATTAGATCGGAAAATATAAGCGTTTGAATGATATTTTGGGAAATGCAGACCTTCACGGAATGGGTCAAAAAGGACCCTTAAATTTCCG
The DNA here is from genome assembly GCA_034440635.1 of Lepas anatifera. NCBI lineage: Eukaryota > Metazoa > Arthropoda > Thecostraca > Lepadidae > Lepas > Lepas anatifera. The sequence continues at coordinate 1,904,100 of JAOTON010000485.1, read as the reverse complement.
TTTTTGTTTTGTTTCTGTGTTTGTGCAGTACTGCACAAACCGGCCTTTAAGTTGATATTTGACTCAGAACCTGAACTGCTGTAGCTTCAGATATTTCGAGCCTGTAGTTTAGACCATGAGTTTTATGCCAAATTTAGGGTGCAAAGTTTAAAAGCTAATTTAGAGCCCTAAATTTAAAGCTTTTTCTTTCCAACTTTTTGTGTCAACTACAAATTTCCCTAATGTAAAAGGGTGCAAGTTTAAAGAGTCTAGATGAATTAGCAAAAAATAAAAAAATAAAAGTTAAAAATCACATAATGCAAAATTCTAGGCAAAACTTTGAAAATTGACAACTGTGGTGCTTATTCATTTGGAAGTGCCTTCTATCCACAAAAGTTTTAGGTCTCTGATACCAGCGCTCAGAACAGACAACAACAACAACAACAACAACAGACAACGACGAGACCGGAAAAACTGTCAGAATGGAAGCCGTTTCTTACTTCGTTCGTCACCGGCTTCTGACAACTCGGCAGGTGCCGCTCCGGCGCAGGAGAAGCCGGTGACAATGTACGTTAGCCAAACAGTTCGATTGACAGGCGAGTGTTTTCAGCAGTTTGATACTTATAACAACGCAATGTTTGAGTTTTAGGTTTTGTGTTCTCATTATGGCTACATTCAATCCCCTGTCTAGGCCCATGTTTTCCTAAATTAGCATGTCTCTGATTACTGCACCACGCTTGCCCTCTGTTCATGTCATCAAATAAATAAACACACGCATAATGTTTGTTTTGTTAAGCAAAGACTGGGCATGACGAGAAGAAAGGAAGTACAATTTAAAATATGATGGGTTTTCTGACGGTATTTCACCTATACCTGCAGATTTTCACCCAATTCAGCCTATTTGTTACCGAGTTATGCCCCAGCTCGAGACCTCAGCCCCACCACCGAACTGATGTCCTGGATCCACCTATGCTCGAGCTCCTTACCCCACCCCCTTACATATGTCCTGGATCTGCCTATGCTCGAACTCCGTAGCCCCACCTCTATACTGCCCTGGATTCGCCTAGGCTTGAACTCCTTAGCCCCTACCCCTACTGATGTCCTGGATCCGCCTATGCTCGAGCTCCCGGGCCCCACCCACGTACTGATGTCCTAAATCCGCTTATGCTCGAACTCCTTAGCCCCACCCCCGTACTGATGTCCTGGATCCGCTTATGTTTTAACTCTTTAGCCCCTACCTGTTTTAACTCTTTATCCCCTTGATGTCCTGGATCCGCTTATGCTCGAGCTCCTTAGCCCCACCCCCGTACTTATGTCTTTGATCCACATATACTCGAGCCCCTTAGCCCCAGCCCCGTACTGATGTCCTGGATCCGCCTCTGCTCGAGCTCCTTAGCCCGACACCCATACTGATGTCATGGATCCGCCTATGCTCGAGCTCCTTAGCCCCACCTCTGTACAGATGTCCTGGATGCGCCTATGCTGGATCTCCTTAGCCCCATCCCTGTACCAATATGCTGGATCCGCCTATGCTCAAACTCCTTAGCCTCTAACCCCGTACCGATATCCTGGCTCCGCTTATGCTCGAGCTCCTTAGCCCCACCCCCGAACTGATGTCCTGGATCCGCTTTTGCTCGAGCTCCTTAGCCTCACCCCCGTAATGATGTCTTTGATCCGCCTATACTCAAGCCCTTTAATCCCACCGCCGTACTGATGTCCTAGATCCGCCTCTGCTCGAGCTCCTTAGCCCCACACCCATACTGATGTCCTGGATCAGCCTATGCTCGAGCTCCTTATCTCCACCCCCGTACAGATGTCCTAGATCCGCCTATGCTCGATCTCCTTAGCCCCATCCCCGTACTAATATCCTGGATCCGCCTATGCTCTAACTCCCTAGCCCCACCCTCGTACTAATGTCCTGGGTCTGCCTATGCTCGAACTCTTAAGCCCCTACCCCCATGCTGATGGCCTGAATCCGCTTATGCTCGAGCTCCTTACCCCCACACCCGTAACGACCCCACCTCCGTGCCCCCCCGAAACGACATAGGCGGATCCAAGGGGAAAGGGTACAGGTGCCCCCCATAGAATCTTAGCGCCCCCTGAAATTGTCCCGGGAACCCCTGGAAAGATCGATGGCACCCCCTGAAATGTCGTTTTCCCCGAGATGCAGGTATCGGGGTCTACTGATAGGTTTTAGCGCCTACTTGATAGGTTTTTCCGGCCAAAAGTGGCGTCCCTGGTGTAGATAGCGCCCACCAGGAAGTTTCCCCTTCCACCTCGCCCCCGATAGGCAATCCTGGATTTGCGTATGGGAAGCGTCATTTCAGGGAATGTCATCAACCTTGAGAGGCGTGTCTTTACAATTTCAGAGGGCGCCGATGGTCGATTGGGGGTTGGGGAAGGGGGATGGGGGAGAAGGGTGGGGGGGCACCTAGCCTACTTATTCCCTGGATCCACCCATGGCCAAAAATAGAAACGTAATACTCTTATTGTAAACCCGGACTTTTACGGTACTCTAATTACTTGTGATGCATTATGGGCAGTATTGGGTACTTTTTTACCAGACCATAAATAAACAGAAACGGCCGCGCCGATCGCCGGCGTTGCCGCGGCGTGGACGCAGGGGTGACGCGTGGTGATTGGCTACAACGATGCGTGGAGAAACGGCATGTTTGTAAAGGTAACTTGGTGTTTCATTGATATCTATGCAGATGGAATGTCGACATATGTCTCTTACCTAGCTGCATGCAAACTTTCATTTCCCTCTAATGACTCTAGCCACCCTAAACCCCGGTGTGAAGCAAAAATGAACTGATAAAATTACCACTTTAAAATGTATTTTACGGCTTATAGCGCGGAAGCCGTAAGAGATAAGTGGGGGTATGAGTGAGAAAAATGACGGCAACGAAGTTTTCTATCCAGCCGTGTTAAGTTCAATACCATAGCTATCATGGCCTGGAAACTAGGGAGCTGAGAATAAAAATTTTAAAAACTTATATTTTATTTTTGCCTATAAAATAAAAAGTTTCAGTCTGAAAGTTTTTATCTCTAAATATATAATAAAGGAGGCTATTCTCTTTTATTATCTGAAATGGGAACTAATTTTGATCAATTAGTTTGGAAGATATAAGGGTTTGAATGATATTTTGGGCAATGCAGACCATCACGGAATGGACCAAAAAGGACCCTTAAATTTCCGTTTTTGTGTTGTTTCTGTGTTTGTGCAGTACTGCACAAACTGGCCTTTAAGTTGATATTTGACTCAGAACCTGAACTGCTGTAGCTTCAGATATTTCGAGCCTGTAGTTTAGACCATGAGTTTTATGCCAAATTTAGGGTGCAAAGTTTAAAAGCTAATTTAGAGCCCTAAATTTAAAGCTTTTTCTTTCCAACTTTTTGTGTGAACTACAAATTTGTCTGATGGCAAAGGGTACATGTTTGAAGACTGTAGATGAATTAGCAAAAAATAGAAAAATAAAAGTTAAAAATCACATAATGCAAAATTCTGGGCAAAATTTTGAAAATTTTGATCATTGACAACCGTGGTGCTTATTCATTTGGAAGTGCCTTCTATCCACAAAAGTTTTAGGTCTCTGATACCAGCGCTCAGAACAGACAACACCAACAACCTCGGCCTGCGGCCTCGGCAGGTGCCGCTCTGGCACAGGAGAAGCCGGTGACAATGTACGTTAGCCAAAATGGTCGATTGACAGGCGAGTTTTTTCAGCAGTTTGATACTTATAACAACGCAGTGTTGGAGTTTTAGGTTTTATGTTCTCATTATGGCTCCATTCAATCCCCTGTCTAGGCCCATGTTTTCCTAAATTAGCATGTCTCTGCATACTGCACCACGCGTGCCCTCTGTTCATATCATCAAAGAAATAAACACACGCATAATGTTTGTTTTGTTAAGCAAAGACTGGGCATGACGAGAAGAAAGGAGATACGATATAAAATATGATGGGTTTTCCGACAGTATTTCACCTATACGTGCAGATTTTCACCCAATTCAGCCTATTTGTTACCGAGTTATGCCCCAGCTCAAGACCTCAGCCCCACAACCGAACTGATGTCCTGGATCCGCCTATGCTCGAGCTCCTTACCCCACCCCCTTACATATGTCCTGGATCTGCCTATGCTCGAACTCCGTAGCCCCAGCTCTATACTGCCCTGGATCCGCCTATGCTTGAAGTCCTTAGCCTCTACCCCTACTGATGTCCTGGATCCGCCTATGCTCGAGCTCCCGAGCCCCACCCACGTACTGATGTCCTGAATCCGCTTATGCTCGAGCTCCTTAGCCCCACCCCCCGTACAGATGTCCTGGATCCGCCTATGCTCGATCTCCTTAGCCCCACCTCTGTACTGCCCTGGATCCGCCTATGCTCGAACTACTTAGCCCCCACCCCCTACTGATGTCCTGGATCCGACTATGCTCGAGCACCCGAGCCCCACCCCCGTACTGATCAGCTGAATCCGCTTATGCTCGAGCTTCTTAGCCCCACCGCCGTACTGATGTCCTAGATCTGCATTCGATGGCACCCCTGAAATGTCACTTCCAACGCTTTCCCCTAAGATGCAAAAATTGGCACCCATCGGAAAGATTTTACGTGCCAAAAGTTGCGCTCTATGCTCCGGATTACACCCCTTGCCCTGCGGACGGTGCCTCCTCTATCGGTAATCCTTGATCCGCCTATGCTCAAGCTCCTTAGCCCCACCACCGAACTGATATCCTGGATCCGCTAATGCTCCAACTCGTGAGGCCCATCCCCGTACTAATGTCCTGGATCCGCCTATGCTCGAGCTCCTCAGCCCCACCCCTTACTGATGTCCTGGATCCGCCTATGCTCGAACTCCGTAGCCCCACCTTCGTACTGTCCTGGATCCGCCTATGCTCGAGCTCCCTAGCCCCACCCCGTACTGATGTCCTGGATCTGCCTATGCTCGAGCTCCTTACCCCACCCCGTACTGATGTCCTGGATCCGCCTATGCTCGAGCTCCTTAGCCCCACCTCCGTGCTGATGTCCTGGATTCGCCTATGCTCGATCTCCTTAGCCCACCCCCGTACTGATGTCCTGGGTCCGCCTATGCTCGAGCTCCTTAACCCCACCCCCGAACTGATGTCCTGGATCCGCCTATGCTGGAGCTCCTTAGCCCCACCCCCGTACTGATGTCCTGGATCCGCCTATGCTCGAGCTCCTTAGCCCCACCCCCGTATTGATGTCCTGGATCCGCTTATGCTCGAGCTCCTTAGCTCCACCTCCGTGCTGATGTCCTGGATTCGCCTATGCTCGATCTCCTTAGCCCACCCCCGTACTGATGTCCTGGGTCCACCTATGCTCGAGCTCCTTAACCGCACCCCCGAACTGATGTCCTGGATCCGCCTATGCTGGAGCTCCTTAGCCCCACCCCCCTACTGATGTCCTGGATCCGCCTATGCTGGAGCTCCTTAGCCCCACCCCCGTATTGATGTTCTGGATCCGCTTATGCTCGAGGTCCCGAGTTCCAACCCGCTCCTGATGTCCTGGATCCGCCTATGCTCGAGCTCCTTAGCCCCACCCCGTACTGATGTCCTGGATCCGCCTATGCTCAAACTCACTAGCCCCACCCCGGTACTGATGTCTTGGATCCGCCTATGCTCGAGCTCCTTAGCCCCACCCCCCATACTAATGGCCTGGATCCGCCACTGCTTATTAAGTTTATTTAAGCAGGGAGTGCAAGGAGTCACGTGTCATGGTATCACCACAAAGAGGTTTATTCGGCTGGGAAAGAAATGGTGTGCAACGGTGGATCCTTTGGCCAGTGCTACCTATGGTTAGAGGATGCATTAACTAGTGGGTAGATAGATAGACAGATGATAACCTTTTATTGGACGGAAACAATATGACAGGTATAACAAATAGATTGACGCAAAAGCCCGAAGGCTTAAGTGGTGGGGCCTCTCTTATCTCTCTCATAAAACACATCACTTTTACCGGACCTATCACACACATACACAGTAAGATTTGGACACACATAAAGAAACAACAAAACACAACAAACCAAACAAGCAAACCAGTTCCTGACCACCATTTTGTTTTTTATTCGTCGCAAGTCGTCGCAGCGAGCGGGACCCTACCGCACGGCCGCCACCCGGCCGTCCGACTGATATGAATATCTAATAGACAACGCGCCCGCCGCACGAGTAGAGGAGCCGAAACGAGACAGACTACCCTGCCACCACCGGGCATTCGCGCTGGTCTATAGCATGCGTACATAGCTATGGTATCTGTCTCGCATAGCAGCTACCAGTGCGCCGCCCGCAGCCACGCTACGGCCGAACGGCGGGGTGAGGTTTCGAGCGGAAAACTTACTAGCATTGTGTATTACATTTAATTAAAGGTACACTGTTGTTGCTATGATATGCAACCTGTTGCGATGGCAAGATATGTCTTTGAACTAGCTTTTTGCCGAATTTCATCCACTTCCATCTATATTAACCATTCGAAATCCTGGTGTGAAGCAAAAATGAACCGATAAAATTACCACCTTGAAATGTATTTTACGGCTGATAGCGCGGAAGCCGTAAGAGATAAGTGGGGGGTATGAGTGAGAAAAATGACGGCAACAAAGTTTTCTATCCAGCCGTGTTAAGTTCAATACCGTAGCTATGACGGTCTGGAAACCAGGGGCTGAGAATAAAAATTTTAAAAACTTATATTTTATTTTTGCCTCTAAAATAAAAAGTTTCAGTCTGAAAGTTTTTATCTCTAAATATATAATAAAGAAGGCTATTCTCTTTTATTATCTGAAATGGAAACTAATTTATCTTAATTAGATCGGAAGATATAAGGGTTTGACTGATATTTTCGTAAATGCAGACCTTCGCAGAATGGGCCAAAAAGGACCCTTAAATTTCCGTTTTTGTTTTGTTTCTGTGTTTGTGCAGTACTGCACAAACCGGCCTTTAAATTGGTATTTGACTCAGAACCTGAACTGCTGTAGCTTCAGATATTTCGAGCCTGTAGTTTAGACTATGAGTTTTATGCCAAATTTATGGTGCAAAGTTTAAAAGCTAATTTGGAGCCTTAAATTTATAACTTTTTCTTTCAAACTTTTTGTGTGATCTACAAATTTCCCGGATGTAAAAGGGTGTAAGTTTGAAGACTGTAGATGGATTAGGAAAAAATAGAAAAATAAAAGTTAAAAATCACATAATGCAAAATTCTGGGCAAAATTTTAAAATTTTGAAAACTGACAACCGTGGTGCTTATTCATTTGGAAGTGCCTTCTATCCACAAAAGTTTTAGGTCTCTGATACCAGCGCTCAGAACAGACAACAACAACAGACAACAACCTCGGCCTGCGGCCTCGGCAGGTGCCGCTCTGGCACAGGAGAAGCCGGTGACAATGTACGTTAACCAAACAGTTCGATTGACAGGCGAGTGTTTTCAGCAGTTTGATACTTATAACAACGCAATGTTTGAGTTTTAGGTTTTGTGTTCTCATTATGGCTCCATTTAATCCCCTGTCTAGGCCCATGTTTTCCTAAATTAGCATGTATCTGCATACTGCACCATGCTTGCCCTCTGTTCATGTCATCACATAAATAAGCACACGTATAATGTTTGTTTTGTTAAGCAAAGACTAAGCATGACCAGAAAAAGGCGATGGAATATAAAATATGACGGGTTTTCCGACAGTATTTCACCTATACCTGCAGATTTACACCCAATTCAGCCTATTTTTTACCGAGTTATGCCCCAGCTCGAGACCTCAGCCCCACCACTGAACTGATGTCCTGGATCCGCCTATGCTCGAGCTCTTTAGCCCCACCCCCCGTACTGATGTCCTGGATCCGCCTAAGCTCGAGCTCCTTACCCCAACCCCTTACTGATGTCCTGGATCTGCCTATGCTCGAACTCCGTAGCCCCACCTCTGTAATGCCCTGGATCCGCCTATGCTCGAAATCCATAGCCCCTAACCCCTACTGATGTCCTGGATCTGCTTATGCGCGAGCCAACTAGCCCCCACCCCCATACTGATGTCCTGGATCCGCCTATGCTCGAGCTCCTTAGCCCCACCCCCGAACTGATGTCATGGATCCGCCTATGCTCGAGCTCCTTAGCCCCACCCCCGTACTGATGTCTTGGATCCGCCTATGCTCTAACTCCCTAGCCCCATTCCCGTACTGATGTCCTGGATCCGCCTATGCTCGAACTCTTTAGCCCCTACCCCCCGTGCTGATGTCCTGGATCCGCTTATGCTCGAGCTCCTTAGCCCCACCCCCTTACTGATGTCCTGGATCCGCCTATGCTCGAACTCCGTAGCCCCACCTCCGTACTGTCATGGATCCGCCTATGCTCGAACTCCTTAGCCCCATCCCCGTACTGATGTCCTGGATCCGCCTATACTCGAGCTGCTTAGCCCCACCCCGTACTGATGTCCTGGATCCGCCTATGCTCGAGCTCCTTAGCCCCACCCCCGGACTGATGTCCTGGATCCGCCTATGAGCGAGCTCCTTAGGCCCATCCCTGTACTGATGTCCTGGATCCGCCTATGCTCGAGCTCCTTAGCCCCACCCCTGAACTTATGTCCTGGATCCCCCTATGATCGAGCACCTTAGGCCCATCCCGGCACTGATGTCCTGGGTCCGCCTATGCTCCTTAGCCCCACCCCCGTACTGATGTCCTGGATCCGCCTATGCTCGAGGTCCTTAGCCCCACCACCTTACTGATGTCATGGATCCGCCTATGCCCGAGCTCTTTAGCCCAATACTTGTACTGATGTCCTGGATCCGCCTATGCTTGAGCTCCTTAACCCCACCTGATAGGTTTTGCCGGTCAAAAGTGGCGTCCCCCTGGTCCGGATGGCCCCCCCCGGAGGTGCCCCCTCCGATCAGGCAATCCTGGATCCGCCTATGGATAGATGATAAAATTTTATTGGACGGAAACAATATGACGGGTATAACAAAGAGATTGACACAAAAGCCCGAAGGCTTAAGTGGTGGGGCCTCTCTTATCTCTCTCATAAAACACATCACTTTTTTACCGTACGTATCACACACATACACAGTAAGATTTGGGCACCCATAAAGAAACAAATCACAACAAACCGAACAAGCATACCAGTTCCTGACCACCATTTTGTTTTTTATTCGTCGCAAGTCGCCACCGCGAGCGGGACCCTACCGAACGGCCGCCAACCAGCCGGCCGAGTGATCCGCTGCATGCACTCGGATAGAAATGTTATGCCTTTCTTGCACGCATTCACCGGCTGCAGCCTACCGCCGCAGAACACAAGCTCCATGCAAGAAGGGCAGAATGACGTCACTCCTGCTGCGGGAAAAAGGTGACCGAAGTATTTTGGCCCTCAGTAGCGAACTAGTCATCGGAGCGTCATGAAACAAAAACGGCAGAGCTCATAATCTCCCATACTACAAGTGTAGAGAGAGCCATAGATTTCAGTTGAGTATAAAGGCACTTTATCACGTGATGAATCTATTACAACCTATGAAAACCGCATCAAATTCAGTCTTTATCATCATATAGCTCAAAACCATGGGAGACGCGCGGGTATGGTCAGGCAGACGGTTGTAGAACTTGAGCCGGGCTTTTTTTGATACCAATTTCGAAAAGAAAATTTGGAAATATGTAGTCCTAAATTCCCAAAAAGGAAACAAAAAATATTGTATTTTTGCAGAAAAATATTTTCCATTAACTTAGAAATTTGCATTTTGAATATATTGTTGTAATGACAATACCCATCTCAACAAAGAAAACTGCTTTAAAAAATGTCCAGAATTTTGAAAGTTATATGGTTTTAAAATTTTAGGCCATAATTGCAATGTTTTGGAAAAAGGGCCAAAACTGACCTTTACAATTCTGCTTTTGGTTCAGTTTAGTGTCTATGCAGTAATGCACAGTCCATTCTGTCTGTAAAAATCCAGTTTAGAACACCAAGCATCACATCCTCAGATATTTCGGACTTATAAGTTTGGTAATGCATTTCACTAAAAGTTGGAGGAAAAAGTTTCAAAAATCATTTTGGAATCACAAATTTGGATTTTTTGCTTCAAACTTTAAACAACAACTGGAAATTGATTGTGTGTAAAAGAGTGTCAGTTTGAGAGCTATAGACCAAAAATAGAAAAATAGAAAAATAAAAGTTTATAAAAATATAATCCAAAATTTTGGAAAAGTTTTTGCAAAATTCGAAAATCTGCAGCCGTCGGGATTTTTTATGGGTTCCTGCCTTTCATCCCTGCAAGTTTCAAGTATCTGATACCAGTCCTCAGAACAGACAACAACTACAACTACCTCGGCCTGCGGCCTCGGCAGGTGCCGCTCTGGCGCAGGAAAAGCCGGTGACAATGTACGTTAGCCAAACAGTTCGAGTGACAGGCGAGTTTTATCAGCAGTTTGATCGTATAACAACGCAATGTTGAAGTTTTAGGTTTTGTGCTCTCATTATGGCTCCATTCAATCCCCTGTCTAGGCCCATGTTTTCCTAAATTAGCATGTCTCTGCATACTGCACCACGCTTGCCCTCTGTTCATATCATCAAAGAAATACACACACGCATAATGTTTGTTTTGTTAAGCAGACTGGGCATGACGAGAAGAAAGGAGATACAATATAAGATATGATGGATTTTCCGACAGTATTTCACCTATACCTGCAGATTTTCACCCAATTCAGCCAATTTGTTACCGAGTTATGCCCCAGCTCGAGACCTCAGCCCCACCACCGAACTGATGTCCTGGATCCGCCTATGCTCGAGCTCCTTACCCCACCCCCTTATATATGTCCTGGATCTGCCTATGCTCGAACTCCGTAGCCCCACCTCTATACTGCCCTGGATCCGCCTATGCTTGAACTCCTTAGCCCCTACCCCTACTGATGTCCTGGATCCGCCTATGCTCGAGCTCCCGAGCCCCACCCACGTACTGATGTCCTGGATCCGCCTATGCTCGAACTCCTTAGCCACTACTCCCTACTGATGTCCTGGATCCGCCTTTACTCGAGCTCCGGAGCCACACCCCTGCACTGATGTCCTAGATCCGCCTATGCTCGAGCTCCTTAGCCCCACCTCCGTACTGATGCCCTGGATCCGCTTATGTGTTAACTCTTTAGCCCGTACCTGTTTTAACTCTCTAGCCCCTTGATGTCCTGGATCCGCTTATACTCGAGCTCCTTAGTCCCACCCCCGTACTGATGTCTTTGATCCGCCTATACTCGAGCCTCTTACCCCAGCCCCGTACTGTCCTGGATCCGCCTATGCCCGAGCTCCTTAGCCCCACCTCCGTACAGATGTCCTGGATCCACCTATGCTGGATCTCCTTAGCCCAGTCCCCGTACCGATATGCTGGATCCGCCTATGCTCAAACTCCTTAGCCTCTACCCCCCGTACTGATATCCTGGCTCCGCTTATGCTCGAGCTCCTTAGCCCCACACCCATACTGATGTCCTGGATCCGCCTATGCTCGAACTTTTTAGCCCCACCTCCGCACTGATGTCCTGGATCCGCCTATGCTCGAACTCCTTAGCCACTACTCCCTACTGATGTCCTGGATCCGCCTTTACTCGAGCTCCGGAGCCACACCCGTGCACTGATGTCCTGGATCCGCCTATGCTCGAGCTCCTTGGCCCCACCCCCGAACTGATGTCCTGGATCTGCCTATGCTCGGAGTCCGTAGGCCCTACCCCCTACTGATGTCCTGGATCCGCCTATGCTGGAACTCCCGAGTCTCACCCCGTACTGATGTCCTGAATCCGCTAATGCTCAGCTGCTTAGCCCCATCCCCTTACTAATGTCCTGGATCCGCCTATGCTCTAACTCCCTAGCCCGACCCTCGTACCGATGTCCTGGATCCACCTATGCTCTAACTCCGTAGCCCGACCCTCGTACCGATGTCCTGGATCCGCCTATGCTCTAACTCCCTAGCCCCACCCTCGTACTGATGTCCTGGGTCTGCCTATAATCGAACTCTTTAGCCCCTACCCCCATGCTGATGTCCTGGATCCGCTTATGCTCGAGCTCCTTACCCCCACACCCGTAACGACCCCACCTCCGTGCCCCCCCGAAACGACATAGTCGGATCCAAGGGGGAAAGGGGACAGGTGCCCCCCATATAATCTTAGCGCCCCCTGAAATTGTCCCGGAAACCCCTGGAAAGTTCGATGGCACCCCCTGAAATGTCGTTTTCCCCGAGATGCAAGTATCGGGGTCTACTGATAGGTTTTAGCGCCTACTTGATAGGTTTTTCCGGCAAAAAGTAGCGTCCCTGGTGTAGATAGCGCCCACCAGGAAGTTTCCTCTTCCACCTCGCCCCCGATAGGCAATCCTGGATCCGCGTATGGGAAGCGACATTTCAGGGAGCGTCATCGAACTTGAGAGGCGTGTCTTTACAATTTCAGAGGGCGCCGATGGTCGATTGGGGGTTGGGGAGGGGGATGGGGGGAGAAAGGTTGGGGGACCTAGCCTACTTATTCCCTGGATCCACCCATGGTCCAAAAACAGAAACATAATACTCTTATTGTAAACTCGGACATTTACGGTACTCTAATTACTTGTGATGCATTATGGGGAGTATTGGGTACTTTTTTACCAGATCATAAATAAACAGAAACGGCCGCGCCGATCGCCGGCGTTGCCGCGGCGTGGACGCAGGGGTGACGCGTGGTGATTTGCTACAACGATGCGTGGAGAAACGGCATGTTTGTAAAGGTAACTTGGTGTTTCATTGATATCTATGCAGATGGAATGTCGACATATGTCTCTTACCTAGCTGCATGCAAAATTTCATTTCCCTCCAATGACTCTAACCACCCTAAACCCCGGTGTGAAGCAAAAATGAACTGATAAAATTACCACTTTAAAATGCATTTTACGGCTTATAGCGCGGAAGCCGTAAGAGATAAGTGGGGGTATGAGTGAGAAAAATGACGGAAACGAAGTTTTCTATCCAGCCGTGTTAAGCTCAATACCGTAGCTATCATGGTCTGGAAACCAGGGGGCTGAGAATAAAAATTTTTAAAACTTATATTTTATTTTTGCCTCTAAAATAAAAAGTTTCAGTCCGAAAGTTTTTATCTCTAAATATATAATAAAGGATGCTATTCTCTTTTATTATCTGAAATGGGAACTAATTTTTATCAATTAGATCGGAAGATATAAGGGTTTGAATGATATTTTGGGAAATGCAGACCTTCACGGAATGGGCGAAAAAGGACCCTTAAATTTCCGTTTTTGTTTTGTTTCTGTGTTTGTGCAGTACTGCACAAACCGGCCTTTAAGTTGATATTTGACTCAGAACCTGAACTGCTGTAGCTTCAGATATTTCGAGCCTGTAGTTCAGACCATAAGTTTTATGCCAAATTTAGGGTGCAAAGTTTAAAAGCTAATGTAGAGCCCTAAATTTAAAGCTTTTTCTTTCCAACTTTTTGTGTGAACTACAAATTTGTCTGATGTAAAAGGGTGCAAGTTTGAAAACTGTAGATGAATTAGCAAAAAATAGAAAAATAAAAGTTAAAAATCACATAATGCAAAATTCTGGGAAAAATTTTGAAAATTTTGAAAATTGACAACCGTGGTGCTTATTCATTTGGAAGTGCCTTCTATCCACAAAAGTTTTAGGTCTCTGATACCAGCGCTCAGAACAGACAACAACAACCTCGGCCTGCGGCCTGGGCTAACGCCCCACCGGCGCAGGAGAGCCGCATGACAATGTGCCGAAAGCAAACCATATTTCGTTCTTAATGTATCTCTTCATAAGCCTGCAAGTCAGTTTTATCATTCTTTTCTTTGAAATAACCAATAAAGAGTACGTGGTCACCACCGGATTCGAACCTGACCTACCTGATCAAGAGACAGGGCCTCTAACTACTAGACCACCGTGCCACACTACTCATCCTCCCACTAGCTGAACAGCTGTGACCCGTCAGGAGGTCACTGGCTAGTACAACTCCGCCGAATATGCCGGGCCGCTGGCGCCGGGTGCTGTGCTTGTCCCGAAAAGGCATGATATAAAGGTGCTTCTAGAAGACGAACCAAACATTCTTTTGGGCTGAAATTAGTTGTATCGTCGAGCTAGGATCGTAAGCTAGCTTCATGCCAAATTACTTCCACTTCCATCCATTTTAAGGACTTCAAACCATGGTGAGAAGCAAAGGTGGTCCGAGAACTTTAGCATCTTGTAATACATTTTGGACTAATTACTCGAAAGCCATTAGAGATAGGTGTGTAGTATAAGTGAGCGAAATGACCGCAAGTAACTTTCCTCTTCAGCCATGTTAGTTCTGAGTTTGTGAGTGACATGAGCTTGGAACCAGGAAGATGCAAATAAAAAGTTTTTTGACTCCATTTCTATTTATGCCTATAAAACAAAGAATTTCACATTCACAACTTCCATCTCCAAATATTATCAGGCGGAAGCAATGTTCTTTCATTATTTGAAATGAAAACTCAAATCGGTCAATTAGATTGTGAGATATTAACGTTGAAATGAAATGAACCAAAATTCAGTCTTCCGGAAGAACTGTAAAAAGTAGGTCAAAATTTTGCGTTTTGCACTCAAAACTATGCCTAGGCACTACAAAATTTTCCTAGCTACCCCTAGGTAACTGCCTTTCAGCTAACTGAGGCCTGTCTTCTTACATTTCGAGCGCACAAGTCGGCCATCAACTTTTAACAGGTTTTTTGCTCGCGTAAGAAATGCCGCGTTTTCGCGCAATAAATATTGTCGGATCAGCTCAATTCGTTTTCCCTAGCTGGCCCTTGTTATCTTTCGAAAAGGACATAAGTTTCAAGTTCGTAGGTTAAGAAGTAAAAATTAGAAAAATATAAAACAGAAAAAGTTTGAGCCAAAATTTCTCAAAAACTATTTTGGATTTCGACTCCGGGCTTCAGTTTGGGTGTCTGGAGCAGAAGGGCTATCACCCTACAAAATTCCAGAGCTCTGACATCAATTCTCAGGACGGACAGACGCCAACAACAGACCACGACGAGACCCGTCTGAGCGGCCAGAATAGAGCCGCTTGAGAAATCTCAATGCGCTTCGCTCCATGGATTTCGTCATGCGGCTCTGACAGACACGACGAGACCGGAAAAACTGTCGGAATAGAAGACGTTTCTTACTTCGTTCGTCACCGGCTTCTGACAACCTCGGCCTGCGGCCTCGGCAAGTGCCGCTCCGGCGCAGGAGAAGCCGGTGACAATGTACGTTAGGCAAACAGTTCGATTGACAGGCCATTGTTTTCAGCAGTATAATACTTATCCCAACGCAATGTTGGGACTTTAGGTCTTGTTTTCTCATTATGAGTCCATTCAATCCCCTGTGTAAGCCCATGTTTTTCTAAATTAGCATGTCTCTGCACACTGTGCCACGTTTGCCCTCTGTTAATGTCATCACATAAATAAACACACGTATAATGTTTGTTTTGTTAAGCAAAGACCGGGCATGACCAGAAGAAAGGAGACACAATATAAACTATGATGGGTTTGCCGACCATATTTCACCTACACCTGGAGATCTTCACACAATTCAGCGTATTTACTGCCGAGTTAGCTTCGGTTATCCTAAGTCCCAGTCCGCATGCGCAGTAAAGTCTGCAGTGAATGAGAGCGAAGATACCGTTATAATTGCCTGAAGCATCATGGTATGTCGTTTGTTTGTCTCCTTAACTAAACTATCCCTCATAGCCTAATATTCCTTAGAATTCATACTGAGCATGCGCAGCACAATGCAATGTCATAATTCCGTGAATTGGGATTAGCAGATAGTATTCTGCTATTACTCTCAAATTTTTAGCCCAATCGGTCTATTGGCTCCCGAGATAGCCTCCCTGACCATAAGTTCTAATGCGCATGCGCACTTACCTTTGTAGTAAGCAAGGGTGTCAAAACTTTCATACTAAATTTAAGAATGTTCGCTCTCCTCTGTCCATGTCCTCTTCTGAAATATCCTCACCTTTAAGGCTTATGTTTAAGATTTCTACTGCGCATGCGCAGGGCAGTGCAGCTTCACTATGACACATTATTTGTGGTTTTCACTCCGTGTCATTTTCTTGTTCACAAAATTTCAAAAACATCGACCCGTAGGTTGCCGGGATAGCCTCTGTTACCATTAGTTCCACTGCGCATGCGCATTGACCTTTCATTGACCTGAAGACCGGATTCAAAATCTGCATGACCGATTTCCCCTCATTAATATTGTTCGACAATATGGAATAGAGTGCAACGAAATTTATATATTATTTACATGTCTAAATACGATAGCGGATACAAGGGGCGAGGCTAGTGGGCTTAAGTCCCCCCCCCATGTGAAAATGCCTAGAGCTATAGCATGAGCAAAGGATGTTTGGAGGCAATGGCAGAGAGGCTAGAGCTAAAAGGTGAATTCAGGGTAGCGGGGGGATAGGAGGCACGTGCACCCCCCCTTTGGTCGATCCTCAGCACCCCCTGAAATGGCCACGGCGCCCCTCAAACATTCGATGGCACCCCTGAAATGTCACTTCCCACCCTTTCCCCTAAGATGCAAAAATTGCCGCCCATCGGAAGGATTTTACGTGTCAAAAGTTGCGCTCTATGCTCCGGATTACACCCATTGCCCTGCGGACGGTGCCTCCTCTATTGGTAATCCTTGATCCGCCTATGCTCAAGCACCTTAGCCCCACCACCGAACTGATATCCTGGATCCGCTAATGCTCCAACTCCTGAGGCCCATCCCCGTACTGATGTCCTGGATCCGCCTATGCTCGAGCTCCTCAGCCCCACCCCCTTACTGATGTCCTGGATCCGCCTATGCTCTAACTCCGTAGCCCCACCTTCGTACTGTCTTGGATCCGCCTATGCTCGAGCTCCCTAGCCCCACCCCGTACTGATGTCCTGGATCTGCCTATGCTCGAGCTCCTTAGCCCCACCTCCTACTGATGTCCTGGATCCGCTTATGCTCGAGCTCCTTAGCCCCACCTCCGTGCTGATGTTCTGGATTCGCCTATGCTCGATCTCCTTAGCCCAACCCCGTACTGATGTCCTGGGTCCGCCTATGCTCGAGCTCCTTAACCCCACCCCCGAACTGATGTCCTGGATCAACCTATGCTGGAGCTCCTTGGCCCCACCTCGTACTGATGTCCTGGATCCGCCTATGCTCGAGCTCCTTAGCCCCACCCCCCGTATTGATGTTCTGGATCCGCTTATGCTCGAGGTCCCGAGTTCCAACCCGCTCCTGATGTCCTGGATCCGCCTATGCCCGAGCTCCTTAGCCACACCCCGCACTGATGTCCTGGATCCGCCTATGCTCGAGCTCACTAGCCCCACCCCGGTACTGATGTCTTGGATCCGCTTATGCTCGACCTCCTTAGCCCCACCCCCATACTAATGGCCTGGATCCGCCACTGCTTATTAAGTTTATTTAAGCAGGGAGTGCAAGGAGTCACGTGTCATGGCATCACTACAAAGAGGTTTATTCGGCTGGGAAAGAAATGGTGTGCAACGGTGGATCCTTTAACCAGTGCTACCTATGGTTAGAGGATGCATTAACTAGTGGGTAGATAGATAGACAGATGATAAACTTTTATTGGACGGAAACAATATGACAGGGATAACAAAGAGATTGACGCAAAAGCCCGAAGGCTTAAGTGGTGGGGCCTCTCTTATCTCTCTCATAAAACACATCACTTTTACCGGACCTATCACACACATACACAGTAAGATTTGGACACACATAAAGAAACAAAACACAACAAACCAAACAAGCAAACCAGTTCCTGACCACCATTTTGTTTTTTATTCGTCACAAGTCGCCGCAGCGAGCGGGACCCTACCGCACGGCCGCCACCCGGCCGTCCGACTGATATGAATATCTAATAGACAACGCGCCCGCCGCACGAGTAGAGGAGCCGAAACGAGACAGACTACCCTGCCACCACCGGGCATTCGCGCTGGTCTATAGCTTGCGTAGATAGCTATGGTATCTGTCTCGCATAGCAGCTACCAGTGCGCCGCCCGCAGCCACGCTACGGCCGAACGGCGGGGTGAGGTTTCGAGCGGAAAACTTACTAGCATTGTGTATTACATTTAATTAAAGGTACACTGTTGTTGCTATGATATGCAACCTGTTGCGATGGCAAGATATGTCTTTGAACTAGCTTTTTGCCGAATTTCATCCACTTCCATCTATATTAACCATTCGAAATCCTGGTGTGAAGCAAAAATGAACCGATAAAATTACCACTTTGAAATGTATTTTACGGCTGATAGCGCGGAAGCCGTAAGAGATAAGTGGGGGGTATGAGTGAGAAAAATGACGGCAACGAAGTTTTCTAGCCAGCCGTGTTAAGTTTAGTACCGTAGCTATCATGGTCTGGAAACCAGGGGGCTGAGTATACAAATTTTAAAAACTTATATTTTATTTTTGCCTCTAAAATAAAAAGTTTCAGTCTGAAAGTTTTTATCTCTAAATATATAATAAAGGAGGCTATTCTCTTTTATTATCTGAAATGGGAACTAATTTATCTTAATTAGATCGGAAGATATAAGGGTTTGACTGATATTTTGGGAAATGCAGACCTTCGCAGAATGGGCCAAAAAGGACCCTTAAATTTCCGTTTTTGTTTTGTTTCTGTGTTTGTGCAGTACTGCACAAACCGACCTTTAAATTGGTATTTGACTCAGAACCTGAACCGCTGTAGCTTCAGATATTTCGAGCCTGTAGTTTAGACTATGAGTTTTATGCCAAATTTAGGGTGCAAAGTTTAAAAGCTAAATTGGAGCCTTAAATTTATAACTTTTTCTTTCAAACTTTTTGTGTGATCTACAAATTTCCCTGATGTAAAAGGGTGCAAGTTTGAAGACTGTAGATGAATTAGCAAAAAATAGAAATATAAAAGTTAAAAATCACATAATGGAAAATTCTGGGCAAAATTTTGAAAATTTTGAACATTGACAACCGTGGTGCTTATTCATTTGGAAGTGCCTTCTATCCACAAAAGTTTTAGGTCTCTGATACCAGCGCTCAGAACAGACAACAACAACAACAACAAATCCGGTCTGCGACCTGGGCTAACGCCCCACCGGCGCAGGAGAGCCGCATGACAACGTGCTGAAGGCAAACCATATTTCATTCTTAATGTATCTCTTCATAAGCCTGTAAGTCCGTTTTATCATTCTTTTCTTTGAAATAACCAATAAAGAGTACGTGGTCATCCTCGGATTCGAACCGGACCTACCTGATCAATAGACGGGGCCTCTAACCACTAGACCACCGTGCCACACTACTCACCCTCCCACTAGCTGAACAGCTGTGACCCGTCAGGAGGTCACTGGCTGGTACAACTCCGCCGAATATGCCGGGCCGCTGGCGCCGGGTGCTGTGCTTGTCCCGAAAAGGCACGATATAAAGGTGCTTCTAGAAGACGAACCAAACAGTCTCTTGGGCTGAAATTACTTGTATCGTCGAGCTAGGATCCTAAGCTAGCTCCATGCCAAATTTCTTCCACTTCCATCCATTTTAAGGACTTCAAACCATGGTGAGAAGCAAAGGTGGTCCGATAAATTTAGCATCTTGTAATACATTTTGAACTAATTACTCGAAAGCCATTAGAGATAGGTGGGTAGTATAAGTGAGCGAAATGACCGCACGTAACTTTCCTATTCAGCCATGTCAGTTCTGAGTTTGTGAGTGACATGAGCTTGGAAGCAGGAAGATGCAAATAAAAAGTTTTTTGACTCCATTTCTATTTATGCCTATAAAGCAAAGAATTTCACATTCAAAATTTCCATCTCCAATTATTATCAGGCGGAAGCAGTGTTCTTTCATTATTTGAAATGAAAACTCAAATCGGTCAATTCGATTGTGAGATATTAACGTTGAAATGAAATGAGCCAAAATTCAGTCTTCCGGAAGAACTGTAAAAAGTAGGTCAAAATTTTGCGTTTTGCACTCAAAACTATGCCTAAGCACTACAAAATTTTCCTAGCTACCCCTAGGTAACTGCCTTTCAGCTAACTGAGGCTTGTCTTCTGACATTTCGAGCGCACAAGTCGGCCATCAACTTTTAGCAGGTTTTTTGCTCGCGTGAGAAATGCCGCGTTTTCACGCAATAAATATTGTCGGATCAGCTCAATTTTTCGCCCTAGCTGGCCCCTGTTATCCTTTGAAAAGGACATAAATTTCAAGTTCGTAGCTTAAGAATTAAAAATTAGAAAAACATAAAACAGAAAACGTTTGAGCCAAAATTTCTCAAAAACTATTTTGGATTTCAACTCGGGGCTTCAGTTTGGGTGTCTGGAGCAGAAGGGCTTTTACCCTACAAAATTCCAGAGCTCTGACATCAATTCTCAGGCGGGACAGACAACAACAGACAGACAGACCACAACGAGACCGGTAAAGCGGCCAGAATAGAGCCTCTTGAGAAATCTCAATGCGCTTCGCTCCATGGATTTCGTCATGCGGCTCTGACAACAACCTCGGCCTGCAGCCTCGGCAGGTGCCGCTCTGGCGCAGGAGAAGCCGGTGACAATGTACGTTAGCCAAACAGTTCGATTGACAGGCGAGTGTTTTCAGCAGTTTGATACTTATAACAACGCAATGTTTGAGTTTTAGGTTTTGTGTTCTCATTATTGCTCCATTTAATCCCCCTGTCTAGGCCCATGTTTTCCTAAATTAGCATGTATCTGCATACTGCACCACGCTTGCCCTCTGTTCATGTCATCACATAAATAAGCACACGTATAATGTTTGTTTTGTTAAGCAAAGACTAAGCATGACCAGAAAAAAGGGATGCAATATAAAATATAACGGGTTTTCCGACAGTATTTCACCTATACCTGCAGATTTTCACCCAATTCAGCCTATTTTTTACCGAGTTATGCCCCAGCTCGAGACCTCAGCCCCACCACCGAACTGATGTCCTGGATCCGCCTATGCTCGAGCTCTTTAGCCCCACCCCCGTACTGATGTCCTGGATCCGCCTAAGCTCGAGCTCCTTACCCCAACCCCTTACTGATGTCCTGGATCTGCCTATGCTCGAACTCCGTAGCCCCACCTCTGTAATGCCCTGGATCCGCCTATGCTCGAAATCCATAGCCCCTAACCCCTACTGATGTCCTGGATCTGCTTATGCGCGAGCCAACTAGCCCCACCCCCATACTGATTTCTTGGATCCGCCTATGCTCGAATTCCTTAGCACCACCCCGTACTGATGTCCTGGATCCGCTTATGCTCGAGCTCCTTCGCCCCAACCCCGAACTGATGACCTATATCCGCTCATGCTCGAGCTCCTTAGTCCCATCCCCGTACTGATATCCTGGATCCGCTTATGCTCGAACTCCTTAGCCTCTACCCCCGTACTGATGTCCTGGATCCGCTTATGCTCGAGCTCCTTAGCCCCACCCCCGTACTGATGTCCTGGATCCGTCTATGTTCGATTTCCTTAGCCCCACCCCCGTACTGATGTCCTGGATCGGCCTATGTTCTAACGTCTTAGCCCCACCTCCGTACTGATGTCCTGGATCCGCCTATGCTCGAGCTCCTTAGCCCCACCCCGGACTGATGTCCTGGATCCGCCTATGAGCGAGCTCCTTAGGCCCATCTCTGTACTGATGTCCTGGATCCGCCTATGCTCGAGCTCCTTAGCCCCACCCCCGTACTGATGTCCTGGATCCGCCTATGTTCGGAGCTCCTTAGCCCCATCCCCCGAACTGATGATCTGGATCCGCCTATGCTCAAACTCCGTAGCCCCACCTCCGTACTGTCATGGATCCGCCTATGCTCGAACTCCTTAGCCCTATCCCCGTACTGATGTCCTGGATCCGCCTATGCTCGAGCTCCCTAGCCCCAACCCCGTCCTGATGTCCTGGATCCGCCTATGCTCGAGCTCCTTAGCCCCACCCCGTACTGATGTCTTGGATCCGCCTATGCTCGAGCTCCCTCGCCCCACTCCGGTACTGATGTCTTGGATCCGCCTATGCTCCAGCTCCTTAGTCCCACCCCATACTAATGGCCTGGATCCGCCACTGCTTATACAGTTGATTTAAGCAGGCAGTGCAAGGAGTCACGTGTCATGGTATGACCACAAAGAGGTTTATTCGGCTGGGAAAGAAATTGTGTGCAACGGTAGATCCTTTAACCAGTGTTACGTATGGTTAGAGAATGCATTAACTAGCGGGTAGACAGATAGATAGATGTTAAACTTTTATTGGACGGAAACAATATGACAGGTATAACAAAGAGATTGACGCAAAAGCCCGAAGGCTTAAGTGGTGTGGCCTCTCTTATCTCTCTCATAAAACACATCACTTTTACCGGACGTATCACACACATACACAGTAAGATTCGGACACACGTAAAGAAACATAACACAACAAACCAAACAAGCAAACCAGTTTCTGACCACCATTTTGTTTTTTATTCGTCGCAAGTCGCCGCAGCGCGTAGGACCCTTCCGCACGGCCGCCACCCGGCCGTCCGACTGATATGAATATCTAATAGACAACGCGCCCGCCGCACGAGTAGAGGAGCCGAAACGAGACAGACTACCCTGCCACCACTGGGCATTCGCGCTGGTCTACAGCATGCGTACATTGCTATGGCATCTGTCTCGCATAGCAGCTACCAGTGCGCTGCCCGCAGCGACGCTACGGCCGAACGCCGGGGTGGGGTTTCGAGCTGAAAACATACTAGCATGATGTATTACATTTAAGTAAAGGTAGACTGGTGTTGCAATGATATGCAACCTGTTGCAATGGCGAGATATGTCTCTTACCTAGCTGAATGCAAAATTTCATTTCCCTGCAATGACTCTAACCACCCTAAACCCCGGTGTGAAGCAAAAATGAACCGATAAAATTACCACTTCGAAATGTACTTTACGGCTTATAGCGCGGAAGCCGTAAGAGATAAGTGGAGGGTATGAGTGAGAAAAATGACGGCAACAAAGTTTTCTATCCAGCCGTGTTAAGGTCATTACCGTAGCTATCATGGTCTGGAAACCAGGGGGCTGAGAATAAAAATTTTAAAAACTTGTATTTTATTTTTGCCTCTAAAATAAAAAGTTTCAGTCTGAAACTTTTTATCTCTAAATATATAATAAGGGAGGCTATTCTCTTTTATTATCTGAAATGGAAACTAAATTTTATTAATTAGATCCGAAGATATAAGGGTTTGAATGATATTTTGGGAAATACAGACCTTCACGGAATAGGCCAAGAAGGACCCTCAAATTTCCGTTTTCATTTTGTTTTTGTGTTTGTGCAAAACTGCACAAACAGGCCTATAAGTGGATATTTGACTTAGAACCTGAACTGCCGTAGCTTCAGATATTTCGAGCCTATAGTTTAGACCATGAGTTTTATGTCAAATTTAGGGTGCAAAGTTTAAAAGTTAATTTAGAGACTTAAATTTAAAACTTTTTCTTTCCAACTTTTTGTGTGAACTACAAATTTCCCTGACGTAAAAGGGTGCAAGTTTGAAGAGTCTAGATGAATTAGCAAAAAATAGAAAAATAAAGTTAAAAATCACATAATGCAAAATTCTGGGCAAAATTTTGAAAATTTTGAAAATTGAAAACCGAGGTGCTTATTCATTTGGAAGTGCCTTCTATCCACAAAAGTTTTAGGTCTCTGATACCATCGCTCAGAACAGACAACAACAACAACAACAACAACAACAGATAGAAGCCGTTTCTTACTTCGTTCGTCACCGGCTTCTGACAACAACGATGAGACCGGAAAAACTGTCAGAATAGAAGCCGTTTCTTACTTCGTTCGTCACCGGCTTCTGACTACTACTTCGGCCTGCGGCCTCGGCAGGTGCCGCTCCGGCGCAGGAGAAGCCGGTGACAATGTACGTTAGTCAAGCAGTTTGATTGACAGGCGAGTGTTTTTAGCAGTATGATACATATACTAACGCGATGTTGGGACTTGAGGTCTAATGTTCTCATTCTGACTTCATTTAATCCCATGTGTAAGTCCATGTTTTCCTAAACTAACATGTCTCTGCACACTGCGCCACGTTTGTCGTCTGTTCATGTCATCACATAAATAATCACACGTATAAAGTTTGGTTTGTTAAGTAAAGACTGGCTATGCCCAGAAGAAAGGAGATACAATATAAAATATTATGGGTTTGCCGACCATATTTCACCTATACCTGGAGATCTTTACACAATTCAGCTTTTTGTTGCCGAGTTAGCTTCGGTTATCCTAAGTCCCAGTCCGCATGCGCAGTAGTGAATGAGAGCGAAGATACCGTTATAATTGACTGAAGCATGTTGGTATGTCGTTTGTTTGTCTCCTGGTCTAAACTATCCCTTATGGCCTAATATTCCTTAGAATTCATACTGCGCATGCGCAGCACAACGCAATGTCATAATTCCGTGAATTGGGATCAGCAGATAGTATTCCGCTATTACTCTCAAATTTTTAGCCCAATCGGTCTATTGGCTCCCGAGATAGCCTCCCTGACCATAAGTTCTAATGCGCATGCGCACTTACCTTTGTAGTAAGCAAGGGTGTGAAAACTTTCATACTAAATTTAAGCATGTTCGCTCTCCTCTGTCCATGTCCTCTTCTGAAATATCCTCACCTATAGAAGCCGATTCTCACTTCGTTCGTCACCGGCTTCTGACGACGACGAGACCGGAAAAACTGTCAGAATAGAAGCCGTTCCTTACTTTGTTCGTCACCGGCTTCTGACTACGACGACGAGACCAGAAAAACTGCCAGAATAGAAGCCGTTTCTTACTTCGTTCGTCACCAGATTCTGACACATACTTATCCTGTGGAACACTCTACAGGTATGTAAATCGTTTCATGTGCATATTCCACGTACACAAAAGTACGCTATGCAGCATTTGATTAGGCCAAGTGATTAATGTATACTTGTACCCATCAAAAATATTCATACATATATATATATATATATATATATATATATATATATATATATATAGATGAATATTATTTATAGGTACAAGTACATATATATATGTGTGTATATATATATATATATATATATATATATATATGTGAATATTATTTATAGGTACAAGTACATATATATATATGTGTGTATATGTGTATATATATATATATATATATATATATATATATATATATATATTCCAAGTTGTTCCTAGTTCGGCTGTTGGAGTAAGAGTCTCACTAAGCACATCAAGGGACTTGTTACGGAGACCCCGACCCCACTACCCAAACCAGCAACTCCCACAATGATGGGTTGATTTAGAACCCAAAGTTTAACCTCCCACAAAGCACAGGGACGGCCGCCCCTCTCAGGTCACCCTCTCACCAGTCAGTTGTCAGCCGACCTACGTCAGATAAACTATTAAGCGAAGGAGCGTCTCAGGAGAACCGATACCAAGCCTGGACATGCACTGCCACTGCATTCTTCTGAGCAGCGGGCCGGAGCCCAACGTTCTACCAACTGAGCTACCGGGGCAGCATAATGTAGAATTACGATGTATCCCGAACGGCTCCAATTAATATGTATTATCCTATGTCCGAATGAACTTTTACCCAAATTTTAGCTACATCGTATTCCTATATCTGATTCCCTTACCACCGTGGTGGCGCAGTTGGTTAATGCGTCGCCGTTGTACGTGGGAGGTCCTTGGATCGAAGCTGACCTCTGGCAGCCTTTTCCTCGACCGCCTCCTACCCAGGAGATGCAGTAAACTGGGTAGTGCTTGCCTTGACACGGGAGTTTCGCTGACCACCCAGTACCCTTGTCATTGGAGGCACGGGCCTGATCAGTCTTTAAATAGATTCACCGGTCCGCTGACGCGCCCCGAGGGCACGGCCTCGCCTCGTGTCACCGGAGCAGTCCTCTGTTCCGCCGGGCCCGAGAAATCTGGATAGCCCCACCGCCTGGTACGGTGGGGGCATGTGATATGGAGCGAGCGGACACGACTGTCCCGCAAGGGTGCCAATAAAGTGGAAACCTCTGCCGTGTATATGTCGAGTGTCAATATGCATGTGACAACTGTCAATAGGACATCTTTTTTCAAACCTGCAAACGAAAACAAAAAAGATCATTCAGACAATATTAAACGTAAATAATAAACCCTGGAGAGCAAAAAGTACCATAATATTCCACGGTCAATGCCTAAAAGAAAGATATATATATATATATATATATATATTAATGTTCGAATATTTCGGAAGAAGTCGTTCTTTTATACAAGCTTCGTTGAATATTAAAGCTTCTTTGGCGTTGATAAGTTTCTTCGTGGTCGACTCGAGTTTTCGTATTAGGCTTCGGTCGTTCTCGTCATACTGGTGTAAAACATTAGAAAAAGACATAATTCGACGTTTCGTCTTACGTAAGACATATTCATGTTATTTTGACACTACATGTTTCAAGTTACATAATAATAAACACTTAAGTAATATAACACTGGTTAATGTATCTCACGATGAATCGCATTTCTTTGTTTTTATTCAAATGAGTGGAGCGCTGCAGTCTGTTTTGTGAACCCTCTGTTTAGTGGAAGCAAAAACTATATATATATATATATATATATATATATATATATATATATATATATATATATATATATGTCCGCTGAGTGTGAACTAAATTTTCCTATCGTAAAGTGGTAGCGTAGTGAGCTGTTTAGTCTGAATGTTTATGACCGGCGACTTGTTGCGAATGATGATGGTTTCAAGTGTTGTTAGTCGTCGCCGGTCATTGCAGTGTGCTATAATCTTAGTGTTTGATGTGAGCATGTTGCGGGTGAGGGTGATTTTGTGCTAGTCAAGGGTGTGTTTCTTAGGAGCACCGTCTTGGAGGTGCATTGTCAGTCTGCGGCTGAGTGTAGTGGTTGTGTGACCAACGTAGTATACCTCGCGGGTTGCACAGTCCCCGGCAGTACATTTGTATTGGTATACTACGTTGGTTTGCTTCAGTGGTGTGGTTTTCTGGCTAGTGTTGTTTTTCATGACTAGGCTGGAGGTTTTGGGATTTTTGTAGTAGATGTTCAGGTGTAACTGGTAACTATGATCGGAAGAAGCAGTGTTGCGTGTGATAATGTCCCTAATGACCCTCTCGTCTGTTTTCCATGCCGGTGTGAGTATGTTTCTGTAGTGTATGGTTATCAGAAGCCGGTGACGAACGAAGTGAGAAACGGCTTCTATACTGACAGTTTTTCGTTCTCTGTTGTCCGTAGTAGTAGTAGTTGTTGTCTGTTCTGAGGACTGGTATCAGATACTTGAAACTTGCAGGGATGAAAGGCAGGAACCCATAAAAAATCCCGACGGCTGCAGATTTTCGAATTTTGCAAAAACTTTTCCAAAATTTTGGATTATATTTTTATAAACTTTTATTTTTCTATTTTGCTATTTTTAGTTTACAGCTCTCCAACTTACACTCTTTTACACACAATCAATTACCAGTTGTTGCTCAAAGTTTGAAGCAAAAAATCCAAATTTGTACTTCCAAAATGATTTTTTGAAACTTTTACCTCCAACTTCTAGTGAAATGCATTACCAAAGTTATAAGTTCGAAATATCTGAAGATATGATGCTAGGTGTTCCAAACTGGATTTTTACAGACAGAATAGACTGTGCATTACTGCATAGACACTAAACTGAACCAAAAGCATAATTTTGAAGGTCAGTTTTGGCCCTTTTTCCAAAACATAGCAATTATGGCCTTAAACTTTAAAACCATATAACTTTCAAAATTCTGGACATTTTTGAACGCAGTCTTCTTTGTTGAGATGGGTATTGTCATTACAACAAAATATTCAAAACGCAAATTTCTGAGTTAATGGGAAATATTTTTCTGCAAAAAATACAATATTTTTTGTTTTTTTGGGAATTTAGGACAACATATTTCCAAATTTTCTTTTCGAAATTAGTACCAAAAAAAAGCCCGGCTCAAGTTCTACAACCGTCTGCCTGACCATACCCGCGCGTCTCCCATAGTTTTTGAGCTATATGATGATAAAGACTGAATTTGATGTGGTTTTCATAGGTTGTAATAGATTCATCACGTGATAAAGTGCCTTTATACTCAACTGAAATCTATGGCTCTCTCTATACTTGTAGTATGGGAGATTGTGAGCTCTGCCGTTTTTGTTTCATGACGCTCCGATGACTAGTTCGCTACTGAGGGCCAAAATACTTCCGTCACCTTTTTCCCGCAGCAGGAGTGACGTCATTCTGCCCTTCTTGCATGGAGCTTGTGTTCTGCGGCGGTAGGCTGCAGCCGGTGAATGCGTGCAAGAAAGGCATAACATTTCTATCCGAGTGCATGCAGCGGATCACTCGGCCGGCCGGTTGGCGGCCGTTCGGTAGGGTCCCGCTCGCGGTGGCGACTTGCGGCGAATAAAAAACAAAATGGTGGTCAGGAACTGGTATGCTTGTTTGGTTTGTTAAGATTTGTTTCTTTATGGGTGCCCAAATCTTACTGTGTATGTGTGTGATACGTACGGTAAAAAGTGATGTGTTTTATGAGAGAGATAAGAGAGGCCCCACCACTTAAGCCTTCGGGCTTTTGCGTCAATCTCTTTGTTATACCCGTCATATTGTTTCCGTCCAATAAAATTTTATCATCTATCCATAGGCGGATCCAGGATTGCCGATCGGAGGGGGCACCTCCGGGGGGGGCCATCCGGACCAGGGGGACGCCACTTTTGACCGGCAAAACCTATCAGGTGGGGCTAAGGAGCTCAAGCATAGGCGGATCCAGGACATCAGTACAGGTATTGGGCTAAAGAGCTCGGGCATAGGCGGATCCATGGCATCAGTAAGGTGGTGGGGCTAAGGACCTCGAGCATAGGCGGATCCAGGACATCAGTACGGGGGTGGGGCTAAGGAGCATAGGCGGACCCAGGACATCAGTGCCGGGATGGGCCTAAGGTGCTCGATCATAGGCGGATCCAGGACATAAGTTCAGGGGTGGGGCTAAGGAGCTCAGGCATAGCCGGATCCAGGACATCAGTACGGAGGTGGGGCTAAGGAGCTCAAGCATAGGCGGATCCAGGACATCAGTATGGGGGAGGGGCTAAGGGGCTCGAGTAAAGGCGGATCAAATATTTCCGAGAGGAAAGAAATCGTCCCGTGGGAAGGGGTGTAATCCGGAACGGGAGGGCCTCACTTTTGACCGGCAAAATCTATCAAGTGGACGCAAAATCCTTCCGATGGGAGCAGATATTCGTATCTTAGGGGTTGGGCACTGGCATTTCAAGCGGCGCCATCAAATGTCTAAGGGGGCGCCGTGGCCATTTCAAGGGGCGCCGTGGGTCGATCAAGGGGGCAGGTGCCCCCTATACCCCCTCCCCCCACCACCCTGAATTCACCTATTCTTTTGAGCATCCTGATCATTGCTTTGAAACATCCTCCGCCTATGCCATAGCTGTAGGACTTTTCACATGGGGGATTAAGCCCCCTAGCCTCGCCCCTTGTGTCCGCCCCCCGTGTTTAGACATATAAATGATACATAAATCTCGTTGCATTCTGTTCCATGTTATCCAACCATACCAATGAGTGACAATCGGTCATGCAGATTTCGAATGTGGTCTTCAGGTCAATGAAAGGTCACTGCACATGCACAGTGAAACTAAGTGTACAGAGGCCATCTCAGCAACCTACGGGTCGATTTCCTTCAAATTTTGTTAACTAGATAATTACACGGAATAAAAACAAAAATTTCAACCTGAAGTTGCACTGCTCTGCGCATGCGCAGTAGAAATTATCAAATTAAGCCTTAAAGTTGAGGATATTTCAGAGGAGGAAATGAAGAGAGGAGAGCCAACATGCTTAAATTTAGCATGAACCTTTTGTCACCCTTAATAACTACAAAGGTCAGTGCGCATGCGCATTAGATTTTATGGTCATTGAGGCTATCTCGGGAGCCAATCGACCGATTTTGCTCAAACTTTGCGAGTAAAAGCAGAATACTATCTGCTAATCCCAATTGGCGGCATTATGACGCTGTACTGTGCTGCACATGCACTGTAGGAATTCTAAGGAATAATAGGCTATAAGGGATAATTTAGACCAGGAGACAAACACACAGCATACCAACATGCTTCAGCCAATTATAACGGTATCTTCGCTCTCATTCACTGCAGACGTTACTGCTCATGCGGACTAGGACATAGGGTTACCGAAGCTAACTCGGTAACAAATAGGCTGCATTGGGTGAAAATATGCAGGTATAGGTGAAATACGGTCGGCAAACCCATCATAGTTTATATTGTGTCTCCTTTCTTCTGGTCATGCCCGGTCTTTGCTTAACAAAACAAACATTATACGTGTGTTTATTTATGTGATGACATTAACAGAGGGCAAACGTGGCACAGTGTGCAGAGACATGCTAATTTAGGAAAATATGGGCTTACACAGGGGATTGAATGGACTCAAAATGAGAAAACAAGACCTTAAGTCCCAACATTGCGTTGGGATAAGTATCATACTGCTGAAAACTCTGGCCTGTCAATCGAACTGTTTGCCTAACGTACATTGTCACCGGCTTCTCCTGCGCCGGAGCGGCACTTGCCGAGGCCGCAGGCCGAGGTCTGTCAGAGCCGCATGACGAAATCCATGGAGCGAAGCGCATTGAGATTTCTCAAGCGGCTCTATTCTGGCCGCTCAGACGGGTCTCGTCGTGGTCTGTTGTTGTTGTTGTTGTTGGCGTCTGTCAGTCCTGAGAATTGATGTCAGAGCTCTGGAATTTTGTAGGGTGATAGCCCTTCTGCTCCAGACACCCAAACTGAAGCCCCGAGTTGAAATCCAAAATAGTTTTTGAGAAATTTTGGCTCAAACTTTTTCTGTTTTACATTTTTCTAATTTTTACTTCTTAAGTTACGAACTTGAAATTTATGTCCTTTTCAATGGATAACAAGGGCCAGCTAGGGGGGAAAAAATTGAGCTGATCCAACAATATTTATTGCGCGAAAACGCGGCATTTCTCACGCGCGCAAAAAACCTGCTAAAAGTTGATGGCCGACTTGTGCGCTCGAAATGTCAGAAGGCAGGCCTCAGTTAGCTGAAAGGCAGTTACCTAGGGGTAGCTAGGCAAATTTTGTAGTGCTTAGGCATAGTTTTGAGTGCAAAACGTAAAATTTTGACCTACTTTTTACAGTTCTTCCGGAAGACTGAATTTTGGTTCATTTCATTTCAACGTTAATATCTCACAATCTAATTGACCGATTTGAGTTTCCATTTCAAATAATGAAAGAACATTGCTTCCGCCTGATAATATTTGGAGATGGAAATTGTGAATGTGAAATTCTTTGTTTTATAGGCATAAATAGAAATTGAGTCAAAAAACTTTTTATTTGCATCTTCCTGGCTCCAAGCTCATGTCACTCACAAACTCAGAACTGACATGGCTGAATAGGAAAGTTACTTGCGGTCATTTCGCTCACTTATACTACCCACCTATCTCTAATGGCTTTCGAGTAATTAGTCCAAAATGTATTACAAGATGCTAAATTTCTCGGACCACCTTTGCTTCTCACCATGGTTTCAAGTCCTTAAAATGGATGGAAGTGGAAGAAATTTGGCATGAAGCTAGCTTAAGATCCTAGCTCGACGATACAAGTAATTTCAGCCCAAAAGAATGCTTGGTTCGTCTTCTAGAAGCACCTTTATATCGTGCCTTTTCGGGACAAGCACAGCACCCGGCGCCAGCGGCCCGGCATATTCGGCGGAGTTGTACCAGCCAGTGACCTCCTGACGGGTCACAGCTGTTCAGCTAGTGGGAGGGTGAGTGGTGTGGCACGGTGGTCTAGTGGTTAGAGGCCCTGGCTCTTGATCAGGTAGGTCCGGTTCGATTCCGGGGGTGACCACGTACTCTTTATTGGTTATTTCAAAGAAAAGAATGATAAAACTGACTTGCAGGCGTATGAAGAGATACATTAAGAACGAAATATGGTTTGCTTTCGGCCAGTGTCCCAAAACCTGGGGTGCTGGGTGCTGAACGACACCCAGTCAAGCAGAATTTTCCACTCACTTTTATATTTATTTTGCTGAATTTTCCACTCACTTCCAACAATACTTACTACTATTGAATTTTACTCAACAATACTTACTACAGAGGCCAGTTCTATTGCCTCCTCTACCAACGTCCACTGGAAAAAGAGAGCAGCAGGATCGACTAGAAGATCGACAAATTAACTCAGCTCTTATGGGCCTCTTTCGCTTTTCTGAAAGAAAATCTGGCGATTTCTATTTTTCTGGCCAATTATACCTGGCATCGTTATCTCCACCGATTTCAGTGGAACACCTGAATCGAAATTCTGGCGCGGGCAAGACGCTCAGTGCCCCTGCCCCACCGGAGAAAGTTCCAATGAGTGAACACCGCCACTAAATTCCACCACTCACAAAATTGGTGAGTGGAAAATTAGACACCCTAGCCTTGTGTTGCCAAAAAAATTAGCTGACCGCTTTGAAACATACATTTCTGGAAAGCAGTTTATCTGTGCACATGATTTCTAGGCTTACGTTCTTGAAAAGTTGTTTTTGTATTTCTGGTACCGAGAATAGTGAAAAACCATTTTTGGTCATCTTGTTGTTAAAACTAATTATCTTGAAATTTGTATTCTAAACAGCATATTTTTTGACATTGTATGGTAGAAAATTGACCATTTATTGCGAAGAAAATAATTTTTATCCATATCAGCCCCTCATTGCTGCGTCCACGACCTGTGACACCCAAGCCACTCACGACACTCTACGACACCCTAGGCATAAATACGCTGATATTTAAGTTGAACTGAAAGTGTCCGGTACTTGAATACATTGAAGCTCTACATTTTCATTAAATGATTTTTTTGGGCAACAAGAATGTATCCAGTTATCCCTCAAACATCGGCACTTGTTTGTATGGCTGGTCTACGGCGTGGACTTACCAAATCACCGTCTTTACATCTAGTAAATAAAAGCGACATCTTTAGGCTTTTTGAAAGGCCGGTTTCTTGTTCGTTATTGACAAAACATTGCTAGTCTTCCTCTTGGTGTGCTTTTAGTTGTATAATTTTCTAGTCTATGAAGATTTAGAAAATTGATTTAGAACAATTTTTGAAATGCAAATTATGTAGCTCATGCGACCGGCAAGTGGCAAGCGATCAGAAATTTAAAGTAGTAGTCGCTCTGACGCTGTCGCAACCCGCCGCGCCTGGCTGATTGTAGACGAAAGGAAGAAACAACAGAAAGGAGGCTGTAGCTTCGATTAGATTGATAAAAAACAGCATATTTATAGGAAGGTGAGTAGATATGTCAAGAGGAGCAGGGGAATTGACAGGTAAAGAAAAGAAACTTTTAGCAAGAGTCTGGAAGAGTTTATTGCCACGATAGAAAGTTTGTAGTTTCGTCTGGGTTAGTTAAGTGAAACCAAGGCTCTACTGGGCCCTAGCATAGGGGTATGCGAGGTGCAGTGATTGAGGTCAGGAATGGCCTCCAAAATTCCGATAACTATAGGTATAGGTAGGTATAGGAGGGGCGTTGTCCCGGACAGAAAAACTATACAGTGTATGGTTAGATAATTAATTTTTGCACTAGGTATTGCATGAAAAAATCCCTTTTCATTTTTCACCACCTGCCGGTCTCAGAGGCCCCCTCTGCAGAGTTGGTCTAAGGGGGCCCCGATATTTCGTCTCAGGGGCCCTTTAGAGCTGGTCGTGTGGGAGAGGAGAGGAGGGGCACAAGAGTTTATCTAGGGAAGCCCCCAAAGAGTTGATCTTCATACCAAAAATGTTAGTCTTCGTGGCTCCCAGAGTTCTTTCCCCTGAAGTTTGGTCTCAGAGGCCCCCAAAAAGTTTTTTATTTGTGGCAATTCACCAATTCCTTTAAAAAATTGGAGACTGTATAGGGGGTTTCAGTTGGTAAATATTTACCTGCTTAACCCAAATTTTTCACATGGTAATGGTCAAACAATGCTGCTTGGGGACGATTTAAAAATATTTACTTTGAGAACATTAAAGTAAATATCCATCCCTCAGTTCAAACAAGGGCTCTGAGAGTTTACCACCTGAGTACCCAAATTGGAAAATTTTTACTCCGCCATACATTGTGAGGGGAATTTGCCACTCACTCGCCATAAATTCCGAGCTGAATTTTCCACTCGACACCCTAGCACAAAAACTATTTTGGGTCACTGCTTTCGGCACATTGTCATGCGGCTCTCCTGCGCCGGTGGGGCGTTAGCCCAGGCCGCAGGCCGAGGTTGTTGTTGGCGTCTGTCCGTCCTGAGAATTGATGTCAGAGCTCTGGAATTTTGTAGGGTGATAGCCCTTCTGCTCCAGACACCCAAACTGAAGCCCCGAGTCGAAATCCAAAATAGTTTTTGAGAAATTTTGGCTCAAACTTTTTCTGTTTTATATTTTTCTAATTTTTACTTCTTAACCTACGAACTTGAAACTTATGTCCTTTTCGAAAGATAACAAGGGCCAGCTAGGGAAAACGAATTGAGCTGATCCGACAATATTTATTGCGCGAAAACGCGGCATTTCTCACGCGAGCAAAAAACCTGCTAAAAGTTGATGGCCGACTTGTGCGCTCGAAATGGCAGAAGACAGGCCTCAGTTAGCTGAAAGGCAGTTACCTAGGGGTAGCTAGGAAAATTTTGTAGTGCTTAGGCATAGTTTTGAGTGCAAAACGCAAAATTTTGACCTACTTTTTACAGTTCTTCCGGAAGACTGAATTTTGGTTCATTTCATTTCAACGTTAATATCTCACAATCTAATTGACCGATTTGAGTTTTCATTTCAAATAATGAAAGAACATTGCTTCCGCCTGATAATATTTGGAGATGGAAGTTGTGAATGTGAAATTCTTTGTTTTATAGGCATAAATAGAAATTGAGTCAAAAAACTTTTTATTTGCATCTTCCTGGTTCCAAGCTCATGTCACTCACAAACTTAGAACTGACATGGCTGAAGAGGAAAGTTACTTGCGGTCATTTCGCTCACTTATACTACCCACCTATCTCTAATGGCTTTCGAGTAATTAGTCCAAAATGTGTTACAAGATGCTAAAGTTCTCGGACCACCTTTGCTTCTCACCATGGTTTGAAGTCCTTAAAATGGATGGAAGTGGAAGTAATTTGGCATGAAGCTAGCTTACGATCCTAGCTCGACGATAGAACTAATTTCAGCCCAAAAGAATGTTTGGTTCGTCTTCTAGAAGCACCTTTATATCGTGCCTTTTCGGGACAAGCACAGCACCCGGCGCCAGCGGCCCGGCATATTCGGCGGAGTTGTACTAGCCAGTGACCTCCTGACGGGTCACAGCTGTTCAGCTAGTGGGAGGATGAGTAGTGTGGCACGGTGGTCTAGTAGTTAGAGGCCCTGTCTCTTGATCAGGTAGGTCAGGTTCGAATCCGGTGGTGACCACGTACTCTTTATTGGTTATTTCAAAGAAAAGAATGATAAAACTGACTTGCAGGCTTATGAAGAGATACATTAAGAACGAAATATGGTTTGCTTTCGGCACATTGTCATGCGGCTCTCCTGCGCCGGTGGGGCGTTAGCCCAGGCCGCAGGCCGAGGTTGTTGTTGTCTGTTCTGAGCGCTGGTATCAGAGACCTAAAACTTTTGTGGATAGAAGGCACTTCCAAATGAATAAGCACCACGGTTGTCAATTTTCAAAATTTTCAAAATTTTTCCCAGAATTTTGCATTATGTGATTTGTAACTTTTATTTTTCTATTTTTTCCTAATCCATCTACAGTCTTCAAACTTACACCCTTTTACATCAGGGAAATTTGTAGATCACACAAAAAGTTTGAAAGAAAAATTTATAAATTTAAGGCTCCAAATTAGCTTTTAAACTTTGCACCCTAAATTTGGCATAAAACTCATAGTCTAAACTACAGGCTCGAAATATCTGAAGCTACAGCAGTTCAGGTTCTGAGTCAAATACCAATTTAAAGGCCGGTTTGTGCAGTACTGCACAAACACAGAAACAAAACAAAAACGGAAATTTAAGGGTCCTTTTTGGCCCATTCTGCGAAGGTCTGCATTTACGAAAATATCAGTCAAACCCTTATATCTTCCGATCTAATTAAGATAAATTAGTTTCCATTTCAGATAATAAAAGAGAATAGCCTTCTTTATTATATATTTAGAGATAAAAACTTTCAGACTGAAACTTTTTTATTTTAGAGGCAAAAATAAAATATAAGTTTTTAAAATTTTTATTCTCAGCCCCCTGGTTTCCAGACCGTGATAGCTACGGTATTGAACTTAACCCTCGCCCCACCGGGGGGGCCATCGATGGCCCCCCTAAGGTTTTTCCGGGATAGCAGAAAAACGACGAGGCGCAGCACCGCGGTTGAGGGCTCTACCTCTCACTGCATCATTTTCCCATCATCCCTGAAATTTTTTACCCCGGGTCACCCAAGGTCAGGTCACCAGATGAGGTCAACCAAGGTCACCTCACTTCACCTTTAGAGCTCTGTAAGAGCTACATTTCAAAGTTGATCGATTTGAAACTTCCTACACTTCATGACCCCTCCAGGGTCTACAAGGTGTATATCCGGGATTTTTTCGATTTCGTGCCCTGAGGTCAGGTCACGAGGCCACCTCTCCCATTGGAAAAGCATTGGGAAAACCTATTTCATGATATAAAAGCCACAAAAATGATTGCAAATACTCAGACTGCTCAGAACAACGTTTTTGGACACCCTTTCACGGATCCCAGGGGTCATATTTGCCCTTTGACTTTTCTAAGGTCATCCAAGGTCACCAGAGGTCAAAAACAGTATTTTGACAATAACTTTTGACCTAATTGAGCTAGAGCGGTGAAACAAACACCATCGTGCTTGTCTTGTCACTGGCTTTCATTTGATATACGGCAAGGTCACTTTTTGACCTTTCGTGACCTCAGGTCATATTAGGTCACGAGGTGACCTCTGGCGGTCAAACCAATGGCGGGAGTTCTTTACGTTCCACATAGCGGAAACAGTACTGACAATTTGCTATCAAATTTACTTTACCAGGCCTCAATAGCTCTAATGACATAAGAGTTATGCCCAGTTTACTTAATCATTGCATATTTGAGTGAAAATAGCCGATCTTGACCTAATTTGACCTCTGGAGGTCAAACCATTGACCTGAGCACTAAAACATGCGAAGTAATTTCTTACTGAATTCACGCGAGCTTTCTATTGCACTTTGCAGATCTGCGCTAACGCCCATATTTTCGGAGTTAGAGGGGGGGCCATCGATGGCCCCCCGGTGGGGCGAAGGTGGCGCCGGACCCCGGTGGGGCGCGGGTTAACATGGCTGGATAGAAAACTTTGTTGCCGTCATTTTTCTCACTCATACCCCCACTTATCTCTTACGGCTTCCGCGCTATCAGCCGTAAAATACATTTCAAGGTGGTAATTTTATCGGTTCATTTTTGCTTCACACCAGGATTTCGAATGGTTAATATAGATGGAAGTGGATGAAATTCGGCAAAAAGCTAGTTCAAAGACATATCTTGCCATCGCAACAGGTTGCATATCATAGCAACAACAGTGTACCTTTAATTAAATGTAATACACAATGCTAGTAAGTTTTCCGCTCGAAACCTCACCCCGCCGTTCGGCCGTAGCGTGGCTGCGGGCGGCGCACTGGTAGCTGCTATGCGAGACAGATACCATAGCTATGTACGCATGCTATAGACCAGCGCGAATGCCCGGTGGTGGCAGGGTAGTCTGTCTCGTTTCGGCTCCTCTACTCGTGCGGCGGGCGCGTTGTCTATTAGATATTCATATCAGTCGGACGGCCGGGTGGCGGCCGTGCGGTAGGGTCCCGCTCGCTGCGACGACTTGCGACGAATAAAAAACAAAATGGTGGTCAGGAACTGGTTTGCTTGTTTGGTTTGTTGTGTTTTGTTGTTTCTTTATCTGTGTCCAAATCTTACTGTGTATGTGTGTGATAGGTCCGGTAAAAGTGATGTGTTTTATGAGAGAGATAAGAGAGGCCCCACCACTTAAGCCTTCGGGCTTTTGCGTCAATCTATTTGTTATACCTGTCATATTGTTTCCGTCCAATAAAAGGTTATCATCTGTCTATCTATCTACCCACTAGTTAATGCATCCTCTAACCATAGGTAGCACTGGCCAAAGGATCCACCGTTGCACACCATTTCTTTCCCAGCCGAATAAACCTCTTTGTGGTGATACCATGACACGTGACTCCTTGCACTCCCTGCTTAAATAAACTTAATAAGCAGTGGCGGATCCAGGCCATTAGTATGGGGGGTGGGGCTAAGGAGCTCGAGCATAGGCGGATCCAAGACATCAGTACCGGGGTGGGGCTAGTGAGTTTGAGCATAGGCGGATCCAGGACATCAGTACGGGGTGGGGCTAAGGAGCTCGAGCATAGGCGGATCCAGGACATCAGGAGCGGGTTGGAACTCGGGACCTCGAGCATAAGCGGATCCAGAACATCAATACGGGGGTGGGGCTAAGGAGCTCGAGCATAGGCGGATCCAGGACATCAGTAGGGGGTGGGGCTAAGGAGCTCCAGCATAGGCGGATCCAGGACATCAGTTCGGGGGTGGGGTTAAGGAGCTCGAGCATAGGCGGACCCAGGACATCAGTACGGGGGTGGGCTAAGGAGATCGAGCATAGGCGAATCCAGGACATCAGCACGGAGGTGGAGCTAAGGAGCTCGAGCATAAGCGGATCCAGGACATCAATACGGGAGTGGGGCTAAGGAGCTCGAGCATAGGCGGATCCAGGACATCAGTACGGGGTGGGGCTAAGGAGCTCCAGCATAGGCGGATCCAGGACATCAGTTCGGGGGTGGGGTTAAGGAGCTCGAGCATAGGCGGACCCAGGACATCAGTACGGGGGTGGGCTAAGGAGATCGAGCATAGGCGAATCCAGGACATCAACACGGAGGTGGGGCTAAGGAGCTCGAGCATAGGCGGATCCAGGACATCAGCACGGGGTGGGGTAAGGAGCTCGAGCATAGGCAGATCCAGGACATCAGTACGGGGTGGGGCTAGGGAGCTCGAGCATAGGCGGATCCAGGACAGTACGAAGGTGGGGCTACGGAGTTCGAGCATAGGCGGATCCAGGACATCAGTAAGGGGTGGGGCTGAGGAGCTCGAGCATAGGCGGATCCAGGACATCAGTACGGGGATGGGCCTCACGAGTTGGAGCATTAGCGGATCCAGGATATCAGTTCGGTGGTGGGGCTAAGGAGCTTGAGCATAGGCGGATCAAGGATTACCGATAGAGGAGGCACCGTCCGCAGGGCAAGGGGTGTAATCCGGAGCATAGAGCGCAACTTTTGGCACGTAAAATCTTTCCGATGGGTGCCAATTTTTGCATCTTAGGGGAAAGGGTTGGAAGTGACATTTCAGGGGTGCCATCGAATGTTTGAGGGATGCCGTGGCCATTTCAGGGGGTGCTGAGGATCGACCAAAGAGGGGGGGGTGCACGTGCCTCCTATCCCCCCCGCTACCCTGAATTCACCTTTTAGCTCCAGCCTCTCTGCCATTGCCTCCAAACATCCTTTGCTCATGCTATAGCTCTAGGGATTTTCACATGGGGGGGACTTAAGCCCACTAGCCTCACCCCTTGTATCCGCTATCGTATTTAGACATGTAAATAATATATAAATCTCGTTGTACTCTATTCCATATTGTCGAACAATATCAATGAGAGGAAATCGGTCATGCAGATTTTGAATCCGGTCTTTAGGTCAATGAAAGGTCACTGCGCATTCGCAGTGGAACTAATGGTAACAGAGGCTATCCCGGCAACCTACGGGTCGATTTTTTTGAAATTTTGTGAACAAGAAAATGACACGGAGTGAAAACCACAAATAATGTCATAGTGAAGCTGCACTGCCCTGCGCATGCGCAGTAGAAATCTTAAAGATAAGCCTTAAAGGTGAGGATATTTCAGAAGAGGACATGGACAGAGGAGAGCAAACATGCTTAAATTTAGTATGAAAGTTTTGACACCCTTGCTTACTACAAAGGTAAGTGCGCATGCGCATTAGAACCTATGGTCAGGGAGGCTATCTCGGGAGCCAATAGACCGATTGGGCTAAAAATTTGAGAGTAATAGCAGAATACTATCTGCTAATCCCAATTCACGGAATTATGACATTGCATTGTGCTGCGCATGCTCAGTATAAATTCTAAGGAATATTAGGCTATAAGGGATAGTTTAGTTCAGGAGACAAACAAACGACATACCAACATGTTTCAGTCATTTATAACGGTATCTTTGCTCTCATTCACTGCAGACTTTACTGCGCATGCGGACTGGGACTTAGGATAAACGAAGCTAACTCGGCAACAAATAGGCTGAATTGTGTGAAGATCTCCAGGTATAGGTGAAATATGGCCGGCAAACCCCTAATATTTTATATTGTATCTCCTTTCTTCTGGGCATAGCCAGTCTTTACTTAACAAACCAAACTTTATACCTGTGATTATTTATGTGATGACATGAACAGACGACAAACGTCGCGCAGTGTGCAGAGACATGTTAGTTTAGGAAAACATGGACTTACACATGGGACTGAATGTAGTCAGAATGAGAACATTAGACCTCAAGTCCCAACATCGCGTTAGTATATGTATCATACTGCTGAAAACACTCGCCTGTCAATCGAACTGCTTGACTAACGTACATTGTCACCGGCTTCTCCTGCGCCTGAGCGGCACCTGCCGAGGCCGCAGGCCGAGGTTTGTGTTTCTGCGGTGGCCTTACTGGGGTTGTGATATAGTCATTTAACATTGCCTTAGTGACCCGGTCAAACTCGCTGTTAGAGTACCCGTTGTTTACCAGGATCTGGCGTACCCGTTTAAGCTCTAGGTGTAATAATTTCCACGTACTACAGTGACTTAGAGCCCTGCGGATATATGCGCGGATTACACTAGTCTTGTAAGTGTCAGTGTAGTCCCCTCCTCCATTCATACAACGTCCTAGATTGGTCGGTTTCCTGTACAC
This sequence comes from Lepas anatifera, assembly GCA_034440635.1. NCBI lineage: Eukaryota > Metazoa > Arthropoda > Thecostraca > Lepadidae > Lepas > Lepas anatifera. The sequence goes on along the minus strand of JAOTON010000485.1, from coordinate 1,863,210 downwards.
GTTCGTGGTGATGATATCTTGCCCTGCATCTATCATAAGGTCCAGAAATGGGAGTTTGTTGTTAACGCTCAGTTCTGTCGTAAAATTGAGGACTGAGCTGGCACAAAGTTGGTTCTTAAGTCCAGTTAGCTGATCCATATTTGCCACGTCGAGATATATATCGTCGATATAGCGAAAATATTGATGGGGCCTATTCTCGCCTTTAAGGACTATATTCTCCACATGACCCATGTGAGCCTGCGCAAACAAGACACCCAGCGGAGACCCCATAGCGACACCATCAGTTTGGACATATAGGTCTCCCTGCGGGCACCTGAAGGGAGATTCCTTAGTACACAGTTGCAAAAACTCCCTAAGGACACGGCGTGGGAGCTTGGGTGCTTTAACCCATATCCGCCCAGCGGGTCATTTTTGTCCTCTGACTTTGACAGGCTGCAGAATCGGTGCCATTAAAGTGATGTTCATGCTTAAGATATGATTGCATATTTCAGAGTTCTGACAATTCGAGGAATGCCTCTGTAAATTTCTAAAATGTCATGGGAAGATTTTGAGGGAACTTATTTTGGCGATGTTTTGACAATCCTGAAGTAACTCTATAAATTGCTGTTTCTGGTGGTGATATGTTGAAAGCCGAAAATAGTTTACCTACTTGATATTGAGCCAAAACCACCACGACTCAAATGCTGAATAAATAATGAGATTTGCTTGGGACGTTTCTCCATGCGACACTGTCAAAAATGAAGAGGACAAAAATGACCCGCTGGGCGTTGCGGACATGTGTGGGCCGCTGAAAAGAGGAAAATGGTGCGTCTTGTCCTCCCGTCTGGTGGATTAGGTGTAGATTGTTTCTTTGAGGGAATGGAGGCATCGTGGTGGCTACCAATTCAGGGTTGCCAGTTTAGAGGTTTTATCCAAAATCTGAAGATTTTTGGGGTGTATATACATATATATTTCTAGATGGTGTGAAATTCTTGAAATGTTACCTATGGACGGTTCCACAACGTTTTGGGATGTACATTCTTGAATGAAAATCAAATACTTTGTAAATAAGACTAACAATATTGTTCTGCAGTATTCTGAAGGCTTAACCCCGCCCCACCGGGGTCCGGCGCCACCTTCGCCCCACCGAAGGGCCATCGATGGCCCCCCTCTAACTCCAAAATATGGGCGTTAGCGCAAATCGCAAAGTGCAATAGAAAGCTCGCGTGAATTCAGTAAGAAATTACTTCGCATGTTTTAGTGCTCAGGTCAATGGTTTGACCTCCAGAGGTCAAATTAGGTCAAGATCGGCTATTTTCACTCAAATATGCAATGATTAAGCAAACTGGGCATAACTCTTATGTCATTAGAGCTATTGAGGCCTGGTAAGTACATTTGATAGCAAATTGCCAGTACTTTTCCGCTATGTGGAACGTAAAGACCTCCCGCCAGTGGTTTGACCGCCAGAGGTCACCTCGTGACCTAATATGACCTGAGGTCACGAAAGGTCAAAAGTGACCTGCCGTATATCAAATGAAAGCCAGTGACAAGACAAACACGATGGTGTTTGTTTCACCGCTCTAGCTCAATTAGATCAAAAGTTATTGTCAAAATACTGTTTTTGACCTCTGGTGACCTTGGATGACCTTGGAAAAGTCAAAGGGCAAATATGACCCATGGGATCCGTGAAAGGGTGTCCAAAAACGTTGTTCTGAGCAGTCTGAGTATTTGCAATCATTTTGGTGGCTTTTATATCATGAAATAGCTTTTCCCCATGCTTTTCCAATGGGAGAGGTCGCCTCGTGACCTGACCTCAGGCACGAAATCGAAAAATCCCGGATATACACCTTGTAGACCCTGGAGGGGTCATGAAGTGTAGGAAGTTTCAAATCGATCGACTTTGAAATGTAGCTCTTACAAAGCTCTAAAGGCGAAGTGAGGTGACCTTGGTTGACCTCGTCTGGTGACCTGACCTTGGGTGACCCGGGGTAAAAATTTCAGGGATGATGGGAAAATGATGCAGTGAGAGGTAGAGCCCTCAACCGCGGTGCTGCGCCTCGTCGTTTTTCTGCTATCCCGGAAAAACCTTAGGGGCCATCGATGGCCCCCGGTGGGGCGAGGGTTAATCGAAGACAACTTTTAGAGTGTTTGCAGGTTTATCAAAATGTCAGCACCGACTAAACTCTTAAACTGGCAGACCTTGTTTATTTACATCGATGAATTCTGGGTAGTGGATAGAGAACCAATGGAGAATTGACTAAATAGGTTTGGATGTTTGGAAGGCGCTGATTGATTAACAGAACACGTCCGATGCGGTAATTGGGCGAAGGTATGGAAGCTTCTAGAACTTCTGTCTATTATGCAGTTAGGGCCATTGCGGGTTGATTTCTGGCGTGTGAAACATTGTTTCCTCTTAATCCCAGTTATCGACGATGCCACGGATCAAATGTTTGACAGCAGAACAAGCGGCAGAAATTATCATAAATGAGCTAGATAGCGAAGCAGATCAGGCGGATATTGTGAACATTCCACCAGAAACAGATCTTAGTGATGAGGATGAGACAGATGAAGAGCTCACCGGTGTTGCAATCGTCAACGACGTGCCAGGAAATGTGGAGGTGCACATTGGCGAAACTGAGGAGCAGGTAGCGCAACCCGAGCCTGCTACGAAGAAAAGCCGGAAAGATAGAAATGCACCCGTTTGGAGATCAACCGAGCCGACTTACACCGCGTGGGGGAGATGACGAATGGAGCTTGCAAAACACGTGAGAGCATAGCAAACCAACTTGGAAACCATTCACCTGTGCAACTACTGGAGGAACTTCTCACCGAGGATGTCCTGGTACATATTCAGCGTGAAACGATAAGGTATGCACTTGGCGTAAAGAACGACCCACTCTTCACGCTAGACATCGATGAGCTACGCACATTCATCGGCATACTAATCTTTTCTGGATATATACCGATGCCAAGCGAGCGCATGTACTGGTCGGAGGCGAGGGACCTTGAAAGCAGCACTTTCATCCGACAAGCAATGACACGGAGCCGCTACCTCAAAATAAAGAGGTATCTTCACGTTCAGGACAACAACACCAGAAGCCCAGAGAACACGGGTCGCGCCTTTAAAGTACGACCTCTCATCGACATGATGAACGAGACATTCACCAAATTCGGCATACATCAGGAGAGCCTTGCGGTAGATGAAGTGATGGTGCGGTACTGCGGCCACCATGGGCTGAAACAGTTTATACGCGGAAAACCCATCCGGTTCGGGTATACGCTTCGGGCCCTGTGTGGCAGCGACGGATACTGTTTTCGGTTTGACCTCTACTGTGGTCGGGAAACGAGGCCTGAGCTGAAAGACAAACCGCTGGGAACCCGTGTGGTCCTCGATATGACTCGAGTCATCGTGGATCCAAGGAGTCATGTTATCTTTTTTGATAGCTTCTTCACGTCTCACACTCTTCTCTGTGAGCTCAAGGGAAAGGACCTGCGCGCAACAGGGACAGTGAGGGAAAACCGAATGGAGAAGTGTCCTTTGCAGTGTCAAAAGAACTGGCGAAGGAGGGGCGGGGTGCTCATGACTTTCGGTTTGACACGAACGGGGAGGTCCTAGCAGTCCGCTGGCATGACAATAAGAGTGTCAACATCATGACCAACTACGATGCGGTTCAGCCCTTAGCATCCACTCAGCGATTCGACCGGGCAGCGGGAAAGAGGGTTGAGGTTCCTCAGCCTCGTCTCTTCCGAGCATACAACAGTGCCATGGGTGGTGTCGATCTCCATGACTGGAACCTCAGCCAACACTGTATCGCCATTCGAGGTAAAAAGTGGTACTGGTGCTTACTTACTCGCATGATCGACATGGCCGTCGTTAACAGCTGGTTCCTGCACAGGATCTGTGCACCCAACCCAAAAGACCAACTCTCACTGCTGGAGTTTAGACGCGAGCTCGTCATCAGCTACCTGGAGCGTGGCTGCCGCATGCACCCATGTGTACCGTCATCGCCTGCTCTCGTCCCACTGAGTATGCGGTATGACGGAGTTGGTCACCTCATCGGCCCGCTTGGAGGGAGGCGTCGGTGCCGACTCGAGTCTTGCGCCCTCAAGAGCACCAAGTGCTGCGAAAAATGCAAAGTGCCCCTGGGTCTGAAGTGTTTCGCAGCGTACCACCGTAAATAGGCGAAATACTGATCGGCGCACCACATTGGCAGATGTAGTTCTCCCTCGCGTCGCTTTGAATGTTTATTCTCTACCTTTTCAGTCGGTGGTGTGGCTACTTGCCGGGACAATCCACGTGTGCCCACGTGAGTCGAAAGGAGTGACTCAAAACGAGGTTGAAGTGTCCAGTGTCAGAATCTGTCTTTGACCAGTCAAATGTCGTACCTGATTATAACACACTATTCAATACATTCGAATTGATTCATAGACGTCATTGGACTTTTCATCTTTATATTGAATATGGTCATTGCTCGTTCAAAACTCACTGAGCATCAGTGACAAGTCCAGGAGAGAGAGGGAGAGAGAGAGAGGAGAGACCCAACGCTCTGATTTACGTCAATTGGCCCCTCGCAAATCGTCATTCTCGTTTCACAACTACTGCTTACTACTTTTGAATATATGCTGTTTATATTGTAGACATATGGGCAAACCTGGAGAACGAAAATTATCTAACAGTTTACTCTAACCATTATAAGGAAAGAAATCAAAACATTCCGCTGCGAAACTGCAGCAAAGGCGACGCGCACCGGGCCGCTGAGTGCGGTGACTGCGCCGCCCGGGAGCCGGCCGCGCAGTGCCAGCCGATGTCCCAAACGCCCAGCGGGTCATTTTTGTCCGGTGTCATATCTCAATCTAAAAGTGGTATCGGTCTCAAACTTTGGGAACATGTTATTTGGCATGTTTTAAGCCTAGGATAACTGTTTCTTGACATTCTGACCGCTGGAAGTAGGTGCGGGCGTTAATGGGTTAATGCAATGCAATCGGCCATTGCAGAAATAGGCGGTGTACACTTTAGCAGACTAGTAGGGGAGTTTAGCCCGGGATACCTTTATGGCAACATTAAAATTAATAAAACCAACAATCCTATCAGGCCCATCATTTCGCAAATTCCAACTCCCACTTACCATATTGCCAAAAAGCTAAACAGTATTATCACACCGTTTGTTCCAAATGATTATGGTTTAAAGTCGGTTGAGGATTTTGTAGATATTCTGCGTAGTAGCAAGCCTAAAGGATTTTTAGCCTCACTAGATGTCGAGAGCCTCTTTACTAACGTCCCGGTGGAGGAGACCATAGATATTATCCTGAAGAGTGTATATGAACATGATTCCCTTAAAGCACCCAAGCTCCCACGCCGTGTCCTTAGGGAGTTTTTGCAACTGTGTACTAAGGAATCTCCCTTCAGGTGCCCGCAGGGAGACCTATATGTCCAAACTGATGGTGTCGCTATGGGGTCTCCGCTGGGTGTCTTGTTTGCGCAGGCTTACATGGGTCATGTGGAGAATATGGTCCTTAAAGGCGAGAATAGGCCCCATCAATATTTCCGCTATATCGACGATATATATCTCGACGTGGCAAATATGGATCAGCTAACTGGACTTAAGAACCAACTTTGTGCCAGCTCAGTCCTCAATTTTACGACAGAACTGAGCGTTAACAACAAACTCCCATTTCTGGACCTTATGATAGATGCAGGGCAAGATATCATCACCACGAACGTGTACAGAAAACCGACCAATCTACAGGGTGTTTCAAAAAGAATGATATTTTTAAATGTTCAGTAAATGACTAAAAATCCTTCAAATCCACCCACAAAACGCTCATTTTAATGATAGATTGTGGGACATTTTCATACAAACATGTTTCATTTACATAAAATATTTCCCCCGTCTTAAATGTACTCAGAAAATGATGCAAGAAACATAATAGGTACATGCCGGCTTATATTTGAGAAAACGGAACTGTCAGCACTCTAAAAAGGCTTTAGCACACAAAAATGGCACGTGAGCATGCACATCAAAGGCACAAGTTTCAGTAATATTGCAGTTTTAAAGTCTTTGGCTCAAACTCCATATGGTTCATTGGCTTACCTTCCATATGAATGACTGGAAACGGCGGACACAGCGCAAAAGACGCCACTGTTAACCGCAGAACAAGGGACACGGACCAATTGGGGATGGCTTGCTTGGACCCGAGCTCTCCTAAGCTTGAGCGGTGAGTTTTTTTAGAATTAATTTACAGGGGCAATGTGAGTGTGGACTGTGATGTACCGCAGTGACAATGTAATGTTTGCAGTGTCATTGGCGTGATACTTGTCACGTGATACGCGCGTGATTTCTACGAACATTTTCGATGAAGGCAAAATAGACAGTATTTTTCAACTCATTTTTAAGACTACTTTTAACTAGTAAAAACATCAAAACAGTTATCAAAATACAAATAATCGTAAATGTCCCAAAATTTTACCTCGATCGATATGTAAATCATACCACAACAACCTATTTATAACTGCATTATGATTAATTCAAAAATATCATTCTTTATGAAACACCCTGTAGGACGTTGTATGAATGGAGGAGGGGACTGCACTGACACTTACAAGACTAGTGTAATCCGCGCATATATCCGCAGGGCTCTAAGTCACTGTAGTACGTGGAAATTATTACACCTAGAGCTTAAACGGGTACGCCAGATCCTGGTAAACAACGGGTACTCTAACAGCGAGTTTGACCGGGTCACTAAGGCAATGTTAAATGACTATATCACAACCCCAGTAAGGCCACCGCAGAAACACAAAATAACCATACACTACAGAAACATACTCACACCGGCATGGAAAACAGACGAGAGGGTCATTAGGGACATTATCACACGCAACACTGCTTCTTCCGATCATAGTTACCAGTTACACCTGAACATCTACTACAAAAATCCCAAAACTTCCAGCCTAGTCATGAAAAACAACACTAGCCAGAAAACCACACCACTGAAGCAAACCAACGTAGTATACCAATACAAATGTACTGCCGGGGACTGTGCAACCCGCGAGGTATACTACGTTGGTCACACAACCACTACACTCAGCCGCAGACTGACAATGCACCTCCAAGACGGTGCTCCTAAGAAACACACCCTTGACCAGCACAAAATCACCCTCACCCGCAACATGCTCACATCAAACACTAAGATTATAGCACACAGCAATGACCGGCGACGACTAACAACACTTGAAACCATCATCATTCGCAACAAGTCGCCGGTCATAAACATTCAGACTAAACAGCTCACTACGCTACCACTTTACGATAGGAAAATTTAGTTCACACTCAGCGGACATATTTATATATATATATATATATCTATATATATTTAGTTTATATATTTATTTATATATATATATATGTTTCAAAATTTTGTATTTTTCTAACATCATCCGTTGTATCTTTTTTTCTTTTTTTGCGTTCCCAGCCCGGGGAATATTTTACACATTTGCATCACACACACGCAGACACACACTATGTACACGGCAGTGGGGCTTACGCTTATCGGCACCCTTGCGGGACAGTCATGTTCGCACGCTTTCTGTCACACGCCCCACTGTGCCAGGCAGTGGAGCTATCCCGATTCATCGGGCCCGGCGGAACAGAGGACTGCTCCGGTGACACGCGGCGAGGCAGTGCCCTCGGGCGGTGCCACCGGACCGGTGGATCTATGTAAAGGCAGATCAAGCCCGTGCTCCCAACAAGGGCGCTGGTTGGTCAGCGGAAGTCCCCAGTCAAGGCGAGCACTGTCCAGAGTACTGCCATCTCCTGGGTAGGAGGCAGTCGAGGAAAATGCTGCCAGACGTCAGATTTGATCCAAGGACCTCCCACACTGGACCGAGGCGCCGTAACCAACTGTGCCAGGGCGGTGGTACCCGTTGTATCTTCTTTACATTGATATCCATTTTGAATAATTTCAATCAGCCACTTTTAAGATACAAAATTATACTTCCGTCGATGCTTGCGTTGAACTCGAAAATTTGATGACCTCTATCTCGTCACCTCTATCACCTTGGGACCTGAAAATTGGCTCGAAATTTTCTTTTGTATAGAGGTCTTTGGGTATAAAATTTGGTGGAAACCAAAGGGCATGGTAAGCCCGCCTGGACGATTTTTCCTGGAATGACCAATATATATATACACCGGCGCAGGAGAAGCCGGTGACAATGTACGTTAGGCAAACAGTTCGATTGACAGGTGAGTGTTTTCAGCAGTATGATACATATACTAACGCGATGTTGGGACTTGAGGTCTTGTGTTCTCATTAGAACTAGAACTCTGAGGTCTGATGTGGGCTAGTAGAGCCCAAAAAGTTTTTGCGTTATCACTGCAGATGAGCGCAGGCGTGCCACGAATTGCGAAGAAGCGCCTCAGCGCAAGCTTCACGTCCTCTATACCCTGAGATCTCTCGAGCTCTAGATGTACCGCTCTAGACGTTGCGCACACTATCAGAAGAACCCATACTTAAGTTCCAGGATCTACCAGGAGCGGTCCAAAGAAGTCAATTCCCACCTTCGCAAACAGGCGGCATCGCTCAGTTCGGTAAGAGGGCAGAGAACCATCTGCAGACCTATAGGGAAGACCCCGGTATCGCCGGCAGCGACGACACGTACTCACAATGCGATTTACGCAGCGTCTTCGGATCATGTACTCTGCTGAGACTAGTGCCAGAGTAGCCCTTGTGCCTTGGTGAAAGCAACGACAGTGAGCCTCATCCACAATAAGTGTTGTTATGTGAGCGAACTCAGGAAATATCGGGGGATCTGACTCGCCGTCTTTTCCCGCAAAATCACGGCTTTTCCCAATACGTCACCAGCATGGCCAATATTTGACCTTTATGACCTCATTTGACCTTGAGATATTGACCTACGTCAATGAAAATTACCCATCATGTGGCTGACCATAGCCTCCACCCAACCCCAACCAGCACTTTTTTACGCCACTTAGTTTTCTTGATTTTAGGGGGCTTACCAGGCCCCCTCCAGTGCGCGTTAGTGCCAGACCCCTCTCCAGTGTGGTTGTTAATGAATATCCGAATGCTGTTCCGAGGCAATGGCGGGGGAGGCTCACGCTCCCCAGCCCCTTCCCCGAAATGAAGTCCTAGATCCACCATTGTCCACAAGATATATTTTTAGGGCACACCGGCAAGCTTTGTGCAATTTTGTAATGTCTGTGCTTTATCACTGATTTCTACAATAATAATTTGATTTACGTATGCCTTTTCAGCAAAAAGTTCAGATTGATTGTGTTCAGGTTTCCGCACGACTGCAGTGCGCAATATAGACTCACGATGGGAGTCCTGTTCTTATTCTGTTCCGTACAGTTATCACAGAACAGTTCCAAAGTCCTTGCTCCCTCGTCCGCCTCGTCAACAACCTTGACGTCATCATCAAGGATTGTTGCAGCTTTCGCGCAGTCGCGCCTCCCGTGAGTTTCGTCCCACACGTGACGAAATCCACGCCTGCTTCCAGTCTCGCACAAAATGAAGATATAAGCTGCGAATTTCCTGGCGTAGAAGCCCAGCGCAGATGCTCCACGGGGTGTCTTTACGACCTTCTCTAGGTCAAAACTGGTACAGTGGAAGCTTGGGTTCTCTCTTTCGCGTGTCATCGCCTCGTCGTGCCGGGTTTTAGTTAGCTGTTTTAGAGCGCAGTGGGCATCGTTGCTCTCCTTTTGACAGCAAATCGTGCAACTTGTACTTTTTCGGCAAGTGCAGACCAATGTAGAACTAACGGTAGAATATTTTTCCGAACTTGCTCGCAGAAATGGGATTGCTGGGCATATGGGCGCACTGGAGATAGGTAAAGGAAATTTTCCTCCATTTGACAAGGATGTACTTCTTAGTTGAGTTCTTGTGCTTATAATGAGGGCACAGCGGGCAGGTTGTTGATGAACGCTCTCGCGACTTGGATCTGGTGATGCGCCCACTTCTCCTTCTGTTGACCATGCTGACCTCTCCGGTCGCCGAGGGGATTGTTTACATTCTGTTTCGACAGGATTCCTCGCACATCAGTCTCACCGATGTCAGGGGCGGACGTAGACCCGAGTTTTTTTGGCGGGGGGGGCTAAACCCATGTCTGCCTCTCCTCCTGGGGGGGACGTGCAATTTGGGTGCTCGACAGACCTAGTATAAACTACCTGTCCAAGTACATGATCGCTCTCCTTGGGGCGGGGGGGGTATTAATTACTCGACAGACTTAGTGTAAACACTTTTTCAATAATTTATCCGGCCTTTGGGGCGCCAAAAGACTTCGGCGCCCGTTCCAGCGCTTTGGGGGAGGCATGGCCGGAATGCCGCCCCCCTGCGTCCGTAAATGACAAATGTCCAAAGTTTCGAGAGAGAAATTTCGGCAGACTTTAATTTATCTCCCTTCATAAAAAGTAATTCCAGTTCTTGGGCATATGCTTCTTCTTCTCTCCGGTCATGAGGAGACTGAGGATAGCCTGCCTCTTGGCACGGTCTTGGTTGATTGTCCAATAAGCGTCAAAGCACACTTGACGCTCTTCCTCAGGCCACCACCAACATGCACTGTGGCAATTGAACTTGCAGGTGCGTGGTTTCACCCCAAGGGCGCGGTTTTGGCGACCAGTGGTGGCCGTGCACTCCTTCCCCGACAAACGACGAGTTCCCGCTGGTTCTGCACCCACGCCTCTTCGCGACCCACGCCGCCTCGCGGAGGGCCAACCTGTCTTCTTTGTTGTCCGTAGCACAACACTCTTCGCCAGCCTTCTCGTCATTCTGGAGATTGTCCGGTATGGATTATTCAACTGGTCGTAGGGCTGGAGCACAGCTTTCTTCTCCAGTTTTCTGGATGTGGGGCCATCGCCCTGCAAAGACTCTTCGGGTTGTTGGACCGGAGCACGGCTCTGTTCTCCAGGCTCCTGCGCACTCGCCGGCTGCCCCTCGTTCACGTGCAGAATGTCGTACTGGTGACGTCTCGTAGTTATAGGCATTGAACGACGCGTTGGCTGATCCAGGTCCTCACGGTCAGACCCATTCCAATCCGAATCAGAGTCCTACAAATCGGAGACATCAACATCTGAGTCCAGCTCTTGCAAGATATTTATAGCGTCACTTCAATCCAGAATGAGCTGGGACAGGTCCGTGCAAGGTGCAGGCTAAATAAAAAATCAATAAATCAATAAATATGGCCAAATCTCCGATGTGCTTCGAAAATTAGAATGGCTGACAATTCCCCAGTTGATAACCTATTTAGATGTATGCTTACTGCATAAAATCATGACGAACGAAACCCCCTCATCTATTAAAAACAACATGCCATTCAACCACGAAATTATAGCTCGTGAAACCCGGCAATCATTGCAACTGTCACTCTATCGCCAAAATAACAACCATGGAAAACAGCAGTTCATATATCGAGCATCTGCAAAATTCAACCAGCGCGTTATACCCAATTATCTTAGTATTGTCAGTACCGATGTGTTCAAATCTCGCATTAGGCAAGTCATAAGAAATTCCAGTTAGCCGCGCAAGACAGTTGTTGAAATTATGCTTACATACTTAATGGTTATACTTATGTGGTATACCTATTATGTGATTGTTGCTATTGTGACGATGGTTTCGGGATAGCCCTCACGGAGTGGAGGAACCTGGAATTGTCTTGTAGGCTGTCGAAATAAATAAATAAAGAATGAATCTCACGGCTAATGTTGGCAAGCACGTGCTGATTTTTTGCACGAAACACGCGTCAGCACAAACGTGAAGTGAAGGCAGACGCTTGAGTATATGCCATGGGGACGGCTGGGGCGTTCTTGCCTTCAGTTTTAGTAAAAATACCATCTAAGTTGTTCTTACATTCCATATCTCAGCAACGGAGGCAGATAGCGGTGCGGTTGTTTTTGCATCCTACGCGTCTCGTCGAGCTGCTTTGAATGGTATAAGAATATCCATTTCGGCAAAATTGACGCATAAGTTCTTCTTGCTGTGAATCTCCAAAATGCTGCTTCTGCAGAACCATAAACCCAAGAGCGTGACAATAAGCCCGACTCCGAAAATAAAATTGAAAAAGTCAGGAGTGGGTTGACATTTTTCATTTGTGAACTCCCGGTGCGTCGACTTGGCTCTGCCAGGACTTTCTTTCCCCAATCATTTTACACTAGGTCGTAAGCGTTCGGGACCGAAACGCTTATCATTGTTAGATAAAAAGTTACACTTGTAAGAGATGCTCAATGAGATGATCTCAGGTATGTCTAGGCTGTAGGTAATGCCGTTTGTAAAGAGAAACGAAGAACAAAATTTGGGGGCAATTCCTATTTTAAGGCGTGAATTGTCACATTTATTGTATATGTTCTGAGTTTAATTTATCCTTCATAGGTTCCTGTCTCGATGTGTGTCCCTTTATCACTCTTCGGATGTATTTCTGGATTCATCATTATTCGCCGAAGCGAAATTTATCGTCAAAGTCTTCTGTACCTGTTTGTAGGCATGCGTACTAAAAATAAAACTTATCGCACCCATAGTTTTATTTCTCCTAAAAAGATTTAAAACAATGGAACCCAAAAATTAGAAAAATTCATTCTGGTAAACACCTTTTAGGTATTGCCTGTCGCTAAACCAACAGGCGAGGAAGCATGTATCTATTGATACTAAATGTGCAACCATTTTTTTATCAAAGCCGAAGTAAGTTTAAAAAATACTCCTCTCCATGACCGCGCCATACAGAGATGATAATTTCAATGAAATTTATGTTTAAGCGACCCTCTAGAACATTTCTCACTGACGAGATGGCCCGCATTGTAGGTCCCCCCCGCTTCGACGCAAGCGTTCCACCGGCAGTACTCTTAGTGACACTTGATGTGCTACGGTGAAAGGAAGAAGTCCTGGCCACGCGCCGGCGTTGCACTCAAACGGCTGGCTTCGCAAATTTACAGAACAATCACACTATCGGTGACGCAAGGCGCGTGAAAAACCGCATGACGAAATACGTAGTGTGTGGCGCAACAATATTCATCCGCGTGGTTTAAAGCACATGACGAAATCTAAGGACTATCACGCGACAGTACGTCTCCGCGAGGATTAAATCATATCGCGATATACAACCATTCTGAGTTATGGACAAGTAACTTTCAAATTGGCCGACCTTTCATCACCCAGCTGCACCACGACACGTTTTCTATTAATTAAAACAAGAGATACGGATCATATTTCCCATGAAGCCAGCTCCGAAGCCTATATCTCAGAGTTACATCTGCTTGCTAGTTGCACTGCAGTACACACTCTGACAAATCGTCAGTATTCCGGTGGAAGAACAGGTTTGACTCCTTTGCCCGCCACCTACCGTCCGGGCCGATTCCTACAGGAGCGATGGACAGGGCTGCGGTTTACCGTAGTGATGCGTGAACACCAGCCTCAGCAGCATCACCAGTGATGCAAGTGACGCATCCCCCGCACGCATCACCAGTGATGCAAGTGACGCATCCCCGCACGCATCACCAGTGATGCAAGTGACGCATTCCCCGCACGCGTCACCAGTGATGCAAGTGACGCATCCCCGCACGCGTCACCAGTGATGCAAGTGACGCATCCCCCGCACGCATCACCAGTGATGCAAGTGACGCATCCTCCGCACGCATCACCAGTGATGCAAGTGACGCATCCCCCGCACGCGTCACCAGTGATGCAAGTGACGCATCCCCGCACGCATCACCAGTGATGCAAGTGACGCATTCCCCGCACGCGTCACCAGTGATGCAAGTGACGCATCCCCGCACGCGTCACCAGTGATGCAAGTGACGCATCCCCGCACGCGTCACCAGTGATGCAAGTGACGCATCCCCCGCACGCATCACCAGTGATGCAAGTGACGCATCCCCGCACGCGTCACCAGTGATGCAAGTGACGCATCCTCCGCACGCATCACCAGTGATGCAAGTGACGCATCCCCCGCACGCGTCACCAGTGATGCAAGTGACACATCCCCGCACGCGTCACCAGTGATGCAAGTGACGCATCCTCCGCACGCATCACCAGTGATGCAAGTGACGCATCCCCCGCACGCATCACCAGTGATGCAAGTGACGCATCCCCGCACGCATCACCAGTGATGCAAGTGACGCATCCCCGCACGCGTCACCAGTGATGCAAGTGACGCATCCTCCGCACGCATCACCAGTGATGCAAGTGACGCATCCCCGCACGCGTCACCAGTGATGCAAGTGACGCATCCCCCGCACGCATCACCAGTGATGCAAGTGACGCATCCCCGCACGCGTCACCAGTGATGCAAGTGACGCATCCCCGCACGCATCACCAGTGATGCAAGTGACGCATCCCCGCACGCATCACCAGTGATGCAAGTGACGCATCCCCGCACGCGTCACCAGTGATGCAAGTGACGCATCCCCCGCACGCGTCACCAGTGATCCAAGTGACGCATCCCCGCACGCATCACCAGTGATGCAAGTGACGCATCCCCGCACGCGTCACCATTGATGCAAGTGACGCATCCCCGCACGCGTCACCAGTGATGCAAGTGACGCATCCTCCGCACGCATCACCAGTGATGCAAGTGACGCATCCCCGCACGCATCACCAGTGATGCAAGTGACGCATCCCCCGCACGCATCACCAGTGATGCAAGTGACGCATCCTCCGCACGCGTCACCAGTGATGCAAGTGACGCATCTCCCGCACGCATCACCAGTGATGCAAGTGACGCATCCCCGCACGCGTCACCAGTGATGCAAGTGACGCATCCCCGCACGCATCACCAGTGATGCAAATGACGCATCCCCCGCACGCATCACCAGTGATGCAAGTGACGCATCCTCCGCACGCATCACCAGTGATGCAAGTGACGCATCCCCCGCACGCATCACCAGTGATCCAAGTGACGCATCCTCCGCACGCATCACCAGTGATGCAAGTGACGCATCCCCCGCACGCATCACCAGTGATGCAAGTGACGCATCCCCGCACGCGTCACCAGTGATGCAAGTGACGCATCCTCCGCACGCATCACCAGTGATGCAAGTGACGCATCCCCCGCACGCGTCACCAGTGATGCAAGTGACGCATCCCCGCACGCGTCACCAGTGATGCAAGTGACGCATCCCCGCACGCGTCACCAGTGATGCAAGTGACGCATCCCCGCACGCATCACCAGTGATGCAAGTGACGCATCCCCGCACGCATCACCAGTGATGCAAGTGACGCATCCCCGCACGCATCACCAGTGATGCAAGTGACGCATCCCCCGCACGCGTCACCAGTGATGCAAGTGACGCATCCACCGCACGCATCACCAGTGATGCAAGTGACGCATCCCCCGCACGCATCACCAGTGATGCAAGTGACGCATCCTCCGTACGCATCACCAGTGATGCAAGTGACGCATCCCCGCACGCGCCACCAGTGATGCAAGTGACGCATCCCCGCACGCATCACCAGTGATGCAAGTGACGCATCCCCGCACGCGTCACCAGTGATGCAAGTGACGCATCCCCCGCACGCATCACCAGTGATGCAAGTGACGCATCCTCCGCACGCGTCACCAGTGATGCAGACGCCGGCTCTGTCGAGCATTCGGAAGGTTTCGGTCCGATCAGACACACTCAGTAACAATGTTCAAACATTTGTAAGCCCCCCTCCCTTCCCCTGAAACAAATGGCTATATCAACCCAAGTAGAATCATGACCCACCACTGGAGAACCAGTGCTCTAAAACCATTGGAACAAGTGATCTAAACCCACTGGAACCAGTGCTCTAAACCCATTGGAACCAGTGCTCTAAACCCACTGGAACCAGTGCTCTAAACCCACTGGAACCAGTGCTCTAAAGCCATTGGGGAATGATGATTATTGGTGTTTAAGGGCACTTCAGCTTCTTTGGCTATATGTGCCCAGCATTGTCAAGTTAGGTCAGTTCAAAATGATCTTGGTTAGCTAAGAATTTTCTATGCCGGAGGTGTCACCGCTAAAAAGCGCTGTGAGGGCTATAAACGATGTCAAACTTTATTTCTTTCAGGTAAGATAAAACGTGTTTGATGTCTACGACGGGATCGTTTCCAAGACACTGCTCTAAAGAGACCGTTGGGAAGAATCGACGCATTTGCCTTTTCAGATTGTCACAGCAGTCTACCTCGGATAAAACATGCTGGACAGTAAGGCGGTTGCCACAATGTACACACAGGTTAGGAGTAGAGCTATTCAGGTGGTAGGCATGAGTGGCATAACAGTGCCCGATGCGGAGTCTAGAGAGGGCCACCTCCTCTCTTCTGCTTTTTCTGTTGCTCGACTCCCATCTCTCAATGGAGGTGCGCAGACGTTTCATAAAGCACTCTGGCTCTGCAGCCCACCTTGACTGCCATTCGGTCTCCTGTAGTGTTCTGAACGATGCTTTGAGGTCTGAAGCCGGAATCCTAAACTGACGCGAAGGGGATAGTACGGACGCCTCTTTCGCAACCTTATCGACTTTTTCGTTCCCTGAAATTCCAATATGGCTCGGTACCCAAAGAAGGCGCACATCAGTCCCTCTGGCGGAGATCGCTGACAGAAGCCTTCTTATAGATGGTATAAGCCAGTTTTGCTCTGGGTGATGAGATTGGAGTGCTGTCAGTGAGCTAGCAGAGTCCGTTATGACAAGACATCGATCCTCTTGAGAACGCTTGATGTGTCTTAAAACCCGGAGAATGGCATATAGTTCTGTGGTAAAAACCGAAACAGACCCTGGTAGGCTAAAACCCTGACTCAGTCCCCCTAAAAAGGCGCTTCCAGCACCGCCGGTAGACTTCGAGCCGTCGGTGTAGAACCGGGCATGACCTGCATAGGAGCCGGTTTTGCGCAGCGCTAAGGCCAGAAATTCTGAGGGTAGTGTTGCTGTTTTTTATGGCGCATCAGATCGAGATCGCATTGTGCAGGGATGAGTCGCCATGGTTCCGTACGTTCTGGTCGCGTTTCAGCAATTACTTCTAGGTCAACTCCGCTGCCTTCTAACCACAGAGATACACGCAAACAGAGAGCTCGTGAAGATGTCTGTCGCACCATTCTGAGGGGCATAGTCAAATCTTCGTCGAAAATCCACCTGTGTGTTGGATGGGACGGATCCTGCCTAATTTTGCTAGCGTATGATAATGCCAACCGCTTCCTTCTCAGGTCTAGCGGAGGTTCGTTGGCGTCTACTAGAAGGCTTACCCTGCGGGACGTAATGAAAAGCGCCTGTTGCTACTCTAACACAGGCGTGGTGTACAGCGTCCAGAGGCTGCTTAACGTTGCTCAAAGCACCATCATATACTACTGAGCAATAATCTAATACGGACCTGATGAGAGCACGGTACAAACGGAGAAGTGTTAACCTATCGGCACCATAAGATGTGCGAGAAATCACCTTTAGCACATCCATCCATTTGAAACATTTATCACGCAGGAGTGATATGTGGGGGGCGTATGTCAAGCGTTTATCCATCGTCATGCCCAGGAACTTGGCTTCCGGGCCCAATTGGGACTCTCCTGCCGTAAAAACGGAGGCTGATGTCAGTACACGAGCGGCGGCGGCAGAAGTGCACACACACAGTTTTCTCAGTGGAAAATCTAAAACCGTTCTTCAGGCTCCATTCGGATAACCGGTCTATGAATATTTGGAGCTGTCTCTGTGCTGAAATCGAGGTGGAGGTGCTTAACCACACCGCTAAGTCATCTACGAACAGAGATTTCTCGACTGTGGGAGGTAGAATTTCGCAGACGTCATTAATTAAGATACCGAACAGGGTCACGCTTAAAACGCCGCCCTGGACCACACCACTCTCCTGGTAGAAACTATCAGACAGCGAGTTGCCCACTCTCACTCTGAACTTCCGTCTCTTCATAAAATTGTCAATAAAGTATCCCATGTGACCCTTGATGCCATCTTTCCGTGCCTTGTCTAAAACCGCGTAGCGCCAGGCTGTGTCATAGGCCTTTTCGATGTCAAATAGTAAAGCGAACACGTGTTGCTTTGAGGCGAATGAACGGCGTATTGATGAATCTAGCGATGTAAGATGGTCGGTAGTGGACCGCCCTGCGCGAAATCCACATTGAGCATTAGAAAAGAATCCGGTGCTCTCCAGGTACCAAACCAGACGTGCGTTTACCGTGCGTTCTAAGAGTTTACATACACATGAGGTCAAGGCAATCGGTCTATAGTGAAGGGGGTCGCTACCATCCTTGTCGGCTTTTAATACTGGGATGATAGTGGCATCTCTCCAGGCAGTGGGAAAATCGTGTGTGGTCCAAAGGAAGTTGAAGTAAGACAATAAAGCAGTAGAAGACCGTTCGCTGAGATTCTTTATCATGTCAATGTGTATACCGTCCGGGCCAGCGGCTGTACTTCTCGCCCGAGACAGTGCGATGTTAAGTTCTGATATGGTAAAAGGGTCATTGTATGATAGTTGTTCATGGGAGCTAAAACTCACTGGGAGACGTTCCCTCCTTTCTTTGTGCCGTAAAAACCTTGGGTCTGAACAGACCAGCCGCCAGCGAGCAGCCCACGCATTGCCGAAGGCGTTCGCTACCTCTGTGGGGTTGGAAATTGTTCCGCCGGAACCTGTCAAAACCGGCAGGGACATGGCACAGCTACGACCGGCCAGACGATGTACTCGCCGCCAAATTGTTGTTAATGGTGTTAGTCGATTTATTGTTGTAATATAAGTTTGCCATGATTTTCGTTTTGCATCTCTAACTGTGCGTCTGGCTAGTGCTTTTGTACGTCGGTATTCTATTAAATTGTGAGTTGTCGGCTGTCTTGTAAATACTTTAAAACGGCGTCGACGTTCTCTAATGGTGCGCCTGCACTCCTCCGTCCACCAGGGCACGGGGATGCGCCGTGGGAGCGAGCTAGTCTTAGGTATGAAAGTCTCAGCCGAGTCTAGAATTCGAGCACGCAGCTCCTCCTCGCATATTGTAGCGGTTTCGGCCTCGTCTGGTGTAAAATCGAGCACACAGTCAGAGGTAAAACCCTGCCAGTCGGCCCGCCGCAAGTTCCACTGCGGCGTTCTCCTGCCCGGATGTGGGGTCTCAGACCAAAGCCAGATCGGGTAGTGATCGCTGTTGCACGGATGCGAATGAGTTCGCCACTTAAAGCGGTCGGCTATTGAAGCTGAACAGAGAGATAGATCAACTGCCGATGCTGTTCCAGAAGGCAATGAGATGTGTGTAGGTTGTCCTGTGTTTAAAGTGCATATGTTAAAGCGGTGGATTATTTCCTCCAAGCGCCGGCCTCGCCTGTTTGTGCGGGGGCAGCCCCATGTTGTGTTATAAGCGTTGAAGTCACCTAATATTATATAATTTGCTGGCAACTGTTGTATTAAATTTGTGAGTTCATCGCCAGGGAAGTCCTCACCGGGAGGGAGATATAGGGATACGATGGTTGCTTTAAATTGTTGTAGGTCGACGGTCGCTGCTACAGCCTGTAGGCTTGTTCTCAAGCGGAACGGATGGGCAGGGACGCTAGAATGGGCTAGCAGCGCTACTCCTCCATGAGCAATTGTTGTGGAATGAACGTCGTATCGAAATGTTTTATAGTATATTTGCTGGCAATGATGGTCATGTTTTAGCTTGGTCTCCTGTAAGGCAACTACTACAGGAGTTTTCTGCGCTAACAATGTTTGGAGTTCCGTGTGATTTGCCCTAAAACCTCTCATGTTCCACTGTAAAATAAACGTCATTAAGTAGAGTACGAGTAGGGTGTGTAAAAACTTTCGTAGATTGAAACCTCGGTCGTCCATCATGTTTCCCAACTCCTCCCATCGAACATCTCTGGTTCTCTCCAGGCAGCGCGGGAGTTCCAGTTCCTTGCCTCACGTGGAGGGTTATTAGGGTCCCTTGGGGGCGAGCGTTTAGCAAACACTGGCCTCTCTACCATGTATGCATCGCCTGTATACCCCGGCCTCCCGTCATCTTGGGGGATGGGCCTTCGTATGCGCTGTCTGAGGTCTCCCGAGTTCCTTAGATCTGCTTGAGCTGGCCCTAAATTCTCCATGGATTGGGCACGCTGAGTTTGATTGAGTTTGATTTGTTGTTTTGGTGTTTTTACAGTGACTCGAGGGATTGATAGTTCGAGGCCTTTGCTGAAGCGGAAAGAGTGCTCCGGACGCTGTTTTTGTGTTATTTTTATTGTGTCCTCGCTACTTTTGGTATTTGTTGTTGGAGATGTGAGCTTACGTTTCTTGCTTTGTGTTACAGAACTAGAAGCAGAGGTGCAGAAACTTGCCAACTCGGCTACCGGAGTTTGTGACACATTTACGAAAATTGAGGTGCATAATTGTGACAAAATAGCGATCCTGACTGTATGGCTCAAAATCAAACCACATATTTTCGAAATAGAGAATGAAGCGTGTAGGGAATATTTTAATTTAGCAGCTCGGTTCTTCAATTGCACAGCGTACCATTAGTGATACAATATTGGTACTGTGTTCAGTTTCTACTAAAACGAGGGACCCCCGCTGCAGAAAACCCGCAAACCGCTGTCACAGTTGCCAGATTTTAACATGCAGCCCAATGGTGCCGATTGTTAGTAGTTTGCAGAAAGTTGTCGCCTAGATACCGGAAATGTGACAGTCAATTTTTTCGACAAATACACGATTGTGGGCATATTTAAGGCATTAACGATAACGCAGATACTTTATCAAGTACTTCTCTGTCCATTTTTTCAGGTGAAATCAGACTTACAGTTTGAGTCTCTTCGATTTAGCGGCCCCTATTTCTTCGAATTTAGTATTAAGTACGCCTAAAAGCTACTAATAAAAGTACTAAGTGAGTGAAAAAATAAACATAGCTGGGCAGCAATTCTACTTAAACTGCGCAACAGCGATTACACAAGTTAGAAATGTTTATGTGATGTAGAGCCTGCCGAAAATTTAAACAGGCCGGAAGCCACTTATTTTGAGGGCATATTTATTAGGTATATTCGAGATAAGTGCAGGCTAAAACTAGCTAGAATAAATATTGCTGCCCATGGCTTATCTAAGGTGAATGTACGCTATTGCAAGACTGATGCACTTTCCCATATCAAACTTGGGTTTTCATTCCTTGGCCTGCTTGTGCCTTAGTTTATTTGTGCCCTAGATTGGTTAGATATATTTGGAGCTGGAGGAAGTTGGGAGAGTTGGCGCCAGCAACAGGCTGGCAACAACAGTGATTCAGGTGAGTTTTCATGATCAAATTATCATATCAATATTGTACAGATAGAAAATGTGTGCTAATGCAGTCCTCCACAAAGTGTTAACACCCACACTGGAGAGGGGCCTGGAACTAACGTGCACTGGAGGGGGCCGAGTAGACCCCCTTCTTATCTCAGAAAATCACAGCAAATCACAGAAAGAAATAGACTTCGAAAAACGCTGGTTGGGGGTTTGTTGCTTACTACCAGTAGTGGTAAGCAACGCACAGGACCTGAACTGCATGGAGTTAAAGCAGGATTTTGACTACACTGGATCTTTCTTTGGTATGTGAATTCCAATACCTCTGTACCCATTAGACCAATAGACATAATTTTACATCAATGCAGGCTATTTGCCTCAGAGTTTTTACTGCAAGAAGGAATGACCAGGCAGGTGATGATCGTGAGTGGGATGCAAATTTTAAGCATTTGATGTGTTTATAAAAATGCTACCTAAAGTTCACTTTACCAACACATTTTAGGTAGATCCAAATACTATGTTGATATTGACATTTTTTCCCTTTTGTTGATATGTGAGATAGAAGTTTAGTGGGGGGGAAGCTGTGGTTAGGGTTCCCAATTGTGTGTACATGTACGCTCCCATTCATAGGTAGGTATGTTCCCAATAATGACTATTTTCATGATAATTGCTACATTTAATCACGTGGAAAAGTACAATAATTGGAAACACTCCTTCCAAAAATGGAAACTTCTTCAAAAAGGGAAATGCATGTCATTGGGGGAAACTGCGGTGAGAGTTGCCAATAATAGTTATGACCCCAATACGGGAAAAAATGACCCATAATTGGAAATTTTCCTTCCAAAAACAAAAACATAATCTATAAATGAAAACTCAGTTTACTACTTTCATGCTGTAATGGTTTGCTGCTAGAACCTTGTCTGCTGCAAAAAGTAAGGGACAGGTAGAGGACATTCAGCATATTGAAAATAGTATTCAAGTATACAATTATTATTTCCAGCTCTGTGTGACAGAGGAGACACACGTCGCATTGAGTTTGTGACAGCCAGCATACTTTCTGCACCTCTGACTAGAAGCGACTTCGACTGCCTGTTGTGGGTGGACTCTTTGACGTATTGGTTTGTCACTGGTCGGAGGGGGCGTCAGGGCAGACCCATCCACTTCCTCCGGGGCTTGGCCCTCACCCTCATAGGGGTTTGCCTTTGTGCCTGCGGCCTCCTCAGGGGAAGCGTAGGAGTGATGTGTTCTGTCATGGAAGACGGCAAGACTGGGCGTTGGGGAGGTGGTGATAGAGTTGGGGAGGCTTCCCGAGCTCTCTTGCCGGAGGTTTTAGTTTGAGGGGGATCACGGCTGACTGTGCAGCCCTGGGAGGCTGACTCGGCACTGAGCGCCCGGAATTCTGTCGGGTCCGTCCCCACTGCAGCGTCTCGGTACTGTGGTGGTGGGGATGACGTTTGCGTCACTGCGTCGACTTTCTCCCCACAGCCCATCTGTTTGCAACTGGAGTCATCTGGTTGACTGGGTAGGAACTTAGCAACCATCGCGAGGAACTGGCGAAGGGAGAGATTCATGAACTGACCGATGTTCGAATCCACGCTAAGTGCAGGACGGGTCTCAGTGATGGTTTCAGCTGGTGAGACACTGTGCTGGGATCCCACCAGGGCATCTCGGTAAGGAGAGTAGTCGGTAGAAGGCTTTGCCCGGGATATTTGGGTGTGGCCGCCGGCACTGGTTTTGGAGGAAGTGGGACTTTTCTTTTCTGGGTCTCCTTAGCCTCAGTCAGTTTAGGGCACAACCTGCTCCACGCCTCGTGGTCGCCTCCACATCCGGCACACTTGGGTTTCTCTACCTCGCACGATCTGGAGCTGTGACCTACCTCTGAGCATCTACCGCATCGTTCCCTACCTCTGCAGCTGCCAGCGATATGACCGAATGACTGGCACCTGAAACACCTAATGGGGCTAGGAACAAAGGGACGAACCTTAATGGTCATCCAGCCCACTCGCACCTTCTCAGGTAGGGTAGTCCCTGAAAACACGAGCATGAATATGCCGGTGTCCGTCCCCTGGCTTTCTCCTCTCCGCAGCATACGTTTGGCTTCTGACACGCCCTGATCTCTTAGGCCTGACAGGATCTCCTCCTCAGAGACATCGCTTAGGTCTTTGCAGCTGATCACGCCTCTGCAGCTGTTTTTGGTAGCATGCGGAGAGACCTTCACCGGTACAGACAGAGACCTGCTGGGTGTCCGGATTTCTAGGGAGGAGGTTGAGAGCAGCTTCTTAGCATCGCGCTCACTTCCCATTTCAACCTCGACTCGCCCATTCGGGTGTCTGTAAGTCCGTTTTGGATGGAACTTTCGCAGGGCTTCATGGATCTGAAATGGATTCACCTTAACTGTTCTATCCTCGAAGTCAATGACGAGAGTCAAGGGGGTGGCCTGCTCTGGTCGAGTTCGTGCGGGGGGTTCAGTTTCCGAGAGTTCCATTGCGGCGGCGACGTCGGTGGGTGGACAAGAGGTGGTCGGCGTCAATGCGGGGGTCGGAGTCCGTGCGGTCGATTCAGTGGGTGTACAAGTAGGAGAGGCCATGATGGGTCAGTTTACCTTCGGCCCCCGGGTTTCCAGCTGTCAATAGCTGGGCCCAGGGGCTGGTACAGTGCCTACGGGGGCAGGTGCGGCCGTCTCAGAGGGGCGAGAGATACTCACACAACCCCTCCGATCAGAACGCACCCACCCCCTTGACGCCATCAGCCCAGTGGGCCGGCAGGGCCATGAGTCGGGACTAAGCAAAACGCGGTAGCCCTCACGCAGCGGAGACTGCGGTCCACCAGGCGCGCGCAACAGGCCAGGGTCTCGAAAAACGCCGGTTTCCGAAACCCCGGCCCGCGTCACGCCCAGCAAGAACTGTCACAGTCCCCACTGCGAAGGGCGCCGCGCCGCATGCCCGAAACATAATCCCCCCTGCCCAGCTGGACCGAGCGACAGTGCCCGTAGACACTGCCGCGTAGCTAGGCCGCCCGCGGCAGCCTACGGACGGCTTACCCCCGGTTGGATCGAGATATCTGGGCCAAAGGGGGCGTGTTGGAGCCCTCGGGACTGACCCGCCCGAGGGGGACCTCAACCCCCAGGATCCCGTCAACCTCGTCGCCGGGGCTCGAGATAGGCCTCGAGTAGGCGCCTTACACCCATAAAAAGGCCGAAGAAGGCAAATAACTGTGGAACCAATAACTGAAGCATAAAAAGAGGAAAGGAACTAAAAATAATCAAAAAAATAGGAAAACAAAAACGAACAGGAGCTACATACTGGGAGGTGCAGGACACAACTGACCCGATCCAATACGGTTACCGACCAGGTAACAAAGGGCCCGTAAGGCAGTCATCAGCACCACCGCAGACCTAATCACCAGAGCCGCCGACGACAGACGCCGACTCTAACCGACCGAGATCGGAAGAGCCGGCGGCCGCCGGAGAGCCAGACATGACGTGTCCGCGGTGATGCGTCGACATGCCTCCAAGGGCTGACTGGGGCCCGGGGCGCGTCACTCCCCGTTGCTCCAATCTTTACTTGCCGGACGAATCCGGCAAGTGAACATCGGTCCCCTGAGGGGAAGCCATTGGGGAACCAGTGCTCGAAACCCACTGGAACCAGTGTTTTAAACCCATTGGGGAACCAGTACTCTAAACCCATTGGGGAACCAGTGTTCTTAACCCATTGGAACCAGTGCTCTAACCCCATTGGGGAACCAGTGCTCTAAACCCATTGGAACCAGTGCTCTAAACACATTGGGGAACCAGTGCTCTAAACCCATTGACCCCAGTGCTCTAGACCCATTGGAACCAGTGCTCTAAACCCATTGGAACCAGTGCTCTAAACCCATTGGAAACAGTGTTCTAAACCATCTGTGTTCAGGGGATGCAAATATTGATATACCACAGATTTTGAAATTTTAATTTAGGTAAAAGGGTAAGTTGGGTTTTGCAAACAGGGTGGGTAATTCATAGGTGAACACCGAAAAATTTTATGATTACATGAAATATTTTTTTCTTCAAATTGTCTCACGTCTCATCGTAGGATCGTAGCACGTCATCGTAGCATGGGAGCGTGACGGGTATAAAAATATAGAAAATACAATGCGAACACACACATCCTAGGCAGGTCCAGGAGGCAAAGACGGGCAAGTTCCCCCCCCCATTGACCCTCGTGGCTCTCTGAAATGGTCACGGCACTCCCCTGAAAGGTCGATGGCGCCCCCCCTCTGAAATGTCGCTTCCCATCCACCCCCACAGGATGCAAAAATCGACACCCACCGATAGGATTTTTCTCCCACCTGATAGGTTTTTCCGGCCAAAAGTGGCGCCCCCTGTTCCGGATGGCACCCTCCCCCCGCTTGGCAATCTTGGATTCGCCTATAACACATGTGCCGTAAGCAACAAGTATTTGGCATGTAGAGTATAGGAAACGGAGGAAATAATATGAAATGCAACGCAATTTCCTATAAAGATATAGGAAATCTTATGCAGAATAACATATTTGACGCAAACAACAGCTGATGTTTACTTCAGATGTCTTTATTTGCAATATTTCGCATGCTCTACTGCTCCCGATACACCGCCTTCTGTAACTATACGTCGGGATATTTATCAAATCGACCGCTAAAATACAATTGGGTATTTTAACCTTCAACTACGCATATCTTCAACTTCTCAGGACTAAATTCGAAAACTCGAACAGGCACGGACGCGGATTTTTCAGAATGGTTCAGGGGTCCGAATTTTGAAGAATGTCAATAACCGCGAAAAGATCGTATAATATAAAGTGTTTTTAGCCATCCCAAATGCCTGTTGAACCACCTAAAATAAATTCAAAATCATGAAACTGATGTACACGAAAGGTTTAAGTATATTTCATCATTACTTCAACGTTTCACTGGGGGTGCCCGGGACCCCCGAAGATACTTAGATTCACACCCCTGCAAACATAATTTAAATATTCCTAAACTGTTCTCCGCTGGTATCTGCAGAGGTGCCCAATGGACTGGAACTATACTGCATTGCAATGTACATTGCACAACTTCGAGGCCATGAAGTTCTGACCTGTAGGTACAGAATTTCTAAACGTCACGGCTAAGTTAAATCTTTCAAAAATCCGACGGGTGAACCTTGGCAGGCTCAGCCTTGACCACGTCACTGGTGTCTCCCGTTTGCAGTGTGGGAACCGCATGGAAAAAATGTTCACCTTTGATGCACCGAGATACCTTTAAAGCGTGGATGAAAAACGTATCATTAAAACAGACGTGGACTCGCGTCACCTGAACTGTAATCCTGTGTACCTGCACTCCTTTCTCGTTCGTCATAACAACTTTGGCGAGCTGCCAGCTGGCAAGGGAGTGCAATGTAGCGCTCATACAGTGATATACAGTGATGACAGCTCACTTTGCCGTCTGGGCATCGTAAAACCTTTACAGCTTTATTGCTCGCCTATGAGGTGTAACGTAGCACTGTCCCAGTACTGATATGCGCTTCTCATTAGTGTATCGACATGCATCTGGTCATTTGCGGATCTAGCCCGTAGGTTTGGGGGAGGGACAAATCAAAGTATAAAAGCAAAAATAAAAAAGGTCGCACCTTAATTTGTTTTCCAGAATTTAGCCGACGGTAACTTTTGAGGGTGAACCCAAGTCGGAAAGGAAACAACGTCACAGGCTGAAAGATATGGTCACAAGGCGCTGGCTTTTGCTATCCAGGGATCATTCACTCAAAAGCGATTCTGAACATAAAGAGGACCAAGGCCCACTGCTTACAGTGAAGTTAACTGGTTCTGTTTGAAGCTGACAGCTGAAGCACCAAACCCACTGTTTTTGCAGCGCCCCCAATCCGGTTTTGCAGAAATGAAATTCGTTACATGCAATGAACTTTTGTAACCGCAAATGGAATAATATCTTACGGAGGAAACAACGGTAATACAAGCATATATGCTGGAAAAATATACATTAATCTCAGGTCATTGCGTGATGACTTTTCACGTCACAAGAATGAACTGATTTGTCTCTCAAAATATTTTGGTATTTCACCCAACATTACATACCAAACTGGTAAGCATGTGCCTATTCAACACATAGCCATAGCAGCTCACGTGCCCGAAGACTCCTCTCCAGGAGCTTGTTCTGTTCACACTGACACACTCGTTTTTCCGATCTTTTCTATTGCGAATTATTCGTTGGTGAATAGGGAGGGAGTAGAATATATTTGCTCCTCCAAGCCCTTACATTTTCTTTAGCACGCGCAATGGAAAGGGGTTTGGCGCCAACGTGCAGCGGCGGGGGTCCTTAAATGCCCCCCCCGAGATCTTGAAAACTAAGAGGGTTGGAAAAACGACCGTTACGGGGTGCATGTGACCGATAGTGATCTAAATTATGACCATGTTTCATTGACCTAAATCAATATCTTCAAGGTCAAACAATGTCGTAAAGGTCAAATCTGGGCCGTGCTGGAGACCTATTGGGAAATATCGTGATTATGCGCAAAATATCCGTGAATTCACCAAAAGCGGACCAAGGCCATAGAGGAAAGGTACCCACACAATGTTCTCTGAAATGTATCTGAAAAAGTTAACTGGAAAGAAACTGGTTCAAAAGCCCATAGTTTTCCCCCTTTAAATTCGGACGTTCCGCCGTCACTGGACATGAGTAATTTGAAATGAATCGAACATCACTCAAACATCAGTCGGACATCTTTCGTGCCGAATAATGAGTGAAGAGTAACTCAACGATTCGTATTTACTTCTAAACGTTTAGGGCTATGAGCGGAAACGGAAGCAACGGGGATTCAAATCCGCAATAACTTGTTAAGAGTTTTCTCATTTCTCTTTGAGAAAACGTGGCAAATGAGGGTCACGGCACAGTGCTAATGCTTGCTTGAGATGTTTCTTTGATCCTGAAAGTGAATAGAAAAGAGCTCCTCTCCCTGAAGCTAGCAGTTGAACTGCTCTGGTGATGTTTCGGCAAGTCGTAACTTGGGATTTTTTTTGGGATGACACTCATTGTCACAATCTTCTCGAGCAGTGAACAGTAGGCACCCCTTTTCGGGGAAAACTCGTCTCATAGTATTCCACGGTTCCCAAGGGATTTGGTTCACCACGTTGGAACCAGGTCGCCCAGGACTTTCCTTCTGGAGCAAGCAGACGTCTCCCGCACTGTGTTCATGTAACATAGCTTTTTGTTGTGTTCAGCTATGACTCTTACTCTCCGTACTACGTATATTCGTTAAACACTTTCGGTATCCTATTTGCTTCATTTGGACATGGGATGTGGAGTTCCGAAAATCATTGAGGGTGCTGAAATTGGAACAATATCAATATCCACCACGTACAAAGAGATAGCATAATATTTTTTTTGTTTCGGCCTCACAAGGTTTTTGACTAGATAGAAGTAATTTAAAGTCCTAAAAATGGAAAACAATAAAGTTGAGCGGATATCTTAGCACCAATTCGAACTTGCATTGGGGTTGTTCGAGCCCCCACAGAGATATAAATACACACACCCAATTTGAACCTCTCTTTTCGTGGTGAAGTTTGGGTGAATAGTTAAAGGGAATGTGGTACCTATCTTGGTCGGATCCCGGAATTTAGCGTAATTAGGGGCATTTTTGCCGAAAATAATGAAACTGTTCATGAATTTTCTGATAAATGTTCAATAAGCTCAATATTTTGATATTTACAATGTTCCTCTATGCTGGGAAATTTCAATAGACTTCAATAGACTGACTACTCACCGTGACGTCACGCCAACAGCTGACAACTGAGGCCAGCTCCTTGGGTTCGAGCTCCAAGACAAATTTGTTGAGTACCGGGTTTTCCCGCATGCTTTACAACAGTGGCGGCGCTTGAACATTATGACAGCCTAGGCACGATTGGTGTAGAGGTGGGCGTAGCCCATGCTTTTTACCTGATAGTGGACAGGGGCGGATACAACAGGTCGCCTGGAGAGGGGGCAAGCTCAAGTCGATGAGCAAAAATAATTTCTAAGTTTAAATTGTATATATATATATATCAAAAAATATATGTCGGGGATTGTGGAAACGGTTATGCGGTAGTATATGAAGGTGCAAGGCAATATTTAAGAAGGATAGGTAGGTCGGTAAGTAAGCCGGGAAGGACAAGGTACTCACGAGAGCTTGCCATTTCAAGGACGGCTTCGGCACTTCATTTTTAATGACATCCAATTTCTCGCTGTACGATCGAAAGGATTTTTAAATTTCATCCACCAGATGTTGTGCCATGACTCACGTTCTTCATAAGGGTTTCCCAAATTAAGTATCTTGCTAATAATTGCCAAACAACTGTACCGCACTAGAGAAGGCTAGAAATCCTCGAATTCAAGACAGTCAATAAATGAATCCGCTGTAATCAAGGTCCTAAGACGCGGCATCGCACGTGCTAGCAATTCAGGCAAGCCTACGTTGCTGATTTTACGAGCCGGTACTCGCGTCCGAATGAATGAGGTATTAGAGACGTCAATCAAAAAGCACACGTTAGGTTTCCCACGGTGTTGGGCAGATTCAGCGGATTCGCGAAGTGCCTGATATCACAGTTGTTGGCGGTAAAAGCTGCGAACTTGGATTGTCAGAGATGCAAATTATCGGCTCTTTGACCGGGTGATCCGAAAAAGGAATACTATTTGCCACTTAAACATGGAGTCAAGTTAGATTTCTTCCACATAAAATACATACTCTAGGCAGTGCCTAATGTGCCTCTATGGAAGCGCCGCCCCTGCTTTACAACTTGATAATCTCACTTAAAACCACGTTA
This sequence comes from Lepas anatifera, assembly GCA_034440635.1. Taxonomy (NCBI): domain Eukaryota; kingdom Metazoa; phylum Arthropoda; class Thecostraca; family Lepadidae; genus Lepas; species Lepas anatifera. Next base: position 1,833,252 of record JAOTON010000485.1, on the reverse strand, counting down.
TTAAATTGCCACATTCCCTTTAAGATTATGCTTCTCTTATCTTTGCACGAACATGTGATGCTGGTTTTGTAAAGAACCGCAGACATATATAACTCGAACAGCACACTTGGGTGTTGTAATTGCACTCAACCTCGGCCAACCATTGCACTCTTGCAATCATCACGTGGTGCAGCTCAACAAAATTAAAAAGCTTATTTCTAGATATTGCTGCAATATTGCACTCCTTGACATTATTACAGCCCCAGCCGGTACTCAGCTGAGATTTAGCCAATGCGACTGCCGACTGCAGGTCCTAATCATTCCTGCAGCTGCTGCAAAGGCAAGCGCAAAAACCAAAACTCTAATACTCAGATACTTAAAGGGAATGTGGCACCTTATAGTATTCCCATCACAATAATCATAAGGCGAAAGAGACACTGGGAAAATAGAATTAAAAGAACAAGCACCACATTCTTGATCACACTGGCTCAACTATCTTGTAATCAAATATCTCAACTATCCGAATTGTTTTTCTGGTACTTGAATTGTTGCGCTTCTATTAGGCGCCGCAATAGCCGCAGATGCGCAGATCCCGCGCAGAGGCGTGACGTCAACAGTGATCAAGATGGCGCCGGGTGACACACAGGGAGATAGGCAATGACATACCCCTGGCCGGGTCTTCACATAGGCACTTCCACTGCCGACCCAGCGGCTTCCCGCAGCCCGGCCGGGCGGCCCTGCCCGGACCGATTTTGCGACCCTTAGATAAATGGATTGGTCCAGTATGGACACAAATACTTTCCCGTCATCGCAAGCGCATGCGGAAGACAAAAACAGCAATGTCGTAGACAAATAAAAAAAATGGTACATTCTTGCCTAATCTCCAGCGTCGTTCTGTGATAAGTTGGGGCCCATGCCTTAATAATAATTGTTGGGGTTTTACGACGCACCAACTGCCAGGGTCATACGGCGTCGCCAACTCTCACCCTGTTGGGAGGGATTTTGGGGATCAGATCGACTTATTCAGAGGCTCCGCCGGGACTTGAACCCGGGACCGGTGGCTTAGAAGACAAGGGTGCTATCCACTAAGCCACCTCATCCCCGGGGGGCCTTGTAGGGATTTCCCGCCTCTGAGTTTTATTCTGTCTTCGCACGTTGTAGTAGACAGCCACGGGCGAGAAACTCAACTACATGGAAAATTATTAAGATTTTCCATGTACATTGAAACACTGTTCCCTATTATTCAGAATGTGCTTGGGTTCTTACTTCTTGTTGAGGGAGGTGGTGGGCGCTCAAATCCTGCCTCAATTAGACAGACTTTTTCTTCACTAGGGCAAAATTTGTCGTGATGAACTCTACAAACTCCACTTAAAAATGGTACTAGTTGCTTCTTTAGCCTTATTTTGGGGTATCTCTGTGGCTATTGGGGCCAGTGAAGTTTTCCTCACTGACTCCAAAAAGGGGAAAAAGCTACCCCAAGTAATTATTTCTGCCCCATCAAAAGCTTTAAAAATGCTGAAATGCTTTGAAAGACCAAGCTTTTTGTTTGCATTCAAAGCATATAAAAAATTGATCCATTGCTTTTCAGGAGTGTATGTGCGCCTGCTTCTGAGAGGTGTGCACGGAACCAGAGAAGATCAGACCACCAGCTGGTTGACCAGGTGCTGACAGAAAGGTTAGTAAACAACTTTGACTCAATGAGTGGTATTTAAAGCTGGTGTGGTTAACTGGTATCAATACTACCTCTGATGTATTAATGCAGGGGCTCCCAAAAGTTGGAGTCAGAAGGGGGGATGGGAATACAGAATATTTGAACCGTCTAAATTAAATAAGGTTCAGTGCTGGAATTCTGTAGAGGGGGTGCAGACTTTTGGTGCATGTACAGCAAGGGGGGGTTATTGGCAACTCAGTTTCTGAGCTAGGACGTTCTAACTGAGACCAAATACCTCAGATTGCTTCCACTATGCATGCATAGTAGGCTAGTCTTCCCGCTAGGTGGCAGGCCGGAGAGACTGTGCATGCACAGTGGAAAAAATCTGAGCTATTTTGTCTTAGTTTGAACATCTCAGCCAAGAATCTGAGATGCTGATCACTCACATGCAGAAGCATAATGGATGATTCTGCCTACCTATCAGCCTCAAATGAGATGTGAATTATTAATTGTTTAACACATATATTTTATGAAGAAAATATCACTCATCCAGATGTATTGAACCTTTTTTCATCATGCTCTGGATTGTAATCTTTATTCAGAATCTGAATTTGTATTCCTCTTTCATTAAGCAATTTGCACGAACTGTTTCTGGTCAATATATTTGGAAGAACCAAAATTTTACATGCTCTGTATGTCCCAGAACAATTGCACTGAATTGTCACTGTCCATCCCTTCTGTGTGAAGATTATAGATTTTTGGGTTATCAATATAGCCGTACCCAGTGGTGTATACAAGGATGACCAGGGGGCCTAAGTCCCCCACCGTATGTTGTGGTGCTTATAGTAAATTCATAGCTGGACACTGTTGGAGCTGGAGACTGTACGATGGGATTACTGGTGGATGGGATTACCGTTTCGGAAAATTTTTGTACCACTGCATCCCCGCCTTCAGCATCATGTTTTTCATCAGCGGGACAGAGAAGTGTTGCTGGAATCATTTACTAAGGTAGTTGCACATTGACTTCAGTGCTTCCTTGGGGATTCCTGCTGCAACTTCATGAAAGCACTGCATTTTAGTGAGAGGTCCATAGCACTGAATTTTCCTGAGAGGTCCAGAGCTGGTGCTAGTGCTGCTAATCAGAAACAGAGGAACTACATAGAATGCATGGTATATACCCGCATACAGGGAAGGCCTTCCAACTTTTCAGCGTCATCTGGGGTGAGGAATGGAATATGGCTCAGTAGGAAAGCATACTGCATACCACAAATGCCTGGAGCCATAAATTTGGCCTGGCTGTCTGCTCCTAGGAACCGTGGTATGCTCCACGTCTCTGAACGCGCCCCGCTGGGGTCCCTTGCATGACGCGCCCCGCTGGGGTCCCTTGCATGACGCGCCCTGCTGGGGTCCCTTGCATGACGCGCCCCGCTGGGGGGCGTTTTTCACCCGATCCGTATCTCGTTCCCCAAAGAAGCTAAAGGAAAATTACGGGCGGCGTTCGGAAGCTCTTGACAAGACGAAGAGAATTTATAAGGATAATTTTTGTTTCAGGTCAATATTGAGGTCAGCATAGGTCAAAGAATGCGCCATAGGCTTACAACAGAGCAGTGTGCGTTTCCCTCTCTAGATCTGCCCCCAGGGGAGCTAGAGCAAATCTTTATGCATCATTGGATTTCTCTGAATCGAATGATGTATAATATGACCTTGCTAGGTCAAAAGTCAAAATAACCTGACCTCAACCAAGGTCAGGGCCACAGAGTGACCTGGTATGGTCATGTTGCATATCAATCGACTCCCCGTGACAATATAAACACAATGCAAGCAAAATGGGAGCTTAACTCAATTCAGTGAGAAGTTATTGGCAAAACAATCACTCTCTGCTCCCTTGACCTAATAAGACCTTTGAAGGGTCAGATGCTCAAAACTCAACTTTATGGTCCAGATCGTGGTATGAATAAACAGTTTGAGGATGTTCAGCCTTATCTATCCAGTATTTCCTGAAAACGAGTCCATTCTATTTTTCACCATAGTCGTATAATGGGGTTGACCAAAAAATTGACCCCACCTTAGGTCACCAATATCAAAATTCCGAGATAGCAGATTTGTAGACCCTTATGACCTTATCATATTGTGGAAGTTTCAAACTGATCGGTTAGTAATATTCCCTGGGCGCTGCTTCAAACTCGTAATTTGGGGTTTTGAGGTCGGGTCACTCGACCTTGAATAGCTCCTTGACCTGACATGACCTTAAAGGGAATGTAGCACCTTGGTGGAATCTTGGAATTTAGTGAAATTAGGCGTACTTTTAGCCAAAAATAATGAAACCACTCATGATTTCTCTGAAAAATGTTCAATAAGCTCAATATTTTGTTTTTAAAAATACTCCTCTAGAAAAAGCAATGAATATCAGCCTGTAGATTATGTCACGATCTGGCAACCACTACAATACTTGAAACCCTTCAAGGGCTTCGATTGGCTGATGTTCATCGTGACGTCAGCATATGTCGTCACACCAGTAGCTCACAACAATGGCCGCCCGGCGACGGGCTGATGGGGGGCTGGTGTCAGGTAGGTTTTAGTTTTTTCTACGGAAATATCGAGTTCCAAGACAAATGAAATATGGATTACCGGGTTTTCCGACTTGCTTTACAACTTGGCTATCTCAGTTAAAATCACGTTGTGAAGGTGCCACATTCCCTTTAACTAAAAAATTTGGCCAGATGTGTATAATTGATCAGGAATAAGCTACCTTAAGTTTCGTTGTTCTGCGTCTCTTCGTTTTTTTAGCTATCTGGGAAAAACCAGGAGGGGCGAATTTCCCCCCCAGCGGCATAGGCGGATCCAGGGGGGCAAGGGGGGGCACGTGCCCCTCCCCCGATCGACCCTCGGCGCCCCCCTGAAAGGTCGATGGCGCCCCCCTGAAATTTCGCTTCCCACTTCCCCCCAGGATGCGAAAGTCGGCGCCCACTGATAGGATTTGGCGCCCACCTGACAGGTTTTTCCGGTCATAAGTGGCGCTCCCCTGGTCCAGATGGCGCCCCCCGGGAAGGTGCCCCCTCCGATCGGCAATCCTGGATCCGCCTATGCCCAGCGGGGCACGTGTTAACCGAACTATGTCGGCGATAGTGTCTCGTGGCAGTCCCACGCAGAAATGTTTTGTGAAAAGGCTGAAAGAAAGAGCAGTCGTCCACCTTTTAGGTGGGCAAGTCAATGTTTCAGCAAAAGTCACTTAGAACTCGGAGAGTGACTATGATTTAAACCTTAGTTAATTTGTCTCTCCTGACAGGCAGATGGTATCTTGGATAGTTTGTACTTATATCTTGTTACAGGTACATGGACGAAGTAAATAATGCATTGTACAATATGTTAATAATTATGTCACGCTATAAGTACGGACATATCATGCTGTCGTCCCTAGTAGTTTACGCTTATATTTTCCCATAGCCATGGGCGTCGAAAGCGGAGGGGGCGTCTCCCCTACTTGATTCATTTGTTTGGCGTTGATTGATTATTTGTGCTTCTTGCTTCTGAAATTTTGTCTAACTAATTTTATAGTTCCGTTTTGCCATGCTGATTTTTGCGCAGTCTTATTGTTATTTTTGTTTCCGTTGACCAGTTATTACGTAAAAAGGAAATGAAAAATAGGATGATGATGATAATACTATCTCTTGTTCTCTGACCATGATTTTCAGTGCACGGTATGACTATTGCGATACGAAGGTTAGTATCCGGATAAGGTTTTCTGGCGTATGCATTTGCTTATTTGGTATACATTTCATAGATCCAATTTTTCGTTAAAAAATGTGGTCAAATTCAGTTATAGGAACATGGTTAAATTTTCATTCGTCCCACGACTCCTATGTTCGTCCTCCAACTCCTTTTCATGTATTTGCCTTCTCCTCACATGCCTCTTCTTTCCTAGAGAGTATGGCATTGCTTACGTGGGTTCGAATCCCTCACTGGTACTTGATGCAACCGGGATGGAGTGTGCATGCCACTCTCTGCTCAGTGGCGTAGCCAGTATTCGATTAAGGCGATAAGCAATCGTTTTGCAGGACAGACCTCATAGCGCCCTTTCTGGCTACGCCACTTACTTTACCTTTGAAAACTCCATCCCACTTGCCTTTTCCTAGGAACCGTATTTTCATCCAATCACGCGTTATCACAGCCTGCTTGCATACTGATGAGTTGAGCTCAGCAAACTCATTCAACTCTACTGCGTTAATTTACCTCACTTACGTGGACACTTCGGGAAGGGAAGGGGTGGCGTAGTAATTCAGTTTACTTTCCTATGCCTTTTCCCATTTAAAATCGCGATTGGGAAAAGGCGAAGTACAACCAGCTAATTGCAAATGCCTGTAAGCGCATATTGATAAGCTTTGCAGTAAATATCATTGAACTTGACTTTGACTTCCCCTCAGCTGAAGGGCCAGTGCAGCCAGAGAGTCTACTGACCACCCAGTGTTTAATAAAATGCAACGTTATTCAATTTTTCCTTTTTTGAAGAAGCTGAGTTAGCTGGGGCGGGAGAGGGGGTGAATCCCCTCGGTCAGTAGGTCAGTAACAGCTGGGGAGGTTTCAACCCTTTCGCCAGTAGCGCACCTTAGGGAGGCAGCCTGCCCCCCCACCCCTCCCAAACGTAACGTGCCGCCCCTCGAAAATAGGTTACACTAGGTCTGCAAAGCAAATCATTCACCGTTCCCACTCAGGGGCGGATCCAGGGGAGGGGAAATATATATTTCCCCCTCCAACCTGCTGTTTCCCCTTTGCCCATAGATTAGAAAAACATGTTTTCAGTAATTTAGGCTCTGTTGACCCCCCTCCCCCCGCCCATACCGTGGGGCTGGATCCAGTTTTGCCCCCTCCCTCCCCAGGGATGAAATGATCATCCGCCTTTCGGGTGAAAAGTGTTGCCCCGTACAAAAAGTTTACACTAGGTCTGCGATGCAAAAGAAAAATCCGCTCCCACCTCGCCCATAGCCCTCCCCAAATAACGTCCTAGATCCGCCACTGCCTATCCTAAAAAATAGTTTTTATTAAGCCAGTGTTAGGATATAATTATCAATAAAACCCTTTTGATACTGAAGAATACATCGAAATGGGCAAGAACAAACAAACAGATTTATGTCCCTAGTGAGATTCGAACTCGAGTCTACCGCGTGAAAGACAGCCGTGTTATCAACTACACTATCGTGACCGCAAGGTATACGGCCGAAGTTAACCTTCCTGGAGGCAAGTTTTTGATCCTACTTTTAGGGGGCTAAGGAGGCATTTGACGACTAATTGGTAAAGAAACACTCAATAGAAAATCCAATAAGCTTTCATATGATGTATAAGTTGTTACTGTAAATTGGGTATATAGACCTCTAAATGAGGAGTAAATACAGCCAATTTCTATTGTCTTCAAGCGGAACTTTTCAGTGAGTTCACTAATGACGTCATCGAAATCGGTCATATGCCCTAATGACTGTACCTCCTCTCAAAGGCCTTGGACCCGGCTGCGGGACACCGCTGGGTCGGCACTGGAAGTGCCTATGTTTGGCAAAAAAACTTCTTTTATGTGCGATTTCTATGTAGAGGTGCCGAGATTTTTACTTGAACATAAGTAGAAGAATCTAGAGACGATGGTAAGGGAACATTGAGGAGGACATTCCTGATAAAATCATAAGATTTCAGGACAATCGTCCAAAACTCGGGGCCCTTTGGAGTTGCCAGCCCTCACCAGCACGAATTCTGCCCTTTCTTGCCTGTCTTTATATCCCCTTGATTTCCTTTGCCTTCGTCTGCGGGTGTCCCGTTCCTACGTTCATCTACCTGTCCTTTTCATCTTTCGTAAGATTTGTCACACCCTCTGTCGCGTTTTCCCCCTTCCTGTCCTCTGCCCCCTTCGTCTACCATTAGTTCCCTAAATTATATCCTGATCACGCCTTGTATGCCTTGCCCTCCCTCACATATCCTTTCCTGCTTGGTTTTCCGTTCCCCGTCCCTCGTGGACCTACATTCGAATCGTCTGCCCCACTCACACTTGTCTGCACATAAGTCGTCCCCAGTTGAGTAGGTGTTGAACTTCATGTGACTTGTCACCTTCGGTTCCCTCCTCCGAATCCCTTTAAAATTTCAGCCCAAGGTAAAATATTATCAAGGCATGTAATTCAATTTTATCGTGACACCAATACTTTCGTGTAAGGGGAAAATGGGTTCAAAGTGGATGCCTGTTATTAACACCCGCACTGGAAAGGGGTCTGGCACTTCCGCGCACTGGAGGCGCCTGGTAGGCTCCCCTAAGATCTCGGAAACTAAGAGGCGTAGAAAAACGCCGGTTGGAGGGTGATTGAGGACTAAGTGATCTACATCATAGTCAGTTTTCACTGACCTAGGTCAATGTCTTAAAGGTAATACGAGGTTATAAAGGTCAAATCTTGACTATGTTGTTGGCCTCTTGGGAAATGCCAGGATTATGCAAGAAAAAACGGGAATAAGCTAAAGGCAGACCAGGGTCATACGGGTAAGGTCGCAAAGAATCTCCTAAAATTTTTGGGTGAAGCTCATTCAAGATCATTGACCTATGAGGCCACAATATGATATATCTATAATGCAACGATAACTGGCACTATAGAAACTGTTTGGCGGAAAATGAGGATTGACCTTTATCCATGACCTTTGACCTTTGACCATTACCTTTACATTGAGTTACCTTAACTATGTCGTCATAGCATATTATACGTCAGACCGGGTTTGACTGGGAACACAGTTGCCATTTGACTGGAAACACTGAGGTTAATGGCAAGGAAAGTGCCGATATGACCTTGACCTTTGGCCTTCATGTGAGGTGACCTTGTCATATCATCCTGGTTATATTGCGTTATGACGTCACCACTCAGTCTCCAATGCAAGCGAACTGGTCCCACCGCGCGATTGTGGCGATTTCAAAATGCAGGTCTGACTTTGAAGGCCTATAGGCGAACATTTTTTTGCCGATTTCCAAAATTGTTTCACCAATCGACGCGCTCTTCAATTCTCTTAAATGTGGCAAAGTATTGTTTTTCGGCCCTGGCCACCTTGGAAAAATAGGTGGGGTCCTCCGAGGCCCCCTCCAGTGCACGTGTTTAACCGCAGCTGGTACCATACTATAATTTGATCAGATTTAGTTGTGGAACTTCGAAGTGCCCACCCCTGAAATGCCCTGGTCTTACGCAGCCCTCACTCAATAAAAAACTCCACGACAGCCCATGATTTTCAACCCCTGCCCCCCACCCCCTCGTCAGAAAACGTCAGAAAAAGCCAGACCCCCTCCCTTTCTTCAGAAAAAAGTCAGACCCTTCGACCCTTTGGTGGCTGACGTCATATGTGAACATCCCCTAATCCTTGACACCGGTAGCGCAACCAAGATCATCGGGCGGGCCCGCCCGCTCCCCCCCCAACTCTTCGACTCCAAAGTGCAGCCCCGCCGGGCGCCGAAGACATGGGTTTTAGTATTAATTGACCGCTGTATGCGCCCATCGAGGGCAGAAATGAGTCTTGATCTGACTTTTAGTACCAGTTCCAGTGACCCAAAATAGTTTTTGTGCTAGGGTGTCGAGTGGAAAATTCAGCTCGGAATTTATGGCGAGTGAGTGGCAAATTCCCCTCACAATGTATGGCGGAGTAAAAATTTTCCAATTTGGGTACTCAGGTGGTAAACTCTCAGAGCCCTTGTTTGAACTGAGGGATGGATATTTACTTTAATGTTCTCAAAGTAAATATTTTTAAATCGTCCCCAAGCAGCATTGTTTGACCATTACCATGTGAAAAATTTGGGTTAAGCAGGTAAATATTTACCAACTGAAACCCCCTATACAGTCTCCAATTTTTTAAAGGAATTGGTGAATTGCCACAAATAAAAAACTTTTTGGGGGCCTCTGAGACCAAACTTCAGGGGAAAGAACTCTGGGAGCCACGAAGACTAACATTTTTGGTATGAAGATCAACTCTTTGGGGGCTTCCCTAGATAAACTCTTGTGCCCCTCCTCTCCTCTCCCACACGACCAGCTCTAAAGGGCCCCTGAGACGAAATATCGGGGCCCCCTTAGACCAACTCTGCAGAGGGGGCCTCTGAGACCGGCAGGTGGTGAAAAATGAAAAGGGATTTTTTCATGCAATACCTAGTGCAAAAATTAATTATCTAACCATACACTGTATAGTTTTTCTGTCCGGGACAACGCCCCTCCTATACCTACCTATACCTATAGTTATCGGAATTTTGGAGGCCATTCCTGACCTCAATCACTGCACCTCGCATACCCCTATGCTAGGGCCCAGTAGAGCCTTGGTTTCACTTAACTAACCCAGACGAAACTACAAACTTTCTATCGTGGCAATAAACTCTTCCAGACTCTTGCTAAAAGTTTCTTTTCTTTACCTGTCAATTCCCCTGCTCCTCTTGACATATCTACTCACCTTCCTATAAATATGCTGTTTTTTATCAATCTAATCGAAGCTACAGCCTCCTTTCTGTTGTTTCTTCCTTTCGTCTACAATCAGCCAGGCGCGGCGGGTTGCGACAGCGTCAGAGCGACTACTACTTTAAATTTCTGATCGCTTGCCACTTGCCGGTCGCATGAGCTACATAATTTGCATTTCAAAAATTGTTCTAAATCAATTTTCTAAATCTTCATAGACTAGAAAATTATACAACTAAAAGCACACCAAGAGGAAGACTAGCAATGTTTTGTCAATAACGAACAAGAAACCGGCCTTTCAAAAAGCCTAAAGATGCCGCTTTTATTTACTAGATGTAAAGACGGTGATTTGGTAAGTCCACGCCGTAGACCAGCCATACAAACAAGTGCCGATGTTTGAGGGATAACTGGATACATTCTTGTTGCCCAAAAAATCATTTAATGAAAATGTAGAGCTTCAATGTATTCAAGTACCGGACACTTTCAGTTCAACTTAAATATCAGCGTATTTATGCCTAGGGTGTCGTAGAGTGTCGTGAGTGGCTTGGGTGTCACAGGTCGTGGACGCAGCAATGAGGGGCTGATATGGATAAAAATTATTTTCTTCGCAATAAATGGTCAATTTTCTACCATACAATGTCAAAAAATATGCTGTTTAGAATACAAATTTCAAGATAATTAGTTTTAACAACAAGATGACCAAAAATGGTTTTTCACTATTCTCGGTACCAGAAATACAAAAACAACTTTTCAAGAACGTAAGCCTAGAAATCATGTGCACAGATAAACTGCTTTCCAGAAATGTATGTTTCAAAGCGGTCAGCTAATTTTTTTGGCAACACAAGGCTAGGGTGTCTAATTTTCCACTCACCAATTTTGTGAGTGGTGGAATTTAGTGGCGGTGTTCACTCATTGGAACTTTCTCCGGTGGGGCAGGGGCACTGAGCGTCTTGCCCGCGCCAGAATTTCGATTCAGGTGTTCCACTGAAATCGGTGGAGATAACGATGCCAGGTATAATTGGCCAGAAAAATAGAAATCGCCAGATTTTCTTTCAGAAAAGCGAAAGAGGCCCATAAGAGCTGAGTTAATTTGTCGATCTTCTAGTCGATCCTGCTGCTCTCTTTTTCCAGTGGACGTTGGTAGAGGAGGCAATAGAACTGGCCTCTGTAGTAAGTATTGTTGAGTAAAATTCAATAGTAGTAAGTATTGTTGGAAGTGAGTGGAAAATTCAGCAAAATAAATATAAAAGTGAGTGGAAAATTCTGCTTGACTGGGTGTCGTTCAGCACCCAGCACCCCAGGTTTTGGGACACTGACCAGTTCTACTCTCACCTTGCCGCCTCTGCATATAGAGTGCCGCCCTTGCGCTGAAGCATTCACCCAATACGTGATTCAAACCGCCCCTGTTCCCAAACTGCCGCCGCCCCCCCGGCGGGGAAGAAAATTCTGCGCGTGACATGCGCCCCATGCCATAGAAATTTATCGTTCCCCAATTCAGCTATCGGTCCAGTGCTTGGCACTGGGTTACTGCCAAGCAGCTGGTTTGTTACTCGACTGTGCGTGCCGCTGAAGGAATATGTGTGGCAGACTTTTGGCAGGAGGGCCAGCCAATTGCACCAACATGACACTCGCGGCGCTGCATTGTGGACCCTCCCTTTGATACGCACGGAGTCCGGCCGCCGGCGGCTGTACTATCGTGGGGTGGCGGCACTAAACCAGAGTGGGCTTCAGCTGAGTGATCCAAATTTTGAGACCAGTCTTAGGAATTGTATAAAATCTCCGGCATGGTTTGGCTGATGTGATGTGTGTTTTGGTGCTGCGTGATGGGCGAGTGCATAGGTGTTGAATTTATGTCTTTTACGTCATCTTTTATTGCTTTATCATGTCGACGTGAACAAGTGAAAAGCCCTCCTGACTGGACCTTGTTTGAATGTATCTGAATCTGAATCTGGCATCCCGCCCCTCGCTTATAGAACGGGCAACTTTTTCGCAATACACGACTCGGCCTCTGTCCCTAATGAGCCGCCCCCTCAGAATAAATCCTACACGGACCATCGCTCCAAGGCCTTAACAAGTTTTGCCCATGGTCGCCTTTAGCACTTCCCCTACATGTGACGTGTCACCCCTGATGTAAGACTGGCGGCCCCTGCCTATGCCTATCATTCCGTATTCACTTCTTAAACGGTTAGGACGTGTTTTAACGGCTCTAGCTCTCCAGACTTTTTCTCCTTTATCTGAAGGATTCTCTGTTTGACTCGTGTCTCGCTGGAAAGCCCAATCAATTTCCTTTCTAATACTGTTACTTACATGGCGTTACAGCTATTATGCTGTGAGCTATCATAAGTTGAAATTTTGTTGATTTTCAAATCATTATTATTTTGGCCATCTTTTGAACTTCGATGATTCGCAAAAACTGCACTCGAATTTTCCTACAGTCCTCGTGCGCTTCAATATCATCGGTTACCTCTTCAGTGAATCTCAAGAAAAGTGATAACTAATCAGTGAAGACTAAAATTAATATTCTGTTTAATTTGATTAATTGATATCGTCTGTACCTCACCGCACCACGGCTTAGTCGCAGCTCCCGACCACTCCAGACTCTTTAAAAGTGTGTTATTTGTGAATTCTTAAAAGTGGTAATAATAAAGGAGTAGGCCGAGGCGGCGGGTAGTGTGTGGTAATCGAGGACAATGTCGCAGATCAAGGAGGCGTTGCGAGCCCTTCTTCTGGAAGAAGAGTTCGCAGAAAAACTACAGGCTATAGTAGCAATGCTGTAGAAGTCGCTGTAACAAGAGCGACTGAAAGATGCGAAGAAAAGATCATAGCCCTCCAAACAGATCTGACATCCACCCATAAGAAACTGATAGCTGCCGAAAGAAGGATAGATCAGCTGGAGCAATACAGCAGAAGGAACGCACTAATAATCAGCGGTGTTCCGGAAGCGAACAACGAAAATACTGACTCCATCATAATCGACGTTGCTAAGGCTGCCGGTGTAACGGTGTCACCAGACGACCTTGACCGATCACATCGGGTTGGTAAAATAGGTAGGGATAGACCTAGGGCAATCATAGCCAAGTTTGTTTCCCAAAACATGCGCCAGAAGCTTTTCGAGGCCAGAAAGGACGTGTCGGCCAACCGTGTGCGTGGTCATGCCACTCTGACGCGGGAGGCACTGGACAACGTTTTCATTGCCGAGTGTCTCACTCAGAAAAACCAACACCTTCTTTATATCGCCCGGCAGCTAAAGAAGAAGAAGAAGGTGTGGGCAGCGTACACAACAAACGGCCGAGTTAAAGTGCGACAACGCGAGAACCAGCCGGTGAAATGTATTGATGAAGTCACAGACTTCCATGGTATCATTGGTACTGACGATGTAGTACTGGAGGATATACTTGCATCGGCTAACACAAGCAGCTCAAGTCACAGAGCCCCAACCCCGACGTCAACGCAACAGGACTCGATCGGGAGCAGTGCCGGTCCGGCGGGTGCAGGACCCTGGTCAGTCGCCAGAGGACGGGGTGGACGCCGTAACCAGCAGCAAAAAGGAGCCTCGACGAGCCGGTAATGGTAATGAATCAGAACAGCGGTGCGATGGCCACAGGACGTAATCAGACGCATGACGGAAGATGGTGATGATTGAGCACCATCCTCTCTTACAGTTTTCTGCCATGCAACACTGCAAAGCACATTGAAATCGTAATATAACTGTGCTACCAGGTAAGCCTGCATTGTAATTCTCACAATATCTGAATAAGAACTGCAAGCCTGAAAGTTATGATGTGTCAAGGCACCTTCTGTGCTGCATATTGTACATATGTTGGTCAACTTATGGTTGTGTTTCATGAATATTGCCTTGTGAATGTTTTTTGTTTGCTGAACCCCAAATTCAATCAGGTAGTATTACGACGGTCCCAATCAGATGAAGATGTGTATGTTGTTCTCTTGTATGATCCCTTCGAAAAACAAGAATTTTCATGTTTTGTACTGTTCACACTACCCGCCGCTAGTTATGGCGCCCATGGCTGACCCGCCTGCTGCCCTCAGTTTTCCTTTGCCGCGTACCCCAACACATAATATCAACATATCGGCAGTTAATATAAACTCAATTACAGCCCCTGCAGGCTTCAAGAACTAGCTCAGTTTGTGGACAACAATGATATTAGCATCTTGTTACTATCAGAGTTGAAAAATAGATGCATCAGTGCATCCCAGCCTTTATTCCCTCCAAGGGTTTCATCCCCCGATTACGAAAACCAGAACTAGGAGAGGTGGGGGTGTTGGTCTCTATATAAAGAATTCCCTACCCTTCTCCCATCTTGTCCAGCTAGAGAATGCAGCATTTGAAGCAACATGGGCCCAAATCAAGGTTCAGAAGTTTTGCTTATTAGTATGCTCTTGTTATTTACCTCCAAACACACCATCTGAAAAGTTAACAAGCTTCGTAGATTACCTTGAAGAAAGTGTAACTGAGGCCCAAAGACTACTTCCTGATGTAATCGTTATAGCTGGGGACATGAATGCTGGAAATTGCTGGCTAACAGAAAGAAATGTCGAACATTCACCCATCACCCCCTTTGAACGCAGGTTGAAAGACACGTCAGAAACGCTCTCATTGTCTCAGCTTATCCATACAGCCACTAGGTTACATGGTGGAACCCACAACATCCGTGACCTTATTTTCACAAACAGACCCGATTTTGTCCGAAAGGCTGGCATTCTGGCACCTTTCTCCAGCATTGACCACCTTCCTATATTCATGTCTATTTCCCTAGCAGTCCCTTTGCCAGCTGGGGTAGTACGCGCAACTAATTGGGATTACAAAAGGACAAACATCGAAGCCCTGGTAGAAAACCTATCTCAAATAGACTGGGATGTCATAATCGACAAAGATCTGGATGAAGCTGTCATTGCACTGACCAAAACAATAATTGATGTGGCTTGCAGTCATATACCCCGCAAAAACATAATAGTTAGGCAAAACAAGCCTTGGTTCACATCAGAATTGCACCGACAAATTCGCAAGAGAGATAGACTCTTTCGAGCTGCTAAGTGCAGCCAAACAATGCAATCCTGGGACCGTTGGCGTCGCCAGCGTAATCTGGTCACAAGTATAAACAGAAAACTTAAGAACGAGAATATTACTCGAAAGGTTAACCAGCTACTTAAATGTAAAAAGATCCCTTCAAATATCATACCATCCTCAAAAGTATCACCGGATTCAAACGTTATGACGTGATTCCTCCCCTCATTATTGAAGACAATATCATGAACGACGATCACCAAAAAGCAAACGCTCTTAACTCTTACTTCTGTACGCAAACGGATATTAATATCACCACGAGCCATGAAGATCAGCTACAAAAATACGTATCTGATTCTTTGACAGTCCCTCACAGCCTTGAATTTGACGAAATTGGTCGAGAAGAGGTCTTGCGCATCATAAATAAACTTGACTGTTCCAAGGCGAGTGGGCCAGACAACCTTCCAGTAAAAATTTTGAAAATGACGGGGGCATTCATAGCAGAGCCATTAGCAAAAATTTTTAACAAGTCCATCAACCTCGGAAAATTTCCTACGCCATGGAAACTTGCGACCGTCAAACCAATTTTCAAAGGTAAGGGCTCTCCCTCTGAGGTTAAGAATTATAGACCGATTAGCCTTCTTCCTTGCCTGTCGAAAATATTCGAAAAACTTGTGTTCTCACGCATATATCAACATATAATGCTGCATTCTCTTCTAACACCAAAGCAGAGTGGCTATCGCCCAGGACATAACACACAGATTCAACTCACCTACCTGGTTGACAAACTTTTCAAGTCACTAAATGAGGGTTCAGATTTCACTGTAGTATACCTAGACATCTCGAGATATTTTGAGAAAATCTGGCATGATGGTTTATTAGCTAAATGTAGCATTGAATTTGGGATAGACGGGACACTTCTGCAGTGGCTCAAGTCGTACTTAAGTGGAAGAACCCAAATCGTGCAGATAGGTGAAAGTAATTCATCACCTAAGGCATTGAAGGCAGGTGTTCCTCAGGGGTCAGTCCTAGGGCCCCTCTTGGCAGTTATGTACTTGAATGGTCTAATTGGCCATACAGAAAGTGATATTATGTTCTTTGCTGATGACAGCTCCCTTCATGCCAGCCACACTCCACATAATGTTACTGAAGTGCAGGGTAAGCTTCAAAAAGACCTAGACTCAATTTTGGCTTATGGCCATAAGTGGGTTATCACCTTCAATGCCTCTAAGACCACACAACAAACGTTTTCTCACAAAAGCAGAGTAAGCGCACCTTTGCTCAATTTCAACAGCATTCGAATCCCCAAAAACAATCACATAAGCACCTAGGACTGACACTTTCAACTGACCTGAGGTTCAAGTCGCATGTCAGCGAAGTTCTCCTGAAATTCAACAAAGCGCTAAGCCCCCTGTATCCTATAGCAGACTTACTCCCCAGACAAACACTATTAAGTATCTACAAAACTTATGTACAGCCATATCTAGACTACTGTGACACAGTATATGACGGTCACCTGACAGAGTACGACAAGGGTCGTCTTGAAAAGGCCCAGACCAGAGCTGCCAGATTAATAACAGGAGTGCCGCGAAGGACGTCGAGAACAAAACTGCTAGAAGAGCTTGGGTGGTATACACTTGAAAAACGACGGGAGACAAATGGCATTCTTCTCTTCCACCGTATCATGTTTGATGACAGAGTACCCCAGTATATTAAAGACTTAATACCGAATCCCAGACATCTTGATACTTCCAGAGTCCTTAGAAATACGCTTAACAACTATCTTTCATATCCAGAATCCAGCACATCCTCCTACTCTAACTCTTTGTTCCCCGAGTCACAAGAGTGTGGAATAATCTTCCGCAAGAGCTGCGGCAAACAAACAACATTTTACACTTCAAAAACAGATATTAAGAACTCGCGTCCCTGTAACTCCGAAATCTTATTTTTCCTTTGGTACGAGACTGGGCAACAGACTCCACACACAGATCAGGCTTGAATCGTCGGCACTGAATGGTCACAGACATGCCCTTGGTAGGTCTGACTCCCCAGCCTGTGACTGTGGTCATCCAAGAGAGGATATTAAACACTTTTTCTAGCTTGCCCTCACTACGATGGGCTCAGGGCTGAGCTATTTCTCGAACTCTCCGGTATTCTCCACATAAATTTCAATGACCTGCCTATTACCACACAAATCAGCACCATAGTTCTCGGACCTGTAGACAAAAAACTTTGCAAGACCACCGCAACAGTTGTACAAAAGTTCCTAATAAAAACCAACAGACTTTAGATTCGTTCAATTCATGGTAGGGTAAAAATTATCAAAACCCTAGCTGCCTCTAGATTCACTCGGGGAAGCAACAATACCAGGAAGGATTTACTGAGGGTGGAGTTGGCGAGGGAGCGTGGCGCCGTGGCTAGACGGGAGGTACAGATGATATAATGTGGTTAGGAAACAATATTTTAGAAAATATCAAAGTTATTTATTCATGTGTTCATGATTTGTGTTTTTGTAAAACAATTTCCAAACATGTTTATGCGTGTGTGGGTGTATGTGTGTGTGTGTGCTGTGCACGAGTGTTAGAAATGCAGCGTCATTATAGATAACTAGTTTTATACTAGAGCTCGAGAGGGCCTGGAATTAAGTGCCGTTGGCACTTTGCCTCAATCGAGCCGAACATTTGTTTTATTTCACTGCGATGTAATGATGAAATATATGTTATGTTATGTTATGTTATGTTATGACGCGTCGCCCCCTACGTTAACTCACCGATACGTGATTTAGGTCCACCCTGTTCCCCGAAACTGCCCCCCCACCGCAAGGCAAGATTTCATGCTTATGACGTGCGCCCCATGCCGTTACAAAACTGTCGTCCCTCACTTTGATTATCGGTCCTGTGCTTCGCATGCTTCCCCTCGCTTAAAGAACCGGCCACTTCTTCGTTATAAACGGCTCGACCCGTGCCCCTAATGTGCCGCCCCCTGCCCTCATGAAATAAATCCCATACATATATACGAAGCACGCCGGTTTTCTTACTCTGAGGATTGGGACGTGAAGGACTTATAATGCAAGGGTGAAACCAGGTTTAGAATAATTGCGCCCTCTTAACTTGCGTTTAAAACCCTAAGACAAATATTGTTTTCTTTTCACGTGATAAGTACCCTCTCCGGTCCATTTTCCCCTCCAGCAAACTGCCACCCCTTGTCAAACATGCCACCCCCTTCGTCAGTCGCCCCCCACACAAAAATCCTGGATGTGCGCCTGAATGACACTGATTTTTTATCGCTGCAATTTTCCAGAAAGGCCACCAACCAAGACTCCCCTGGTCTTGCACAGCTTTCCGCTGCAGGTTGATCACGAAAGCAAGGTAACGAAATCACGAGGTAAAATTTTAAGATTCTATAAAAAACAATAGGTTTACGGCTTTACAAATGACGGAGCAAAACAGCCGAAAATTGGCACTGCCATGATCTTTCCAGCTCCTTGTTTGCTGTCTTTGAGACGAGAGAGGTATTAAAATACTACAGTCAACCTCAAAGCTACACTTCCTTAAAATCATATAGCTATTTATGCAAAAGTGTAACTGCAGGGCACCAATTGCTTCCGTTTATTCACTGTCCTTGGGGTGGGAAGAACTAACTATATGTTGGCCCCTGCCTCAGGCATTTTGAGGGTGGGGGCATGGTCGGAATTCCCCCCCCTGTCTCCGTCAAAGCATCGAATCATACATCAGCGGGAGAAACTGTGGTCAGCGTTCCCAACAATGGCTACGTTCCCAACAATGGGAACAATGACCCATATTTGGAAACGCATTTTTCATCGTAGATTCAAACTGGAATTTCAGACAGCTTGAAACGAATAAAGGCGTATATCTACCAGATTATTTCAATATGTCAGTTTCCCCGGACTAAATATGAATGGCGGCCATAGGCGGATCCAGGGGGTGGGGGGAAAGTGGGCACGTGCCCCATAGGCGGATCCAGGGGAAAAGGGAGTACGTACCCCCATCGACCCTCGGCGCCCCCTGAAATGGTCACGGCGCCCCCCGAAATGTCGCTTCCCATCCCCCTCCCAGGATGCGAAAATCGGCTCCCACCGATAGGATTTTGCGCCCATCCGATAGGGTTTTCCGGTCAAGAATGGCGCCGCCCCCCGCGGAAGGTGCCCCCCGATCGGCAATCCTGGATCCGCCTATGATAGTGGCTCAAGTATAAAGGCCTACCCCTGCAAGAAGCAGGCTCAAAGGAGTGGAAGGAGGCATATGCGGATCCAATTTTTTCCAGGGGGACGTCGAATGAGAGGCGTTATCCGAGCAGGGGTGCCTAATTCTATCGCAGAGTGGCCACTTCTCACATCCAGGACTTCTTTGGGGGGCTAGGGGCTCAAGCATCTCCCGCCATTGCCTTCGATCAGTCTCTGCGTATGTTTTTACTACATGCACTCTGATATCTTGAGGGGGGAGCTTGAGACCCTAGGCAACACCTAGCAGGTGGGCGCAAAATCCTATAGGATTTTCGCATCTTGGGGGGCGGTGGGAAGCGACATATCAGGGGGGCGCCATCGACCTTTCAGGGGGCGCCGTTACCATTTCAGGGGGTGCTAAGGGTCAATCGGGGGGGGGGGTGCGCCGAGGGTCGATGTGGGGGGCGGCGAGGGTCGATCGAGGGGAGCGTGCCCCTTTGCCCGCCTGGATCTGCATATGAATGAAGCACCCCAGTAGAAAATATCGAGTTGATTCAGTGGCGCACCATAATTCATCAAAAGACTACGGAATAGTTCAAAAATCTTGGGGACAAAAACTACAAAATCTAAAAACTTTCTGATAGAAATTAAAATAACACAGCAAAACAGAAAATGCGTAAATACCACTTTTAAGCACTACTTACTTCCTAAACAGCCGAAAGGCACGGGTTTCCTCTATTTCCTCAATCGTCAGGCACATGGTGGGCAGCAACTGTGTGACACCAAGAAAAATATTTTTGCAGTCTACAATTTTTGAATTTTGTTTTTCTTCTACTATTTTTCATTGACTTTCCCCAAAAATTATCTAAAAATAATAATACCTGTCTGGCTGCACAGTTTAGAGCAATCTTTTCATCGTTCTTTATTATTTGGGCTGAGGGCTGGATCACGCAGTGTAAACGAATATTTGAGGGAGCGTTCAAACACAGATTTCCAAATTCAAAGTAGAACCCACCACTCAAATTGTAAGAGGAGTTGAAAGTGACCAGGTAGGAAGATTCCCCTTATCTTTTCTAGACTCCTGTTGAGTTTTCTGAAAAAAAAACATTCGGGCGCTCCCATCCCTGGGAACGTGCCTTTCAATTTATGGAACAGGCGTTCCCAAATATGGGTCAATATTCCCATTATTGGGAACGTAGCCATTCTTGGGAAAGCTGACCACAGTTTCCCCCACTGACATATGCACAGACACTCCTGTACCATCGTACCCTCGCGATAGGCCAAGTCCAAGGCCCTAGAATGGCCATGTCGACCTGTTCACAGCACTAACAGCAGTCTGCGAGCGGTGATACTTTTTGTGATACGTTTTGAGCGGCAATTTACCACACTACGCGGCACGCCGTATGTACTCACGTTGAAGACTGCGTGGCCAAGTGACCCTCGGGGCACAGACAGCCCTCGTTCTTCCTCCGTCCGAGCCGGTCCCAGAGGTTGGAAAAAGTGCCAAGTGTCACCAACGGTATTCCAAACCCAACTTGTGTGACGAAAAATGTTAAGTTTTGGCACCAAACTTGGACATTTTTGCCAGAAGCTTTGAGTCGTTGTAATATTTAATAACATATTGACAGACTGAGCGTCAACTTCTCGCGCTCAGGTGAGTACAACATCAATATCGGCTATTTTGTTTCCGACCTGATTTTTTATCACAGCCATCAGCGGCGAGTTGGCAGATTTTTAACCTTTGACGGGTCCTTTCCCGATGTTAATCTGGCAGGCTCCCGCTCTCCACTCTCCAGCACTGTCGGAGCACGGTTCCAATCCACTCTCAAAGCCTTGTCTCTTAGCAACACGTTCATTTCTTCCACTTTTGAGCTTCACGGGCGCACTCGGACGCCATCACGGTCCAAGGCAACGCAGATGTCAACCCGGGCACCCCTCTCCGCCTCTTCTACTAACAGTTCCATTTTGAAACGCAGCCGTGACGGTGCCCCACCGCCACGAGACTACGGCGCTCTCATGCTCATGCGCGCGCGCTCAGCGCTGCCGTTACAGTTTTTTTCGAACACGCCAATGACATTGCAAAATTGTACCCAATTCTACCCCAAAGGTACCGAAACGGCATCGCATTACACCGGAAGGTGAATCTAAACCCACCTCAGGAGCGGATCCAAGGAGGGAGGCGATGGGGCGATCGCCCCCCTCCCTTGGGCCGAAAAAACTCCTCCCACCGCAGCCGAGGCTGTACCCCGGCCCCGCAAATTGCCTTTCAAATACCACCCGAAGGTAGGTCTAGGCTTACTTAAGTAAAAGTATCTTGGGTCTAGGGACTCCTTACAATCTACCTGGGGGCCATGAAATTATTCTCAGAGGGCCCCAGAGTTGTTCTAGGGCCCCTGCCTCAGAGGTCCCAGGAGCCCCGCGATCAGGCCCCTAACAATCGTCTCGGGGGACCGCTGATACCCCAGCCGGGCCCGCTATTCTCAGCAGTTGTAGGTCCCTGGTATTCCACCCGGGCACCCTGTTACCCCAGCCGGGGCCCCTGCGTTTCACCCGGGCCCTGCTACCCCAGCCAGCCGGGGCCCCTGCGTTTCACCTGGGCCCTGTTACCCCAGCCGGGGCCCCTGCGTTTCACCCGGGCCCTGTTACCCGGGCCCTGGGCCTTCACAAAGGTACACTCCCTGTATCGTATTGAAACAGTTGATTATGAGTACATGAGTGCGTTGAGCCAAGCTAACCACCGTGTGGATATATCTTACTGTTCGTAGTTCCAGACGCTTGGTATAGTTTATATTGTCATATTGGATATATTGAAGTACAAAGAGTTATCGCGGCGCTGTTATCGCACTCAGGCAGTATTGGCAGCGGCGCCATGGGACCCTGCATTGTCTTATCTCACGCCGGCCCACTAACCCTTTGAAGCTGTTATCTTCCCCTCCCAACGTACGCACGCCGGAAGTGTTGACATTCAGCGGCGGATCCAGGAATACATTTCGGGGAGAGAGGGGCTAAGGGCATGGGAGCAGCAATTTATAAAGAAATGCATAACAATTAATGTTTATGATTTCATGAGTTTAATTCGTTTTTCTGCTCCTGGAACCGCCTATTAATTAGCATAAAAATAGGTAAAAATGTCAGTTTGTATCAGAATCAACATTTTGCAGGTAAAATTTGGAGAACCAAGCATCTCAATACGAACAAACGGTAATAAGCAACAACTTTGTTACAATGTCCCTCTTTTTAAATCTCCTATATCCGTCCGTGGGAATAAAACGGTAAAAATATATTCCTTATGTCTCTCAGTACCAGTTAAAAACGTCAAGTAACTTCAGATAAGAAAATAGCGTCAAAAACATATATCCAAAAATTTCCGATATTTGCCCCTCCTGACTTCGCCCTTGAATCTAAAATTTCAACAAACCCGAAATATATGTTTATCAGTTTACAATTGTGAAACTACACACGAAGTTTCATACAAATCCAATAATAAATGAAGGCGCAGTAGCCAGTTGCAAAAAAAGTTAAAAATATCCTATTATTTTGCCCCCTGACCCCCTTTCTGCAATTTTTGAAAATATATATAGCCTAACAGAGAGTTCACATAAAAAATGGTTTTTGTTTCATTTAAATCGGTCGAGGTCTTCCCGAGATATCAAGGGAGGGGGCGATGGAGCCCCTCCCCTACCGATTCTAACTTTTTACAGGGGTGGCGTAATAGGGTTAAACTTTCACTAGGATCTCGTTCGGACTTCCTCCACAAGAAGATATTGGGGGTCGGAGCTTTCGTACTGTATTACAGTGCTTCGTCAGCGATGATCGTTCGGAATATAAGGGGGATAAAAAGGCACAAGAGAATACACAGTACAAAAATTGAGCTCAGAAAAAACATGCAACATCAATAATCTACACGTGACAGCAATAAACCATTGACTTCCTAGAGCGACCTAAGAAATAATAAATACATTAAAAGGCAAAGTTCTAAAAAAACGCATCTTTAACATGGAAACGCTAGAGTACTAGGGTAAGCAAGAGAGGGAGGGGGTTTAAGACAGCTACAATAAAACACGCAATACTCGCAATACTCACTTATTAATTATATAAAAGATGGGAAGCTATAAAAAGGGGGGCGGGGTAGAGAACAGGAGTGGAGAGGGGGCGGGGGGCGTTAAATGTTACAATAAAAACACACAACATTCACTTATTTATGGTAAGAAAATCCAAAGCTATAAAATACCTATTATCGATTCCATATAATGCAAACTTTCGCTTATTTATGATACGAAAAAGGAAACACTATAAAATACATATTATCTAATCAAATACAAAAGACAGTATTATACAAACATTGTCAAAATATAAATCAGTAAAGCCTACGATACATCATGTAAAAATGCAATGAAAACATTCAAAAAACACTATGATCCAACATTCACATTACACAAGATCAAGAGGAGCTTCCATCCTAGGAACAGGCCCGACGAATTATAGGAAGCCATCTATCGTTTAAGAGAGAGCCTGAGTTCCTATTTACACTGGCATCATTAGGAGAGACGAGCAGAGTTTGTCGACGTCCACGAGTTTGGATGTAGGCCGATTCCATAAGCAAACGCATCTGGTGGTGGGCTGCGTGGTTGAGTATCTTGACTTGCGAGAAGGCTGGAGTGCACTGCCGGTGCTCACTGAAGGCTGATGCCTTCAGTTTGGAGGGCACTTGTCCTCTCCAGCTGTTGCGGTGCTCTTGAATCCGTGACTGTACTTCTCGATCAGTTTCACCGATGTAAATGACGCTCTCCTCTCCTACTTTGCATGAACACTCGATGAGGTATATCACGTTGCTTTTCTGTGAAGTGGGCAGCTGGTGCTTAGCCTTGCTGCACACCAAAGATCCTACGGTTCGCAGCGGTTTGGACACCAGTTCTATGCCGATCTTGTTGGCTTCTCTTTTGAGTTGGTAGAAGTCGTGTCCTGCAAACGGCACAGAGAGGCGGGTGGAAGGCTTGCTGGTGTCGTCAGGGTTGGGAGGCGCGGGAAGAGCACGAGCCTTGAGTTTGAGATCTTTTCTTGTTTTTGTTATCACCGAGTCTATGAATTCCCGGGGGTAGCCACGCAGCCCACCACCAGATAATCAACCACGCAGCCCACCACCAGATGCGTTTGCTTATGGAATCGGCCTACATCCAAACTCGTGGACGTCGACAAACTCTGCTCGTCTCTCCTAATGATGCCAGTGTAAATAGGAACTCAGGCTCTCTCTTAAACGATAGATGGCTTCCTATAATTCGTCGGGCCTGTTCCTAGGATGGAAGCTCCTCTTGATCTTGTGTAATGTGAATGTTGGATCATAGTGTTTTTTGAATGTTTTCATTGCATTTTTACATGATGTATCGTAGGCTTTACTGATTTATATTTTGACAATGTTTGTATAATACTGTCTTTTATATTTGATTTGATAATATGTATTTTATAGTGTTTCCTTTTTCGTATCATAAATAAGCGAAAGTTTGCATTATATGGAATCGATAATAGGTATTTTATAGCTTTGGATTTTCTTACCATAAATAAGTGAATGTTGTGTGTTTTTATTGTAACATTTAACGCCCCCCCCGCCCCCTCTCCACTCCTGTTCTCTACCCCGCCCCCCCTTTTATAGCTTCCCCATCTTTTATATAATTAATAAGTGAGTATTGCGAGTATTGCGTGTTTTATTGTAGCTGTCTTAAACCCCCTCCCTCTCTTGCTTACCCTAGTACTCTAGCGTTTCCATGTTAAAGATGCGTTTTTTTAGAACTTTACCTTTTAATGTATTTATTATTTCTTAGGTCGCTCTAGGAAGTCAATGGTTTATTGCTGTCACGTGTAGATTATTGATGTTGCATGTTTTTTCTGAGCTCAATTTTTGTACTGTGTATTCTCTTGTGCCTTTTTATCCCCCTCTATATTCCGAACGATCATCGCTGACGAAGCACTGTAATACAGTACGAAAGCTCCGATCCCCAATATCTTCTTGTGGAGGAAGTCCGAACGAGATCCTACGAAAATCGACTCCACAGTATGGCCTTTAAAGAAACTTTCACTAATTGTCCTCTGGTAACTTCTCGCTGATTCACGAATACTTATAAATTCTTAATCTCCGACTGCTCTCCAAATCCGATAACCAATAGAAATTAACACGCGCATTGACGGGGGTCTGAGCCACCTTCGGATTGACGAGGGGGCGGGTACCCGCCCCCCTAAGATCTCGAGAACCACGGTAGGTAGCAAAAAACGGTAAACGGTGCTGGGTAGCCCATCCGCTTCTCCATCGAAAATATTTGAACCATTTTTTTGTCAGGTCACATTTAAGGTCACCAGAGGTCAAAAACATGCCGTCACATGCCGTCATAGGGATAGCATGTAAATTAAGTTTTTCGGCCATTACATCTGAACAAGTAAAGATAGAGCAAAACAACTTGAACGCTATGAATCCTCGCAGCAAGCCGAATCGAATGATATATGATTTGACCTTGCTAGGTCAAATCAAAGATTTGGCCTGACCTGAGGTCAGGTCAGGGTCAAATTATATAAAATGCATATCATTAGAACTGCAAAGCCAAGGCGAGTCTAATGAAGCTAAAATAAACGCTCTATCACCATCTGTTACTGAGTTATTCAGTAAAAACCATATTTCCCATGTATTACCAATGGAGAGGTCATGCTTCGTACCCAGGGGCGCAGCCAGGGGGGGCACAGGGGCACGTGCCCCCCCCCATCGGTGCCGAGGTGCCCTTTTGATTGACAGGTGGTGTACCCTCTTTGGGCCGTGCCGCTCGAAATTTAGTGCCCTACGCCGTTGAGTCTAGATGGAACTAGACTGCGTTTAGCGATTTCAACTATTGTTTGATAATTAAGTGCCTTTTTGGTCAGCGAAAGCATTCTGTCGCCTTTCCAAGCACCCTGGAAGAGTATAGGCACGTAGTCCGTTTCCAGATAATGCCTCATCGTCGCCAATAATCGTACGGGTAGAGCTCATCTGGTGCCCCGTGAAGGTGATCATGTGCCTTCTGAGATAATCTGATGCCCTCGTAGTCAGTCTGGTGCCCCCCTCCCCCCCCCCTGAATAAAAAATTGTGCCTTCTGAACCTATATAATGATCCCTAAGTTAGTCTGATGCCTCCGAGCTTTCCTGGTGCCCTATTAGCTGTTTTAGTGCCCATTGAGCTGATCCGGGCCCCTGAGCTTATTTAACCCTATTTCCGTCAGGCTCCCGGCTACCCCTATTTCCGGCAGGGGGGCAATATCGGCCCCCCCTAAGATCTCGTAATCTAACCGGCCGATTTTGAAAATTCAAAGTGCTATAGATTCCCCTGACGCTAAACTTTATTTTGAAAAAGAAAATTTCAAAATTTTGATTTTTAAGGAGAAGGTCGTGCAAAATATACAATTTTTGTGTATTTTTTAGATTTTCCATAACCCTTGTCTCTGTTGTACGATTTTCACAAAACTAGTTCAGATTTACAAATAATTGACCCAAAATTGTCATATACTCGAGTTACGCAAAAATTCGAAATTCAATGGCAGTTCCAGGACCAGGACTATGAGGGGAAATATATACAACCTAAAAAGTTTTTGTTACGCGGATTAGAAGCCGTGATATACTGCTTGGCATCTTTGACACATAAATAAATGAAAAAAGTGAAAAACTCATCAGGGGCGGATGCAGTAAGGTAAAACAGTGGGGTAAAATACATACCAACAATATGCGAGTGGTATGCATGAGTATATTAGTCCCTCGACTAGTTGAAATTTATTTCTGATAATTTTTACCCTCCCATGGCAGCTCTGGGAAAGAGGGTGACATAGGCGGATCAAGGACTCTCGTCGTGGGGGGGGCGGGTGGGGGTGATTGGAAACACATTTTTAATATACAACGATGTTGAGTCGCGGCGGTGATACTGGCCGGGAATATGCATTTTGAAAATGTGTAGTGACTGGACACGCCTCTGGTAATCTAGAATTGGGTTATAACTATTTTGAATTTTCATATACCCAATTGTATTCGCCCTGGCACGGCTGTAAGCAGTCTTCTCACTTACTAACGTTTAGTCCTTCTTGATAACATTCCCCCCATTTTGAACTGCTGTAACCGCCCCTGATGAATACAAATAGTGACAATTGTGAATGCACTATCATCTCACATAAAAATGATATAATAAAACCATATAACTGGTATCAGGATCAGCAGAGACGGCTTCCTTTTACAAAGAACCCATCGCATACGATAATACTTGGTTTGTGGATAGAACCTCCCCAAAAACCCAGCCATAGCTCCGTCCCTGGTAAATATATAATATTGACAATTTCAGAAAACCTGCCTGTACTAGTTTTAGGAAAAGTCAGGAAGTTTCAAAGTTCTATCGCAAGCCGTTTCGGAGATATTCTTGAAAAACCTGAGGGGGGGCAATATTAGCCCCCCTGCCGGAAATAGGGTTAATGCCTCCCAGAGTTGATCTACTGTCCAGGGGTGCAGCCAGGGGGGCACAGGGGGCACGTGCCCCATCACTGCCGGGGTGCTCTTTTGATTGTCAGGTGGTGTACCCAATTTGGGCCGTGCCGCTCGAAATTTAGTGCCCTACGCCGTTGAACCTAGATGTAACTGGACCGCATGTAGCGATTGAAACTATTGTTGGACAACTTAATACCTTCTTCGGTCAGTTAGGGCATTCTGTCGCCTTTCCAAACACCCGGGAAGAGTATGGACACCTAGTATGTGTCCACCTAATGCCTCATCGTCGCCAATAATCGTACGGGTGAAGCTAATCTGGTGCTTCTTGAGCTCATCTCGTGGCCTCTCAGCTGGTATTTGCACCTTGAGCTGATAACTTGCCCTCTAAGCTGATTTGGTGCCCCTGAGTCAATCGAGTGCCCCACTGAGCAAATAATTGTGTCTCCTGAACCTATATAATGCCCTCTGAGTTAGTTTAATGCCTCCGAGCTTACTTGGTGCCCTAATAGCTGATTTAGTGCCCCTTGAGCTGATTCGGGCCCCGAGCTGATCTCATGCCTCCCCAAGTTGTTTCTGTCTCCTAAGTCAATATGGTGCCTCTTCAGCTGATTAGGTGCCCCCTCAGCTGATTATTGATGTCTTCTTAGATGGCCTGGTGCCCCCTGAGCTGTTTTGGTGGGCCCTGAACCCACTTTATGTCCCCTGAGCTGTTATGTTGCTCCCTGAGCTGATTTAGGCTCCTGCCATAGTCTGGGGGAGCTGGGAGGTGATCTGGCCCCCGAGCGGATCGATCTGGTGCCACCTGAGCTGCACTAATGCCCCTTAGTCGATCTGGTGCCTCCTGAGCCCATCTGATGCCCTCTGAGCTAGTCTGGTGCCCCCTGAGCTAATCTGGTGCCCTTTAAGCTGACCTGGGCCTCCTGGGTTGATTACGTGATTTTCTGAGCAGCTCCCAGGCCCTGAGCTGAGCTGGGCCCACAGGGGTTGGTGAGGGCCCCTGAGATGGTATGGGGCTCCTGAGCTGATTAAGTGCCTCCTGACTTGATCTGATATTCCCGAGCTGATCTGGGCCCCGAGCTGGTCGGGGACCACTGATCTGATTGTTTGTCCCCGAGGCTGATCTGGTGCCCTATGGGCCGATCTGGTGTCCCCTGAGCAGCTCTGGGGCTTTTGAATTGCTTGGGCCCCGAGCTGGTGAGGGATTCCTGAGCTGAATTAGTGCCCCTGAGTTGATCTTGCCCCCCGACCTGACTTGAGGCCCCTGAACTGATCTGGGGCCCCAAGAGCTGATCTGGGGCCCAAGAGCGGATCTAGGTTCTGAGGGTACCCTGAGCTGGTCTGGGCGCTGAGCTTGTGGGAGCCCCTTAAGTTGGCGTGAGGCACCCTGAAGTGATCTGGCGCCTTAAACTATTCTTGAACTGGTTTAAGGCCCTATGAGCCTGTCTGTGGCCCATTGAGCTAGTCTGATGACCTCATCGCTAGGGTCAATGAGCTAGTCTAGTCCCTGGGTGAAGCATGAACTGCTATGTGGCCCTGATCTAGATCAGGGGCCCCTGAGGTGGTCTTGAATAGACAGATGATAAGAACACAAGGCCAACTCCCATCAGCTCGGGGCGGGGTCACTGAGCTAGTCTAGTCCCTGGAGGCACAACTGGGGGGATGGGGGAAGCTGCTCTGGAGGCCTTTGATCCACACTTGGGGGCCCCAGAGCTGGTCTTGAATAGATGGGGAATAAGAACGCAATGGAAACTTGGAATGGAATAATGGAAATTGTAAAACGGAGCTAACGAGGAATGAGAAATCTCTAAAACGGCTTGTGATACCTAGGCACCCCTGGTTACATAAATTGCTTATTATACTGGTGGATTCTGGGAAGGGATGATAACACGGCATGTGCCCCTGAGCTCAGAGCACAGTCCCCTAAACCAGGATTTCTACTAATTAATTTAAATGAAGAACTAGTTTTCACAATTTTCAGCCCTGTCACACCATCCCCATCCAAACCACCGGCCTGTTAACTTTTTATTTACTCTTAACTGGGACCGAACCTTGAGAATATGGGACTTAATAAACGCGTTCAAAAGGCATCTCCCAAATTTTTCCGGCAGCAAAAATGTGTTCTTCCAAAGACACTATGCTCCTCCTCGTCCCATGACGAGTGTGGGAGGCAAGGAGCTTTATCGGCGTTCAGCCAGGGCTCACTCCTCACGACAAAACCAGTGGGCATAACAAATGAATTTTCGACTCCAATATGCCTTAACCTGCACATCGTAACAGATATCACATGCTCCGCTGATTTCTCTGATGTTAAGTACTTGCTTGAGTTGGCTGATTTGTCCTTAACCCGCGCCCCACCAGGGGTCCGGCGCAACCTTCGCCCCACCGGGGGCCATCGATGGCCCCCCTCTAACTCCAAAAATATGATGGTTAACGCAAATCTGCAAAGTGCATTAGAAAGCTCGCATGAATTCAGTAAGAAATTATTTCGCATGTTTAAGCGCTCAGGTCAATGGTTTGACCTCCAGAGGTCAAGAAAGGTCACGATAGGCTATTTTCACTCAAATATGCATTGCTTAAGAAAACTGGACATAACTCCTATGCCATTAGAGCTATTGCGATCTGGTTAAGTACGTTTGATAGGAAATTGCCAGACCTTTTTCCGCTATATGGAACGTAAAGACCTTCCGCCAGTGGTTTGACCTCCAGAGGTCACCTCGTGACCTAATATGACCTGAGGTCACGAAAGGTCAGAAAGTAACCTTGCCGTATATCGAATGAAAGCCAGTGACAAGACAAACACGATGGTGTTTGTTTCAGCGCTCTAGCTTAAATATGTCAAAAGTTATTGCAAAATACTGTTTTTGACCCCTGGTGGCCCTGGATGACCTTGGAAAAGTCAAAGGAAAAATATGACCCCTAGGATCCGTGAAAGAGTGTCCAAAAACTCTGTTCTGAGCAGTCTGAGTGATTTGCAATCATTTTTGTGGCTTTTAGATCATGAGACAGCTTTCCCCATGTTTTTCCAATGGGAGAGGTCGCCTCGTGACCTGACCTCAGGGCACGAAATCGAAAAATCCCGGATATACACGTTGTAGACCCTGGAAGGGTCATGAAATGTAGCAAGTTTCAAATCGATGGACTAAGAAATGTAGCTCTTATAGAGCTCCAAAGTTGAAGTGAGGTGACCTTGGTTGACCTCGCCTGGTGACCTGACCTTGGGTGACCCGGGATAAAAATTTTCAGGGATGGTGGGAAAATGATGAGGTGAGAAATAGAGCCCTCAACCGCGGTGCTGCGTTTCGTCGTTTTTCTGCTATCTCGAAAAAAACCTTAGGGGGCCATCGATGGCCCCCGGTGGGGCTAGGGTTAAGTCTATCCAAAACAATCCATGATTGATTGATTATTGGGGCTTAAGGGCGCACCAACCTTAGTGGTTATATAGCGCCCAGTACAAAACAATCGTGTTTTGGCTACTTCCATGACATTTTGGAGATATCTTTTTCTTTTTTCGGTTTTAATCGAGTTTTCCTTCTCCGCCAATGATTTATTTGCATTTTAATTGAACCAAAGATGCCCAAAAAATGATATAAGCAAAGATATAGTAAGTTTTTTAGGTTACGTTAAAAAGTGCCCTTTTTCCCCGGGGTGCCCCTCAAAGTTGATGTGCCCCCCCATACGAAAGCTCTGGCTGCGCCCCTGTTCGTACCTGACCTTAGGTCATCGATATCAAAAATACCGGAACATATCTTAGAGAACTCGGTGAGCCCATTATGTGATATGAGTTTCAATTGGATAAGTTCACCCTGCTCCGACTTATGCTATCTTAAACTTTTTTTTTGAGGTCGGGTCACTTGACCTGTACTGGTGACCTGACCTGAGATGACCTATCCTTAAAATTTTCACAGAAGTTGCAAAAATGATGAGGGAAAAGGTATACCAAGTACGGCGGCGCTGCGCGCCGCCGTTTTTCTGCTGTCTCCGAAAAAAACCTGAGGGGGGGCGGGTACCCGCCCCCCGTGAATGCGCGTGTTAAAGATATGAAATTAAACTGACAGACTATATTATTAGCTCTGGACACGGTGGTGGATGGCACGACACTGACATACACTGACCGGCGCTCGGGTCACTCCCCTCCCCTCACGGCGCTACTCTTTTCCGGCGAATCCTTCGCCTGAGCCACACATTTCCGGAAAATCCTTCGCCTAAAACCGAGCCCTGTTCCACCTGTCAGCACAGTTTTATCAGCACCAATCAGCGGGCCGTGTTGCGCCTACGTCACAGGATTGTAGCCTCTCCCCGGGAACTAGTTCTAGAGGTTTTACGGGCTGATGGCCTGCTGTTTGCGCTGATGAAAAATAGCAAGTGCACGAAGTGGCAGCCTAATATTTTTTAATGGTATAAAGGTTGAAGTTCCTTTTGCTTACCACAAACTAGAGGCGATAATGGCGCTGATATTGCTTTTCTGGAGGAGTGGCTAGAGGTCCTGCTGACAAAACTGTGCTGACAGCTGGAACAGGGCTCCGGTTTCTGCGCGTCATTACAACACTTGAGCCCTGTTCCACCTGTCAGCACAGTTTTGTCAGCAGCACCTCAACCTCTCCTCCAGAAAAGTAACATCAGTGCCATAATCACCTCTTTTTGTGCTAAGCAAAGGGAACTTTATCTTTATTCTATTAAAAATATTAGGCTGCCGCTCGTGCACTACTATTTTTCATCAGCGCAAACAGCAGGCCATCAGCCTGTAAAACCTCTAGAACTAGTTCCCGGGGAGAGGCTACAATCCTGTGACGTAGGCGCAACACGGCCCGCTGATTGGTGCTGACAAAAAGTGCTGACAGCTGGAACAGGGCTTGGAGGTCACTGGCACGGCGTCCGGCGGATGCTACGTCACTTTACGTGACCTGACCTCCCTGGCCAATCACCGCGGTCACTAACGCGCGCACATTAATTGAATCTAAGATGATGAGTTACAACACAGGGGTTTTAGGGCCAGTTCATAGTTTTGTGGGCGTTTGGAGTTCTCAGAAATTTTGCCCCCCAAAATGGTGGTAAAGGAAATGTAGCACCTTGGGCGAATCCAGGAATTTAGCGTGATTAGGGGTATTTTTAGCCGAAAATCATGAAAACGTCCATTATGTATCTGAAAAATATACCATGAGCTCAATATCTTAGATTTTTTAAATGATCCTCTAGGGTGAAAAATAAACCTTTGCCTGTGGATGACGTCATGTTTTGGCAACTGTTACCATATTCAATAGGCTTCAAGGGCTTCAATTGGCTGATTACTCACCGTGACGTCAGCGCTGTTGTCACACCAACAGCTGACGACTGTGGCCGCCGGGCTGGGGTACATGTGGGTTACGTTTTAGATAGGTTTTTTAGCTTTTCTGCATGGAAATTTTGAGTTTCAAGACAAATGATATATTGAGTACCGGGTTTTCCGGCATGCTTTACAACTAGGCTATCTCAGTTAAAATCACGTTATAAAGGCGCCACGTTCTCTTCAACGCTTTTTTGCTCCCCGACATGTTTTTATGAGTATGCGCGTTTTTACGAAAATTTATACCTTGCACGACCGAGCCTTCAAAAGCTATTCCGGGCCCCCTTCGAGGACGCTGAGTCTCCTCCTTGAGGAATGTTTTGATCCGGCCCTGACCCACCTGCTACCTAACTACCGTGCCATTGCCATATCATCTGCAACATTATCCCAACCCTTCCTCAGAAGCCTAATCTAAGCCTTTTTCAACCTCTGAAAGATAATTCATACCAGTTAACTGAAGCTTCTATGGGTGAAAGGTACGGACCCAGGCAGGGTATCCATATACCGGGTGGCCCAAAAAACGTCCCCGACTTTGGCCTTCTATCTTTTTATCTGATCAAGAAAGTATACCAAATTTCGGTATCAGACAATCTTGCTCATTTTCAAAGGTGTGTGTTGAATTTGAGATAAATCCGCTGATCCGTTGTTGTTTTACAGCCATATTTTTTAAACAGACAAAATGAACCTTTTCCTTGGCTAGTTTATTGAAACTCGTGCACAATGGCACCTCTCTCTGCGCGAACCGCTGCGCGTATGCAACGTTTCCATTGGAGGATGCTGCCGCGGCTGGTATCTAAAGAAACGTCGCCCCATGCAGCGAACGTTCCTCCACAGTCACGAACTTCTCTCGTCGGTGACGGTACACTGTCTCGGACAGCGTGTTTCCAGACGCAGTAGTCTGGCGGACTCGGGTCCGGGGAATTAGGTGGGGTTCGGTATATAGACAGGGTGTAACTTTGTGAAATTGTTTAGGGGTGCTTTTTCCTAGTAAACCCATACAAATTTGCTGGCAATTTTAGGGGGTGAAAAACGTTAAAAAGGGGTAAAAACTTAACAATTTTGTTGGAACATCTCTAATGACTTAGTTCTTGCTTTACTTTCACTCGTACTGTTCCCCCGCGGGCTAAAACATGTTTTGGTCCCCTGGTTTGAGCGTTTGGGAGGAGCCTGGCCCTTATGCCTCCCTGGATCCGCCAGTGACCAGACATACTTTAAGCCACACGCCAAAAAATCGTGGTGGCGGCTGCAGCCCTAACTTTCGGACTATGGGGGCCGTGCCCACCATTTTCCAGCCGTTTCCGTACCTTGTTTTCGGTAACAAATCAAGCGATAAGCCGAGTCACCTTTGGCCCCTTCCAACGTCGGAAACCATTTCCCACAACCTCAAAATAGTTATTGCGCCCATGCTTTATTAACCCTCGCCCCGGTGAGGGGTAGTTGAACACCCTCGGATTTTCCGGCGGCACGAAAAAACGGGGGTGTGAAGCGCCGCCGTACTTGGCACACCTTATCCCTGATCAATTTCGCAACTTTCCCAAATCTTTAAGGTTAGGTCATCTCAGGTCAGGTCACCAATGCAGGTCAAGCGACCTCGCCTCCAAAAATGTTAAAGGTGGCATAAGTAAGAAATGAGTGAATCTATCGGATTGAAACTTATACCACATAATGGGCCCAACGAGTGCTACAAATCGTTCTTGGGGATCTTTAGTATCAATGACCTAAGGTCTGATACGGATCATGACCTCTGCTTTGGAAATATATGGGAAAACAGAAATTGGGCTGTATAAGTGTAGATAAAGCTGAGAATACCTATATATATATATGGTCCAAATCGGCACGAAGAATTGGACCATATAAATTGCATCCTGGGCCCCTTTTCAGGTTCATGTTGCAATTTTTTACCTGTGACTTCTGAGAGGCCATCTTGGGCTACTTAAAGGGAATATGGCACCTTAGTTGAATCCTGGAATTTAGTGAATTTAGGCGTACTTTTAGCCAAAAATAATGAAACCACTCATGATTTCTATGAAAAATGTACAATAAGCTCAATATTTTGTTTTTAACAATACTCCTCTAGAAAAAGAACTAAATATCAGCCTGTGGATGATGTCACGATCTGGCAGCCACTACCATACTTGAAACGCTCTAAGGGCTTCGATTGGCTGATGTTCATCCTGACGTCAGCATATGTCGTCACACCAGTAACTCACAACAATGGCCGTCCGGCGACGGGCTGATGGGGGGCTGGTGTCAGGTAGGTTTTAGCTTTTTTCTACGGAAATATCGAGTTCTAAGACAAATGAAATATGGAGTACCGGGTTTTCCGACTTGCTTTACAACTTTGCTATCTCAGTTAAAATCACGTTGTGAAGGTGCCACATTCCCTTTAAGCAGTTTTCAGACTTGAGTCAATAACTGCATGAAATTATGATACAGCTTTTATTGTTAGACCATTACGTTTGGATTGCTATTGGGAGTCGATGCCGATGTGCATATTGTCTATGCTAGGCTGGAAAGTGGCCTTGACCTGACCTGAGGTTAGGTCATTCTTGTGTTTGACCTAGTATGGTCATGTCATATATCATTCGATTTTCCGTGACGAGAGGAAGCGAATAGTGCCTACAGAATGATGCTAGCTCAACTCTGTCAGACGCTAGAGCCCAAAAACTATACTCAAAATGCCACTTTATGACCTGTCATTGCCTGAATACTAACTTGAGCCAAAAAGTGAAAAATATAGTTTCTTCATGAATTTGCATGAACTCTCCACCAGTCTTCGCGTTTTTTCGCTACGCCGCTTAGGGGCCGAGTTCGAGGGGGTGTTCAAACACCCCATCCATGGCGAAAGTTGCTCGGAGGCCCACTGGGGCGGGTGCTTAGCTTATTGCTCATCAAAAGGTCACAGCTCAAAAAGCTGCAAACGTGGTGAAACCAGGAGCTTTAGGTGTTTTTTTGCGAAAAAACTTAAGCGCGCAGAGAACCGGCTACCTATTAAGTAGCATTGGTTGCATTTTGCCGCCATTAAAAGTTTATGGTGTTACATTGTTGTTGGACTAACAAAGCATTGAACACGTATTTAATGGGGGAGCTTCAAGTGCCGACGTGATTTGTGATAGACAATACATTTTCTCGTAAGAGCGTTACGTTGCATGATAAGCGAGATGTAAAGTTAAAACCGTGATTTCTGCTCCTATTAAAAATCATGTAGGAGTTCACCTAAAGCTCTTGGTGGCAGGGTTGAGAACGCGTGGCCGGGTGTGCCCCCCCTCCCCACTTTTAAAAACGTTCCGACGCGCCTGGTTTAAGGAGACTGTTCTTGAATAGCCTGTTGTTGTTTTTTCTTTCACCCGCGCCCGGGTGGACCCCTGAGCTACCTTCGCCCTTGTCGGGGGCTGTTTGAACATGCCCTCAAACTCGGCCCCTATGCGGGATAGCGAAAAAAACCCAAGCGCTGGTGGATAGCTCATAAAATTCATGAAGAAACTATATTAGTCACTTTTTGGCACAGGTTAATATTTAGACCATGGCAGGTGAAAGAAGGTGGCATTTTGAGTAAAATTTTTGGGCCGTAGCATCTGACAGATTTGAGTTAGAATCATTTTTAGGCACAGTTACCTTCCTCTTGTCACGGCAAATCGAATGATATATGATATGATCATACTAGGTCAAAACACAAATGACCTGACCTCAGGTCGGGTCAAGGTCACTTTTTAACCTACCATAGTCAATATGCATATCAATCGACTCGCAATAGCAATCCAAGCGCAATGGTATCAAAATAGAAGCTGTATCATGATTCCATGCAAAGTTATTGAACTAAGTTTGAAAACTTCTTATACAGCCCCAGATGACCTCTCAGAGGTCACCGGCCAAACAATGCAGCATGGACCGAGGAAGGGACCAGGATAATACGGTTTGGATAATATGAAGGTATTCGCAGCTGTATCAACACAAATACAACCCAATTTCTATTTTTCACATGTATTTACAATGGAGAGGTCATGATCCGTACTTGACCTCACGTCATCGATATGAAAAATCCCGGAATAAATTTTGTAGCACTCGGTGGCCCATTATGTCGTATACCTTTCAATCCGATAGATTCACCAATATTTTTACTTATGCCACCTTAAAAATTTTTGGAGGTGAGGTCACTTGACCTGCACTGGTGACCTGACCTGAGATAATCCAACCTAAAAATTCTGGGGAAAATTGCGAAATTGATCAAGGATAAGGCTTGCCAAGTGCAACGGCGCGAAACGCCGCCGTTGTTTCGTGCCGCCGGAAAAAGCCGAGAGGATTGTTCAAACACCCCCACCTGGGCGAGGGTTAACCCTCGCCCCACCGGGGGGCCATCGATGGCCCCCCTAAGGTTTTTCCGGGATAGCAGAAAAACGACGAGGCGCAGCACCGCGGTTGAGGGCTCTACCTCTCACTGCATCATTTTCCCATCATCCCTGAAATTTTTTACCCCGGGTCACCCAAGGTCAGGTCACCAGACGAGGTCAACCAAGGTCACCTCACTTCACGTTTAGAGCTCTGTAAGAGCTACATTTCAAAGTCGATCGATTTGAAACTTCCTACACTTTATGACCCCTCCAGGGTCTACAAGGTGTATATCCGGCATTTTTCGATTTCGTGCCCTGAGGTCAGGTCACGAGGCGACCTCTCCCATTGGAAAAGCATGGGGAAAAGCTATTTCATGATATAAAAGCCACAAAAATGATTGCAAATACTCAGACTGCTCAGAACAACGTTTTTGGACACCCTTTCACGGATCCCAGGGGTCATATTTTCCCTTTGACTTTTCCAAGGTCATCCAAGGTCACCAGAGGTCAAAAACAGTATTTTAACAATAACTTTTGACCTAATTGAGCTAGAGAGGTGAAACAAACACCATCGTGTTTGTCTTGTCACTGGCTTTCATTTGATATACGGCAAGGTCACTTTTTGACCTTTCGTGACCTCAGGTCATATTAGGTCACGAGGTGACCTCTGGCGGTCAAACCACTGGCGGGAGGTCTTTACGTTCCACATAGCGGAAAAAGTACTGGCAATTTGCTATCAAATGTACTTTACCAGGCCTCAATAGCTCTAATGACATAAGAGTTATGCCCAGTTTGCTTAATCATTGCATATTTGAGTGAAAATAGCCGATCTTGACCTAATTTGACCTCTGGAGGTCAAACCATTGACCTGAGCACTAAAACATGCGAAGTAATTTCTTACTGAATTCACGCGAGCTTTCTATTGCACTTTGCAGATTTGCGCTAACGCCCATATTTTCGGAGTTAGAGGGGGGGCCATCGATGGCCCCCCGGTGGGGCGAAGGTGGCGCCGGACCCCCGGTGGGGCGCGGGTTAATAGCCAAACTGAGGTCAAAAACTGCGTTAAGCTAGAGCCATAATGTAGGCAAATCTTCTCGTTACGGTAAATTAAAATATGCAGGATATGAACATGCTGTGGCAAAATCTAATAATGTCCTAACCGAAGGTCAGGACCCAAGAAACTCCACACTATGCGGCATGACCTTGTAAAGCTACGCGTAACCTTGACCTTAGGTCAAAGTCTAACCTAACCGTTAGACCACCTAACATAACCTTGGGTCAAGGGCAAAGTCAGGTCGCCTTGTGTGAAGCTCACCACTATGATTCCAAATTTATTCCTGCATCTTGTCCCGTTCATGAGTTATAGCCAACAACAGTTTCTAAAACAGCAACCTTTGCTGACCTTTGAGGACCTCTGGTGCCTTCGTGATGGACTTGGCCTCAAAATGGATGATATATTCCAGATTTCCTTTTCAGGAGCTTTCGAGTGCCATTTAGAAACGTGATCTAGCTCTTCTAGAAGCCAAGTAAAGCCCGGTTTTTAAGACTTATTTTTAGCACCAAAATTGTCTTACATAGGCTTAGAAATGACGTCCTAACTCGTTGACCTGACATGACATTGACTCGAAATTTGGATACGATGTGTCAATCAAATTAATTTTGTAATAAAATTTCCACGCAGCATTGGGCTAAACCAAACTTTTTTTGTCATCGTGAAAAATAGCGAGGGGCGTTGAATCGGCCCCCCAAGAACGAGGGTTAAACAAAATGAACTGAAATACAGCCATTTAAAAGTTTTTTCCATGTATTTCCGCTGAGGAGGTGACCGGTAAATGAAACTATGTCACCGATTTCCAAAAATCCGGAATATACGTTGTAGCACCGGTAGGCCCATTATGGTGTATACCTAAGTGTCAGATTGCTAGGTTAAACGTGTTCTTACTTATAAGTAACTTTACATTACCTCTTGCACATATGTAATCCCAGTTTTTTTTAGCACTTGCTTTGGCCTGGTGACTGGACCTAACATGACCAAACTTAGGTTTTAAATATGCAGAATTGATCAATGAAGAGATATTCAAAACACGGTGGGAGCGCCGCCATTTTTCCGCTATACTTGAAAAACCGTCTGAAGCCCATCGATGCTCCTCTCGGACGGGCGAGGATTAAGCACAAGCTACGTTTCCCAGATATTGGCCCTGATTTCCCTCTCCTTCTAAACAAGTTTCAATAGATGCACAGTAGGGGTGTCCAGATTTCGGTCTTTTCAAAAAATCGTAGAAAGCCGTAGTTTTACCCATGGTTTCAAGCGTTCTGAGTCCATTTATGCACAAAAAACCAGGTTTAAACAACATTTAGGGGTCGCGAATTTGATTTTAAAATGGGACTTTTGGCCACTTTTGGCCAAAATTGGGACAAAAGTGCATATAACCGGACCGTTATGGATAGTATCAATATACATGCATGTTTATGCAATAGAATAGCTCATTAGCTTTCGTTTAAAACCAGTTTTATATTAATATCACCTTTGGTTGACTTTTTATAGGCGTCCAATCATACAGTTATGACCCGTCTCTGAGCGCCACTGACCTAGCATGGGTTCAATTCCAGCTGCAGGGCGCTCTACCGGAGGCAGTGAAAACGCTGCGATTGACTTCTGTTTAGCGAAGTGCTATTATTATTGCACCCATATTGTCGAACGCACTTCACAATTAATTAACTACTTGACTATTTAGTTAGCTAATTAATTTATTAATTCAGATATCTCCGGCCACCTCGGAATAATAGGTGGGGGGGCTCCGAGGCCCCCTCCAGTGCGCGTGTTAAGGGCTTAAAAATCTTATTTCTGGCTTAGAACTCTTGATAAATTGCGAATTCCCTCATTTCAAAAGGATTTATAGGTTTCGAAGTTGAGGAATAAAAAGATGGCAAAATGAAATTGGGAAAAATATGTTTTCGAAATATTCAGAATATTTTTGAGAATTTCGAAAATGTAAAGTATATAGGTACCGGGTGGCCAAAAACAACGTCCCAAACTTTGAAAGGTCATATTGCAGTAAGTCTTAAATATAGCTCTTTGAAATTTTTATCCGGAATAAAACTCATATTTCTCTATGTGTTCAAATTTTTGTGTCCAGAGAATTTATAGATTTCAAAATATGCCCACCTATGTCAGTGTTAGTAAATCACGTTTTCTGCTGTCGATTCCCAAAATCGCCAGATCTGGCGTCGTAACTTTGGCACGTGCTGGCACGTGAGATTGTAAATGAATACGAAAGCATTGCGTAATATATGGTCTGTCTCACATGTGAATGATCAGAGCACCTTAACACCCAAAACGGTATTTTTAATGCCAACATGGTCCTTGCGAAAGACACGAAATCTACCATAAAGCTCTGTTTTGAGTAAAACGGATGGCGCGGGGGATTTGGTGAAGGAGTTCTCTCGCTGACCCTGGATTCGTCGGAGCATAAACAGGCACATCGAGGAGCTCCAAAAGACCGGCTCATCCGACAGGAGGGCTGGAGCTGGTCCCCGGAACGCCTATGTACAGGAGTGTAACTTTGTATACTTTTAGGGGTGCGCGAGCACCCCTAAAAGTTTTAAAAGCACCCCCTAAAACTATTCTGCGACATTCTAATCGGACCTAATGCCAGGATTATGTAGCAATTGAATAGAAAGTGTCAGAGATTTTGAGTTCTCTTGTAACTATTGATCTGGAGAGATGATATCGAGCTAAAAGACTACTCAAGTGATCTGGAGGTTTCATATAACCGCATGAGGTCATATTTAGACGGCGGGAGTAACCATGGAAATTAGGTAACTGTCACTTGCGACCAAAGCCGAAAGAGCGCGTTCTCCAAAATGCTAACTGCGGTGTCAACGTGGTCTCAGAAGCAGTGCCATCGAGTGCAGCTAGACTCATCGTTGCATCCTCGATAATGTCTTCCAGAAAAAAACAAAGTTCACTGCTGGACTTATTTTCCAAAATGCCACGGTGCATGCTGTAAATTCTTCCTGAATTTGTTTAGGCTGTTTGTAGATCAGACCTGTCCATAGCTGCTATACGTACCAAAGCAGGGTCAAAATGGCAACGTTTCGTAGCTGTGCATTGGGGGGTGTCCAGCTTTTGGTCTTTCCGAAAAATCTTAGAAAGTCGTGGTTTTCCCATTGTTTCGAGCATTCTGAGTTCATTTATGCATAAGAAACAGGTTTAAACGACATTTAGGGGTCGCGGATTTTATTTCAAAATGGGAATTTTGGCCATTTTGGCCAAAATTGGCACACAAGTGCAAAAACTAGACCGTTATGAATAGTATCAATATAAATATATGTTTATGGAATAGAATAGCTCATTAGCTTTCGTTTGATACCAGTTTTATGTTAATATCCCTTTTGGTTGACTTTTTATAGGCCTTCAATCATACAGTTATGACCCGTCTCTGAGCGCCACTGACCTAGCGTGGGTTCAATTCCAGCTGCAGGGCGCTCTACCGGAAACAGGGTAAACGCTGTGATTGACTGCTGTTTGGCGAAATGCTACTGATAATGCACCCATCTGTTCGAACGCACTTCACAATTAATTAACTACTTGACTATTTAGTTAGCTAATTAATTTATTAATTCAGATATCGATCGATTAAGCCCTGCGCGTAGGTACAGTTACAGCTAATGACGCACACTCTGTTTTCAGGCTGGGATAGACGGTGCGGTCAATTTGGAAGTAAATAATTGCGTTTCAATCTGTTTGACCATTGTGTTTTGCATGGCATGGCCCAATCACAGTCAAGAGCGTGATCCGCCACCACATACGACTTGGCTGGGCACCCGTTACCAACCATAACGGGTGCAAAGTTTCCAATTTCCAGCCAGGTCCGGAGGCGTTTTCTCCAAGCCAAGCAAGACGCAGAATGCCGGATGCGGCGCCTATGAATACTATTGGCGAAGGTGAGCAGTTTTGGAAGATGGTGCGCATCAAAACATTGCAGCACAGAGCCCATAAGGTACAACTGACTAAGCTGTGGGAGACATGGAGGTGCTCGCATAAAAGCAACAGCGACCCCAGCTCTGGACG
The DNA here is from genome assembly GCA_034440635.1 of Lepas anatifera. Classification (NCBI taxonomy): domain Eukaryota; kingdom Metazoa; phylum Arthropoda; class Thecostraca; family Lepadidae; genus Lepas; species Lepas anatifera. Next base: position 1,790,777 of record JAOTON010000485.1, on the reverse strand, counting down.
ACGCGAGGTGTTTCGGAAGGCTCTTAACTTTTTTTTTTTTTTTTTTTTTTTTTTTTTTTTTTTTTTTTTTTTTTTTTTTTTTTTTTTTATTTTAATTTTTTTTTTTTTTTGTTTTTTTTTTTTTTTTTTTTTTTTTTTTTTCCTCTTTTTTTATTTATATTTTTTTTCTCTACCCTTTTTTTTTTGTTTCCCCACAACCCCCCCCCCCCCTATTTTTTTATTTTTTATTTTTATCTTTTTTTTGATTTTTTCTTTTTTTTTTTTTTGGGTTCCCCCCGAAATGAACGAGCTGTGCGACATCGCGACACCTTATTCGCAGAAGGGATACTGGACGACAGGCTGCTGATGCTCGCTCCAAGCAGGAGGATATATGCTTCTACCAAAATAAACGCGAAGATCTTGTCAGCACCATCAGAGGTCTAGATAAGTTATACGAAAGGAGAAACAAAAGGACGAAAGAGAAGATATGGAGCTGAGAACCGAGAAAAGGCGAGAAGAGAAAGCAAAGCGGAAGACTCATGAGTGACCAGCCGAAAGCAGTTCGCTCACAAGAGGAAATAGAGGTGGACGAGGACGAGATGGACGAATAGCAGGACATGACGTGAGCCCCGGGTGCGAAGCAACCGAGGAAAAAGGATGTCCACCTCATTCTGCACCGAAATATCATGTATCAGTCAAGACGCTGTATTACACCAAGCTCGTCATGTTTGTTGACCGGCTGGGCCTGAAGGAGGAGCTGTGAGCCCTGCTGCGTCGCATGGTGCGGTTTCTTGCGTTGGTGCTCAGGCTCAGCCGGTCAGCAAACATAAAAATCTTTGTGTAGTACAGCGTCTTGGTTGATGGTAATAATAATTGTTAGGTTTAACGACGCTCCAGGTGCCAAGGTTATATGACGTCACCATCTCTCACCCTGTTGGGGGGTAAGATCGACCTATTCAGAAGCTCCGTCGGGACTAGAACCTGTGACCGATGACTTAGTGGATAGACGCGCTATGCACTAAGCCACCCATCCCCCGTCTTGGCCGATACAAGATATTTTGGTGCAAAATAAGAATGATGTCCTTTTTTCTCGGTTGCATCGCACCCAAGTGTCCATGCCATGTCCTGCTCTTCGTCTAGCTCGTCCCCATCCACCTCCATTTCCTCTTGCACTGTAAAAAGTTGAGCATCCAGAAGGTGCTAATCAGACAGCAAAAAAACTACCGATTTTCGCTGCTAGTTTTAAGCCAATTTTCGAGGTGCTAAATGTTTTTGGTGCTAATTTATCGGTTTAGCACCACCCTGTTTTTCGTTTACATGGCGCTAATATTACGAATTTAGCACCTGAAGTGCTGAGATTTTAGCAGCTCTAGGATGCTGATCCAATTGGCAGCGAGAGGGAGCTGTAAAAAACTAGCACCAAACTAGTTTTTAGCAGCCTAGAAAAGTGTGAAAAGCACCCAGATTTTTAGCTTAAAATAGCTCCTCTGATGCGGAAAATGCTAAATTGAACCATCTCAGCAGCACCACAGCGCACCAAAAATTCCAGACATACTAAAATGAGCCTTTAAAGAGCGAATGCATCCATTTTAAGCACGAAATTTATATTTAGTTGTTATCAGCATCAAGTTAAAAATTGGCTGGCCCGCTCTTTTTGCCGGTGGCGACGCACCTGCATTAGGTCATCCCACGGGTCAACATCTAACCCCTTTGCCAATATTAGCCCCCCGCTTTAGCCCAGGATTGTTCTGTGTGTTTTAAAAACAATTGGTAAACAAAATAATAGCGTGGATTATGCGCAGGATGAAAAGGCTGGTGGATAAAATACGGGGGTATCATATTAAGGTATCCTAGAAAATGCACTTAAAAGGCGAAGTAGCACTGGAAAGGTTGACATGACGATTTTAATACAAATTATCTTTACCTGCCTCTTCAGTAACTTACGCGACAGCCCAGACGTCAAAATCCGGGAGTCAATGCAAATTCCCCAACACAGACCCACCACGAGCAAAGCAGGAAGCTCGTGGCTCATCACAAAATATATCGCATAAATATGGTTCCAGTCCTCATAACTATTATTTGTATCTATTTTTACCATCACATTTAAGACTAGCACTGGACCCCCTGCCCTCCCTCCCAATCTCCCCCGTGAAATGATATGTTCATTGTTGAGGAAGTGTCGCAGTGCCAGAAGACTGTAAACATCAAATGGACGTGCAATATTCTAAAAATATGTGCTGAGTTTTTAGTGTTTATGCTTATTCGTGATCATGCCATGAGGTGAAACTGTCGTCTTTTATACCTTTAATTCATAAAAAATTCTTACATATAATTTTTGGCATATAATGATCATTTTTATCACAATTACCCCAGAAAAATTCAAATACTAACTCCCAGAACACTAGCCCCTTTGTCAGGCAACGTGTATTCCTAAGGCTTCAAATCGGGCTAAGTGCCAAAAATGCATCTAATTTACCAACGTCAGGTATGTACATACAAGAGGGACACCTCCGAGAACGGGTTAATGCAGAAATTTAGTAACAGTACGGCAAATAAATGTTCCACCCCCGACGTCATAGGCACAGGTTCCGAGGGCAGGGGGCATTGGCCCCAATCTTTGGACTGGGTCGCAGTGCACCCCTCCCCAACTTTAAGCCAATTTTGGACATTTTCCGTTACCAAATTGTGATAGGTATATAGGCGTAGGAAGAGGGGGCAGGGGCCATCACCCTATAAAATATTGGGCTAAAACATTCCTGATCTCATCTGAAATGGGAGGAAGTCGGACATTTTTATAAACAGCCGGTATAGAAAACAACGAGGAGTCCATATCCAAAAGTTTTTAGCCCTGGCATGGGAAGTTTCTTGTCAGCTTCAGGTTGAAGTTTGGCTACCCTCGCCCCTCATATTCCGGAGGTTCCTACGCCTGTGGGTAGGTAGAATCACGTTCACCGCCACCAGCGCTGACGACTTTTACCCTCTCGACATAAAAATATTTATACGCCTATGCCTAACTTTCCAGGCTCTCTGGAAATAAGTATCTACATGACCAGGAAATAGACTTCAATAATATTATTGCAAGTGGTGGATCCCGAGGGGCAAAATAAACATTCCCTCCCAACCACTCGATTTGGTTTCTTTTCTTCTTAAATCATATTTTTCCACAATTTTGGATTCCTTGACCTCCCCCAAACCATTAACTTATCTACCTATCGGGGGAGCTTAATAAGTGGGCGATGAGAGCATTCTTCGCTGCGAGATACTTTAAGGCTGTGATATTTCAGACATCGAGGCAAAATTAACCTCTGTTCATGTGTGCGATCAAACTCGATAAATGTATATCCAGTATGTCCACTTACCTCCAAACTTTGGTCTTCGCAGGCTTTCACCCATGCGCGCAATAACTATTATTGACAGACCAGCACTTGGTGAAAGATGGCGGTTGACTGACCGCGAGGACGCGGCGCGTGCACGTGCCATGGTAAATTTAGCACCAATTAGTGCGAAAAGTTCCCGCCAAAACCAATTAAGATGCTCAGGCGTAGCACCTTAAGACTATTCAAGCCGGAAATGCAGCGCGCGCGCACTCGCTTGCGCGCGTTTCTTTCAGAGAAATCGGAAAGATGCTAGAAAAGCATAGGTACCTTGTGGGTGACCAGGTGCTGAAAAATAGCAACACGCTAGCACATAATTATATCAGAGAAGCTAATTTGTAAAAATAAAGCCGCAGATGTTATATTCAACCACCATCTGGCTCTTTAGCTCCCATTTATGCTGCTAAGTGCATGCTATAGCACGCGTTTAGCATATGATGGTGCTCAACTTTTTTTACAGTGTGTGAGTGAGATGCTTTCGACTGGTCATCCAAGACTTCGCATTGTCCCAGCGTCGTCTGCTTTGCTTTCCCCTCTAGCTCTTTTCGGTTCTCAGCTCCATATCTTCTCTTTCGTCCTTTTGTTTCTCCTTTCGTGTAGCTTATCCAGACCTTTGATGGTGCTGACAAGGTCATCGCGTTTATTTTGGAAGAAGCTTATCTCCTCCTGCTTGGAGCGAGCATCAGCAGCCTGTCGTCCAGTATCCCTTCTGCGAATAAGGTGTCGCGATGTCGCACAGCTCGTTAAAGGGAATGTGGCACCTCGGTCGAATCCTGGAATTTAGTGAAATTAGGCGTACTTTTAGCCAAAAATAATGAACCACTCATAATTTCTCTAAAAAATGTACAATGAGCTCAATATCTTGTTTTTAAAGAACAGCGTTCCAGTTCTTTCAGCGACAGGGAGTGGACGTGTTTTTAGTGCTCTTTGAAAATATAAAATACCCCTGTTCTAATTCAAAATCAGCAATGATACCATACAGGTGAAGGATACATTCTTTTGTCTTCATTATGTACTAATTTTTATTTGCCTCGACCGTCTCTGGTGCAAGCTAGAAGAAGATAAAAATAAGAAGTAAGTCATCATTTTTGTCCTACTATCCTCCCTATCCTCGTTTCGTCGCTAATCTTTCTCCTTGATTTTTTGTTGCGTTTCACGTGTTTTTAAGAGCTCCTTCAAGAAAAAAGCTTCTGCGGCGGGAATATGAAATACTTCAAGATGACTAATTTTAGAGAACAATAAAAAATCAAGTTTTGTGAAAGAGAACAACAGCACCGGAGATTAAAGAAAATAAAAAATATGCAACAATTGGTCACCAGTGAAGCAAGATCAACGATGTCACAGACAAGATGGAGCACAAACAACGAAATTTATCAGATCAAAGACGAAATGAAAACGAAGCCGAAGAATCGAACACTTTCATCCTCATATTATCTTAGTTTAAATGTTCGAAGTGTGTGTGCGATGGTGTGTGTGTTTCTTTTTTTACCGGTACCTAATCCTTACTCTACCTGGAGGCAGTGAGCGCATGCGCCTGTGGCTGCAGCGATCCCTCCAGGTAGAATCCCATCCTCTTGATCCTCACCTTTCCTCATCCTTACTATCTCCTTCCATAGTTGATAATCACTTCATACTCATTGCGACGACGCTTTAAAAGCCACCTCATTTGTGTGAAAGTGTGAGAAATACATGATACATGATAAAAATACTCCTCTAGAAAAAGAAATAAATATCAGCCTGTGGATGATGGCACGATCTGGCAACCACTACCATACTTGAAACGCTTCAAGGGATTCGATTGGCTGATGTTCATCGTGACGTCAGCATATGCCGTCATACCAGTAGCTCACAACCATGGCCGCCTGGCGACGGGCTGATGGAGGGCTGGTGTCAGGTAGGTTTTAGCTTTTTTCTACGGAAATATCGAGTTCCAAGACGAATGAAGTATGGAGTAACGGGGTTTTCCGACTTGCTTTACAACTTGGCTATCTCAGTTAAAATCACGTTGTGAATGTGCCACATTCCCTTTAAGAGCCTTCCGAAACACCTCGCGTCGTCCAGAGCTGGGGTCGCTGTTGCTTTTATGCGAGCACCTCCATGTCTCCCACAGCTTAGTCAGTTGTACCTTATGGGCTCTGTGCTGCAATGTTTTGATGCGCACCATCTTCCAAAACTGCTCACCTTCGCCAATAGTATTCATAGGCGCCGCATCCGGCATTCTGCGTCTTGCTTGGCTTGGAGAAAACGCCTCCGGACCTGGCTGGAAATTGGAAACTTTGCACCCGTTATGGTTGGTAACGGGTGCCCAGCCAAGTCGTATGTGGTGGCGGATCACGCTCTTGACTGTGATTGGGCCATGCCATGCAAAACACAATGGTCAAACAGATTGAAACGCAATTATTTACTTCCAAATTGACCGCACCGTCTATCCCAGCCTGAAAACAGAGTGTGCGTCATTAGCTGTAACTGTACCTACGCGCAGGGCTTAATCGATCGATATCTGAATTAATAAATTAATTAGGTAACTAAATAGTCAAGTAGTTAATTAATTGTGAAGTGCGTTCGAACAGATGGGTGCATTATCAGTAGCATTTCGCCAAACAGCAGTCAATCACAGCGTTTACCCTGTTTCCGGTAGAGCGCCCTGCAGCTGGAATTGAACCCACGCTAGGTCAGTGGCGCTCAGAGACGGGTCATAACTGTATGATTGAAGGCCTATAAAAAGTCAACCAAAAGGGATATTAACATAAAACTGGTATCAAACGAAAGCTAATGAGCTATTCTATTCCATAAACATATATTTATATTGATACTATTCATAACGGTCTAGTTTTTGCACTTGTGTGCCAATTTTGGCCAAAATGGCCAAAATTCCCATTTTGAAATAAAATCCGCGACCCCTAAATGTCGTTTAAACCTGTTTCTTATGCATAAATGAACTCAGAATGCTCGAAACAATGGGAAAACCACGACTTTCTAAGATTTTTCGGAAAGACCAAAAGCTGGACACCCCCCAATGCACAGCTACGAAACGTTGCCATTTTGACCCTGCTTTGGTACGTATAGCAGCTATGGACAGGTCTGATCTACAAACAGCCTAAACAAATTCAGGAAGAATTTACAGCATGCACCGTGGCATTTTGGAAAATAAGTCCAGCAGTGAACTTTGTTTTTTTCTGGAAGACATTATCGAGGATGCAACGATGAGTCTAGCTGCACTCGATGACACTGCTTCTGAGACCACGTTGACACCGCAGTTAGCATTTTGGAGAACGCGCTCTTTCGGCTTTGGTCGCAAGTGACAGTTACCTAATTTCCATGGTTACTCCCGCCGTCTAAATATGACCTCATGCAGTTATATGAAACCTCCAGATCACTTGAGTAGTCTTTTAGCTCGATATCATCTCTCCAGATCAATAGTTACAAGAGAACTCAAAATCTCTGACACTTTCTATTCAATTGCTACATAATCCTGGCATTAGGTCCGATTAGAATGTCGCAGAATAGTTTTAGGGGTGCTTTTAAAACTTTTAGGGGTGCTCGCGCACCCCTAAAAGTATACAAAGTTACACTCCTGTACATAGGCGTTCCGGGGACCAGCTCCAGCCCTCCTGTCGGATGAGCCGGTCTTTTGGAGCTCCTCGATGTGCCTGTTTATGCTCCGACGAATCCAGGGTCAGCGAGAGAACTCCTTCACCAAATCCCCCGCGCCATCCGTTTTACTCAAAACAGAGCTTTATGGTAGATTTCGTGTCTTTCGCAAGGACCATGTTGGCATTAAAAATACCGTTTTGGGTGTTAAGGTGCTCTGATCATTCACATGTGAGACAGACCATATATTACGCAATGCTTTCGTATTCATTTACAATCTCACGTGCCAGCACGTGCCAAAGTTACGACGCCAGATCTGGCGATTTTGGGAATCGACAGCAGAAAACGTGATTTACTAACACTGACATAGGTGGGCATATTTTGAAATCTATAAATTCTCTGGACACAAAAATTTGAACACATAGAGAAATATGAGTTTTATTCCGGATAAAAATTTCAAAGAGATATATTTAAGACTTACTGAAATATGACCTTTCAAAGTTTGGGACGTTGTTTTTGGCCACCCGGTACCTATATACTTTACATTTTCGAAATTCTCAAAAATATTCTGAATATTTCGAAAACATATTTTTCCCAATTTCATTTTGCCATCTTTTTATTCCTCAACTTCGAAACCTATAAATCCTTTTGAAATGAGGGAATTCGCAATTTATCAAGAGTTCTAAGCCAGAAATAAGATTTTTAAGCCCTTAACACGCGCACTGGAGGGGGCCTCGGAGCCCCCCACCTATTATTCCGAGGTGGCCGGAGAACCGCTTGTAGCTGAAAAACAATACTAAGCGACATTTGAGAGAATTTAACAGCGCGTGGATTGGTGAAAAATGAAAATCTGTCTATCTTTTGTTACTTATAGGCTTTCAAAGGCAGACCTGCATTTTGAGATTGCCACAATCGCGCGGTCGGACCAGTTCACTTGCATTGGAGACCGAGTGGTGACGTCATAACGCCATATAACCGGTATTGTATGTCAAGGTCACCTCACATGAAGGTCAAGATCATAGGTAACAAGTCTAGGTCAAATCGGCGCTTTCAAGGTCATGGACCCCAGTGCTTCCAATCAAATGGCGTTACCCGGTCTGCGTGTATTATGCTATGACGTAATAGTTAAGATACCTCAATGTAAAGGTCAAAGGTCAAGTTAAAAGGTCATTGGTAAAGGTCAATCCTGATTTCCCGCCAAACAGTGACTATGGTATTAGTCAAAGTGTACATTATCGGTAGTATACCATATTGTGACCTCATAGGTCAATGAACTTGAATGACCTTGACCCCAAACTTGTCGGAAAGCTTCTTTGCGACCTTCCCTTTATGACCATGCTCCGCCTTTAGCTTATTCACGTCTTTTTCCCGCATAATAGCGGTATTTTCCCAATAGGTCCCCAGCATGGCCAAAATATGACGTTTTATGACCTCGTTTGAATTTGAAGATATTGACCCAAATCAATAAAAATTAGCCATGATATAGATCACCATAACCCCCACCTACCCTCCAAATGGCGTTTTTCTACGCCTCTTAGTTAACGAGATCTTGGGGGCCTACCGGGCCCCTCCAGGGCGCATTGGTTCCAGACCCCTCTCCGACATCATCATCATCATCACATATATCTTAGTCATCAACATACATGGATATGGTGACCTGGGTCAGCTGCCGAGGGGTGTTGGCCTTTTCCACTGCAGGAGGCTGTACAGAGCGGATGCACGTCAATTTAGTTCTTCCCCAGTCGCGAACACATTGCACGTGGTTAGGTATTTTACGTTACGAATGTATGCGAAACGACATGCATCACTTTTGCGCCTCCTCCCCCCGGCATTATATATATATATATATATATATATATATATATATATATATATAAAAAAAATAAATATATATATATATATATATATATAGCTGCCCACGGCGCCCTGCGCGGGACAGTGCTGCTGCCACCTACACAGATACACTAACACTATGTTCTGAGCTCTGCCGACAGGTCTGGTTGTCTGGCGTCCTTCGCTCGGCTGCCTATTGCGACAGCTGCTGGCGGCTTCTGGAGCTCCTGCGACCGGCTGCTCCGAGCGCTGTTGATGGTACCAGCCCTGCCTATCGCTGTTTCCACAGCTGACCTGTAAATATACTCTCTATCGGACTAGGTGGTGTTGGCTTCTAGGATTCCGGCCACCTTGTTCCACTTCCGCTAAGTCCCGTCCCACATCTTTCTCAACTATCATTTCTCTCTTCGGCCTGAAACCCGAGCGGTGGTTTAGCCTGGGTGACCTCACTTGTTGAACCTCTGGTTCTTGGGTGAGGGGCTTTGACTGGACCTATCGGTTCTTCATTGCCAAAATCCCTAAACGGACGGCCAGTAGACTGTCTTTCACCCTCGCTAATTAGCAGTGAGGTCCCATCGATACCCTCCACGGGCTGCGTCTATGCAAAGGTGCCACGGCACTTGCCCATAAGACACTACCTTAAAATAACGTAGGTCCCAGTTAGGACCCTTTAGAGACTGTAATAGCCACCTAGGTCCCTGATAGGTCTTGAAGAGGCCCCCTCACCCCCTGCCTCCCCTCCGATTAGTGGTAGGTCCTGAAGAGGCGCCCTGCCTCCCCTCCGCTCAGTAACCTTCTAGTGGCTGTAACATCCCATTGTAAACCACTAACCTAGGAAACTTCAGCCGATCCCCCAGACAGGATAAAACCCCACTCCACGCTGTATCTGGGCTAACTTCCCATTAGTTAAAGCTCTCTCGCCTAACCTTCAAATTTGTCAGCCTTTCGCAGAAACCAGTCAGTTAGCGTCTCCTCAAAATTATCACTACTGCACTCACTCACTCATCCTCCCTGCCTTATTCCCTAGCTCCGCCGTTAGGCAAGCTAGACGGACCACGTGGGAATTCCGCCCGACGTTCTGACGTCACGCACACGCCCTGACGTCACAGCCTCCAGAACTTTCTCACGCTACGCAGAAAGCGCGCGCAGTCAGCTAGAAAACTGAACTCTATGCGAGCGGTCCTGCACAGTATAACGTAAATTGAAATTGCTAGCCACTCCCATGGATCGCCTTAACAATGCAAACCTGCCAAGCGGAGCTTGGCTGGTTGGTAGTTACGACTCCATTCACCAAAATCTTGCGAAGGAATCTACCTTCAGTCTGGACAAGGCCATCAGCCGAAAGGTGACAAGCAGCTACAAAATTATCCGGCACCAAAAAGACGTCCTTGTTAAAGCCAGCAACGCTGCCTCAACCAAAGCCCTGCTTGATACCAAAACTTTCGGATCGAAACCGGTGAGTTTCGCCATTCATAAGTCTCTGAAATTCTACCGCGGCACAATTCGTGCGCCAGAGGCTTCCCACCTCTCTGAAGACGAAATCGAGCGCAACTTTGATTTTGAGGGCCAAAGTGTGCTCACCATTCAAAGATTCACTCTCCCCAAGCCCATCACCGAAAAAGCCCCTCGCCGTAAAGACAATCGCTTCCTCGTCACCTTCGACACAAAGTGCCGAGATGACTGTGGCCGTGTCAAACTGGGCGACTGTGTCTACCCAGTGAAGCTGTTCTACCCCAACCCAATCAAATGTCAAATCTGTCAAAGGTACGGCCACGTTGAGTCTAGCTGTAAAAACCCCGCCCCCCCCGCTGTGGCAAGTGCAGTGCTGCACACCGAACCAAAGACTGCACCTCACTTAGCCTCCTGTGTGCTGCCTGTGGTGGCGCCCATGGGGCTACCGATCCTAAATGCCCAGCCTGGCTCCGTGAAAAACATGTAAATATGGTGGCTGAAGACGAAAAGCTCCCCTTCGACCTGGCCCGCAAAAAGTGCGTGAGAGCGAAAAACGTCACTCCCTAACCCAGGCACGTGGTGGCAAGGCCACCGCGGCAGCCGCCAGCACAGCTGGCCAGGCCACCCCTCAGCTCACCGCCTCCCAAAAGCGTCCCCTTTGCCCCCTGATGGAGCCGCTAGTCATGGTACCCCTTCGGCTGGCCATCCCCCATACGCACCACAGCACAAACACCTTTTGGCGCAAGTGGACTCCCACCACGGGCTGGACGGACCTCCCAGCCAGCCCAGCCTGTTCCTCTCTGGGTCTTCCGCCCAAAAGTACCACCGCCCCCGTCCCTCACACGTCATGAGGAAGACCTGGACCCCAACCGAAGGGCGGCAAAGCAGCCCTCAGCAGGTGCCTAGCTGTACCGAGTTTCCCCCGCTCCCAGCCCCCTCCCGACCAAAAGTCACCGGTGCACCCCCTCCCAGGAGCCGCCTACGGCGGGCACCGGGACGGAAACACCAGAATGGCAGCTCCCCCTTCCAGTAAGACAGCTGCCACTCAAACTGAAAAAATCAGTGTAGCCACCCAAACCGAAACCTCTCTCGCGGACAGCAGCAAAGCTGCTGCCTCTCAAGCACCGACGACCCGCCATTGTGGCTCTCAAACAGACCTGGCATGTCATTACATGCAATTACAATTTGCCAGTGATTCGGACACGTCAGGTAGCAACAGCGAACCTGATAGTGAGCTGCCCGGGACCGAGTCTTACCCAAATGCTGACAGCATCTCGGACACAGACTCTGTAGAAAATAGTTATCTCATGTCGGCCTCCCCCACCAGTTCAGTCCCATCCAAATCCCTCAGGCCCGGAAGCTCCCCGGTGCCGAGGAAACTCCGGTACACTCGGCACTCGTCTCCCGTTTCCACTACCAGCGACACGAGTAGCACACATTCCTATCACCTCCGCCCCCGCCCCCGCAACCCCCCAGCATCTAAGACATTAAACCACCATGGGGTCAATTATCCAATGGAACACAAGCAGTCGTATTGAGAAATTCCCATTATTTAAATCAATATTTGCTGAGAAAAAGCCGGTAGTAGCAGCACTCCAAGAAACCCTCTTTAATGATAATGATAATGAAAAATTCAAAATCTCGGGTTACTCTTGGTACCGCCATAATGTAAACGCTACTGTCCGTAAAGGAGGCACTGCCATCCTTATCGAAAATAGCATCCCTCACAGCCAAGTGCCTTTGGTAACGCCACTCGACTCTGTCGCTATTAATGTAGAAATTCAGCACGTCAAATTGACGGTGACTTCACTTTACATCTCTCCAAGCGATCCTGACCCGTCGGGTCGGGACCTCGCCCAACTTTTGGCACAAATTCCCGGCCCTTTGCTACTACTTGGAGACTTGAACGGTCATCATCTCTCATGGGGCAGCGCCACCACCACTCGCAGAGGCGAAATCATCTATGACGCAATAGACTCTCAAAATCTAGTTATCTTAAATAAGGGCGCTCCGACCCACCAAGCAATGCGCGGTGGCCATTCTGACCCTGCAACATCTCGTGCTGCTCCGGAATGCGTCACTGTCACCGAAGTCGAAGACAACCCAGGAATGAGCGATCACCTCCCAATAAAAATTGGTATTCCCACAAGCTCAATCGACCATGTTACTCTTTTTACACCCTCATGGAATCTAAAACGTGCCGACTGGAACAAGTTTGAGGCAGAGGTCGACCTCACACTTGTCACCGGAGGTGACCCCGACTCGGCAGACATTGACTCGGTACTAAGAGCCATCAGCTCAGCAGCACATTTAGCAATACCAAAAAGTCAAGGCCCCGGACAGAAAAAAGGAGCCCCATGGTGGAATGCAAAGACGGCACACGCCAAAGCTCAAATGATTAGAGCCAGGAAAGCCTATGAGAGGAGGGCACACAGCCATGCCTCGCAATGCCTTCCGGGCAGCCAAAGCTCACTTTCAAAACACGTGCAAGTGGGTCCAAAAAGATAGTTTCAACGCTTTCGTTTCTAAATTCAACCGCTTCACACCCATTTCTCAAATCTGGAAAACCATTGGAGCTTTCTCTGCGAAACGGCCGCCCCGTGGACTCTTCCCTCAACTGAAAATCTCCGGCCAAAACATCACGGCACACAAGGAAGTCATGGACGCCTTTGCTGATCATTACAATGGCGTTGCAGCCAACAGTTTCTACAACCAGCGCTCAAAAGACCAGGCCGAATGGTGCAAACGCCGCACATTCTTCAATTCTAGTAATCAGGAGTACTATAACGTACCTTTTACAATGACCGAACTAAATTACTCCATTAGCAAGTGTGGAAACACTGCAGTGGGCCCGGATGAAATTCACTACTCTTTCGTCAGGCACCTCAGCCAGACAGCACTAAAATACCTTCTCTCGGCCACTAACAACTTGTTTCTTAGCGACTCGTTCCCCACTATGTGGCGGGAGAGTGTCATCATTCCCATTCCAAAACCTGGCAAAGAAAAAACAGACCCTAAAGGTTATCGCCCCATTTCGCTTACTAGCTGTGCTAGCAAGCTTGTAGAGCGCATGGTCAACGTAAGACTGCACGAAATTCTCGAAAAGAAACTCGATGCTATGCAATCGGGTTTCCGGCGCGGGCGAGCCACCACTGACAATCTGATCAAACTGGTCAGTGACGTCCAAAATGGCTTTTACAAGAAGCAAGTCACAATTGCTGCATTCTTAGATATCAAGTCGGCCTTTGATCGTGTACAAAAAGACGTCCTTTTGTATCAACTTTGTAAACTGGGAGTCCATGGCCACCTTGCTAGATTCATTGACAACTTTCTTAGGGACAGAAAATTCAAAGTGCGCTGCGGCACCACCTTTTCCTACCTGACATCTCAAGGCCAGGGCACACCCCAGGGTAGCGTTTTATCTCCGACCCTCTTCCTAGTCATGATCAATGAATTTTTTCAAAAAGCTACCACCTAGAGTTAAGTACTCCCTATTTGCAGATGATGTCGCTATTTGGAAATCCACTCCGGTCGACACCAGGCGGCGCAGTCATTCAGAATTCAAAACCGCAACTACCGAATTGCAGGGTAGCCTCGACGACATCCATAATTTCATACTTAATGCAATTCAATGGGTCTATCACTCTCGGCCGAAAAGTCATCAGTCGTAGTCTTTGCCAGGCCAGGTGTGCGACACGCAGTTCCTCAGCTCCAAATCTCAGGCAAACCCATTGAATGCGCGAAAAGCTTCAAATTCTTAGGCGTCATCCTTGATACCCGCCTTAGTTTTAACGAGCATATTACCAAAGTCGTCTCTAGCTGCAAAAACGAGTCAATATCCTTCGCATGCTCGGCGGAACAGTGTGCGGTGGGGATCGAAAGACTCTGCTCATGCTCTATAAGTCCTTGATCCGGCCCATACTTGAATATAATTCGTTCGTGTTTTACTCAACAAACAACACTAATAACCTAAAGCTAGATCGCATCCAAAACGCAAGTATCCGGGCAGCCACAGGCGCGCTCAGAGAATCCCCATCACCAGCTTGTTAGTGGACAGTGGGCTGTGCCCTCTCCAAACAAGACGCCACTCCCAGCTTATCTCTTACTATATCAAGGTCCAATCTACCAAAATCACCCGGCGAAACAATGTTTCGCCCACCCCAGACGTGTATCTAAAACTAATCGGACAACCTGGCCTCCATTTAAGAATAGAGTAGCTAAGACACTGAAACCTGAACCTTGCAATCCCAGAAGCCATAGGCAAACCCCCACTCTCCCGGTTTTGGACTCGCAAACAGCCCCCAGTCGAGTTTCTTTTCACCATACGCAAAGACAACCTCACAACAGAGGAGATCTCCCAGAAATTCTTAGAGTTCCAGTCTAACAAAACTGGCAAAACCTTCATCTTCACAGAAGGCTCTAAAATGGGCGAAAAAGTAGGCCTCGGCATCTGGGGGCAAAATATTTGCCTCCAAAAAAGACTTCCGGACAACTGCTCTATCTTTACTGCCGAGGCTGTCGCCATTCTAGATACACTAGTCCTGATTAGAACCCTAAATATTAATTCAGCCGTCATCTGTTCAGACTCTAAATCTGTTTTGCAAGCTATCACTAACGTCGTGAACCCCAGCCATCACGTAGTAGCAGACATCCAGAAGGGTATCGACGATATCCGAGATGCCTCTTTTCTTTGGATCCCGGGCCACTGCAAAATTCTCGGAAATGAAAAAGCCGACGAACAGGCCAAAAAATCTCTAGAACTCAGAGACGTAACACCTCTCAAATGGTCTGGAGACGATAGCAAAGCTCTCCTCCAGAACCATATCCGGAAGTACATCCAAAATGACTGGACCACTAACCACATCGCCCATTTATTCCATATAAAGCCTAACATCGGCTACTAGCCCAGCTCCAACCAAAACAGTCGCCGGCGTGAGGTCATCCTGACCAGACTCAGAAGCGGACACACCAAATTAAATGCCTATGAGCGTGTAGGTACCTGTGGTACCTGCTCTGCCATGGAAAATCCCTACCATATCCTCATCGACTGTCCCCAGCACGATGCCCATAGGCAGCCCATGCTAGATTATTGCCGCATCAGAAATATCCCAGTAAACCTTTCCACTCTTCTCGGCAATGATCACCCTGAGCTGCTGGACAAGCTCTTTACATTCCTGAAGGCTACTAGGCTCGAGAGCTTTATCTGAACGTCTATGGTGGCAGGTATGAAAAATACCTGCATCCGAAGAGCACCCCTCATATTAAAAATAACAATTACACTATAAACGTCCCTCTGACAAATTTAAACAATAGGTGCTTCAAACTATGCTTTAACTGTCTGGTCCTAAGGTATGGTAGACTCAGAATAGCTCCCACCATAGAAAAAAAACAAAAAGAAGTTCAACTAACCAACTAACCCTATCTAACCATCCGTTCATGTTTGCTAACCAACTAACCCTAACTTAAGGACTACTAACTATACTAACCACATCTAAGACTAACAACTAACCAACTCACACCCCTCCCTAACACTCTATCTGTTCTATTGCCCTTCTCTCTTCCTCTATGCGGCGGCTACCCAGCCAGAGAGGGTGCTGTAACCTCACCTCCTGGTTGCAGGGTAAAGTCCCGCGGCATCACGTCATGGTGCTTGCGGGTGTTTCTAATAACCCAAAATTATTCTTTTTCAATGGAGGAACTCGAGTAACGTAAGCAAACGGTCATTCGATAACAAGGAACAAAATTAAAAAAACTAATCTTTACGCTGGCAAGCCTCTTCACGTACCCTTTTAAATCCTACCTGTGCCCCAGGCTCGGCATCTCTGCCGTAGCAATCCCCTTCCCTCGCAAGTGTTGCTACACTTCGCGACCCATTCCTTGAAATAAGATTCGTCCCTTTGTTCTGCGACATTAAAGTAAACACCCCTCCCGGAAAATTCTCCCCCACACTTTAGAGGCGGGTAAAGGTGCTTTGCACAGAACGCCTTATAAAAAGCCCTTAACTAACTAACCTGCGCGGGGGCAGCTTTAGCCTGGTATTTTTTGTACATGTTCTTGATACTATTGTGTGTATTAAATATACTCTATAGATCAAATTCCTGGTGTAATGCTTGATTAACGCCCAATATTGTTATTCAAATCCTGAATTTTTAACGTAATATTTCACAATCCTGCATGGAGTTCTCTTGGGCGGCTATGTGGCCGTTTTGAGCCGCTTTGTGAGCCGGTGACGGACGATGACGCCGGATGTCGTCATGTTACCTCGATGTGCAGCAGTTGCTCAGAGCGATGTCTCCTCGGTGTCTCCGGAAGCGCAGAGCGGGTATGTTTGGATCGTTGAAGACTCTGCTTTGGGCTTCGTGTTTGCTCGGTCGTGTCATTCGCGAGTGGTACATGTTAATGCTAAAGAGGCATTATTCTTATCTAACGAAACTTCGTTTGTCACTGATATCGAAAATCCCGTTACCATACAATGGTGTACTCGGTGACCATGAATCTCAGGGGATATCAATAGATTAAACATACCTACTCTCACTGGCGCCACTTTGAATGTCCTTTGAGGTGTGGTCATATGACCTGACCTAAGATGACATGGACGGGAAAATTTTCCGAAAATGTACAAATACGAACATTAAACAGATATGCAAAGTAAGGCAACACTGCGCGCCACCGTTTTCCGGCCATCCTGGAAAAACGTTAGGGGTAAGAAAATGATCCCCACTGGGACGAAAGTTAAGAGAAGATTATGTACGGATTTATCGATACTAGGGGAATCGTCAACGCCATGGTTTCGTGTTATTGCTGAAACGAAACCATGGAGCTTCATTGTTGACACAAAACCATGGAACGGTGGAGGCTGGGACATTGAGAATGTTCCCACCGCCCACCATCACCATCATCTAGCTGGGTGTTTGCGCTGGTGTCCCTTTGACACGCGCGCTTTAGGGAGCTCGGAGGCCTCCCCTACCTATTTTCCGAGGTGGTCGGAGAACTGCTCGTAGCCGGAAAACGATACTCGGCCACATTTGAGAGAATTTAATGGAGCGTGGATCGGTGAACTAATTTTGAGATTTTTGGGTCCAAAAGTGTTTTAATTATAGGCCTTCAAAGTCATATCTGCATTTTGAGATCGCCACAATCGCGCGGTCGGATCAGTTCACTTGCAATGGAGACCGAGTAGTGACGTCATAACGCCATTTAAACGGGACAATATGTCGAGGTAACCTCACATGAAGGTCGAGATAAAGTGTCACAGGTCAAGGTCATACCTGCACTTTCAAGGTCATTGGACTCAGTGCTTCCGGTTAAATGGTGTTACCCAGTCTGACATATATTATGCTATGACGTCATAGTTTAGGTAACTCAATGTAGAAGTCAAGGTCAAAGGTCATGTGTAAAGGGCAATCCTCATTTCCTGCCAAACAGTTCCTGTAGTGCTAGTTACAGTGTCCATTATACGTAGTGTGCCAAATTGTGAGGTCATAGGGCAATGCCCTTGAGTAGCCTTGGCCCCAAAATATTACGAAATATTATTTATGACCTTCCCCTTATGATCCTGGTCCGTATTTAGCATATTGCCGTCTTTTCCCGCATAATTACGATATTTCCCAATAGATCCCCAGCACGGCCCAGATTGGACCTTTATGACCCCATTGGAGATTGAAGATAATGAGCTACGCCATTGAAAATACCTTATGATGTAGAGCACTATAGCCCACACCCCCCACCGGCGTTTTTCTAAGCCAAGCCTGGTATTTCTGAGATATCAGGGGGGGGCTACCAGGCCTCCCCTCCAATGCGTCAGTGTCAGGCCCCTCTCCAGTGCGGGTTTAAAGTGAATAGACCACTTTGTCCAAAGGCCGAAAGGAAACCACTTATAGTTGGTTCCTTGTCCATATATGGAGAAAATAATCATGGTAGTGAGGAAACCCCATTTTTTCACCTCCAATCGCTCAAAACAAATGTATCGTCTTTTACCCTCGCCCGGTGGGGTGCAGGATGTTTGAACACCCATTCGGGTTTTTCCGGCGGCACGAAAAAACGGCAGCACGAAGCGCCGCCGCACCTGGTACACATTATCCTTGATCAATTCTGTGCAGTGACGGTTATATTGTTGTCACCTCTGACTGCTGTAATACCTTTCTGTCACCTTTAACTGCCACCCGGTCAGTGCCTGCGGCAGTGCTGCTGCGACTGCGTGTAACCTGTGGAGCGGGCCAATAAACCAGTTGTTAACCAGCACTCGCAGCGTTTAGATCGGAGCGCGTACGGAACGGAACATGGCGCAGCCTGCAGGATTTTGAATTGGGAGTTTTGAAGCGGTGAAGTGCGTACATTAATAAGTCAAGATGACATTCAAGGCTCCAGACGCCTTTGACTTCACAACACCGACATCCTGGCCTTCGTGGAGGGATCGCTGGGAGAGATTCCGAAAAGCGAGTAAGCTGTCCAAGGATAGTCAGGAGGTACAGGTTAGTGCTTTGATTTACTCCATGGGCCCGGAAGCAGAACATCTCCTTACATCATTTGATCTGGCAGAGCCAGACGCCCGTACATACGATGTTGTTATGGGGAAGCTGAATGCTTATTTCTTGCCGAGGTCGAATATTATCGCAGGGAGGCAACTTTTTGAGACCAGAAATCAGAGGGAATGTGAGAGCAACGAACTATATATAAGAACCATCATGACTCAAGCTGAAAAATGCGACTTCGGAGCAACAAAGTCTGAGCGAGTAAGAGATCGTTTGATAGCAGGAATGATGGACAAACAGATGTCTCGGAAGGTTCAACTCCAGGCGCTGGATGAGTCTGTTACTAGGGATAAAGTAATGGCTATGATGCGTAGCTCTGATCTTGTTGGTGAAAATTATCCGTCAAGTGTTGACAGGGTCACTACTTCCACTAGCAGCAGTAACGGCGGAGGAGAGGTAGCAGCAGTGGCTCTGGCCATGTCAGCAGTGAGAGCAGACAGCGGCAGCAGGGACAGCCTCGGGAGGAGCATGAACAGCCACCACAGCGACACTACCAGCGGAATCAGCAGCGTCAGCAGTACTGGACTCAGAGACGGCAGCCACTGCACCAGCCGCGCTTCCCGCAGCATCAGGGCTGCAAGTACTGCGGTAAGGCGAGGCATCCCTCGCGCTCACAATGCCCAGCTTTTGGATCGATATGCAGCTTGTGCAATGGTCTCGATCACTGGGAATGCGTCTGTTATAGGAAGCTTGCTCGTATAAGTGAAGTCGCTTACATCCCTTCTGCTGATAGCGTAGCAGAGGAGTATTTCTTAGGAGAGGGTAGAGACGCGAATGAAGAAAAATGGACAGTTGATTTGGTTGTAGAAGGCCAAGACATAACGTTCAAAGTGGACTCCGGAGCTGACGTGAACGTAATAACCTCACAGACGTGGAAAAATATGCAGCACAGGCCTCTTCTTCAACAAAGTAGCGCTAAAGTTTCTAGCGTGGGACATCAACTGAAGGTACTGGGCACTTTTGATGGAGTTGTTGAACATAAAGGCGAACGAAAGCTGATGACGAAATTTTACGTCATTGGAACTGCTTTCCCTGACAACCTTCTGTCGCGTTCAACTAGCAGTACACTTGGGTTGATAAGTCTCGTCAACAATGTGATGCAGGTACCCTTACCGGACGTCTTCGGAGACACAGGGCTGATGGAGACCGAGCCAGTCACCATTCGCCTGCTAGACGGAGCCGCCTCCTACGCCATTACCACAGCAAGGTCCATGCCGCTTCCACTTATGAAGGCCGTGGAGGAGGAGCTGATCAAAATGGAAGAAAACGGCATCATCGAAAAGGTAACACAGCCAACAAGCTGGTGTGCTCCCATAGTGCCAGTAGCAAAGTCTTCCGGTGTGCGGATTTGCGTCGATTATAAGGAGCTTAACAAATCGGTTAAACGGGAGACTTTTCCGATACCGACATTTGACCAACTCACAGCGAAGCTACAAGGCTCTAATTACTTCACTAAGCTTGATGCCTCGTCAGGTTTTTACCAGCTGCCCCTCAGTGATGAGTCGAAGCCGATGACTACCTTCATGACGTTTTTTGGAAAGCGAATGTTCCGGCGTCTACCAATGGGAATAAGTCTGGCCCCGGAGGTGTTCCAGCGCAAGATGCAGGAGATGTTGGAAGGACTTGAGGGCGTCATCTGCTTCATGGACGACACTCTCGTCTACGGAGACGAAAAACTCACGATGAAAGGCTGCAGGCTGTCCTAAGCAGGATTAAAGAATCAGGATTGAAGCTAAACAGGAGGAAATGCGAGATCAAAAAGACACGGGTTAAATTTCTGGGGAACATCATCAGTAAGGAAGGGATCGCTGCAGACCCAGAAAAACTGTCAGCGGTTCAACAGCTCCAACCACCGAAGAACATCAAGGAGCTACGGCAGCAGCTTGGAATGATTAATCACTTATGCAAGTTTGTTGCTGGCATTCAGATTGTGCTGAAACCTCTAACCGACCTTCTCAAGAAAGAAACAGTCTGGCAGTGGACATCAGCTCAACAAGAGGCCTTTGAAAAGGCAAAAGAGCTGCTTCAGAAGCCACCTGTGCTGGCATACTATGACAGCCGAAGGAAACAGTCGTCAGTGCTAACGCCTCCAGTTTCGGCCTTGGTGGCTGCATTTTGCAACAACATGGAGAGCAGCTTCGGCCGGTTGCGTTTTGCAGCCGAACACTCAGCCCCACCGAGCAACGATATGCCACCATCGAGAAGGAGCTGCTTGGAGTCACCTGGGTATGTGAAATATTCCGTATATTTCTCACAGGCCTCCTTTAAGATACACGTTGGCCTGCCGTTCTTTAAGATACACGTTGACCATAAGCCATTAGTGCCGCTTATTAACAGCAAAGCACTCACAGACGCACCCCTTCGATGTCAGCGTATGTTGATGCGTATGCTGTCGTTCAATGCAACTGCCGTGTACATACATTCCCGGCCACCTGCACAGTGTTCCTGACTGTCTCTCTCGACAGCCGCACAGCCCTGGTGACGGCATCACTCAGCGGATGGAAGGTGACGTCGAACTGCATGTGGCAGCCCTGTTTCAGAACCTGCCAGCCTCAAACAGTCGCATTGAGGAGATCCGGTCCGCTCAGGAAGCCGACAGCGAGGTTAGTCAAGCTGTTCACTACACACTAAATGGGTGGCCAGTTGGAAATTGCAGTCAGCCTTACTTCCCGGCCAGAAACAATCTCAGCGTGGTCAACGGACTGTTATTGTGTGGGAGCCGCCTCGTTATTGCAGCAGAGATGAGGGCCACAATTTTGAATCGCATTCACGGTGATGGACACCTGGGAATTAATAAATGCCGTGAACGTGCTGCCACATCTGTGTGGTGGCCAGGATTTAGTGAAGACCTCAAGGATTACATTAAGAGATGCAACTTTTGTCAAGTTTATTCCCCCGTACAACATAAGGAGCCGCTTCAACCAACCCCAGCAGCTGAACGTCCGTGGTCACATGTAGCAGCAGATATGTGCCAGTTTGAGGCCAAGTCATACCTGGTCACCGTCGACGGATTCAGCCGATACTTGGAAATACAACAATTATCCAGTATCACCAGTGCTGCAGTTATCCACCGTTTCAAGGAGACTTTGCGCGTTCTGGTATTCCAGATCTTTTAACTACCGACGGAGGAATGCAGTTTACTTCGGCTCTGTTTCACGATTTTGCAGGACATTATGGATTCGCTCACCGTGTGACTGACCCGCATTTCACACAGGCCAACGGTTCTGCGGAGAGAGCTGTGCGGCAAGCTAAATGGCTGTTGAGGCAGCCCGATCCTCAGTTAGCACTTCTGAGCTACAGAGCGACTCCAGTCCATCCCACCGGGCGTTCACCGGCCGAACTGCCGATAGGCTGTCCGCTTCACACCCGGCTGCCCCCTCCGGTGACGTCAGTGCCGAACGGCACAGCAGCGGCGCGAGAGAAAGATATGAGGGCAAAGCAGGCCATGAAAGGTAAATTTGACCGTCATTTCGGTGTGAGAAGTCTGAAGCCATTGCAAAAGGGAGATCGCGTGCGTATCAGAACTGCCGTTGATAAAGACTGGGCAAATGAAGGCACTGTCAGGGAGAGACGGGGCGAACGTAGCTACATTGTTGAAACGTCATCTGCAGTCCTCAGACGTAACCGTGTTCACTTGTTGTCCGTGCCTCCTCCTCTAATGAGGTACTCCAACCCCTCAGCCCGCTATCAAGCTGAGGAGCCGGCCCCAGCCTAGTATACCGGCCCCAGCGTTCTGCCCAGCAGCTGTGGCCTGCTGCGCGACAGCAGCTGGCACCCGGTCTGCAGCAACGCCAGCGGCAGCTGGCACCCGGTCTGCAGCAACTGCCTCAGCGGCCAGCTGCCACACCGCTCAGCCTGCCTCAGCGGCCAGCTGCCACACCGCTCAGCCTGCCTCAGCGGCCAGCTGCCACACCACTCAGCCTGCCTCAGCGGCCAGCCACACCACTCAGCCTGCCTCAGCGGCCAGCTGCCACACCACTCAGCCTGCCTCAGCGGCCAGCTGCCACACCGCTCAGCCACCCTCCGGTTCTACCACCGCCTGATACATCGGCGCAACAGGCACCCAGCTCCGTACCGGTCTCGCCGAAAAAGACGTGCAGCGGCGTGCGCTACTAAACTGTGTGACGCTGAGTGACTTTGAGACTTTTCCAGTGTTGTTCCTTTAGTATGGATTTGTTTTTCGTCGTATACTTTCCAGTATACTTCGGGGGAGGTGTGCAGTGACGGTTATATTGTTGTCACCTCTGACTGCTGTGATACCTTTCTGCCACCTCTAACTGCCGCCCGGTCAGTGCCAGCGGCAGTGCTGCTGCGACTGCGTGTAACCTGTGGAGCGGGCCAATAAACCAGTTGTTAACCAGCACTCGCAGCGTTTAGACCGGAGCGCGTACGGAAGGGAACAAATTCCACAACTTTCCTAAAAATCTTAAGGTTGGGTCATCTCAGGTCATATCACCAGTTCAGGTCAAATACCCTCACCTCCAAAAATGTTTAACACGCGCATTGACGGGGGTCTGAGCCACCTTCGCTTTGACGGGGGCGGGTAACCGCCCCCTAAGATCTCGAGAACCACGGTAGGTAGCGAAAAACGGTAAACGGCGGTAAGTAGCACATCCACTTCTCCATCGAAAATATTTGCACAATTTTTTGTCATGTCACATTTAAGGTCACGAGAGGTCAAAACATGCCGTCATAAGGATAACACGTAAATTAAATTTTTCGGCCATTACATCCAAAAAAGTAAAGATAGAGCAAAACAACTTGAACTATATGCATCCTCGCAGCAAGCCGAATCGAATGATATATAATTTGACCTTTCTAGGTAAAATCAAGGATTTGACCTGACCTGAGGTCAGGGTCAAATTATACAAAATGCATATCATTAGAACCGAAAAGCCAATGCGAGTCTAATGCAGCTAAGATAAACGTCCTATCACCATCCGTTACTGAGTTATTCGGTAAAAACCATTTTCCCATGTATTTCCAATGGAGAGGTCATGCCTCGTACCTGACCTTAGTCATCGATATAAAAAATACCGGAACATATTTCAGAGAACTCGGTGGGCCCATTATGTGATATGAGTTTCAATCGGATAGGTTCACCCTGCTCCGACTTACGCTATCTTAAACTTTTGAGGTCAGTTCACTTGACCTCTACTGGTGACCTGACCTGAGATGACCTAACGTTAAAATGTTCACAGAATTTGTAAAAATTATGAGGGAAAAGGTATGCCAAGTACGGCGGCGCTACGCGCCGCCGTTTTTCTACTATCTCCGGAAAACCCGAGGGGGGGCGGGTACCCGCCCTCCCGTCAATGCGCGTGTGAAGTTGGCATAAATAAGAAAATGATGAGTCTATCGAATTCAAACTTATACCACACAATTGGCCTACCCTGCACTACAAAATATATTCCGGGATTTTTCATATCGATGACCTGGGTTAAGATACAGATCATGACCTCCCCATTGGAACTGTATGGGGAAAACAGCAATTGGGCTGTATTTGTGTAAATACAGCTGAGAACGTCTTCATATTCTCCAAATCGTAGCATCCTGGGCCCCTTTCTAGGTTCACGTTGAATTTTTTTACCTGTGACATCTGAGAGGTCATTTGGGCAGGTTTTCAGACCTGGGTCAATAACTTTGCAGGAAATGATGATAAAGCTTTTCTTTTGATACCATTACGTTTGGATTGCTATTGCAAATCGATTGATGTGCCCATCAATACCCTATTTGACTATGCTAGATCAAATAGTGACCTTGACCTGACCTCAGGTCATTGTGTTTGGACCTAGTATAGTCATATCATACATCATTAGATTTGCCATGACGAGAAGCAGGGGCGTAGCCAGGATTTCATCAGGGAGGGGGGGGCGGCGCCCCGAAAAGGGCCCGTGCGACAGCCGCCAAAAGGGCCCTGATGGGTAAAAAGGGCCCTGCTTGTTACAGAATAGAGTGCTGAAGTGGGCTTAAGAGAGCCCTGTCTGGTATGAAATGCCAAATTTGGCCACAGAACATAGTGGGGTGAGCCGCGCTTCGCGCGGCCCGTGTCCTCAGAGGGGCCCTTCGGGCCCCTCAGGGGGAAGGGGGGCGCTGTCCCTGCCGCCCCCTTGCCCCTGACGAGAGGAAGCAAATGGTGCCTAAAAATGATTATAACTCAACTCTGTCAGACGCTTGAGCTTCCAAACTCTTCTCTAACACGCAACTTTCTTTGACCTGTCATGACCTCAATATCAACCTGAGTCAAAAAGTGACCGATGTAGTTTCTTCATGATTTTTGATGAGCTATCCACCAACATTCGCACTTTTTCGCTATCCCGCATAGGAGCGGAGTTCGAGGGGGGGTGTGTTTGAACCCACAAAAGGGCGAAGGTGGCTCGGAGGCCCACCGGGGCGGGTGTTAATACGCTAGGTTGACCCAAACAATATGTGTAACACGAATCTGGCAGCTTGCGGCGGCTTGCAGTATATCAAGTTGCGTGGCCATGCCATTTTAAACACTTGTCACGTGAAATGCGCTGCCAGATCTGGCTAACCTAACCTCTATCTATGGAAAGGGATTCTTTCATGGTTCAACCCGGATTCGCCTGTGCTCTTTTCGTACACACCACCAGCCAGGGGAGAGGGAGTCTGATCGGACCCCCTACGATTTCGAGAACCGTAAGTGATACGGAAAAAATGAAACGACGCTGGAAGCGCCTTACCGTCTTTTATTCCGGAACCGAAATTGAGCCACATCCACTGACACGTGACGTCACAAAGGACCAGAATGGATGAAATTTAGACCCACTTTGGAAAATAGGTTATAACTCAGGAACCGTTATACCTGCAACAAAACAAAAGATACCACTGTATTTGTCTTGAGCCAAGGAATCAAACAATATGCGACATGACCTTGTAAGCTCAACTTATGACCTTGGTCTTGAGTCAAAATCAAATAATGCCCTTTTAAAATCATGATACACATCCTTCGAATCCTAAGGTCATGCTCTATACAATGATACAAAATATAAGACTGTATCTTGTTTCATTCAAAAGTTATAGACACAAACAAGTTCAAAAACCTTGACCTTTGATGACCTTTCGTGACCTTGGTGTTGAACTGATCTGAAAATGGATGGCGTCGTGCAGATATTTCGTTTCAAGAGCTTTCGAATTATATTTATAAACTTGATCTTGCTTGTCTAGAAGCCGAGTTACACCCTGGTTTTGTCCGCCTCATTTTAGAAGAACAGAATCGCCTTACACGGTTTTGGAAAGGACTTCATAGGTAGTTGACATGACCTAAACTTATGTAAATTTTTGTCACAAGTTATCAAAATGATCACTCTACAGGCATGCAAAGTGACCGCGTCTCATTTTAATCGGCGCGGAACCATTCGCAAAACACTCGGTGGTCCGGTCGGACCCCTAGGCGGCAAAGGTCTATTCCTTTTCAGACACGAATAACGCTTTCTTGTCTTCTAACTACCTTTCGGGAGCAGCTCGCAGTACAGGAACAAACCAACTACACGTATGCATGCAATAAATACATAAACTTTGGATATCTAACACGAGAACGCCCACGGACCAATGTCTGACATATGCCCCAAGAATTCCTCTCGAACATGTCTAACTACAAAGGCCTGGGGCCGAGGGACACACTGACTGTCGGCAACATAACGTATCTTCACACAACCCATTTATCTTTTTTTCCATAGCACATTGCAGTGGCACATGAAGAATGTACCTTCACGTGGCTTTAACTAAAATATCGGACATAAGACATCACAAACTGTTGGCAACCATGCAACGCCTCCTCATAATTTATAACTTAAATATCGCAACACAGCAAAATTATTATTGCAACAAGTATGTCCACATATATCCTAGATATATCATCCAGGTCACACAAAACTGGAGTGCATTCATGTAGTGAACGCTTCGTCTTGAATGCCACACTTGCGAACCTGAGCCGATTTACCACGTAATTTTTGGTGCCGCATCAGATGACCCAGCGAAGAAAATACCTTCCCGCAGACGTCACAACTGTACGGCCTCACACCGGCATGCACGCTTTGCACGTGCATCAGCATACCTCTCTTTGCATTAAACATCTTATTGCACACGGTGCAAGGGTACGGTTTTGAGCCGGAGTGAACTCCGCTTTGGTGACGCACCAAACCCCCCATTGAAGCAAACGTCTTGCCACAGACGTCACAAAGGAACAGCCTGAGACCGGCGTGGATATTGTTTACGTGTTGCAGCATGCCCGAGTTTGTCGAAAACGCCTTACCACAAATGTCACACACGTTCAGCCTAAGCGACTGGTGCACACTGCGTTTGTGACGCCTCACATCATTGGGGCTGCTAAACGGCTGGTCACAGATATCACAGCTGTGAGCCTTAACGCCCTCGTGCACGATGCGTTTGTGTCGCCTCAGGTTGGTTGGGCATGTGAACCTCTTGTCGCATTGATCGCAGTTGTGCCGCTTGACGAGAGCGTGCACGCCTTCCACATGTACCAACAAAATATTCTTTGTGGAGAAAGCCTTCTCACAGATGTGACAAACGTGCTCTTTAATGCTCTCGTGCACAGTTCTTTTATGTCGCGCGACGCCGGCCAGGCAAGTAAACGCCCTGTCACAGACGTCACACTTATGCGGTTTGATGCCATCGTGTACACTCATCTCATGTCGAGTTGCATCCCGAAGGCTACCGAACGCCTTTTTGCACATTTTACACGGGAATGGCCGAATTCCGGAGTGCACAAGACGCTCGTGAAGCACCAACGTCCACTTCAGTGTGAATGACTTGCCGCAAACGCTGCAGGTGTGCGGCTTGAGATCCACGTGCATCCTATTTTTGTGCTGCTTCAAATATGCTGAGATTGTGAAGGTCTTGCCACATATGTCACACGAATACGGCCTAACAGAAGCATGTACACTACTTTTGTGCTGCGCCACTTTGCGCGGACAGGAGAAACTCTTGTTACACATGTCACATGTGTGCGGCTTGGGCTCGCGGTCCACACTACTTTCGTGCTGCGTTACATTTTGCAGGTTGGCGATCCCCTCGTCCGAGATGTCAGAAGGGCGGGGCCCGGGCCTGCCGTCCACGCTTCCTTCGTGCTGCGTCACACCGTCTACACTACCATCGTGCTCCGTCGTATTAGCCAAGTTGGTGAACACCTCCTCCGAGATGCCGGAAGGGAGAAGCCTGGGGCTAGTATGAACATCAGGAGCGTGCGTCATGACCTGCGCCCCTGAGTCTTAAATCATTTTCGAAAATGTTATAAGTTCGTATCGAGATTCTAGGGCGCCGCAGCTGGTGAGGATAGATGAGTCTTGCCCACCAACATATTACCCAAGCAGTAACAGGTCAACGCGCACAACACGAGCTAGGTGACACATTTTGGTCAGAATCGAATAAAAAGGGTAACAGACGTTACAAGACAACAGCATGGCCCTTGCGTAACCCTATCCTCAGGTGGCTAATGACGAAGGGGCTTTGAAAAGCCACAACTACTAAGGCCTTGCGGAGTGGCATGCTCTTACCCGGCTTGGAGGTACAGGCATCAGCTACCACTTTTCAGACAGCCAACCCGCATTCGAGCCGGGGCAAGTCGCTGAGAGAAACCGCATGGTCACACCATTGCACTTCCTCGTCTGATCACTATCTCGGAAAGAGAGAACGACGCTCCCGGCCTCTCAGCAAGGAGAGCTTATGCCACCGTGCACATCACTTATATCCCGCATCCAACCGTCCTCCATATACAAAGGCGTATTGTTTTTCTTCACCGGGAGCAGTACCTTCCCAACGCCTGTTCCAATGCAGTACGTCGATGCCACAACGTGAAGATGTAGTCAAAAGGCAGCGCCCAGATTGCCTGCTGCCGTTCAATGATTCGCGCCACTTGGTCCTGAAGTTGAAGCTCGGGCGAAAGCAAAATCCGCTGTGCAGTGGTGGTCCAAGAAGCTGTACCTACACCCGGGCGTACCAAACAGGCCCAGGTGTCCACGTGACGCTGACGCCTGAGGCCATGATTCGCCTCGCACGACCTGTGGTCACGTGATCTGCAACACAAAAACAAAGAGAGAATACTAATCCATGAGCGATTTGAAAAGGGTCTCCAAAATTACTTCGAGGTATCGGCTTTGAAAACAAAAACCGTTATTTTCCTCAAAAGTTTTATTGTATCGAATGACACAAACACGTGAGCTAAGCGAAGAATGCTTGCAAGTAAATACGTCATATATATTTCCCTTCGGAAGGTAAAAGGACTTAAGTTACAAAATCTGCATTTTGCTTTTTTCTTTATAATTGGAGACCTGACATAAAAACGCGTCGGATGACACAGACCAAAAAAACCGTAATCTCGAAATAATAAAAATAGTTCACGTTTTGGTATGTCCAAAGGACGTATGACTGCAACCTTGCTTCGAAAATCACTTTAACGGCAGGCAAAAATACGTGAAACTACTAGAAAAGCATGTGGCATAATACGTAGCCAGGCAAAAAGACCCTGCTCATATCATGATGAGTTACATCATTTTCGCTGCTGAAATAAAGCCGTTCCTTAACATATTATACGTCTTTTTACCTGCCGATTTGGTCGCCACACATAAGCATATCGACAGCCAAATAGACGCATACCCGGCAAGAAGGACCCAAAGAGCTTAAATCACTAGGGATACAAAGGTGCCAATTAGGCAACCCAATCTTATATTTTAATTAATTCTAATCCTTGGGTCTTATCGACACACCAACTGCCAGCGTCATTAGGCGGCACCAACTCTTTCCGTGTTGAGGTCAGGGAAGCCGCCGGGCATTGAACGCGGGTTGGATGCGTGGAAGCCAGCTGCGCTGACCACTCCGCTACCGTGCCCCCGCTACGTTTGACACTAAGTAGCATACCCAAGGGGGGAAGCAAGCCCGGCCGCCCAAAGGCTTCGGGTTTTTGTGCCGCCCCCTCGTCCATGTCGGAAGCCGAAGGCGCCCGACATGGGTTTTGGCAGCAATTGGACGCCGAAGGCGCCCGTCGAGGACTGGGATGAGCCTCCATCTGGTCTTTAGTGCCAGTGCTACCCTCAGCTTGGTGCCCCTGCACCCAGCGTGCCGCCCCTCACCCGATGTAGGGCCCTTGCACATTAAATTTAGCCTCATGCCCACTATTTTGCCCCCTGTACAATTGTTCCTTGCTTAAAAGGACCTGCCATCCCCGAAGAAACACATGCTGCCCATATACCTAGCGTTCAGGCCTCTAATTCCAAGTCGTTCTTTGCGCATAAGTTGCTGCCTCCTAACTTCAATCGCTCGTAAGAAAATATCACCTCTTGTCTTACTACCCTGAGTTGGCCCAAGCATCGCGTGCAATTAAAAATCTGGCTGCTCGCGATATGTAACGTTGCGAAGGCGATGCCATTTAACATTCATCACGTGACATGCGTTGCCAGATTCAAAGAGATTCCTTAAAGGTTTGAAAGAGTGTAATGGCCCCGTTATTTTGAACATTAAAGGGAATGTGGCACCTTGGTCGAATCCAGGAATTTAGTGTAAGTAGGGGTATTTTTAGCCGCAAATCATGAAAACGTCCATGATTTCTCTAAAAAAGGTACAATGAGCTCAATATTTTGATTTTTAAAATGTTCCTCTAGGGTAAAAAATAAGCCTCTGCCTGTGGATGACGTCATGACCTGGCAACTACTACCATATTCAATAGGTCAAGGGCTTCAATTGGCTGATCACTCAGCGTGATGTCAGCGCTGTCGTCACACCAACAGCTGACAACTGTGGCCGCCTGGCTGGGGTAGATTTGGGGTACATTTCAGGTAGGTTTTTAGCTTTTCCCGACGGAAATTTTGAGTTTCCAGACAAATGGTATATTGAGTACAAAGTTTTCCGACTTGCTTTACAACTTGGCTATCTTATTTAAAATCACGTTATGAAGGTGCCACATTCCCTTTAAATATACCTCACAACGTCTGGATGGGCGTGCATATGACCGTGGCAGATAGGGAGGAAGCTAGGCGTCCAGTCGACGACCGGGCCCGGTCTGCCAGATTCGCTGGACGACCCTACACCTGTATGGAGGCGAGCACCGCACGACCACGGATACACTCGGTGTTGAACAAACACCGCACGACCACGGATACACTCGGTGTTGGACGAGCACCGCACGACCACGGATACATTCAGTGTTGAACAAACGCCGCACGACCAGGGATACACTCAGTGTTGAACAAACGCCGCACGACCACGGATACACTCGGTGTTGAACAAACGCCGCACGACCACGGATACACTCGGTGTTGGACGACACCGCACGACCACGGATACACTCGGTGTTGGACGAGCACCGCACGACCACGGATACACTCAGTGTTGAACAAACGCCGCACGACCACGGATACACTCAGTGTTGGACAAACGCCGCACGACCACGGATACACTCAGTGTTGAACAAACGCCGCACGACCACGGATACACTCAGTGTTGGACGAGCACCGCACGACCACGGATACACTCGGTGTTGGACGAGCACCGCACGACCACGGATACACTCAGTGTTGAACAAACGCCGCACGACCACGGATACACTCAGTGTTGGACAAACGCCGCACGACCACGGATACACTCAGTGTTGAACAAACGCCGCACGACCACGGATACACTCAGTGTTGAACAAACGCCGCACGACCACGGATACACTCGGAGTAGTTGGACGAGCACCGCACGACCACGGATACACTCGGTGTTGGACGAGCACCGCACGACCACGGATACACTCAGTGTTGGACGAGCACCGCACGACCACGGATACACTCAGTGTTGAACAAACGCCGCACGACCACGGATACACTCAGAGTTGAACAAACGCCGCACGACCACGGATACACTCGGTGTTGGACGAGCACCGCACGACCACGGATACACTCAGTGTTGAACAAACGCCGCACGACCACGGATACACTCAGTGTTGGACGAGCACCGCACGACCACGGATACACTCGGTGTTGGACGAGCACCGCACGACCACGGATACACTCGGAGTTGGACGAGCACCGCACGACCACGGATACACTCGGTGTTGGACGACACCGCACGACCACGGATACACTCGGTGTTGAACAAACGCCGCACGACCACGGATACACTCGGTGTTGAACAAACGCCGCACGACCACGGATACACTCGGTGTTGGACGAGGTGCGCTCTTGACAACTGTCCTTATGTAGTATCACTGGTTAGACATGCCACGAGCAGTTCGGACAACACTTCATGCTCACAAAACAAGGAACTCTGACGCTGAGAACCTGCAAGCATACGATGTTGCGTTAGAAATCTGCGCTAAACTGGTACACGCACTGCACGTCGCCCCCTGGCAACACAAAAACTAAAATCACCATACAAAATGTCGGACACGGAGAGCTTTAACACCCGCACTGAAAGGGTGGGGGGCTGGGAGGCCCCCACATATTTTTCCAAGGTGGCCAGAGAACTGCAGGTAGCCGAAAACGATACTTGGCCGCATTTGAGAGAATTTAACGGCGCGTCGATTGGTGAAATAATTTTGAAAACCTTTTTTACTTCTAGGCTTTCAAAGTCAGACCTGCATTTTGAGACTGCCACAATCGCGCAGTCGGAGCAGTTCACTTGCATTGGAGACCGAGTGATAACGTCATAACGCCATGACCGGGATGATGTCAAGGTCAGCTCAAATTAAGGTCAAGGTCAAACTGCAATGATTGCTCCCCCGGTTTATATCTGCAGTTCTGTTTCACTTTTGGTCGGCTCGCCAGTGTTGTGCCTCTTCAGGTTTGAGTCACGTCCAATATCAGCGGGCCGCGACCAGCATACATCCGTCAATGTTATATTAGTTCCCATTGCGATTTACAACCTATTACCACGGGTATGTGATCAGGAGGTAATCCCAGGCAGGCGTGCCACGAAACGTCATGGTACAATGGTACAAGTACTATGTCGGGGAACAAGTACCGTGGACTTACTGGTGTGCGACGATGTGGTAGCTGGACCGTCATCGATCCATGATCTGTTTGCCTGAACAAAGCCACCAAACTCCACCCCTGGAGGGACACTTCTGACTCGACTGCCCGCGCGGACGCATCTCATGTGGTCTCTTGACCACTGAAAACTGACAATGACTTAAGAACCTTGATTCAGGCACAGAATGGATCGGCGTCGTTTCGGCCTTGCACGATTTGCCTGGTGTGTGCTGTTGTGTCTTCATACAGACAGCATGGGTATAAATTTAAATATCAATTCTAAATTTGATCCAATACAACGCCGATTAGTGGACCGAGAGGTGTTTGGCCCACGCTGGTAAAGCAGACCACTAGACAGGAGAAAACGGCACCGTACTCCGAGAGAAGGAGACCAAAAACTCAACGCGAGAAAGGTCGACTAGCACAAACCGAAACTAACACCAACCAGTGCCAACTGACGATTGAACAGTTACAAAACATCACAGGTCAATGTCACAACTTCCGGTCAAATGGCGTTACCCTGTCTGACGTATATCATGCTATGACGTCATAATTAAGGTAACCCAATGTTAAGGTCCAGGTCAAAGATCAATCCTCATTTTCCGCCAAGCAGTTGCTATAGCGCTAATTATAGTGTACATTATAGGTATTATACCACACTGTGACCTCACAGTCGATGAGCTTGAATACCCTTGACTCCAAAAGTGTAGAAAAGACTCTTTGCGACCTTTTCTCTATGACCTTGGCCCGTCTTCAGCTTATTCCCGTCTTTTTCCCGCATAATTTTCCAATATGTCCCCACAATGACCAAGATTGGACATTTGTGACCTCGTTTGACCTTGAAAATATTGACTTAGGTCAAAGAAAATTGGCTATGATATAACTTACCTTAGCCCCAACCCACTCCTGACCCCCGTTTTCTACGCCTCTTAGTTTCCGAGATTTTAGGGGGCCTACCAGGCCCCACCAGTGCGCGTTAGTATCACACTCCTCTGCAGTGCGGATGTTAAAAAATGGGGCACCTTGGTGCAATACCAGATGGAAGTGGTTTTAGGGGCAATGTTGCAGGAAATAATGACCTTGACCATGTTTGTGTGGAAAATGGATAAAATTCGTATTACATTTCTTTTGCTTGAGGTAAGAAATCTAGAGATTTGTCTTTCGTTATGATCTGGTAACGTTTAGTTCCAGATTGAACCCCTATATTTGCACACCAATGAGTACGAATATGAATGGAGCGTTTTTAGCTAAAATAGGCTTGTATTAAAACCAAGAGTGACAATTTGACTTTTCAGAAATGGAGATACTGCGCTTATTTTGACGTTTTTGGATTTGTTTTATCCCTGCGGTTCTAATAATATGCATTTTGACCCAATTTCATCTTGACCTGACCTTAGGTCCGGGCAAGTCTTAGATTTGACCTAGCAACCACGTATAAGATATCATTCTACGCAGCTTTTCAGGGGATTCCAAAGGTGTAAATAGTTTTGTTACAGCTCTCTTACTCCAGATGCAGTGACTCAAGAACCTTTATTTCAAAAAATCCCACTAAATCCCTATGGCGACACGTATTGCCTTCCGGTGCTCTTGGATTCACATGATGACACGTTCCTTGGAGCTAAATTCAGGCAACATAAGCTAAAACCGTCTACCGCTGCACCGCTTCCCCTTATGAGGCGGAGGCGGCTGAGACTCCCGTAAAAGGGGGTGTTAAAATATACCCGTGTACATCAGTTCTAGTCCACAATCATGGCTGCACAAATTGAGACTACCCACCAAATTGGGCTGGAGCTCATCCAGAGGAATGATTTAGCGCCCCGCACCAGCTTAAGTGTGACTTTCTACCCACCCCCTTCCCTTCGACGCCATGACTTCTGCTGTTGGTGCGTCGTTAGCTTCTCCCCTCCCCAAGACACAGTGCTTACTGCTTTCCATGCTGAAATATTTCCGAATCCATAAACCTGGTCCACAGACTTAAAACCATAAGCACCTTGTTCCACTCTTTTATTCCAAAACCACTACTTCCAGAACCAGTGTGGGGAGTCCACGAGAAAGAGCAGCGCGCTTCATCCTTTTCGACCGTTTCTGTAAGGCAGCCGGAGAACATAACGAACGACAATGTCTAGAAAATTGGCTCAGAAAATAGAATAGCCCCGCGCATGAGCAACAAACGTTTGAAACTAAGCAAAATCAGCAAACAACAAGTAAACTTCTCTTTCAGGTGTTTGTCATAACTGGAGCCGGGTGCACAAGCGAATATGTAGCCCAGGTGACAAAAAGGTACTCGTATCAAGGATGAACACACCATTATCACTTCCTACATACATTTGTGCACAGTGGAACGAGCCCTTTGTGAACATTCTTTCTCACACCCATCACATGTGAGTGGACGGGAGCCAGAATGGAGTGCATATTGTACACTAATGAAGCATGAATGAGGCGAATTCACAAGGAACTAACGTCAGGTACATTAAGTCTGGCAGACCTTCCCGTAGCTTTCACTAAATCACAGATGAATCCAGCCTGGCATGAACACTCTTCACATGTCTCTCGAGGTTTGCCTTTTTCTTGAAAGGCTTGTCACAGACGCTGCATTTTACACACCCGGCGTCTCCATGAACACTCTCAGTGTGATGGATCAGGTACTTTGGCTGGGGGAACGACTTCCCACAGATGTTACAGGCAAATGATCCCGAGTCACAATCATCACCCTGAGGCGGAACGATGCCTCTGTGAACAGTATGTCTATGTTCCTTCAGGTAGTCAATATCCATGAAACCTTTTTCACAAGCATCACAAGGGTATGACATAAGATCAGAATGCACACATTGAGTATGGAGCAGCATGCCATCTTTCGTAGCGAACGCCATGTCGCAAACCTTGCAAACATGCGGTTTAAGGCTATCATGTACTTTGACTTTGTGTTGCGTCAGCTGGTTCGGCCTCATAAACGCTTTGTCGCAGACGTCGCACTTGTGGAGCCCCAGGCCATCATGAGCAGCCAACGCGTGCCGGAGTACACTGCCCTTTGCAAAAAACTTCTTGTCACAGACGAAACAGCAGAACAATTTGAGGCGGCAGTGTACACTAGCTCTGTGCTGCGCCAGAAGCGAGGGTTTAGTGAACGCCTTGTGGCAAAGGTCGCATTTGTGCCGCTTGACACTAGTGCGCACACCCTGCGGAGTGTCCGCCTGGGCGCCCTTCATCATCAACGCGATCGCCTCTCTGAAGAATCCGTGCTTCGGGTGCTTGGCTCCGGACTGAGCCTGTACAACAGCAGCGGGAGCAGCAGTCGTGAAAGAGAAGCCTCCTGTGGACACACAACAGGCCATAACGTCATCAGATACCTGGCACTGACACTCTCAAATGTGGCTTGCATTTCCAACTATCTAAAAGGAGCGCAGTGTAGTACTGAAGTTAATGTCACACATTACAGACAATTTGCTCATCGCCCACGAAAATAAAGGTTTTCAGACGCTGAATAGTTTCAAGACTGATAAAGATAATTGTTCTGTCACGATTGCATTTGCAAACCGAATGTTAAGATTCATTAACTTATGTAGTTGATCACTTTTTCTGTAACGTTGTTAGCTGATATACTACTACTGGCACCAAGTGTTTGAAACCTTCCTGTTCGTAAACAACCGTTGACGGAGTTCTGGCATGCCTTCTTAGTTCCTGGCAGTCCTTAAATTAACGCATGAGCATCTAAGATACGAAAACTGGATTCGAGCAAGAAATATTGTACGCTACTGCGTGGCGGACGTTTGGCCCACCGGCCCCGCATCATGAGCCCACCAGACTGTTCTAATCGACAACCCATACACCCCACTACCTGTCTCCCTTTCTTCAGTGCCCTGTCTAGCTCTAGCTGAGTGCCCATCAGTGTCCTGCCCCCCTTTTTGTCCGCCCTGCCCGGCTGTTTGAGTGTCCATCGACACCCTTCCCACCTATCTTACCGATCTTTCCCTTCCCATGTGCACGTCCACTTGTATCCTGCCTAGGGGCGTTGCTACGGGGAGAGAGCCTGGGAGGCCGAGCCCCACATTCCTGAAAAGTGAGAGGACCCCACTTTTGGCCACGAGTATCGATGACAATCTCATTATGGGACGACATGTTCCCTTTTGCTATTTTAATGAGACTGCAACGGTGTGTAACGTGACACATGTGTTGAACTTCCCTATCAAGCCGACCGAATGTATGAACAGATGGACGTAAGTTGCATTGCCGAGTCCGACCCCCGGATAAAAAATCAGTGGCAAAGCCCTTGAACCTGCACCCCCTTCTCCTCCACCCTGTCCGGTCTCATCTCAAAATATTCCAGTTTTAACAAACGCTGTAGAAGACATACATTGTGTGACGGGGATCCACGATAAGATGAAACAGACTTCTCCTCTTCATGCTTCACAAATCCTCCGGATTGGAGCATCCCGCATACCCACAAAAAAGTACGTTTAAGACTGAGAAAACTAGGCATGTATTTTATACCTGTATGTTCCTTACGTGTCGTATTTCTTTTTAAGAGAATAGAACACTTGTTAAAACTATACAAATGACTCTTTTTGTACCAAATAGATATGAAAATCAGAAAAAAACATTTGATCCATCTTCAAATCGCGCAAAACACAAATATCGCCGCTCTTACTACACTGGGTTGACCTAAGCATCGCGTGTGATTACGAACGTCGGTTGAGCGGGCTGCTGGGGGCATGTGATGTAAAACCAAGCAATTATCGCGTGGCATGCCTTGCCAGATAGAGTGATTCCTTATTGGTTTGAATTCGGAAATTCGGGCGCTTTATTTTGAACCCTTAAGTGGGCGGCAATATCAACAGAGGTTTGGGTGAAATGAAATATGCCAAAAGTGGTTCCCGACACACTCTGAAAATGTGCTCTTTCAGTTCAAAACCCATTATAAAAGGGGACATTCCTTTAAACTAACAACCCATGCCGGTGCTCTACCATTAATACACAAGTGCCCTTTTTATCGAAATATGCGTTATTTTCAGCCGAGATACACTAGCCTCAAATCCTAAAAAAATATT
This sequence comes from Lepas anatifera, assembly GCA_034440635.1. Classification (NCBI taxonomy): domain Eukaryota; kingdom Metazoa; phylum Arthropoda; class Thecostraca; family Lepadidae; genus Lepas; species Lepas anatifera. The sequence goes on along the minus strand of JAOTON010000485.1, from coordinate 1,752,987 downwards.
CCCTAATTCAAACAGGATCCTTCAATCACACAGCCAGTGTCCCCGCCCCTTTTGATCCACACACAGACTACCCCGAACACAGATTGAATTAAAAATATACACACCCAAAATTCCGAAAGGATTGCGGCAAATATGACCTTGAGTAGGACCTTATAGACCATACACATAGAAACATCAAAAGGATATGTTTGGGGCACTTTCCATAGGTATACAGTCGTATTGTTAATGGTGAAGAAACTGAACACTGGGGACCAACAATGCCTGACCTCCTATTCCTAAGGCTATGCTGAGGGCAACATTAGCGACTGCAAGTCTAGAGTAGTCAGACATCTTGGCGACATGACAGGTTTAGTGATGGAAAATGCTGATGTATTAAAACACCACACCATGCGCATAAAAAGTCAGGCCTTGAGCGTATTCTACAATAAAATTGGTGTTTGAGAATACTCTGACAATACTCGCGCTCTATTGAGCGAGTCCAATTCGTACAATCAAACTGCTTCAACTCTGTGATACGCTCAAAGCCACAAACGTGATGTCTGAATCACAATCATTTCTTACCAGTGTGAGCTCTCCAAGCCCGGGTTCAGTTTCTAAAGGCGTTGTGACACGACGAGATATCGCAGCCGAGACGCGACCACAAAAATATATGAAACCAGAAAAATACACATATGTAGGTACCGTCCTAATGTTGCTTACCAAAAAGTGATGGAAATACAACTCGAGCTGAAAACTAATTGCTTTTAACACCGAAGTTCATACGTGGTATACGCATCGGAAACGTATTTTAGAGAGAAAAAGAACAATCACAGCGCCGCCGTTTCATAAAATATAATATACACATTTGTGGGCGCAACTAATTTCGATCGGTGACACATACACTTGACGACACAGAACACAACACGACACATAAGAAACATGACAATCAATGCAACATTTAAGTGTAACAAGCATAATTCACGGTTCACTAAACATTCTTTCTGAGGCAAAGTCTCATTTAACATGAAATATTGTTTTTTTTCTTCTAAAATCACTTTCAAGTCAAGGCACGTTTTATCAAATGGACCGAGTTTGACCCTCCATTATCTTAGCTTCCTGCTCTTCGGGTCACTGCGCTGTCGCTCTCACCAAACTTCGAAGAGGTACTCAGCAACGCGTGGGTACAAATCAAGGGACAGAACCGCCATACCAAACGGCGCCGGCACTCTCGCAGCCGCCTTGGCTGCCGAATCCGCATGACCTTTACCCGCAATTCCCGTATGGCTGGGAACCTAAATAATCACTATAGCCCGTTTAGTCTAAGAAAAGCCATCGTCCAAAGTCCAAAGGCAAAAAATGCACGTGAACTTGTCTCCTCAGATTATTTTCAAGGCTGAGATTGCTGAAGAAATGCTAAAAAAAACAGAATTACGGCAGGAAAATCTGGCGTCTGAACAGTTACAGACCACAAATCACGTGTATTAGTACATCTCGCCCATTGGAGGATGGTTTTGCTTAGACTAAACGGACAATAGGTACGTCTTTTCACTGAGTTCCCACATGGCAGAGTAAAAAATTGAGGCTTTACGAAGCGCCGAATCCTGAGGTCATATGGTGTCGCCAACTCTCACCTTGTTGGCAGGGCATCATGGGGATAGGAAATACTTATGCCGAACACCCACCCGGGAATTTAAGCCCTTGTTACCGGCGTGGAAGTCGAGTGTTCTTCCCCACGCCATCGCGTCCCTCCACATGATGAAATAGGAATTCGTCCCACAATGCAGGGAGTACGCTGACCGGGAGCAAATGACGGAACATGTTCTTAAAGCGACGCAAGAGGGTCAGTGAAAATGGCAAAAGGAGTGCTTCTTGACTGCAAGAATGCTTAACGTGACTTTGGTACTCACGGTTGTACATAATGCGCCTAACATTCTTCAATGACTAGTTTGAAACGTTAGTGGCGCATTCTAATTTGACAAAATGCGAAGCGGTAATGACCTCCCAAAAAGTTATAGCCTTTTGGAGATTTGACAAAACGAGAAGGGGCTAAGGCCTTCCCCAATGTCATAGCCTCTTCGCATGCTATCAAATTGGAATGCATCACTTACGGCTCCAACTAGGCATTGAAGAGAGTTACGCGCAACTACAGTCGTGAGTGCCAAGGTCACGACTGGTTTTAAAGAGGTCCAAACAAAACAAATTTGTCCACACAACGAGGCTTGATCACTACACCATTTGTGGAAGACTGCCTAATACCCCGTGACCACTCGGGGAGGAAGGGGTCGATAGGGGTGAATTTCCCCCTTTTTTCGTCCCGAACGTTAAGTTCTGGTGCAAATAAAATATTGATCAAGTGGTTCTCGGCATTATCCTCGGTCACATGGTTATCTCAGTTGAAAGGAAATTATGAAGGTGCCAGTCCCTTTAAGCGGACTTTGTGATGATGATGATAATCAGTTTTAGGGCATTGCAGCTGCAGAGGCTATATGTGCCCGTAAGCGGAAGTTGTGCCATATTATTTCTCTGCTGAAAGGTTCTTTTCTGATTAAAGGTTTGAAGCCATCACACGTTTATTAGGTACTCATCACACTCTGGTAAAGAATGGGGTGTATGGGTTGTCGATTAGAACAGTCTGGTGGGCACATGATGCGGGGCCGGTGGGCCAAACGTCCGCCACGCAGTAGCTTACAATATGTCTTGCTCGAATCCAGTTTTCGTATCTTAGATGCTCATGCGTTAATTTAAGGACTGTCAGGAACTAAGAATGCATGCCAGAACTCCGTCAATGGTTGTTTACGAACAGGAAGGTTTCAAACACTTGGTGCCAGTAGTAGTATATCAGTTAACAACGTTACAGAAAAAGGGATCAACTACATAAGTTAATGAATCTTAACATTCGGTTTGCAAATGCAATCGTGACAGAACAATTATCTTTATCAGTCTTGAAACTATTCAGCGTCTGAAAACCTTTATTTTCGTGGGCGATGAGCCAATTGTCTGTAATGTGTGACATTAACTTCAGTACTACACTGCGCTCCTTTTAGATAGTTGGAAATGCAAGCCACATTTGAGAGTGTCAGTGCCAGGTATCTGATGACGTTATGGCCTGTTGTGTGTCCACAGGAGGCTTCTCTTTCACGACTGCTGCTCCCGCTGCTGTTGTACAGGCTCAGTCCGGAGCCAAGCACCCGAAGCACGGATTCTTCAGAGAGGCGATCGCGTTGATGATGAAGGGCGCCCAGGCGGACACTCCGCAGGGTGTGCGCATTAGTGTCAAGCGGCACAAATGCGACCTTTGCCACAAGGCGTTCACTAAACCCTCGCTTCTGGCGCAGCACAGAGCTAGTGTACACTGCCGCCTCAAATTGTTCTGCTGTTTCGTCAGTGACAAGAAGTTTTTTGCAAAGGGCAGTGTACTCCGGCACGCGTTGGCTGCTCATGATGGCCTGGGGCTCCACAAGTGCGACGTCTGCGACAAAGCGTTTATGAGGCCGAACAGTGTCCTGAAATTCACAATTCTAGGTGGAAAACGTATCTTTTTCAGATTTATTTAGGGCTCACTAGGGACTTGTTTTTGCCTCACTTGGCAGAGGAATCCAGGGCATGAAAACCAATATAATACACACCTAAATTATGACAGTGAATACCCAAACCATATTAGTATAACCTCCAACCACCATTGATGTGATATCTTGCCTGTACTCTCCTCAATTACGTCCTCCCGCCTATCTCAAACCCGAATACTACTCCCACGGTAACCCCCGCACAAAAAAAACAATCCCGGCCTGTCATAAACTAAAACATAAAACCCGCAGAAAAAACACGAACGGCCATATGAGAAAAGAGTGAGGCAACAAAGGTTTCCTGGATGTATAACAAACATTTTGTTCTGTGAGGCCGATTGGATCCAGGCGCATTCGTTTTCATTCACTTTTAATTTTCGTCAATTATTTGCATTAGAATGGGATACAAGTCGCATTTGAAAGGATCACAATGAAACGCAGATTCCAATCAAGACCACCAATAATGGGAAAGCAATCTTATAATTTCAAGAGAGGCTGCCAAAGTCAACCCTAATTCTTTGACTAATTTTTAATGTTGGTGACATTGATGAATAAATTAAGATATAAATTATTTACTGAACAAAAATTGAAAAGAAATACATTTTTCTTCAAGAAAAATGAATAAGCAAGTTCTAAGTATTTTTACTATGTATTTTAGAAGCTTTTTTGAAATTTTTAAACGCTCGGAACTACATCGTGATTTCAGTTAAAATGTCCACTTTAAGTGAGGCCGATTCCACCTTTCAATATATTTCATAAAATACAGATTTGTTTTTCTTTTTTGTTATTTTTTTAAAGTTGAAACATGCTTTAAAAAACATTTCTAGCGCTCGATTACTCTCAACCGTGCGCTTATTATTGAGAAATGGGATTCCAAAGACATACAAGTCCCGAATTGGCCTCGGTGAAAAGGCCTCAGCTGGATTGCGTCCATTCAGAACAATGACGTCAGTTTGTCGTATTTGGGGAGCCGAAATGATCGCGGGTGTCATGAATGGGTGCGCACAGGGTAGTAGATAATGCAGGCGTGAGTTTTTTTAGTTACTTCGGTAACCTTGGTGAGCCCTGTCTTGAGGCGGGAACATCACACCCTAGGCCATACATCACACCAAGGCGGAGAATACAGAATTTTGAGGTCAGTATTGGTTATTGGAAAGAAGACTGGAAATTGAGTGAGTGCGTGGAAGGAATCTGATTTTGCCGTTGGAAGGGATATTGTGGATGAGGGTTCATTTATTATCCTTGATACTGCAGCTTACGTTTCGGGAAATTCACGATTAATCTAACCATTTATCCCATCTTAAATATCTATAGGAGATAGATGGGTACCTTCCTACTCAGTACAGTACTGGGCGAGGTCATAATACCTTGCAGAAGTTTTCCACAGCTGGGAGGAAGGCGCAGACTGTACTTTTTGCGGCTCATGATTTTTAAGGCTGGGTATGCTTGCTATTTTCTTAATCTGAACTGATTGTGCATACAAATATAGGCTGGTGGTTTTCACATATTGAAGCGAAATAATCCTGGCAGAGGTTGAGTTTTTAAATCCCACGTCTCGCATTAAATAATGATAGCCTGTGTCGTGCTTGGATGGGAACGTTGGAGAATATCAAAATAAGGGGAAGAGGGATGTTATCTAGGGATCTGGTTGGTTATTTACCATGGCATCAGGGCCAAATTATGTATTCTATATATAAATGTTAGAAATTATGTAGCTTCCTAGTTATATGTAACAGTGACTGATCTAGGATTTCGTTAAGGGGGGGGGGCAGGCTCGGAGGGCGCCGAACCTGGGGGCGCCGAACCTGAGGGGCGCCAATTTCAGTGGCGGATCTAGCCGGTCGGTTTGGGAGGGGCAGACCAAAGTCGAAAAAACGTCACGCAGTAAAAAGCTGCGCTACCAATATCACTTGCCGGTAGAATTTTGGGTTTGAGGCGAAAAGCTAAAAAAACGTCACGGGGTGAAAAAAACTATGGGCTCGAGATACTTCTCCCTATCCAAGGCTGGCTATACTATGACTGGCTATATTATAACTGAGAATTATTGATATTTACTCCATGATTCTGATGAAGGGCTGTGCCCGAATATATAATCTTCAGTGTTTTTTACATTTCCGGATTCGAGGGGACAGGCCAGGGAACATCTTATCAACTTATGTTCTGTTTGAAGTTGAGAGTTGAAACACCAAAATCTTTCTTATAAACTAAAAAGGAGTAGGGGAAAAAGGAGGTCGATCGCTTTGGGGGTCAAAAACATAGTGTTGCCCCGAGCTTTTCCGTTTAGGGGAATGCCTTTTTGCCCCCCCTTGGATCCGCCACTGGCCAATTTACCACCCAAAAGGCGGCCAGTGTCAATGTAAAACGAGTTTAAAAAGGATTTGTAAATGCTTATTTTCATGAAAGCTTCCTCTTAGTGAGGACATGTTCACGTTTACCATCAAGCATTTTCGGGCCAGCTAACGACTGGCACCTTGGTAGAAAATGCTGAAGGCACCCACTGACACTAACTGAAGCACGATGAGCAAATAATACAGTTATATTCGGTCATGGCGAAAACTGAGGTGTCGTATCCACCACCTCCACTTATCACAGTTGTCCTGGCCAACTGCTCCATACTGAAACAGCCGATTGACGCTAACCTGAGCCTCATAGGCCGCAGAACCTCTGCGGGCCTGGGCCCCTGAGTTTTTGGTGACTTCTCTGAGTTTATATCGAGTCCCCTCAGCTAATCTGGGACCGCTTTAGTTAACCAGGCCCTCACACTGAACTTGAAACCTATGTGTCGCCGCTGAAGCCTATTAAGCTTTTCGGGGCCCTTTTATTGATATAGGGCCCTCTCAGCAGATCCTGGGCCCTCTGAGCTAAAAGTTGGAGCTCTGAGCTCTGAGCCCCAAGCTGGATTAGTGTCCCTTAAGCTGGTCAGGGTCCCCTGGGTTGGTACCGTTTTCGTTTAACTGATATAGATCCCTTCAGCTTGTTTGGGGCCCGTTGTGCGTATCTGGGCAATAGTTCGTCGAGGCACCCAGCTAGTCTGGCCCTATTAGTTTTATGGGCCTTCTGAGCTGCTGCAGGGTCCCCTCAGAGTGTCTGGGCCCCATGAGTTGAAAATTGGACCCCTGGGTCAATTTTGAGTCCCTGAGCTTATTTAGAAACCGTTTAAAGAGGTAGGCACCCCACGCTGGTCTTGAGAATCCTGTGTTGGCACTGAGGTCAAATGAGCTCGTTGGGGGCCATTATCTGGGCCCCCTTAACTGGCACGGGCCCCTCAGCTGATTTTGGAGACCCAAAATCCCTCCTACCGGATTCCACCCACGCCAGATTTTCTGACTCCCCGAGGGACCCTGGGGGCCATTGGGGATTTTTCCCGCGATCAGCGCTGGGGTCCCTCCCCCGAGACAAAGCTTACAACATGTCTCTGTCTCTATACTCTAGTGTCTGCCAGAGTTGAGCTAGAATCATTTTAGGTACAATTCGCTTCCTCTCGTTACGGCGAATCATCAAATAATGTATAATATGACTATACAAGGTTAAAACATAAAAATGACCTGACCTAAGGTTAGGTCAAGGCCACCATCTAGCCTAGCATAGTCAATATGCATATCAATCAACTCACAATAACAAAAAAAATGGTATCAAAATACGGGTTTTACCAATATTTCCTACAAAGCCATTGACCAAAGTCTTAAAACCTGCTTAGGAAGCCCCAGATGAACTCTCAGAGGTAACATGTCTAAACTTGCAACATGAACCGATAAAGAGGCCTAGGGTACTATGATTTGGGGAATCCGAAGGTATTTCAAGCAGCGTCTGCAGACATAGAGCAATTGTTCGGCAAATTTCCGTTTTATCCCATGCATTTTCAAAGGAGAGGTCATGATTCGTACCTGTCCCTAGGTCATCGATGGAAAAAATCCCGGAATAAATTTATTAGTACTTTTTGGGCCCATTATATGGTACAAGTTTGAATTCGATAGATTCACCCTTTTCTTACTTACGCCAACAAACATTTTTTGGGGTGAGGTCACTTGACCTGCACTGGTGACCTGACCTGAGATGACACAACCTTAAATTTTGAGGGAAAGTTGCGGAAGTGATCAATGATAAGGTGTGACAAGTACTGAGTCGCTTCGCGCCGACGCTTTTTCTTGCCACTGGGAGACCTCGAGGGGGTGTTCAAGCACACCCCAACGGGCCGGAATGGGGCGCGAATACTCTAGAACAGGGCTGAGGCCAAAAGGGAAGGCTCTAAACAATGTCTGAAATTGTGGGGTCAAGGTCCTTCAAGGTCATTGACCTATTACGGCACAACCCAACATATTATGCCTAATATACGCTATAACTAACGCTGCGCCCAAGCTTACCAATGACTTTTGAGCAAGCCTTGATCATCAAGGCCAGTCACCTTTAAAATTGACCTGTGACCTTGATCTAAACATTGAATAACCTTAATACGCGCATTGACGGGGGGTGGCGGGTACCCGCCCCCCTCGGGTTTTTCGGAGATTGTAGAAAAACGGCGGCGCTACGCGCCGCCGTACTTGGTATACCTTTTCCCTCATCATTTTTACAACTTTTGTGAAAATTTTAAGGTTAGGTCATCTCAGGTCAGGTCACCAGTACAGGTCAAATGACCCGACCTCAAAAAAGTTTAAGATAGCATAAGTAGGAGGAGGGTAAACTTATCCGATTGAAACTCATATCACATAATGGCCCCACCGAGTTCTCTAAAATATGTTCCGGTATTTTTGATATCGATGACCTAAGGTCAGGTACGAGGCATGACCTCTCCATTGGAAATACATGGGAAAAATGGTTTTTACGGAATAACTCAGTAACGGATGGTGATAGAGCATTTATTTTAGCTGCATTAGACTCGCCTAGGCTTTGCGGTTCTAATGATATGCATTTTATATAATTTGACTCTGATCTGACCTCAGGTCAGGTCAAATCCTTGATTTGACCTAGCAAGGTCAAATTATATATCATTCGATTCGGCTTGCTAAGAGGATTCATATGGTTCAAGTCGTTTTGCTCTATCTTTACTTGTTCAGATGTAATGGCCGAAAAACTGAATTTACATGTTATCCCTATGACGGGCATGTTTTGACCTCTCGTGACCTTAAATGTGACCTGACAAAAAAATGGTTCAAATGTTTTCGATGGAGAAGTGGATGGGCAGCCTAACGCCGTTTACCGTTTTTCGCTACCTACCGTGGTTCTCGAGATCTTAGGGGGGGCGGGTACCCGCCCCCCGTCAATGCGAAGGTGGCTCAGACCCCCGTCAATGCGCGTGTTAACTTTGATGTAATAGCATACGTTATAATAGGTGTCGTAACGTTATGCAACGTCATTTAGGGGCTGTCCAGGAGTAACTGTGCTCATCAGGGACACCTATGCTCTCTGGAGGGGCCTTTGCTTCGATGAGGCACCTGTGCCACCTAGGGGCGCCTTCGCTCCCCAATGGACGCGACCTAGCTATCCAGGGGCATCTTTGCTGTTCTGTGGGTGCCTTTGATACCCAGTGCCCAAGGGGAGCTTTTTCTTATCCAGGTTCACCTTGGTATTGAGGGGCGTATTTTTATTCAAGGTAACCTATACTACCCAGTGGCGCCTACCCTATGCAAGGGGCGCTTAGGCTATCCAGGGGGCGGCAATTTGCTATACATAGGGCGCCCTTATGCTCTCCATGGGCACCTCATTCAGAGGGTGCCTCTGATATTCAGGGGCGCTTTTCCTATCAGCAGGGTACCTGTGCCATCTTGGGGCTATTCTTATCAAGGGACGCTGCTGTTATTCAGGAATACCTACACCACTGTCGAGGGTCGCCTTTGCTACCCAGAGGCGCCTTTACTTCTTAGGAAGTTTGGCGCCCATGCTTTAAGGAGTGCTTTGGCATCGATTGATTGCTCTATTATTGGGCTTAGGTGCACGTGAACCTTGAGCTCATGTAGCGCCCATATTGTTGCTAAGGAACGCTTATGCTATCAAAGGGCGCCTTTGCTATCCAGGGCCTCTGTTTTATTCAAGGCAGTCTGTTCTATCCACGGGCATCTGATATTTCGGGGGCGGTGCCTAGGTTATTCAGGATGCGGCTTTTTTCTCCACAGGGGCGCACTATTGCTTTGCAGGGGCGCCGTTACTGCCCAGGGGTGTCTTTCTATCCAGGGGCGCATATACTGTCTTGGTGTATTTTTCAATCACAGACATGATTGAAATACATGCCCCTACGTTATCCTGGGGTGCTTTTTGTCTCCGGTAAGGCGCTATTTGTCTCTTCCCGGCACCAGTTTATCCAAGGTCACCTATGCTTTCCAGAGAAACTTTGTTATCTAGGGCTGCCTTCGCTGTTAAGGGGCACCTTTGCTACCCAAAGGGAGCATTTTACTTTCCTGGATTGCCTATTTCCATCTAAGGGGCGCATATTCTATCTTGGAGCGCCTTTGCAAACATGGGGCGCACTTTTCTATCCAGGGGCGCCTTTGCACTTGAGCGGGCGCCTCTGCAATCCAGGAGGAGCCCAAAATAGATGGAGAATAACAATTCTGAAATAAGGCGCTTGAACACTGAAATAAAGTGCCTAATTATCAGAAAGAGGCGCTCATCTGCTGAACGGGGAGGACTGCTGGTTGGTGAGGGCAACGTTCTCTGAAGTGAGGCGCACATACCGAAAAAGGCACCCGGTTGCAGCGATGGAGCACTAAGCCTTCAGTTATAGGTTAATGAAATGTGGTTAAAGGCAGTCCATGCTCAAATTGAGCGCTCGAGCCCTGTAACAGAGCGGGCGACTGTCGGACAGGTGTGCCAAACCATACACAGTAGGGCAGCTGAAGATGGAAAGGGACATCTATGATATCCTGGGGGCGCCTGTACTCTCAGGTGAGGCGCTTGTTTTCTTCTTCAGGCGCCTAGTTTATCCATGGCCACCTATGCTGTCCAGATAATCTATTTCAAGAAGGGTTAACTTTGCTGCCCAGGGGCGCCTTTCCTAGCCAAGGGCGCATATTGTATCCGTCGGGCACTTCATCCAGGAGGCGCCTAGGCTATCCAAAGGTGGCTTTTCTATCGAAGGTTTGCCTTCCTAGGGGCGCCTTTGCTACCCAGGGGCGCCTTTGCTGTCCACAGCACTTGTGTTATCCAGGGTTGTCTTTGCTGTCCAGGGGCGCCTTTGCTATCCAAGGGTGCATATGACATCCGTAGGGCGCTTTTTCCAGTGGGCGCCTAGGCTATCAAAGGGCGCCTTTTTCTACCCAAGGTGAGCATTTTATTTTCCTAAAGCGCCTACTTCTATCTAAGGGGCGCTTATGCTGTCCAGGGCACCTATGTTACCAAGATTTGCCTTTGCTGCCCAGGGGCGCCTTTCCTAGCCAAGGGCGCATATTGTATCCGTAGGGCACTTCATCCAGGGGGCGCCTAGACTATTCAAAGGCGGCTTTTCTATCGAAGGTTTGCCTTCCTAGGGGCGCCTTTGGTACCCAGGGGCGCCTTTTCTGTCCACAGCACTTGTGTTATCCAGGGTTGTCTTTGCTGTCCAGGGGTGCCTTTGCTATCCAAGGGTGCATATGACATCCGTAGGGCGCTTTTTCCAGTGGGCGCCTAGGCTATCAAAGGGCGCCTTTTTCTACCCAAGGTGAGCATTTTATTTTCCTAAAGCGCCTACTTCTATCTAAGGGGCGCTTATGCTATCCAGGGCACCTATGTTACCAAGATTTGCCTTTGCTGCCCAGGGGCGCCTTTCCTAGCCAAGGGCGCATATGATATCCGTAGGGCGCTTCATCCAGGGGGCTTTTCTATCAAAGGCGGCTTTTCTATCGAAGGGGTGCCTTCCTAGGGGCGCATTTGCTACCCAGGGGCGCCTTTGCTGTCCACAGCACTTGTGTTATCCAGGGTTGTCTTTGCTGTCCAGGGGCGCCTTTGCTATCCAAGGGTGCATATGACATCCATAGGGCGCTTTTTCAGTGGGCGCCTGGGCTATCAAAGGGCGCCTTTTTCTACCCAAGGTGAGCATTTTATTTTCCTAAAGCGCCTATTTCTATCTAAGGGGCGCTTATGCTGTCCAGGGCACCTATGTTACCAAGATTTGCCTTTGCTGCCCAGGGGCGCCTTTCCTAGCCAAGGGCGCATATGATATCCATAGGGCGCTTCACCAGGGGGCACCTAGGCTACCCAGGGCGCTTCATCCAGGGGGCGCCTAGGCTACTCAGGGGTGCATTAGTTCCCCATGGCGCAATCCTGCTATCTAGTGACACGTTTTCTTTGCCGGGGCGCTTTTGTTGGCTTTCTTAATTTCATCTTCAACATTTTACTGGGTCGCAAAAGACCAGTAAAGGCGTCTAGTGTTTGGGCAGGGGCGCTTTGCCATGGTTTTAAGGACTATGTGTTAATTCAAGTGGAATAAGTGGTATCTACCACCTTGGCGCACGAAATGGGTACAGGCGCGCCGCTCACATCGAGCGCCTTCGGCGCCCGATATGAGCTAAGCTATGCTGAGGCGCTGGAGCTAAGGGGGGGCCCAGGCCCCCTGGGCCCCCTTGGATCCGTCACTGAGGCCAACGTGTATCTTAAAGGAGGCCTGTGAGAAATATACGGAATATTTCACATACCCAGGTGACTCCAAGAAGCTCCTTCTCGATGGTGGCATATCGTTGCTCGGTGGGGCTGAGTGTTCGGCTGCAAAACGCAACCGGCCGAAGCTGCTCTCCATGTTGTTGCAAAATGCAGCCACCAAGGCCATTTTATATTTATTTTATTGAGATTTTTACTTAATAAATAGGAGATAAGATGAAGCCAAATCAAGTAAATTAATTGGCATCTTTCAGGATCAAGCAACCGCGCGCAAGTCAATCACGCTGTTGGTCCGGGCATCCTTTTTCCCACTTATTGGCTTTTAAACATAATAATTCTTGTGGATTAAGAGCCAAACATATTAAGCAAATTTATATAATCATTACATAAACAAATCAACATAAGGTATGAACCATAGCTTCAGGAAATCCTTACCTACTATCATGAAAAATGGCCAAAATGATCTGACAATGCTCTCTGAGGAAACGTTTGCATGTTAAACCCTTAAAAGGTGCCTAAGAAATTATACATCAATCCAAATTCAATCTGTATCATACCTCCCTTCAGTCCATCCATAAACATTCAATCAATAAGCTTACATAAGTTTTATCAGGAAAGGTCAGGACACAAATACCTGCAAGAGCGTAAATCAAATCCCAAAAGCACAGGAGCAATTTGACATCACTTTTACAGTTGCCAAGTGACTACAGGACTGTTTTTGGCTGTTTATGAAGAATTATGCGAGTTGATACACTGGATGAAGGAACTGACAATTAATGTTTTACATACCTAGGTAGTTCTCCAACCTCCCTTCCTTCCTTCTTTCACGTTTCTTTCCTTCCTTCCCAACCAGCCCCCTCCAACAGCAGGCGCAGGCACCGGACGTGACGTCACACCTGGTAGCATATTACATAGGAAAATTAAATGGTTAAATATCCAAATTTTTGCAAAAAGAGGCCCAGAATCGAAAATGAAATGCCTACTCATTGCATTTGGGATAAACTTGATTACTGTGTATTCTCACAAATTCGTCAGCGGGAAGTGCCATTAGCAGCAGTTTGACACACGACTCAACGGTGAAGGAATTCCTCTACGCCCGTGTGACGTCACTCAAATGTAGAGGAATCTCTCTTGAACGTACCTTTAAGTAAATGCTGACAAAACTGTACTGACAGCTGGAACAGGGCTCTGATTCAATTTCCACTCTCAGGCTATTGAGCAAATAGTGCGTCATTACAAGCCTACGAAATGTCTCAGCTGCGCCACATAGTCTGCTCTCCAGCTGTCGGTCCTCTGTTGCCGCAGGTTCCAGACTGCGGTGTGTTACGTGACGTCAGGGTCTGTTTGCGTGACGTCAGGGTCTGCTTACGTCACGTCTAGGCTGCAGCCGGGACAGTGTAAGATACCGTACTGCGCATGAGTGCGGCATACTATTATGCATTCTGTCGGCAGAATAACACCTTACCTTACAACCTTACCTTACAAATAGTCGGGATTTTGAGGCCGCTGTGGCCTGCGGGTCCCGTTCTCAACGAGCTCCAGATGAATGTGTGCTTATCTCAGTCGTTCTCAGGGATCAGGTACCTGAGATGGTTCCAGTGAGTGTCTAAGTTGGCCTTGAATTGAGACAATGTCTGTGAAGAAACTACAGACTCGGGTAGAGAGTTCCAGTCAGAGACGGCTCGAACCCCAAACACACATCGGCAGACCCTGGTCTGAGCTGTGGGTTTCGTCAGTTTCAGCGGGTGGCCTCTAGTCCGTGTGTTTGTGTTTAGTGCTACGAAGTCTGAGTAGTCCAGATCGACCCTCCCATGTAGCAACTGAAACATTTTCACCATATCTCCTCTTCGTCTACGGTAATACAATGACGGGAGATCTAGACTTCGGAGCCTATCCATATAAGGTAAAAGGCGTAGTGAGGGGATCATACGAGTTGCACGTCTCTGTACCTTCTCCACCAGTTGCTGGTCGGCCCGATTAAACGGCCCCCACACAGCGTTGCCGTACTCGACTAGAGGACGCACAAGTGCTTTGTACAAGCAGGGTAGAGTGAATTTGTCAATATTGGCAAAAGACCTTCGAATCACAGCAAGTACCCTGTTGGCCCTGGATACCGCAGAGGCCGCCTGGTGCCTGAACTTCAAGCCGGAATCGATCATGATGCCCAGGTCTTTTTCCTCACTGACTTCACGGACAGGCCCACCGGACATTGTGTACTGTTGATGCACGTTGCCTGACCCAAGGTGCAGAACTGAGCATTTTCCTGTGTTAAATGGGAGCTGCCAGTTTTCTGACCAGTGTATGATGCGGTTGATATCATCTTGCAGTTTGTTCCTGGATGCATGATGTTGAGCTGCGTTGTATACTTTAGTATCATCGGCAAAAATTTTGATACTGGATTCTACAATGTCAGGCAAGTCATTTATATACACCAGGAACAGAAGGGGACCCAGAACAGAACCCTGGGGGATACCACTAGTCACCTTCGCCCAAGTGGAAGCTTCGGTGCCTACCACCACTTGTTGCTGTCGATTGGTCAGGAAAGCTCGGATCCAGTTTAGGAGTCTACCCCGCACCCCATAGCCATACAGCTTTAGGAGAAGTCGCTCATGGGGTACCGAATCAAACGCTTTGCTAAAATCGAGGTACAGTGAATCAACCGGGTAATGGTCCTCCATTAAGGAACTCCAGTGCTCCAAAACTTCAAGCATCTGAGTCTCGCAAGACCTTCTTGGCCTGAAACCGTGTTGGTCCTTGGATAGTAGGTCAGTTGCAGTTAGGTGCAGAAAGAGCTGGTCCCTAATAGCAGACTCCATTACTTTGCATGGCACAGACGTTAGACTCACTGGTCGATAGTTGTTGGGCAGCTGCCTGTCTCCCTTCTTAAAAATGGGCACGACCGAACCCTTTCGCCAGTCATTGGGCAGAGTGGGTGAGTCTAGGGATTTCTGGAATAGCCGAGCAAGAGGGATACACAGGGAGCTGTGGGTCTCTGAGAGGATGCGAGGAACACGCCTCTTGATTTCTTTTCCTTGTTGGTGGCGTTCGAGTTGTAGACATTGCGCGCACTTAGCGGTAAACAATCTCCTTTACCTATTTTGTATAATTTGACTTGCTTTTTGTTGGGCATTACCTAACTAAATCTATAGAAAAGAAAAAATAGCAAACAACCTATCAAATATCCTATATTGGTGCAATAGCTCAATGAGGTGTGCAAAACAGGGCTGGCGCTCGGAGCTCCGATAGGTGCGTCCGACTCCGACGTCTGTCGAGACCCGACTCCGAAATGTGCAAAATTTTGCAAAAAACATACCCAGAATTGAAAATAAAATAATTTTTCATTCCATTTGGAATAAACTTGATTACTGTGTCTTCTCACAAATTTGTAAGCGAGAAGTGCCATTAGCAGCAGTTTGACACACGGCTCAACGGTGAAGGAATTCCTCCACGCCCCGTGTGACGTCACTCAAACGTGGAGGAGTCCCTCTTGAACCTACCTTTAAGTAAAGGTATCTTGGCTAAAAGATACCGGACCGTGGGCATATAAGGTTGTATCTCGTATCAGATTGTTGATGCGGGAGAAGTGTGACTGTGATTGTTCAGAGTGGTTGAATTTTGCCGTTATTTAGCCCAAGCATAGTTGGAAGATGTGGAAATGTAGAAGATGCGAGAAGCCCGTCTACTTTGGTAAGATTCCACGGATTATGCCCATTTCTTCGCACTCGACACCCAAACTCGCACTCGGGGCCATCCGTGGAAGCTTGTTAAGCCGAATGCAGTCTCCAGGGTTAGGCGTAACTTCTTCGGTGCCAGGGTGATCAACGATTGGAACTCTCTACCATTGTCGGTTGTCGCAGCTCAAAGCCTGAATCAGTTCAAAAATTGGCTTGACGCTCATTGGGCCACCTTCATGTACCAAGTTCCTGAACTTGTCTGATACCGATGCATCCTATCCTCTTGCCTCAGGAGGACAACTTCTTAGCCACCCTCAGGTCTCTTTTCCTGAGGAGGATCGCGCCGAGACACTGATATCCTGAGCTCGTCGGAGAATCGGAGCCAGCGGGCCATTGTGGTCCCCAAAATTTCTGAAATCGTTAGGTAAGGTAGGTAAGGTAAGATGTGGGGTTGTCCCAGCTTCAAATGTTACCCTTCGATCCTGTGAGAATAGATTATTGGAATATGCCAGCGGTATTATGGTAGTAGGCAGATCACATCATAGGTGCTACCGCTCAAAAGGTCCAACTTTAAAAAGTCCAATGTTCAAAAGGTGCAAAGAGGCGTGATCAGATACATGAGAGTAGGGTGTATGATGCCGCAGAGGCTTGCTAAGACACCTGATAACAGGAGGCAATGAGGGTTAGGTTAGGTTAGGTTAGGTTAGGTTAGGTTAGGTTAGGTTAGGTTAGGTTAGGTTAGGTTAGGTTAGGTTAGGTTAGGTTAGGTTAGGTTAGGTTAGGTTAGGTTAGGTTAGGTCAGGTCAGGTCAGGTCAGGTCAGGTCAGGTCAGGTCAGGTCAGGTCAGGTCAGGTCAAGTCAGGTCAGCTCAGCTCAGCTCAGCTCAGCTCAGCTCAGCTCAGCTCAGGTCAGGTCAGGTCAGGTCAGGTCAATTGTGTATGCCCTTGGTCCTATTTCCTAGTCTGGGGATATCACCCCTCTTTCCTGAATCTGAGTGCGCCTCTGGTCTGGGTACCACTTAACACCACTCAAACTTCCCCTCCTTCCGTCTGTTTCATCTCTAGAGATTTTCTTGCAGAATGTGGGGATATTTCTAAAACATTTTGAAAAATGGTAGCCAGACCAGAGGCGCACTCAGGTTCTGGAAAGAGGGTTGATATCCCCAGTCTAGGAAATAGGGACTAAGGGCATACACACCTGACCTGACCTGACCTGACCTGATCTGACCTGACCTGACCTGACCTGACCTGACCTGACCTAACCTAACCTAACCTAACCTAAACTAACCTAACCTAACCTAACCTAACCCTCATTTCCTCCTATAATCATGTGTCTTAGCAAGCCTCCGACATGATATTACTGTTGTCCATACAAGATGGCACTGTAACGAAAATATCTGTTCTATTCTCTTCCTTCTCTTGTGGCCGTCTGTGCAGTTTCTTATTGGGGGAAAAATAGAACTTGTCTCAATCTGTTGTACTGATTGTTCCCAACTCAACTCAGCCATAACCCGTGTGCTTTTGATATTGATATGTTCCAGTATGTCTTAAGCCTGATTATCCTTGTTCTTGTTTCTCTTCATTCCTCCGGTCCCGGTACTCGAACAACGTCCGCCGCGTCGCTACCGACCTGCTCCACTTCCCGGAGCCGGCCGCGTCGGAATCTTAAATCCGTTGCTTTGCGCGAACGCGTGCCCCGTGGCATCCCGGCGAGCTCGCCTGCGTCCCCCCACACCCCGCCGCTGCGGACCCATCGCCGCCGCGTTGCTCGCTTCGCCGCCCGAGCGGGTTTTCTCTGGTCTCGCAGCCCGACACGGTATTGCGTCTCTCTCACCGTCTCACTGTCTCATCGGTACCTCACCTCTCTTGACACTTCCTTTACCTTCTTCCCGTCACTTTCCCTTTGTTACTTTACTCGGCCTGTGCTCATGTTTGATCTAACGGTTTCGTGCGGCGCCTGCCGCTGGACTTAAACGCTGATCTCCTGTTGTGCGTTTTAACCTTACTTATGTGTGTGTGTGTGTGCGTGCACGCTAAATACATGTCATGGTTACAAGCCTCTGCGGCATCATCCACCCCACTCTCAAGCATCTGCGCACGCCTTTGTGGACCTTTTGAACGTAGGACTTCTTATTCAAAAGGTCTAACTTTCAAAGAGTGGAGCCTATGAACACTAGACCCTTTGATCAGTGGACCTTCTGATGTGATCCTTTTGAACCACAAGATGTGATCTGCCTACTACCATAATACCTATGCCAGCTTGAACGGAAACATACTGATATATACATATATGAAAAACAACTTGAATCCATATAAAATTATTATTTAATATATAAAAATTATTAAATTATAATTTTAATTATATAATAATTAATCAATAATTATAATTAATTAATTATAATTTTTAATATATTAAAAATTATAAAAAATTATTATTATCCATATAAAAAACAACAGCCCAGGTGTGCAGTGCTCACCAATGGAGACAACTTTTCTCGAAACATTCAATACTCTGGGTCTTACTCAGTGGGTCACTGACCCCACCTTCCCAAGATCTGGCAACATCCTAGACCTTGTTCTGTCAACAGAGCCAGACCGTGTGGGATCCCTGGATGTTTTGTCACCTATGCCTGGATGTGACCATTGCCCCCTAGTATTTGACTACATATTTTCTTCTGATAAGGACATTGGGAAGCATGCGGCCCTTCCACAGAGAGCATGGCAGAGGGGAAGATACCCTGCCATTCGGGCAAGATTGAGAGAATTTGACTGGGAGTATGAATTATCAGATCTTGATGCTGAAGATTCTCTGAACTGCCTCACCACTGTCGTCACCAGCCTTGTGAATGAGTTTGTTCCCATTAAACCCCCTGGGAACCCAAAACCCCCTGGTCCATAAGGCCACCCACCAGCCTTATCCATAGGCACCAACAAGCTTGGTGCCATTACAAAGCTGCCAGACAAAATTTTGGACGATATTCCAACGCAGCCTCATCTGCTTATGCAGCATTCTCAGTGGTCAACCGTGCCTACAGAACCCATGCAGTCCAGTCACAAGCTAACTATGAGAGCAGTTTGATATCCCACTTTAAAGAATCTCCTAAAGCTCTTCATACATATTTGAGGAACAAAAAAGTTGGTTGCCCCTCAGTTGGTCCTCTAAGATTGGCACCAGGTACACTTAGTGACGAGCCAAGAACCATGGCAGAAGCTTTTGCAGCCTCCTTCTCGTCAGTCTTTACAAGATCTTTGACAGGAGACCCAGTCGCCCACCAGGAATTTGATGGGATACTTGGAGACATATCCATTACTCTTGATAATGTGCTTAAGGCATTGCATGGGCTTGATGGCAACTCTGCAATGGGTCCAGACTGTGTGCATCCCCTGCTCTTAAAGAACTGTGCTCCTGAACTTGCCTATCCATTGTACATTATATACAGTAGATCTTTACAGGAAGGCAAAGTCCCCACTGCCTGGAAGTCATCCCTTATTCTACCAATTTTCAAGAAGGCAGCTAGGTATGATCCCCTGAATTACCGCCCCATAAGCCTAACATCTGTTTGTTGCAAAACCTTGGAGAGATTAGTGGCCGCACACCTGACAGACTATCTGGAGAGTAATAATATACTCACTACACACCAATTTGGCTTTAGGTCAGGCCGCTCCACGATGGACCAATTGCTGCTGGTATATGAAACAGTATCTAGATTGACAGACAAAGGAGCAATATGTGATGTCATCTTGTTTGATTTCAGCAAGGCTTTTGATGTTGTTTGTCACAGCCTGATAATTGCCAAACTAGACTCCCTTGGAATTCAAGGAAATGTACTTCGCTGGATATCCTCATTCCTTACTGACAGAAAGATGACCGTAGGTGTAAAAGGATGCCTTAGTTCTGAAAAAGATGTCCTTAGCGGAGTTCCCCAGGGCTCCGTCCTGGGCCCCCTGCTGTTTTTAATCTACATCAATAGCATTGCATGCCAGTTGACCTCAAGCTATAAGATATTTGCAGATGACTTGAAAATATATGCTTGTGTAAGTGAGGATTCCCTAAGATCTCAGGACAGTCATGCCGCCTCCACCCAGGATGTTCAAAATGATATTGACATCCTGCATCGTACTGCTCTCTCATGGGGCCTACATATGAATTCCAAGAAATGTGCAGTAATGTGATTTTCTCGACCACGGAATGACTTCCTTAATCCTGCATACATCCTAAATGGGTCTCCGATACCGACAGTATCCTCCCACATGGACCTTGGTGTCACTGTGGACACTGATCTCAAATTCCACACCCATATTCACACTGTGACTCACAAGGCCGGTGGCCTGGCTCAGAGTTTCTTAAAGTCAACAGTTTGCCGTACTAAGGATTTCATGCTTTTTCGGTTGACCTCTCATATCCGCCCCATAATTGAGTATTGCTCATGTGCATGGTACTCAGGTTACGCCACCGACATGCGCTTGCTAGAAAACATTCAGAGGCGTTGGACGAAACAGATAGATGGACTTGGACTGTTGAGCTATAGTGAACGCCTGCATGCCCTCGACTTGTATTCTGTACAAGGCCGACTTCTACGTGCCGATATGATACAGTGCTGGAAAATGTTTAACGGGAAGTCTTGCTTGTCGCCCAATGAGATCTTCGGGCCTCTGTCTGTCAATTCTAGGACCAGGGGTCACCGTCATCGAATATTCGTGCAGAGACCCAACACTGATGTTAGAAAACGTTCGTTCTCCATGAGATGTGTACAGATGTGGAACTCCCTGCCTGAAGAAGTGGTTTCTGCACATGATCTTCATACTTTCAAGGGCCTATTGGCCAGGTCCATTGGAGATAAGCTCTATGAGTTCACCTGAACTAGTCGTACCTGATCTGTACTGGTCTTGTATTCTCACTTATTTGATTTGATTCACTAGGTAGGCTATATGTGCTTCTTGTCAATATGTTGTATCCAATTCTAGCTCTTGTGTCTGATCTATTGGAAGGCGCACACTTCCAGTCCTCTAATATGACCAAATGCGTTGCTATGGCCTCTTGGACTGGCGCGCCTAAAGGGGTGGTTTCCTTTTTCCTTCTGTTACTCCTTTGTCATTCCTTTCTCTGTGCCAGAAGGAAACTAATCAGGTAAGAAACCATACATGTATATTCAGAGCACAATCTTTAAAATCACAAACACAGCAAACATAGATTCAAAGGAATGACAATGTCTTAACGGACGCCACAATGCCGACATGTGACGGGCGCTGTGCCTCTCCCCTGAAATTACATGAACTTAAATG
Organism: Lepas anatifera; assembly: GCA_034440635.1. Classification (NCBI taxonomy): domain Eukaryota; kingdom Metazoa; phylum Arthropoda; class Thecostraca; family Lepadidae; genus Lepas; species Lepas anatifera. The sequence goes on along the minus strand of JAOTON010000485.1, from coordinate 1,731,927 downwards.
CATTCTGAGACTTAAAGCATAATTTACTCTCTTCTGACCTGAAATTTAACAGTCCCCAAAGCACATTTAAACAAGGGGTTTATCTGCTATGGTAATCCTTGATACATATTTAGACAAATTCATGCAGAGTTTTGTATTTGTCATGTTACACATCACAGGACAGTCATATTCCTCATCCCAGTGGGGGTGTTTGACAGCTCTAAATCCACACCCCAGGTCACAAAATCGGGGTAATGATGCGCCTCTTGTTTTACCTTTCGTTGACGACGCTCTCGGTGACCGGGTCAAGCGGATTGTTCGAAATTCTGGCCTTCCCATGCGGGTGGCGTGGAGAAGCGGCACATCCCTGAAGGATCTTTTGGCAATCCGTAATTCAGAACCCCCAATCCGTAATCCCCAAACCTGTAATCCGTAATTCAGAAAAGGTAATATTAAAGTGTTGTAGAGTAGTAATAAATGCTCAGATTTAAGAATGTGTTGGGACCTACGGATCATTCCGATGTTTTTAGAGATTGTGTTTTCTATGTTGTGAATCTGGGCTGTCGACTTCAGATCCTCATCAATTACTACGCCTAGGTATTTACTGTGAGTTTTGCGCTCAATGTTAGTGCCGTTTATAACGACTGAGAGATTTGCACAATGGTTAGGGTAGTTCGCAAACATTTGGTAAGTAGTGTTTTTGGTGTTGAGGGATAGTCAATTACATTGGAGCCAGGAAGTAACTTGCGGAAGCCCTGCATTGATTTTAGCCTGCAGTTCATGAATGTTGTTAGCAGTAAAAAGAAGAGCCGTGTCGTCTGCAAACATAAGAAAATTTATAATTTGAGTGCTTTCGTGAATATCATTTACATATAACAAAAACAGAAGGGGGCCCAAAACGCTTCCTTGAGGAACACCATGAGTGATAGGTTTTTTAGTTGTTGAAGTAGTTCCATTGTACTTCACTTGTTGGGTGCGGTTAGAGAGATATGATTCAAAAAAATTTAAGAGCGAAATCATTAAATCCGTACATTTGAAGTTTTTTTTAGTAGAATGTGGTGATTTACAGTATCAAAGGCTCTGGCAAGGTCTAGATAGATAGCAGCACAAAATTTTTGGAAACAAGAGCAGAAGTGACATGTTCATTTAAAAGGGCAAGTGGCATATAGGTACTATGATTCTGCCGAAATCCAAATTGGTGATCAGAGATTACATTTTCGTGGTTAAGGTGGTCTATGATTTGACTGTAAAACCGAGTTCAACGGGCCTTACCGGCCGATGGAACAAAGTTTTGGCGACCAGGGATACAGGTACTTACGTTTCTTCTACTACCTTTCCGCAATGAATTCCCTTAGTACGGGTGCTCCAACCCCGTTTCTGCCTGCGCCAGGTACGCCCCCACGCAATCGCCGAGGTGGGTACGTTTTCAATAATTACTTGGTGGCTATTGACAGTGATAGTTTTTCTGATAAGCGCCATACAGCGATCCTTCTACATTGCCTTGGGCATGAGGGCCAGCGAGTTTTTTACTCTTTACCTGATGCAGTGAAGCAAGAGCAAGAGGGGGAAACTGAGCTTGCTTTCACCCTCCGGGAACTGAGTGAGGTCTTCACCCCTAAGACAAACTTGGTGGCAGAGCGCTACTGCTTGCGATGCTGTGTCCAGTCTCTTAATGAGACCACAGCCAAAGGGGTTTGTGATTTAAGACATCTGGCCAGGACTTGTGACTTTGGGGACCGCCAGGAAGAGTTCCTGCATGACTATGTAGTCAAGAAGGCCTGTTCATCTCGCTTGCGCCAGAGGCTTCCCTTAGAGGAGGCCCTGACTTTGGAGAAGGTCCTTGCCATTGCTGCGCTGATTGAAACTGCAGAGCGGGAAGCCAAGGAGCTACAGGGACATGCGGCTGTAGGGATCAGTCCTGAGGTGAACCAAGTGCGACACCCACCCCGCAAGCCTAAGTACAAGTCCACGAAGCCATCCCAAGCTTTCCACTCTGGGTGTGCTCGTGCAGCACAGACGTTTTCTCAGCCTCCGGCTCGGACCTGCTACAGATGTGGTGGCCCACATCTAGCCAATGCGATAGTTTCCCCAGCACGCCACCAGACGTGCCACAAGTGTGGGCGAGTGTGGCATTTTGCCAGTGTTTTCCTTCCTTTCCTTGCATTGCAAGCAACCGATTCCAAAAGCAATCGCTTTGTTTGTGGTGTTAAACATAATGCTGTACTACTGCAGTGGTCAAAAACCGTCTGCATGCCTACCTTAGGTGCTAAAAATTTGGAACTTATAGCAAGAACGCATTTTTAAGAAAAAAATTTTATCAAAAGATAATTTATGAAGCAAAATTTTTGAGGTGTCTAAAAGGTCAATTTCAACTGCCAACAGGTCCAGCTAGGTCACAAAAGAAAAGGTGAAACGAATTAAAGGAAAAAAATTAAAATGTTCTTTTTTCAAAATAATGTGTGGTTCAAAACAAGTTCAATGGTATACAAAACTTGTTAATCAGACAATGCGTTTTTGAGTTATGAAACATCAAAGATGAGTCTACAAGGTGATCTCCTGAAAATGCCTCGGGCTATAACTCGGCCACCGTTATTCGGAGGGGGCTAAGATTCTCACAGGCGTGTTTCTGGCCCAAAACTACCCCGGAGAGAAAGTTTCAGATTTTTCTAGACATGGTGGTGTCAAGCCTTGGTCGATCTGTCCTGGAATGCCCCCTAGGTGAAAATATTTTATTTTCACCAGAGCGGGGCTTCTCGTCCTGGGGACATTTCGTCCCTGGACCTGATGAGATAAGCAGCATGCCTGGCACGCCATACTTTTGGACTGGAGTTGGCGTCGGAATCGATTGAGTGGAGTTCTTGCTTTTCTTAACAAACTCACGCAAATTGGCATCAAAGCCCGACACCGTCTGCATATGCTCCAAAACACCATATTCCCAATATTTGGGCACTGTGTGCCAGACGCCCAGCTTTGTGGGACCGGGGGCCCTCCAGGTGGCAGCATCGTCGCCGATTTGGACCGGGGCTTGTGCTGTTGGACCTTTGAGGTGGTCAGGCATGTAGATGTTGACCACCTAGCGCCTCCGTGTATTTTTTTGCTGGGGAATGCTGACTTGGTCGTGGGCCTTTAAGCTGGGGAAGGGCCCCTTGGTAGACCAAACTAGGTCTCTGCCACTGGCAGATCCAGGGGAAGGGGACACTTCCCCCTCCATCGACCCTCGGTGCCCCCTGACTTGTCGTTTCCCACCAATCCACAGTGATGCAGGAGGCCTGAAAAACGAGACGAAATTCATGCTCAATAAATAATAATGATAGAACAATGATTTTGGGTTAAATTTTAAGCTCTCCCTGGGGCGGCTCAAACAAGCACACCAGATTTCGTTTTTACTCTTAACCCTCATTTTGTCAGGGGTCGATTCTACCCCTCTCATTTTTTTCGCAATGGGAGAAAAACTGCTCGGTTTAGCGCAATTAAACATCATCAGAAGATAACCACGGTTAAGCTTTAACAGCCAGAAAACGCAACAAAATGTGCGACAAGCGACTTCCTTCAAAATCCAAGAGAGGTAGCATGTACAGCCGGTTTGATACTGATTGGTAGGTATTAGCCTGCGGTCGTTTTTGCAAAATATCTCTCAAGTAATGGTCCTTACAGACACCATTGTTGCCTCACCTGCTGCGTTTTAACTGGATGCATGAATTGACGTGCGAAATACTTCATTATGTCCAAAATTGGGAAATAATTGAGAAAAGACACAGAAAATCATCGGGATCCGTGAAAACAGCTTTTTGTCCTTAATTTTCCAAATTGACGTCTCACTCAGTTTGCAGGGTCCCAAATGTAAAGAGCTCATCAGAATGAATTGCTAGAGACGAAACGTTTATGACCAGAGAATAGTTTTTAAGATTTTTCTTAAACAAACTCACACTAATACCTACCAATCACTGGGGAACCGGCTGTATGTACATGCATGACAGTCAGTTTAAAGAGGAGGCGGAGGCCAAAGATTAACGGAAAATAGGTTTAAAATAAAATTTTACAAAGGGAAAGAATGTGAGCCAAAGTTAAGATATGAATTTCCTTATTCAGGGCCTAACTCGCTATGCCCTCATAAGTATTAAACTGACCCTAATACCCAAATGAATTGACACTAATACCTGCTTTCGTTGTCTCAATTTACCCTCCTGCTTCTCAACTTTATTGTCTCCTTCAATTAGAGGCCTTCCATCAATAACGTTACGCATATTTTTTATTGTTTACCCCTTTCCCCCATTTAAATGTGTCATTTGTTTGGAGAAAGGAAATAATACACGGCGATTGGTGGATGCCGCGCGCGTCATTACCACCACCACCCGACGACTACGGCTAGAACACGAGCTCTCTAAAACTGTCTTAACTTTTTTTCGGCCGTCAGTTGCCGACCTACGGATTCCACCAATGTAAAGAAGACACTTTCCAGAATGCATGGTATGATTTTCTAGCTGATCCTGACTGTGCCTTGTTTTGTCAGTCTAAGGAAATATGATGTATGTTATAAATTTTAGTTCAGAAACATACGTTTATTAAAATGAACTCACTGCATTCTCTGGAGCAGCTAGAGCCGTATTTTTTGTAACCAGGTCACAAACATCCCAAGCTTTGCGGTAGTATACGTTTTTTATGGATGGCGAGGTGTAAGCACCTGTTATTAACGTTTTAGATCACGCTATTATTTCTGGCCAGATACCCGTATTTAGAGAGGCAGAATAAGTTTCAAGTTTCAGCTCCTGTGAAACCAATGTGGTACGCTAGAGGAAGAAAATAATTATCGGTTTTTCGGGTTCCAAAAAATTCTCAAACGCATCGCATACATTTTATATTGGTTCTAGATAGTCATTTTTGGCATTTTAGTTTCGTTTTTGGGCTCGCTGCATCACTGTGCAGTCCCCCAGGATGCGAGTATGCTAGCCAGTTCAAGTTAATGCTGGCTCGTTAACCCTCGCCCCACGGGAGGCAATCGATGGCCCCCTAAGGTTTTTCGGTATAGCAGAAAAATGAAAAGACGCATCACCGCGGTTGAGGGCTCTATCTCTCACCCCATTATTTTCCCACCACCCTTGAAATTTTTTACCCTGGGTCACCCAAGGTCAGGTTACCAGGTAAGGTCAACCAAGGTCACCTCACTTCAACTTTTGAGCCCAATAAGAGCTACATTTCTCAGTCGATCAATTTGAAACTTCCTACACTTCATGACCCCTCCAGGGTCTACAAGGTGTATATCCGGAATTTTTATTATTGAAATTATATTTTATGATCTAATGAATAAATTAGATTTATGATCTAAATTTAGATTAGATCTTATGATCTAAAAGTCACAAAAACGATTGAAAATGCTCGGCTTGCTCAGAAAAGCGTTCTTGGACATCCTTTCACGGATCCCAGGGTCCATATTTGCCGTTTGATTTCTCTGAGGTCATCCAAGGTCACCAGGGTCAAAAACAGTATTTTGACAATAACTTGTCTAATTAAGTTAGAACGCTGAATCAAACATCATCGTGTATGTCTCGTCACTGGCTTTCATTTGATATGCGGCAAGGTCACTTTATGACCTTTCTTGACCTCAGGTCATATTAGGTCACGAGGTGACCTCTGGAGGTCAAACCACTGGCGGGTGGTCATTGCGTTTTACATAGCGGAAAAAGGTCTGGCATTGTGCTATCAAATGTACTTTACCAGAACTCAATAGCTCTAATGCAAAGAGTTCTGCCCAGTTTTCTTAAGCATTGCATATTATAGTAAAAATAGCCTATCGTGACCTAACTTGACCTCTGGAGGTCAAACCATTGACCTAAGCGCTTAAATATGCCCAGTGATTTATTACTGAATTCTCGCGAGTTTTCTTATGCACCTTGCAGGTTTGCGCTAACCCCTATATTTTCGGAGTTAGAGGGGGCCATCGATGGCCCCCGTTGCACATTGTTCTAAAGGAGGCCAAAATGGGGACATTATTCGAATTTCTGACTATTTTTAAAACTGATTTTGATGCTTGCAACTAGTAGCAAAATGATCAGAGTGTCAGAAAATGTCATAAAAAAGTGAGGCCTTTGAAGTCGACACAACAAGGCATCAAACTGCTGCCTTTGAATCTCTCGCCACACGACACGACAAAGGCCAAGAGCAATGCTCATTTTCGGTGCTTTTTTGTAGGCTAAGAAAACGTGCAAGATGAGACAAACCAGGGTTCATTAGAAAGCTTAAGGCATGAAGAATGCGATTCTGCAAACAGTTTTCTCCAGTCATTGATATAATTAAATTTGGATAGCAAAATATGTACCATATACTTTTCACATACATTTTGAGACTCTGTCAATTGTCGATAAGCATACAAAAATTGCGTCGCCTGCCCCACCCTGAGATCACTTCTAAACTATGGCAAGATGTTTCGTCTACCTGCCCTGCAAGTTTCATCTGCGTCACACTGCGGCAGTGGTGGTGGCGACATATTATACAAGGGCATGTCGCGCGCGTTGTCGGTCGGGGGTGGCGGCCGTCGGCGAGATATGCCTGGAAGCCCCCTGGACGGAGCCCACCTTCAAGTGGTGGGGGGTGTGGACCCCCGGGTCCGCCGCTGCTGGACGACTACAACAGCGGAAAACCAAACGGGCTCCAACTGTGCCCTCTCCGAGAGGCACCTGTCAGCGGCCCTCCGGCTGCGCCGACGGGCTCACGCCCGGTCTCCTCCTCCTACACCTGTATCTACGCTCTACATCCCTCTCTCAATCACCTCTTCTCTACTTCACGCTCTGGGGCTGCGTATGCCCACTGCGGGTCCGGGGAGTGCATGCTGTGCTCCCGACCCGCTAAATGAGTGAATCGCAAGTTGCACTCTCCCCGCCGATGGCACCGACGGTGGGGAGCCCACCGGGGACGCCCCGGAGGACGTGGCAGACGGAGGGCCCGAAACAGACGCTACCGCCGGAACCGAAATCAGCGAAGTCTCTTGCAAATTCTCTGCTGGAACACGGAGGGGCTCCGTACTAAGGTACCGTAACTCCAACGTTGGCTTTCTACGGAGCAACCGGCCGTCGCACATAGGCCCTAAATGCCTCCGTCCGTGGCCAATATTACGAAAATGCAACTTTTTCTAAATCATTTCCTGAGCACATATACTGATAGAGAATTCTTCACTGCACTTGAAACAGGCATGGAAAACACAAACCGTGCTACGAAAGTCTTTGTAGAGTTGCCTGAAGTAAGCACTCGGGTGCGCCACCCGCGGACCAGAGATCTGCAGCGAAAACTACGTACATTTCATTATGCTTAAAATCGACCATGAAAGCAAGAACAGGTCAAAGTATGGCAATACCACTGTTGTGTGAGCCCTTTGCGATGGGTTTAGGTATAAAATAATGCAAAAATAGTTTTGACAACTATTTTATAGACCATTCTCTCAGTATACTGCATATCTCAAAAACTGTTAGATTTACAAATACAAAGAGAGGGATTTAAAACTTGGCCAGCATCGGCCCAGCATAAGACTACCATCAAACGATTCCCCAGGATGTCCTCTACAAGGGCAAGTCAAAATATCTTGCGTCCACTTGCAGCCCCGTGCTCCAGATGACATATAATAACTCAGGTTGTGGCTCCAACCAGGCCGCTGCGGTGCTAACGCAACGCCGTGGGCTACCGAATAGAGGCATGGACCGGCCAAGAATGAGCAATATGAGTTGACTATCAGAGAACAATGCTATAATAAATGCCTAGAAGTGCAGAAGTTAGTTTATACAATTTCAAAGCACTATAACCTTCTAAATTTGTGTATTGGCTGCTGTGTTGACTGTTATCCAAATACCCAGAGGGACTGCCGACAACGAACCATTTATTGCATGAGAAATGTTCCTGCTAGGTATGTCAATCTCGGGATTGGGATCCCGCTATTTTCAAAAAGCCTTAATCACGGGATTAAGCCTCTCGTGATCCCGGGATTCAGACATTTATTATAACACCTTCAAGCAATGCCGGGACAGCAAAAAACGATACCTAGGAATCCTGTTTTGCTGCATATCACACGTTAAACCACATATGGTGAATACCAGTCATACCTTTTCATCCAAATGAACGGTCTCCGTAACCATCGGAGTTCCGAGGTGTCAGAAGCCGGTGACGAACGAAGTAAGAAACGGCTTCTATTCTGACAGTTTTTCCGGTCTCGTCGTCGTTGTCAGAAGCCGGTGACGAACGAAGTAAGAAACGGCTTCTATTCTGACAGTTTTTCCGGTCTCGTCGTCGTTGTTGTCTGTTGTTGTTGTTGTTGTCTGTTCTGGAGCGCTGGTATCAGAGACCTAAAACTTTTGTGGATAGAAGGCACTTCCAAATGAATAAGCACCACGGTTGTCAATTTTCAAAATTTTCAAAATTTTGCCCAGAATTTTGCATTATGTGATTTTTAACTTTTATTTTTCTATTTTTTGCTAATTCATCTAGACTCTTCAAACTTGCACCCTTTTACATGAGGGAAATTTGTAGTTCACACAAAAAGTTGGAAAGAAAAAGCTTTAAATTTAGTGCTCCAAATTAGCTTTTAAACTTTGCACCCTAAATTTGGCATAAAACTCGTGGTCTAAACTACAGGCTCGAAATATCTGAAGCTACAGCAGTTCAGGTTCTGAGTCAAATATCAACTTAAAGGCCGGTTTGTGCAGTACTGCACAAACACAGAAACAAAACAAAAACGGAAATTTAAGGGTCCTTTTTGGCCCATTCCGTGAAGGTCTGCATTTCCCAAAATATCATTCAAACCCTTATATCTTCCGATCTAATTGATAAAAATTAGTTCCCATTTCAGATAATAAAAGAGAATAGCCTCCTTTATTATATATTTAGAGATAAAAACTTTCAGACTGAAACTTTTTATTTTATAGGCAAAAATAAAATATAAGTTTTTAAAATTTTTATTCTCAGCCCCCTGGTTTCCAGACTATGATAGCTACGGTATTGAACTTAACACGGCTGGATAGAAAACTTCGTTGCCGTCATTTTTCTCACTCATACCCCCCACTTATCTCTTACGGCTTCCGCGCTATAAGCCGTAAAGGACATTTCAAAGTGGTAATTTTATCAGTTCATTTTTGCTTCACACCGGGGTTTAGGGTGGTTAGAGTCATTGGAGGGAAATGAAATTTTGCATGCAGCTAGGTAAGAGACATATGTCGACATTCCATCTGCATAGATATCAATGAAACACCAAGTTACCTTTACAAACATGCCGTTTCTCCACGCAACGTTGTAGCAAATCACCACGCGTCACGCCTGCGTCCACGCCGCGGCAGCGCTCGGCGACCGGCGCGGCCGTTTCTGTTTATTTATGGTCTGGTAAAAAAGTACCCAATACTACCCATAATGCATCACAAGTAATTAGAGTACCGTAAAAGTCCGAGTTTACAATAAGAGTATTATGTTTCTGTTTTTGGACCATGGGTGGATCCAGGGAATAAGTAGGCTAGGTGCCCCCCTCACCCTTCTCCCCCATCCCCCTCCCCCAACCCCCAATCGACCATCGGCGCCCTCTGAAATTGTAAAGACACGCCTCTCAAGGTCGATGACGCTCCCCTGAAATGTCGCTTCCCATACGCGGATCCAGGATTGCCTATCGGGGGCGAGGTGGAAGGGGAAATTTCCTGGTGGGCGCTATCTACACCAGGGACGCCACTTTTGGCCGGAAAACCTATCAAGTAGGCGCTAAAACCTATCAGTACACCCCGATACCTGCATCTCGGGGAAAACGACATTTCAGGGGGTGCCATCGAACTTTCCAGGAGTTTCCGGGACAATTTCAGGGGGCGCTAAGATTCTATGGGGGGCACCTGTCCCCTTTCCCCCTTGGATCCGCCTATGTCGTTTCGGGGGGGCACGGAGGTGGGGTCGTTACGGGTGTGGGGGTAAGGAGCTCGAGCATAAGCGGATCCAGGACATCAGCATGGGGGTAGGGGCTAAAGATTTCGAGCATAGGCAGACCCAGGACATCAGTACGAGGGTGGGGCTAGGGAGTTAGAGCATAGGCGGATCCAGGACATCGGTACGAGGGTCGGGCTAGGGAGTTAGAGCATAGGCGGATCCAGGACATCGGTACGAGGGTCGGGCTAGGGAGTTAGAGCATAGGCGGATCCAGGACGTTAGTACGGGGATGGGGCTAAGCAGCTGAGCATTAGCGGATTCAGGACATCAGTACGGGGTGAGACTCGGGAGTTCCAGCATAGGCGGATCCAGGACATCAGTAGGGGGTAGGGCTACGGAGTTCGAGCATAGGCGGATCCAGGATATTAGTACGGGGATGGGGCTAAGGAGATCGAGCATAGGCGGATCTAGGACATCTGTACGGGGGTGGAGATAAGGAGCTCGAGCATAGGCTGATCCAGGACATCAGTATGGGTGTGGGGCTAAGGAGCTCGAGCAGAGGCGGATCTAGGACATCAGTACGGCGGTGGGGCTAAAGGGCTTGAGTATAGGCGGATCAAGGACATCAGTACGGGGGTGAGGCTAAGGAGCTCGAGCATAAGCGGATCCAGGACATCAGCACGTGGGTAGGGGCTAAAGAGTTCGAGCATAGGCGGATCCAGGACATCAGTACGGGGGTGGGGCTAAGAAGCTCGAGCATAAGCGGATTCAGCTGATCAGTACGGGGGTGGGGCTCGGGAGCTCGAGCATAGGCGGATCTAGGACATCAGTACGGTGGTGGGGCTCGGGCGTTCCAGCATAGGCGGATCAAGGACAATAGTAGGGTGGTAGGGGCTAAAGAGTTCGAGTATAGGCGAATCCAGGGCAGTACGGAGGTGGGGCTACGGAGTTCGAGCATAGGCAGATCCAGGACATCAGTTCGGGGGTGGGGCTAAGGAGCTCGAGCATAGGCGGATCCAGGACATCTGTACGGGGGTGGGGCTAAAAAGCTGGAGCATAGGCGGATCCAGGACATCAGTATGGGTGTGGGGCTAAGGAGCTCGAGCAGAGGCGGATCCAGGGCATCAGTACGGGGGTGGGGCTAAGGGGTTCGAGTATAGGCGGATAAAGGACATCAGTACAGAGGTGGGGCTAAGGAGCTCAAGCATTAGCGGATCCAGGACATCAGCACAGGGGTAAGGGCTAAAGAGTTCGAGCATAGGCGGATCCAGGACATCAGTACGGGGGTGGGGATAAGGAGCTCGAGCATAAGCGGAGCCAGGATATCAGTACGGGGGTAGAGGCTAAGGAGTTTGAGCATAGACGGATCCAGCATATCGGTACGGGGATTGGGCTAAGGAGATCCAGCATAGGCGGATCCAGGACATCTGTACGGAGGTGGGGCTAAGGAGCTCGAGCATAGGCGGATCCAGGACATCAGTATGGGTGTTGGGCTAAGGAGCTCGAGCAGAGGCGGATCCAGTACATCAGTACGGGGCTGGGGTAAGAGGCTCGAGTATAGGCGGATCAAAGACATCAGTACGGGGGTGGGGCTAAGGAGCTCGAGCATAAGCGGATTCAGGACATCAGTACGTGGGTGGGGCTCGGGAGCTCGAACATAGGCGGATCCAGGACATCAGTAGGGGTAGGGGCTAAGGAGTTCAAGCATAGGCGGATCCAGGGCAGTATAGAGGTGGGGCTACGGAGTTCCAGCATAGGCAGATCCAGGACATATGTAAGGGGGTGGGGTAAGGAGCTCGAGCATAGGCGGATCCAGGACATCAGTTCGGTGGTGGGGCTGAGGTCTCGAGCTGGGGCATAACTCGGTAACAAATAGGCTGAATTGGGTGAAAATCTGCAGGCATAGGTGAAATACCGTCGGAAAACCCATCATATTTTATATTGTATCTCCTTTCTTCTCGTCATGCCCAGTCTTTGCTTAACAAAACAATCATTATGCGTGTGTTTATTTCTTTGATGATATGAACAGAGGGCAAGCGTGGTGCAGTATGCAGAGACATGCTAATTTAGGAAAACATGGGCCTAGACAGGGGATTGAATGGAGCCATAATGAGAACCCAAAACCTAAAACTCCAACATTGCGTTGTTATAAGTATCAAACTGCTGAAAACACTCGCCTGTCAATCGAACTGTTTGGCTAACGTACATTGTCACCGGCTTCTCCTGCGCCAGAGCGGCACCAGCCGAGGCCGCAGGCCGAGGTAGTAGTTGTTGTCTGTTCTGAGGACTGGTATCGGATACTTGAAACTTGCAGGGATGAAAGGCAGAAACCCATAAAAAATCCCGACGGCTGCAGATTTTCGAATTTTGCAAACACTTTTCAAAAATTTTGGATTATATTTTTCTAAACTTTTATTTTTATATTTTTCTATTTTTAGTCTACAGCTCTCAAACTTACAATCTTTTACACACAATCAATTACCAGTTGTTGCTCAAAGTTTGAAGCAAAATATCCAAATTTGTACTTCCAAAATGATTTTTTTAAACTTTTACCTCCAACTTGTAGTGAAATGCATTAACAAAGTTATAGGTTCGAAATATCTGAAGATATAATGCTAGGTGTTCCAAACTGGATTTTTACAGACAGAATGGACTGTGCATTACTGCATAGACACTAAACTGAACCAAAAGCATAATTTTGAAGGTCCGTTTTGGCCCTTTTTCCAAAACATTGCAATTACGGCCTAAAACTTTAAAACCAGATAACTTTCAAATTCCGGACATTTTTGAACGCAGTTTTCTTTGTTGAGATGGGTATTGTCATTAGAACAACATATTCTAAACTTAAATTTCTGAGTTAATGGGAAATATTTTTCTGCAAAAAATACAATATTTTTTGTTTTTTGGGAATTTATGACTATATATTTCCAAATTCTCTTTTCAAAATTGGTACCAAAAAAAGCCCGGCTCAAGTTCTACAACCGTCTGCCTGACCATACCCGCGCGTCTCCCATAGGTTTTGAGCTATATGATGATAAAGACTGAATTTGATGCGCTTTTCATAGGTTGTAATAGATTCATCACGTAATAAAGTGCCTTTATACTCAACTGAGATATATGGCTCGCTCTATACTTGTAGTATGGGACATTATGAGCTCTGCCGTTTTTGTTTCATGGCGCTCCGACGACTAGTTCGCCACTGAGGGGCAAAATACTTCGGTCCCGTTTTTCCCGCAGCAGTAGTGACGTCATTCTGCCCTTCTTGCATGGACCTTCTGGCTGCGGCAGTAGGCTGCAGCCGGTAAATGCGTGCAAGAAAGGCATAACATTTCTATCCGAGTGCAAACAGCGGGTGACTAGCCGGTCGGGGCGGGCGGGAACCTAACTAGAGGGCAGAGGGTGCCGAGGCGTGTTGAGAGATCCGAAGAAGTGAGCAGTGATGCCCTCAGGCATCTAGGGAACGGTAGCAGGGTCCAGAGGCGTGCTGAGATAGCTCATGGGAGACATATCGGACGGGGGAGCAGTGAGGATGGGGCTGGTACGGGACTGGAGCCTTCCCCACCATTGCCTCGGAACAGCTTCTGTGTTTGTATTAACCATAGAACCATAGATATTCTGACATTGGGGGGGAGTTCAGCCCCTCGCTCCACCCATTGTATCTACCACCATTTGAAAAGCCACCATGTATGTATATAAGCATATGAAAGATTGAAGGTTTCGTTACACTCCGTACCAAATTACCGAACAATATCAATGAAAGGCAATAGACCATGCAGATTTCGAATGTGGTATTCAGGTCAACAAAGGTCACTGCGCATGCGCACTGGAACAAATGGTAACAGAGGTTATCTCGGCAACCTACGGGTCGATTTTCTTGACATTTTGTGAACAAAAGAATAGCCCGAAATGTAAGTAAAAAATGTCATTGAAGCTGCACTGCTCTGCGCATGCGCAGAAGAAATTATGAAAATAAGCCTGAAAAGCGAGGATATTTCAGAGGAAGACCTGAACAGAGGAAAAGCCAACGTGCTTAAAGTTAGCATGAATGTTTTGTCACCCTTGGTAACAACAAAGGTCAGTGCGCATGCGCATTAGAACTTGTGGTCATGGAAGCTATCTCGGGAGCCAATAGATCCATTTTGGCTCAAATTTTTGCGAGAAAAAGCAGAATATCATCTGCTAATCCTAATTGATGGCATTATGACGCTGCACTATTATGCGCATGTGCAGTATGAATTCTAAGGAATAATAGGCTATAAGGGATCATTTAGACCAGGAGACAAACAAACGGCATATTAACATGCTTCAGTCAACTATAACGGTATCTTTGCTCTCATTCACTGCAGACGTTACTGCGCATGCGGACTGGGACATAGGGTAACCGAAGCTAATTTGTTAACAAATTGGCTGAATTGGGTGAAAATCTGCAGGTATAGGTGAAATACGTTCGGCAAACCCATCGTATTTTATATTGTATCTCCTTTCTTCTGGTCATGCCCAGTCTTTACTTAACAAAACAACCATTATACGTGTGTTTATTTATTTGATGACATGAACAGAGGGCAAACGTGGCGCAGTGTGCAGAGGTATGTTAATTTAGGAAAACATGGGTTTACAAAGGGGATTGAATGGAGTCATAATGAGAACACAAGATCTAAAGTCCGAAAATTGCGTAGGTATAAGTATCATACTGCTGAAGACACTCGTCTGTCAATCGAACTGTTTGCCTAGCGTACATTGTCACCGGCTTCTCCTGCGCCGGAGCGGCACCTGCCGAGGCCGCAGGCCGAGGTCCTAGGGATGCAATCGGGAATCGAATTTCCTCGCCGTTCCCACTGTCATAAGCTGACGCAAGATGACGCTCGGGCTGCTCAGGTGACCTACGTCCCATAGTTGGCGATACCGCGATATCATATGTAGCGGAGGGTGGGCGGGGGGGAGAGAGAAACGTACTGACCTTCACGGACTGATATTTTGATATGCCTTGTTGAGGAAACACATGGTAGGGGTATATTCTACCCCTTTCTTCTACTCTGCGTGTTAACACGCGCACTGGAGGGGCCTCGGATACTCTCCCAACTATTTTTTTCCGGGATGACCGGAGAACCACTCGTAGCCAAAACACGGGAATGGGTCGCATTTGAGAAAATTTAACAGCACGTCGAATAGTGAAATAATTTTGAAAATTTGTCGAAAATTGTTTGATTTATAGGCTTCTAAAGTCCGACCTACATTTTGAAATCGCCGCGACCGCGCAGTCGAACCGGTTTGCTTGCATTGGAGACCAAGTGGTGACGTCACAGTGTCATATAGACGGGATTATTTGTCAAGGTCACCTCACGTGAAGGTCGAGGTCAAAGTTCAAAGTCATACCAGCAATTTCAAGGTTATTGACTCCGGTGCTTTACGTGTCCCAGTCTGACGTATATTATGCTATGACGTCGTAGTAAAGGTAACCCAGGTGTAAGTTCAAGGTCAAAGGTCAAGGTTAAAGATCATGGGTAAAGGTCAATCCTCCTTTTCAGCACAAGGTTTGCTATAGTGCTACTTTAAGTGTGCATAATAGGGAATATACCATATTGCGGTGTCATAGGTCGATGACCTTGAATGACCTAGACCTCAAAAATGAAGGAAAGATTCTTTGCGACACAACCTCTATGACCGTGGTCTTGCCTTAGCTTACTCTCGGCTTTTTCCACGCATTATCAGGGCATTTCCCAACAGGTCCCAAGCATGGCCAAAATTTGACCTTTATGACCTCGTTTGACCTTGACAATATAGACCTAGGTCAATGAAAATTAGTTATGATGTAGATCACCATAGCCAAGCCCCCAATCGGCATTTCTTAAACCTCTAAGTTTCCGATATCTCAGGGGGCTTACCAGCTCCCCATCCTGTGCGCGTTAATGTCGGACCCCTCTCCAGTGTGGTTGTTAATAATCACTCGAATACCGGTTATACTAGAACATTCCCATGCAGAAAAAGTGTTACAATTATACCAAAAAGCTGGCTTAGAAAGAAAAACCAGGCTCAAATACACATTTATGATGCCTCCCGTTTTGTTGTTCGTGGTGACGCTTATGAATTTATGGCAGACCAAGATTGCTGTATCGTTGTTCATGGATTAAATGTTTATTGTTTGCAGTGTTTCAAACTACAATTCGGTCACAACTAATGGCGCCACGACAACATCTGCAAAATATTTTACGGACACCTCGGGCTGGATTAAGTTGCTCCAAATGCCCCTCTTTTCACTGTCCTGATTACACCCATGTAAAATAAAACCTATATGTCGAATGCAAGTTTTATGCGCTGTTCAATTGTCTGTCAAATGAGCTCCTTTGTTCAAAAATCGGGGGAATTTGCGGTATTGCGAAGGAGTTTTCCACGAAAAGTAATATTGGCCACGGACGGAGGCATTTAGGGCCTATGTGCGTCGTAGCGATCCAAGAAGGTCAATTCTCGAAGTCCGCTGTGCGCCTCCCGGGGTATCAACCCCTGCTGGTCACCCGAAGGGCGCGAGGAAGACAACATGGTGCACCCGCCAAGGGAGGTGACGTAGCTCTCTACGTCAGAGCTGGGGTCCACTTCCAGCCCCCTGAAGAACGAATCCTGGCACCAACCGATGACACCACAGAGGTATGCGGAGTGCGCATCCTCGGTCAATCGCCTGTAGATGTTATCAATATATATCGCCCTCCCATCCGAGCCACGCACAGTGGGCCGGCGGGCGCTCAAAAGCGCTTAAAATTAATTACCGTCGAACTATTGAGGCTACATCAGCAATATTTTATATCTAGGGTTTTTAGATGCCCCCGACCAGTTTTCGAGGTTGTTATTGCTGTTTCTGCAGCCCATGCTCAGCTATTGGCCTAATATTACTAGGATAATATACATAGTAATATACTCCTCCGGATAACAATCTTCCTTTGCCTTCGGGATGTCGTTGTATGGAGGATATATGTCGGCATTCTCACATTCAGACCAGGGGCGTAGCCAAGGGGGCTGGGACAGCCACCCACCCCCCTCCCTTGAGGACCCCCTGAGGACACGGGTCGCGCGAAGCGCGGCTCGCCCGCACTATGCTCTATGACCAAATATTAAATTTCATACCAGACAGGGCTCTCTTAAACCCTCTTCAGCACTCTATTCTGTACAAGCAGAACCCTTTTTACCCACCAGGGCCCTTTTGGCGCTGTCGCAGGGGCCTTTTTCGGGGCGCTGCCCTCCCCCTGAGCGAAATCCTGGCTTCGCCCCTGATTTTGGCTTTGGGCCGACTCTCTGGTAAACTGCCAGGTTTACTTCGTATGCTGCCCTTCAATGAACACACAGCAAGTGTTTCTTCGTCTGTGTATCGTATTGGGGTATTTGCTGGTTTTCTTAGCATTTTTATTACCTTAGTAGGTCTTGTGGGAGTCACGGTCACGTCTTTGAGAAAACCAGAAAGGCCCTGGCGCTTTGAAGTGTGTGACATTCAAAAGCTCTGCAGAGGAGTAACCAGCCTTGAAAGCGGAGGTTCGACGACGTTTGGAGCTTCCAGAAAGTGTTCCACATAAAGCCACAGGCTGACAAGAGCCCCGGCTTGTAGATGACTGGTCAAGGTCAACAGGCTCCAATATCCTCGGTGAATCTGCTGCGATGGAACACTCATTCAGCAACTGTTCCTCTTTCTCCAATAAGCGGTTTAGGTTCCTGTGACTTGCTTGCCATTTCCGCTTCAGCCTTGCAATAAAAATTGTAATTTCCGACCGCACGTGTCTCTTTTATGCTCACTGAATCCGCCCTGTAATGTGTCCTTAACATATAATACATATAATACATAGCATATAACTTCGTCATCCGCTGCCACTCTGTTGATACCAATATTGCCACGCACAAAGTTAAACACATCCCTTCGTGAGATCATTTCTCCCCCTACAAAACCACAGTTCGCTAGAGCAAGGCACCTCTCCAACTGAGTCAGGGGCCTATTGTTCCTCTGTACCAGACCACTTCTGATTCAAGGAAACGACCGTCGTATGTTTCGTCTCATCTCAAATTTGAGCTCTCGTGATCAGTTCTCGTGCGAAGCGACGTAATCATCTGATGCATTTAGTGTAAAGCGAGTGGCAAACCCAGGCCAAGCTGCACAGTATCTTAAGCCCCGAGCGGCGCTTAGACAATACCCATATTTCCTGTGTAAAGCATTTGACCCAATGTGACCTGGATAAGATTGCTTAACTTGCAGGTCTACGAAATAGCTCAGAATTGTATTAACCGGGATTCGAGACGAATCCTAAAGGGAAAACTTGCCGACACTTGCCTTAAAAATAAACAATTTCTACCATTTGGCTTGTAACAGTGTAATACTATGACCACACCCATGCATTGCATTGAACAACAAATATGCTCATAATACGAATTCGGGCAAAATCGGGCAAAAAGTACTTATAAGGCATGAAAGTAAACACCTTCAGCTACTTTGTGGACCAAGTTTCACTGCGGCACAAGGTGATATATTTTTTAAAACTCGATTTCAAATTTAGTTTGATCAAATATATCTCTGTCAGTAGCATTACTTGGTAAATTTGCTCCCCATACCTGACCAATACACGAAATTACGTTAAAACATGTACTAACATATATGGAAAACTCCGTTCCTAGAAACAAAAACCACAAAACTAATTTCTAATCCTTTGAAACGTCGAAAAACACTTGTGAACACATAAGGAAAAAAATTTTAAAAACTTATATTTTATTTTTGCCTATAAAATAAAAAGTTTCAGTCTGAAAGTTTTTATCTCTAAATATATAATAAAGGAGGCTATTCTCTTTTATTATCTGAAATGGGAACTAATTTTTATCAATTAGATCGGAAGATATAAGGGTTTGAATGATATTTTGGGAAATGCAGACCTTCACGGAATGGGCCAAAAAGGACCCTTAAATTTCCGTTTTTGTTTTGTTTCTGTGTTTGTGCAGTACTGCACAAACCGGCCTTTAAGTTGATATTTGACTCAGAACCTGAACTGCTGTAGCTTCAGATATTTCGAGCCTGTAGTTTAGACCACGAGTTTTATGCCAAATTTAGGGTGCAAAGTTTAAAAGCTAATTTGGAGCACTAAATTTAAAGCTTTTTCTTTCCAACTTTTTGTGTGAACTACAAATTTCCCTCATGTAAAAGGGTGCAAGTTTGAAGAGTCTAGATGAATTAGCAAAAAATAGAAAAATAAAAGTTAAAAATCACATAATGCAAAATTCTGGGCAAAATTTTGAAAATTTTGAAAATTGACAACCGTGGTGCTTATTCATTTGGAAGTGCCTTCTATCCACAAAAGTTTTAGGTCTCTGATACCAGCGCTCAGAACAGACAACAACAACAACAACAGACAACCTCGGCCTGCGGCCTCGGCTGGTGCCGCTCTGGCGCAGGAGAAGCCGGTGACAATGTACGTTAGCCAAACAGTTCGATTGACAGGCGAGTGTTTTCAGCAGTTTGATACTTATAACAACGCAATGTTGGAGTTTTAGGTTTTGGGTTCTCATTATGGCTCCATTCAATCCCCTGTCTAGGCCCATGTTTTCCTAAATTAGCATGTCTCTGCATACTGCACCACGCTTGCCCTCTGTTCATATCATCAAAGAAATAAACACACGCATAATGATTGTTTTGTTAAGCAAAGACTGGGCATGACGAGAAGAAAGGAGATACAATATAAAATATGATGGGTTTTCCGACGGTATTTCACCTATGCCTGCAGATTTTCACCCAATTCAGCCTATTTGTTACCGAGTTATGCCCCAGCTCGAGACCTCAGCCCCACCACCGAACTGATGTCCTGGATCCGCCTATGCTCGAGCTCCTTACCCCACCCCCTTACATATGTCCTGGATCTGCCTATGCTGGAACTCCGTAGCCCCACCTCTATACTGCCCTGGATCCGCCTATGCTTGAACTCCTTAGCCCCTACCCCTACTGATGTCCTGGATCCGCCTATGTTCGAGCTCCCGAGCCCCACCCACGTACTGATGTCCTGAATCCGCTTATGCTCGAGCTCCTTAGCCCCACCCCCGTACTGATGTCTTTGATCCGCCTATACTCGAGCCTCTTACCCCAGCCCCGTACTGATGTACTGGATCCGCCTCTGCTCGAGCTCCTTAGCCCAACACCCATACTGATGTCCTGGATCCGCCTATGCTCGAGCTCCTTAGCCCCACCTCCGTACAGATGTCCTGGATCCGCCTATGCTGGATCTCCTTAGCCCAATCCCCGTACCGATATGCTGGATCCGTCTATGCTCAAACTCCTTAGCCTCTACCCCCGTACTGATATCCTGGCTCCGCTTATGCTCGAGCTCCTTATCCCCACCCCCGTACTGATGTCCTGGATCCGCCTATGCTCGAACTCTTTAGCCCTTACCCCTGTGCTGATGTCCTGGATCCGCTAATGCTTGAGCTCCTTAGCCCCACCTCTGTACTGATGTCCTTTATCCGCCTATACTCGAACCCCTTAGCCCCACCCCCGTACTGATGCCCTGGATCCGCCTCTGCTCGAGCTCCTTAGCCCCACACCCATACTGATGTCCTGGATCCGCCTATGCTCCAGCTTTTTAGCCCCACCCCCCGTACAGATGTCCTGGATCCGCCTATGCTCGAGCTCCTTAGCCCCACCCCCGAACTGATGTCCTGGATCTGCCTATGCTCGAACTCCGTAGCCCCACCTCCGTACTGCCCTGGATTCGCCTATACTCGAACTCTTTAGCCCCTACCACCCTACTATTGTCCTTGATCCGCCTATGCTGGAACGCCTGAGCCCCACCACCGTACTGATGTCCTAGATCCGCCTATGCTCGAGCTCCCGAGCCCCACCCCCGTACTGATCAGCTGAATCCGCTTATGCTCGAGCTTCTTAGCCCCACCCCCGTACTGATGTCCTGGATCCGCCTATGCTCGAACTCTTTAGCCCCTACCCACGTGCTGATGTCCTGGATCCGCTTATGCTCGAGCTCCTTAGCCTCACCCCCGTACTGATGTCCTTGATCCGCCTATACTCAAGCCCTTTAGCCCCACCGCCGTACTGATGTCCTAGATCCGCCTCTGCTCGAGCTCCTTAGCCCCACACCCATACTGATGTCCTGGATCAGCCTATGCTCGAGCTCCTTATCTCCACCCCCGTACAGATGTCCTAGATCCGCCTATGCTCGATCTCCTTAGCCCCATCCCCGTACTAATATCCTGGATCCGCCTATGCTCGAACTCCGTAGCCCTACCCCCTACTGATGTCCTGGATCCGCCTATGCTGGAACTCCCGAGTCTCACCCCGTACTGATGTCCTGAATCCGCTAATGCTCAGCTGCTTAGCCCCATCCCCGTACTAACGTCCTGGATCCGCCTATGCTCTAACTCCCTAGCCCGACCCTCGTACCGATGTCCTGGATCCGCCTATGCTCTAACTCCCTAGCCCGACCCTCGTACCGATGTCCTGGATCCGCCTATGCTCTAACTCCCTAGCCCCACCCTCGTACTGATGTCCTGGGTCTGCCTATGCTCGAAATCTTTAGCCCCTACCCCCATGCTGATGTCCTGGATCCGCTTATGCTCGAGCTCCTTACCCCCACACCCGTAACGACCCCACCTCCGTGCCCCCCCGAAACGACATAGGCGGATCCAAGGGGGAAAGGGGACAGGTGCCCCCCATAGAATCTTAGCGCCCCCTGAAATTGTCCCGGAAACTCCTGGAAAGTTCGATGGCACCCCCTGAAATGTCGTTTTCCCCGAGATGCAGGTATCGGGGTGTACTGATAGGTTTTAGCGCCTACTTGATAGGTTTTCCGGCCAAAAGTGGCGTCCCTGGTGTAGATAGCGCCCACCAGGAAATTTCCCCTTCCACCTCGCCCCCGATAGGCAATCCTGGATCCGCGTATGGGAAGCGACATTTCAGGGAGCGTCATCGACCTTGAGAGGCGTGTCTTTACAATTTCAGAGGGCGCCGATGGTCGATTGGGGGGTTGGGGGAGGGGGATGGGGGAGAAGGGTGAGGGGGGCACCTAGCCTACTTATTCCCTGGATCCACCCATGGTCCAAAAACAGAAACATAATACTCTTATTGTAAACTCGGACTTTTACGGTACTCTAATTACTTATGATGCATTATGGGTAGTATTGGGTACTTTTTTACCAGACCATAAATAAACAGAAACGGCCGCGCCGGTCGCCGGCGCTGCCGCGGCGTGGACGCAGGCGTGACGCGTGGTGATTTGCTACAACGTTGCGTGGAGAAACGGCATGTTTGTAAAGGTAACTTGGTGTTTCATTGATATCTATGCAGATGGAATGTCGACATATGTCTCTTACCTAGCTGCATGCAAAATTTCATTTCCCTCCAATGACTCTAACCACCCTAAACCCCGGTGTGAAGCAAAAATGAACTGATAAAATTACCACTTTGAAATGTCCTTTACGGCTTATAGCGCGGAAGCCGTAAGAGATAAGTGGGGGTATGAGTGAGAAAAATGACGGCAACGAAGTTTTCTATCCAGCCGTGTTAAGTTCAATACCGTAGCTATCATAGTCTGGAAACCAGGGGGCTGAGAATAAAAATTTTAAAAACTTATATTTTATTTTTGCCTATAAAATAAAAAAGTTTCAGTCTGAAAGTTTTTATCTCTAAATATATAATAAAGGAGGCTATTCTCTTTTATTATCTGAAATGGGAACTAATTTTTATCAATTAGATCGGAAGATATAAGGGTTTGAATGATATTTTGGGAAATGCAGACCTTCACGGAATGGGCCAAAAAGGACCCTTAAATTTCCGTTTTTGTTTTGTTTCTGTGTTTGTGCAGTACTGCACAAACCGGCCTTTAAGTTGATATTTGACTCAGAACCTGAACTGCTGTAGCTTCAGATATTTCGAGCCTGTAGTTTAGACCACGAGTTTTATGCCAAATTTAGGGTGCAAAGTTTAAAAGCTAATTTGGAGCACTAAATTTAAAGCTTTTTCTTTCCAACTTTTTGTGTGAACTACAAATTTCCCTCATGTAAAAGGGTGCAAGTTTGAAGAGTCTAGATGAATTAGCAAAAAATAGAAAAATAAAAGTTAAAAATCACATAATGCAAAATTCTGGGCAAAATTTTGAAAATTTTGAAAATTGACAACCGTGGTGCTTATTCATTTGGAAGTGCCTTCTATCCACAAAAGTTTTAGGTCTCTGATACCAGCGCTCAGAACAGACAACAACAACAACAACAGACAACAACGACGACGAGACCGGAAAAACTGTCAGAATAGAAGCCGTTTCTTACTTCGTTCGTCACCGGCTTCTGATTCAGGCCATAAGTGCGCTCCGAAACGCTTTCGATAGAAACCTCGTACTCAGACTGTTTCTGCAGAGAGTTTTGTAGTCGTTTAGAAAAAATAAGAATGCCATCGTGTTCTACATTCAATTTCGCACTAATGACACCCATAAAACAGCAATATTTTTGAACTTACGAAATCCGAATAATAAGCGCTTTTGAGGGTCCACGGGCCCACTGTGCCACGGTGGAAGACCAGCGGGAAGACAACTTCGATCCAACAAGACTCCCCGCCCGAGACAATGTCATTGTCCTGGGAGACATAAACGCCCACCACCCCATGTGGGACAGCAGCTGCAGTGATGCGGACGAGGTCGGTAACCGCGTCGCGACATGGCTAGAACAAGCCAACTGGACAGTGCTTAACTCTGGGGCAGCAACCTTCGCCAGTTATCGAACAGGCAGTCAGACAACGCCAGATATTGCCCCTTGCAGTAGAAACCTGGCGCGCTGTGCCAACTGGGACGTCGGCCCTGACATGGGAAGTGATCACCTCCCGATGCTCGTCTCGGTCAACACCTCCAATACCGCCCCCACCGCATACGTAAGCCGAAGTGGGCGTACAAGAAAGCAAAGTGGCCCCCTCAGGGGACCGATCTTCACTTGCCGGATTCGTCCGGCAAGTAAATATTGGAGCAACGGGGAGTGACGCGCCCGGGGCCCCAGTCAGCCTTGGAGGGCACGTCGACGCATCACCGCGGACTTATCATTCTGGTCCTCCGGCGGTCGCCGCCTCTTCCGACTTCGGTCGGGTAGAGTCGGCGTCTGTCGTCGGTGGCTCTGGTGATGAGCCCGCGGTGATGCTGATGGCTGCCTTACGGGCCCTTTGTTACCTGGTCGGTAACCGTATTGGATCGGGTCAGCTCTGTCCTGTACCCCCCAGTATGTAGCTCCTGTTTGTTTTTGTTCTCTTGTTTTGTTGATTATTTTCAGTTCCTGTAATTTTTTATGCCTTAGTTGTTGCCCCACAGTTATTTGCCTTCTTCGGCTTTTTATGGGTGTAGGGCGCCCACTCGAGGCCTATCTCGAGCCCCGGCGACGAGGTTGACGGGATCCTGGGGTGTTGAGGTCCCCCTCGGGCGGGTCAGTCCCGAGGGCTCCAACACGCCCCCTTTGGCCCAGATATCTCGATCTAACCGGGGGTAAGCCGTCCGTAGGCTGCCGCAGACGGCCTAGCGACGCGCCAGTGTCTACGGACACTGTCGCTCGGTCCAGCTGGGCAGGGGGATTATGTTTTGGGCGTGCGGCGCGGCGCCCTTCGCGGTGGGAACTGTGATAGCTCTTCCCGGGCGCGACACGGGCCGGGGTTGCGGAAACCGTCGTTTTTCGCGACTCCGGCCTGTTGCGCGCGCCTGGTGAACCGCAGTTTCCGCTGCGTGAGGGCTGCCGCGTTTTGCTTCGTCCGACTTATGGCCCTGCCGGCCCACTGGGCTGATGGCGTCAAGGGGGTGGGTGCGTTCTGATCGGAGGGGTTGTGTGAGTACCTCTCGCCCCTCTGAGACGGGCGCACCTGCCCCCGTAGGCACTGTACCAGCCCCCGGGCCCAGCTATTGACAGCTGGCAACCCGGGGGCCGAAGGTAAATTCACATATCATGGCATCTCAAACCTCTGCTGACTCTGCCTCGACTCCACGGACTCCGACCCTTGTTATGAACTCGACTAGCCCTATGTCGCCGTCTGACACTGCCGCCGTAATGAACCGTATCGATGCTAGACCCTCCGCGCGAACCAGGCCAGATCAGCTTACGCCTTCGACTCTTGTTATCTCCATTGAAGACAGGACAGTAAAGCTGAACCCGTTTCAGCTCTATAAGGCACTAGAAAAGTTCAATCCGAAACGGACATACCGACACCCAGATGGTAAAATCGAGATCGAACTGCGAAACGAATGAGATGCAAAAAGTTGCTGTCAACAGTTTCCCTCGAGGTCCGGACAGTCGATAGATACCTATCGGTCCCCATCAGGGTATCACCCCACGCTACAAAGAATAGCTGTAGAGGTGTGGTCAGCTGTTGGGACTTGCGTGACGTACCAGAAGAGGAAGTTCTTGTTGGCCTGAAAGAGCAGGAAGTAACTGAGGTGAAAAGGCTGCTGAGGAAAGGTGAGGATCAGAGGCCTGACACCGGAACCTTCCTTCTCCACTTTGTGGGAAAGACCTTGCCAGAAAAGCTACGCGTGGGATGGATTGTGTTGAAGGTCCGACCTTATGTACCTAATCCCGTCAGGTGCTACAGATGCCTGGAGTTTGGTCATATCGCGAGTAAGTGTAAGGGAGAGGAGCGCTGCGCAAGGTGTGCGGACCCCGGACATAAGTCCTCAGCATGTGAAGCCGCATCACCGAAGTGCGCTGGATGCGGAGAGAAACACGAGGCGTGGAGTCGTTTCTGTCCCAAGCTAGCTGAGGCAAAACATATCCAAACAAACCGGACCGGCCAGGCTACCAAGCCGGCTAGGAAATACTCCATCACACCGCAAACGACAACATCCACAGATGCCTCTTACCGAGACACTGTGGTCCGTAACCTTCTCCAACCTCCACCTATCAATCAGACCACACCTACGCACGCGACCTCGACCCAGTCGAACAACACAACCCATCTTAACCTAGACTCGAGAGTCGACGAACTCATGCAACTCTCGCTCCGCGAAATCCTGCCAGCTATGAGCAGCCTCTTGCCCCACTTTCTACGAACTTATCACAACGCTGCTACGTCTGCTGTAGAAACGGATGAGAAGGCCGTCCAAACATCACCAGAGGACAGAGATGCCACAGTAGGCGTTAGTTCATCAGACCTAGCAACCTTCCATAGCCAGATTATCTCGGAGACGAACGAGAGTAGTCATGACGAAACCCGACAAGAGCCTCAGAACAAGCGAGCAAGGGAAGATTCGCCCACAGAGTTTCCCTCTCACACTTGTAAAATGTCGAGCAATCTGCCTCAAATAGTCACCCCTAAATCATCTCACGAGTCGTGTGCTGGAGCCAAGCGTGCCCACGTAAAACTGAGACGTGTGGATGATATGAACCGACTAGAAAGTCCTCAAGTTGAAGATGCCCCAGTAGCATCTCCAGCCATGACCACTCTCGCAATGAGTGAAAATCCCTCGGAAGAGGCAAGCTCTAAGGAATCATTAGCTAGCTCAGCACACTCAGCAGCAAACCAAACAGATGACTCCATGCCACCGCCCTCGACCCCACCACCTCGCGTACCACCACCTGGTTTTCCAGTCGCCCAGCCCAGCCCTCAGCATGAGGCAGTTTTCCGAAGTTATCTGCAGGTAAAACCGAGACACTCCGATTCCACATACACAAGCCAAAGTCGAGAGCGTGGGCGATCACACTCATACTCTTCAGACCCAACTGGGAGATTCCGTTCCCATTCTCGAGAACCAGGTAATGCAAGAAGTCCACTCTCTAGAGACCGAGCTCAGCTGGCTCGGGAACGAGAGGCAAGCACACGATATGAGGGCATGCTATCAGGAGGATTTCCCTTCCAGGGACCAAGTAGATTTCAATGCAGAGTTTATTATTTAAGTCCAGACTAGTCTAATCACTTGTCACTATCTTTAGTAGCATGACCCACATTTTACAATGGAACATGCGTGGTTTTAGAGCCAATCAAAGTGAACTGCAGACTCTAGCTGCCTCCAAAACCCCTGCACTCATACGTCTTCAAGAAACAAAGCTGAAACAGGAGCACTCCTGCGAACTTACACAATTATAAAACATATCGTTATGATCTTCCTTCAGCAGCAATAGCACATGGTGGTGTTGTCATTCTGGTACACTACAGCGTGCCATCATATTCTTTCAATCTTAGAACTAGCCTCCAAGCGGTGGCAGCAACTGTCGATTTCGGAAACATGAAACTTACCTGTATATCAATTTATCTACCCCCTGATGAAGACCTTCCGGTGGATGCATTAAATGATCTGATCCGCCAGCTGCCAAGAAATTTCGTTTTATTAGGAGACTACAATGCTTACAACACAGTTTGGGGCTGCTCGCGCTCAAACAGAAGAGGCAGACGCCTAGAGGACGTTATATTGCGTAATAACATGTAAATTGAACACTGGACTTCCTACACACATTGCACTACCGTCTGGAAACACGTCCGCTATTGATCTTTCTCTTTGCTCTTCGAACCTAGCTGACCGTTTTAGGTGGAGAACCCACTCACATCCGTGTGGTAGTGACCACTATCCTATCTGGCTCTGGGCTGATACGCCCCATCCAGGAAGAAGAACTCCTCAGTG
Organism: Lepas anatifera; assembly: GCA_034440635.1. Classification (NCBI taxonomy): domain Eukaryota; kingdom Metazoa; phylum Arthropoda; class Thecostraca; family Lepadidae; genus Lepas; species Lepas anatifera. The sequence continues at coordinate 1,704,478 of JAOTON010000485.1, read as the reverse complement.
GAACATTCGGAAAGCCGACTGGGAAAGTTTCACAGTCGATTGTCATTTCGACATTAATCCAGACGGGGGTAGCACCGCGACAGAGCTTGACGAGGAAATACGGTATCATATAATGTCATCTGCTAGTTCTTACATTCCAAAGACTTCTATCCTCCCCAGACACATACCGGTCCCGTGGTGGACTGAGGATTGCAAACATTCCATTAGGAAAAACGTCGCTGTTTTCGTATTTTCGAGAAAAGATCAACAATGAACAATTTAATCCAGTACCGCAAAGCAAAAGCTCAAGTCAAGCGAGCAGTTAGGAGGTCAAGAAAAGGTCTTGGAATGCCTACATAAGTACTATAAACAGGATAACATTGAAGACTTGGATTTTAAGGATTGATTAAATTGCATAGTCAGGCGCGCTAAATGGCCCTAGCAGCTGAAGCGCCCTTAAACTCCAACACACACAAAGCAGAGTGGCACGACTGGCAGCAAGCTTGCTAGGCTGCCTTCCCAGAAGCGATGCCTCAGCTGACCTCCGTCCAGGCATTATCCACCCACTTCACGGAAACGTTCAACAGGGCCAGCCTGAGGTTCATTCCACGCGGCGCTAGAGCTGACGCCAAGCCCTGGGCGCTGGACCCAGAACTCCTAGAAGCGGTGGAGGAACGAAGACGAGCCCGCAGCTTCCTCCGGGGCGACGACCCAGGGTCTCGCGATCGATGGGTTGCGGCGAAAAAACGTGCGGCGGAGGTGGAGAAACGAGTGTCACGCGCATGCTTCCGCAACTTCGTCTCCACCACTCTAAACAAGCCAGACAGTGTAGGTAGAGTCTGTAAGACACTGAAGAAGTAGGGACGGTCTACCGACGATGAGCACCGCAACGAACAGGTGATGGAGGACGGTGGCCGCCTCCTCGTCCGCGATGATGAAAAAGCCAACGCCTTCTGCCGCACATACGCCTGGGTGTCACGACAAGTAAGAAACCACAAGCTCGACATGGATGCAAAGCACAATATGTCAAACCCGGCCTGGCGCCATTGCCAGGAGTGCAGAGACGATAGGGAGGACGGCTGCTGCCGACCCTTCTCCATGTGTGAACTAACCCGCGAGTTAAATTCGCTTAAGCTTAAAAAGTCACCTGGACCGGACGATGTCAGCAACGAAATGCTAAAGCACCTTGGAAATCGCGCTCGTGAGGCCCTCCTACAACTCATCAACCGTGCATGGACTGAGTGTGTAGTCCCGCAAGAATGGCGAAGAGCGACGATAGTGCCCATTCCGAAAGCGGGCAAAGACAAGCGCAAAGTTGCCATTTACACGCCCATAGCACTGACCAGCCACGTAGCCAAACTGGCTGAACGATTGGTGCTGTCTCGCTTTAACTACGCCGCAATCCAGCGAGATCTAATCCCGCCGGAACAGGTCGGCTTCCGCGAGGGCAGAGCAGTTGAGGACAACATCGGGCACCTGGTACAACAGGTTCAAGATGGCTGGCAACTCCCAGGCCAAGGGGGCGGAAGGCGGAGGACGGAAAAATCGCACAGAAGTATGTGCTGCTCGCGTATGATTTTGCACGAGCCTACGACACTGTCGACTACTGCCTCCTCCTTGGACTAATGGATGCCGGACTGCCCAGATGTCTTGTTCAGTGGGTCTGGCAGTTCCTCCGGGACCGAAGGGCAAGAGTGGATGTCAACGGGTCCCTTAGTCGCGAACGAGTTTTTCGGGCAGGCCCTCCACAGGGCAGCGTCCTGTCGCCCACCCTCTTCCTGCTCTGGGCGGCCCCGCTCGCGTCCATCCTCCGAAAACTACCCGGCGTCACACCCTTCATGTATGCCGACGACACGGCCACCCTGCGTGCCGGCAACACAATCGCGGCAGCCAGGAGCAGAGCCCAGGTGGCGGCAGACACCCTGGTGGCCTGGGCCCGACAGTCCAAGATGACCGTCGCCGCTGAGAAGACCCAAATGCTGGTTTTGTCCCAATGGGCACATGACGAAACTGATTGCTCCATCAAAGTGGCCAGAAAGTCAGTAGCAGCCGCCCCCCACCCTCAAGCTTCTAGGAGTGACCATGGACCGGCTCCTTCATTTCGGCCCTCACTGTCGGGACATGAAACGAAAAATAAGACCCAGAATCGCCCAGCTCAGACAGCTCACCGGACGGGACTGGGGCTTGGACGAGCACACATTGCGGGTAGTAGCCAATGGCTATGTGCGCGGCGCGTTGGAGCATGCCGCTGCCGCCTGGCTCCCTGCAACCCCACCCTCCCATGTGGAACTGCTGGAACGGGAACTGGGAGCAGCCGCCCGGGTGATAACTGGGTGTCCCCTCTCCACCCCCTCACACGCGGTGATGGCAGAGGCGGGCCTGGCCCCGGTGGCGGACCGCCGAATCACGCTGGCCGGCCGCTTCCTGGCCAAGGCGAAGTCACTTCCTCCCACGGACCCTCTCCGTGCGGTGGCGGACAAGCAGGTCATCCGACGACTCCCCTCCATTACGGGATGGAAAGACGTGGGGGAGGAAGCCTGGCGCCTCGCCGGGATGACCTACCCAGTGGAACTGGTGCCGCCTCTGCGCCCCCATACGGGACCGCCGAGCTCACCGGGCGGACCCCATCGTCGTCTGTACCGATTCGCAGGCGGCTTTGGCGTGTCTCCGGTCCGGCCCTGCGCTGCAGTCCACCACGCTGGGTGCAGAGGTATGGCAGCTTCTCCTTGAACTCACTCAGGATGACCGCCTTATATATCTCCAATGGGTCCCGTCGCACTGCGACATTCGCGGGAATGAACGCGCCGACCGACTCGCTCGCGAATCCTCAGCGATGGCCCAGGACACCGTTGCGGTGGACGCAAGGACCGTGCAGAAGGCAGTGGCTAGGGAGGCAAGGGAAACGCTCCGTGTCTCAGCGCCCCCGGGATGGTACAGAACATTGATGGACTCCCATCTGCCACTGTCTGTATCAGGAGTGTCTAGGGCGGAGGCCGTTGACATCCACCAACTCCGCACCGGTCATTGGTCCGGCTCCGCCCTATACCTCCACCGCATCGGACGGAACCCCTCCCGGTAGTGCCCCCAGTGTGACGACCCCCGCTGCCCGGCGGGTCGGTGCACGGCCTGCCGGGAGGAAAACGACACCCCAGCCCACGTGCTGCTGCGGTGCCCCGCCCTGATGGCACTACGACATCGCCTGACGGGCAGCATATCTATCGACATGGAGGAGGCACGGCGTGACGACGTCATCGCGGCCCTGGCGGCCGCATACAAGTGGCTCCAGAGCCATCTGGCTACTCCTCCGCCAGGAGGCAGGAGGGAATGACAACAACAACAACAAGATATGCCTGGAGGCTTGGAGGGAGGTGGGCCGGGGCACCGCGAAAATACAGTGCATTGGTTACAATGAGTTGAATGAGCACTTGTTGACATTACTTGTTGACTAAGACTTTTTAACCTACTGTCGTTGATGCCTCCACTCAATAATTGTGAAAAAGTGCAAGGGTTACAGTAGGGGAAAACTGAGCTTTCAATTTATGTCTCAGTGCACTAGCATGCCCAGTAACCATTCGTAGAACCGCAGCTAGTATTCGCACAGGCCATTGTCCGACCTCACGATGGGGTGAGAACCGAGATACATAAATTAACCCTTCCTCGTTTGCGAAGTTCACTTCAAATAACTCCAGGGAATAGAGTCACAGTACGCACACGCACTTGTTGCACGTTCTTTTTATCGTCACTTGAGTTTCAAACTGGATGGTTTCGTCCATGGAGTTGCGAATTAGTGTGGAAACGCGGGTAAACCTGCTTATAGCTGATACGGCATTTGGACTTGGAAAATTCATTGAAAAAACAGAATGAGTAGCTCACTGATCTTTACCAGGTAAGTAAGTACACACAGAGTGACATAAGACGTGAGGCAGGCTCATTGGAAAAATAGTTCTGTGCGATCGACGTAACGCCAATTCCGTATAAAAGTCCGTCTGGCCATGGACCAAGCCAAGGTTTCGTATTTATTCGGCAGGAATCTGATACCATCTGTGCTGGTGTATGAACAAACACATTACCGTTGAATGTGATCAATTTCGTCTTCATGGTTACATGCAGTAGCGCACCCAAGGGGAGGGGGTGGTTATATACAATATAACCGGAACTATAGCAGCCTTTGGGCGGAAAATGAGCGTTTGGGCGTGAAAACTTTGATATTGACCTTGACCCTAAGTAGCCTCAACTATAAAGCCATAATATAACATACGTCATACTAAGTAATGCCACTGAGTAGTGCCTGACCGGAATACTGCAGTCAATGACCTGCACATGAGACCTCTGACCTTGACATTGACTTTCATGTGGATTAATATTGATACATAACCTGACTATATGGCGTTATGACGTCACCACTCGGTCGACAGTGCAGGTGAACTGGTGCGACCGCCCGAGTGCGACGGTCTAAAAATATAGGTATGACTGCGAAGGGCTATTAGTAAAAAAAATACTGACCGATTTTCTAACTTTTTTAATTAATCGACGCGCTCATAAATGCTCTCAAATGTGGCCGAGTAGCGTTTTCCGGCGGCGAACAGCTCTCTGGCTAATTTGAAAAAAATAGGTGGGGCACTTTAGGGCCCCCCTCCACTGCGAGTGTTAAGCGAGTGTCAGATAACGTCTTCAATGCCAAGAATATCGCGTGTATACACTTAAAGTGACTGGAAACTAAATAGAACATCCATGCAAAGCCCCCTTATTATATATACATATAGTTATTTTTGTTGCTGACCTAGGGTCAAATACCGGACAGTCATGTCCACTGTGGTCAGGTCTTGACGTTCATATGTTGTCCACACAGTGCGGTGGGGCGAAGGTGGCGTCGAACCCCGGTGTGGCGCGGGTTAAACTACTCATTCATAACGTAGCGTCGGTCTCGTATGTTTTCAATGATTGATGCTGATTTTTATGCCTAATGTGGCAATAAAGGAATCAAAACCCGGTTACACAAGTCGTCATCAGTCCATGATATACGTGTTGCGAAATTAGTATCTAGTCGGCCATTATCCGTCAAAGGGGTTGACAAAATCACAAATGAACCCTTACCACCTTTTTCAACTTTTTTTTAATTGATGCTTTAGAGTTTCAAGACCTGTTTCAATCAAATATCGATGTTTTTACTGGACCTGGTCTTTGAAAAGTCTGGGAAGTAATTGAGTATCTTTAACTATTTTGCGGTATGCTCTGGTTCAATTCTCGTGAAGGCACTATATACAATTTAAAATTGGGACAAGTAGGTTTCAAATCCAAGGTTTGTCAGCATGATCTACAGGACTGTCCTATATGTTGGAAGTGTTGGTTGATGGTTAGCGGGTCACTATAGCGTACCTGATGATTCACGCGTCTGTCGTGCGTGCCACTATAATGTGCCGGATAGTTCACGCGTCTGTCGTGCGTGTCACTATAGCGTACCTAATGGTTCACGCGTCTGCCGTGCGTGCCACTCTAGCGTACCTGAATAACAAGTCTGCCGTGCGTGTCACTCTCAGAGTTGTGCGTTTCAGAATTTTCTTGAGTCGACTCAACTCATCTCAAGTGCTGAGAGCAGTTGACTCAACTCCGACTCAACTCATGACCAAGAGTTCAGTGAGTCGACTCAACTCTGACTCACGGCTAAATTCATCCGACTCAACTCTGACTCAACTCACGACTCAACTCAACTCAAACTTTGACTCATTTGCAAAATGAAATAAATGGATGATAAATATATATATAAAAAAGAAATAAATCAATCAACCAGCAAAAATCAAGCTGTTGAGAAAGTCTGACATGAAACAGAAGATTAATGGAAACAAAATTACTTAATTGGCATTCAAACATTGGTTAACAATTACGCAGCAACCATGAATAACTTCTTAATTCTTCCAGACTTTCACTGCCTAAAAAAGCTACCACATGCTGCAATTACTTCTAAAAGGAGCATTGCACATAAAACTAAGTAAACGGAATGGAAAAGACCCTAAAAGCGCTAAGGTTACACCAACACAGGCAAAAAATTGAGCCTCCATACTGTCAAAAAAGATTCAAGCTAAAAGAACATGATATAAACTGTACTTCGATTTGTAGGGATGGTATAGGTATTGTTTTTTTCTGTTAAAGAATGAGGCTAGGTAATTTTTATAAATTAAAATTAATATCCCAAGAGTTTTATTAAAATTTAAGCAATAATTACCTAGTAGCAATTGCTAATTATCAGAATTACAGCAAACCCCAGCAAAAGAATACCATATATGACAAATGACAATAGCAATGAAAATTACATCAACGTTGATGTGTTGGATTTAAATATATTCATATTTTAAACCCAATCAAATTTTCAGCTTCAGTCAGAACCTGTAATAAAATACATACCTATCGCTCTTCAAGCAAAATTGCGGTGGAGAACGATTTCATAGAAAATTGCTAATGTATTATAGCTATCCAAATAAACACAGATGCCAAGTAATTGTCTCTGATCAGACAAAAACAGTAGCAGGAAATAATTCCTCTGATTCTTGCAATAAAGACATCTCAACATTTTTGTCGAATCAAAGGTCCAATTTTTCATTGCTAATAGCAGTATTTGCTATTGATGGTAAAATGAAAAGGGTGGCGGTAGACGGTGCATTTAGGACAAAATAATAAATGTATAGCATGTAGGCATATAAATATTTGCGTTACTTCATGAATTATCACGTGATAATTCCTCTTTTGCCTTGAGGTTAGTTAAGCTTGAGCCCATACTCTGCTGAATTTGTTTTTCAAAGACAGCAATGGCGCACACTACTTTCAGAAAACCACCACTGACGACAACAATCAGCGACGACGACGCGTGTTGTTGGAGTGTTTAAAGTAAAGAAGTAATATTAAATATTGAAGATGAGATGTTTTTGAGTTTTGAAATGTATTTTGTAGTGCGTTCCACAACTTCAAAGCCAGTGATAGGAACCCGTTTAGTTTTTTGAGTGTATGTATTATTCGTGCCTAGGGATTCCTTCAGACCGGATGGGCCTTTAAAATAAGCAATTGAACCATATAATTATTGGTTTATTGAAACGAATTGAAACTTTGATTTAAACAATTGAAACACTGGGGAAAATGTTTTAAAGGAGGTTAAAGGAGGTTTGCAAAAGGTAGGCAAATTCAGACACTTTTACTTGACAACATGTTTACCTGTTGAGCCAACCTTTTTCGTCAACTCATTTGACTCGCTGTCTTCACAACTCAACTCAACTCAACTCATTGATGTGTTGTGAACCGACTCAACTCAACTCAACTCACTTGTCTAATTTTTTCGACTCAACTCAACTCAACTCAGAGTCGAATGAGTCGGAATTTGAGCTAAACTCCGACTCTGACTCGCGAGTCGCACAACTCTGGTCACTGTAGCCTGCCTGATTGTTCGCGCGTCTGTCGTGCGTGTCACTATAATGTGCCGGATAGTTCACCCGTCTGTCGTGCGTGTCGCTATAGCGTACCTGATTGTTCACGCGTCCGTCGTGCGTGTCTCTATAGCGTACCTGATAGTTCATCGTGCCGGATAATTCACGCGTCTGTCGTCCGTGGCACCTTAGCGTACCTGATTGTTCACGCGTCTATCGTGCGTGTCGCTATGGCCTACCTGATGGTTGACGCGTCTGTCGTGCGTGTCGCTATGGCCTACCTGATGGTTGACGCGTCTGTCGTGCGTGTCGCTATAGCGTACCTGATTGTTCACGCGTCTATCGTGCGTGTCGCTATGGCCTACCTGATGGTTGACGCGTCTGTCGTGCGTGTCGCTATGGCGTACCTGATGGTTGACGCGTCTGTCGTGCGTGTCGCTATAGCGTACCTGATGGTTGACGCGTCTGTCGTGCGTGTCGCTATAGCGTACCTGATGGTTGACGCGTCTGTCTGCGTGTCACTATGGCCTACCTGATGGTTGACGCGTCTGTCTGCGTGTCACTATGGCGTACCTGATGGTTGACGCGTCTGTCTGCGTGTCACTATGGCCTACCTGATGGTTGACGCGTCTGTCTGTGTGTCACTATGGCGTACCTGATGGTTGACGCGTCTGTCTGCGTGTCACTATGGCGTACCTGATTAACACGTCTGTCGTGCGGCTGCAGCCGAGCGGAAGCAAAGCATGGGCTTCGACTGGCATCCAGAGTGTCTGCGCTGTGAGGAGTGCGGCAAGCGGCTCAACCCGGGCCAGCACGCTGAGGTGAGAGACACGAGGAGCGTAGCCAGTGTGCTGAGGTGAAAGACACGAGAAGTGTAGCCAGCGTGCTGAGGTGAGAGACACGAGGAGCGTAGCCAGCGTGCTGAGGTGAGAGACACGAGAAGTGTAGCCAGCGTGCTGAGGTGAGAGACACGAGGAGCGTAGCCAGCGTGCTGAGGTGAGAGACACGAGGAGTGTAGCCAGCGTGCTGAGGTGAGAGACACGAGGAGTGTAGCCAGCGTGCTGAGGTGAGAGACACGAGGAGCGTAGCCAGCGTGCTGAGGTGAGAGACACGAGAAGTGTAGCCAGCGTGCTGAGGTGAGAGACACGAGGAGCGTAGCCAGCGTGCAGAGGTGAGAGACACGAGAAGTGTAGCCAGCGTGCTGAGGTGAGAGACACGAGGAGCGTAGCCAGCGTGCTGAGGTGAGAGACACGAGGAGTGTAGCCAGCGTGCTGAGGTGAGAGACACGAGGAGCGTAGCCAGCGTGCTGAGGTGAGAGACACGAGGAGTGTAGCCAGTGTGCTGAGGTGAGAGACACGAGGAGTGTAGCCAGCGTGCTGAGGTGAGAGACACGAGGAGTGTAGCCAGCGTGCTGAGGTGAGAGACACGAGAAGTGTAGCCAGCGTGCTGAGGTGAGAGACACGAGGAGCGTAGCCAGCGTGCTGAGGTGAGAGACACGAGGAGTGTAGCCAGCGTGCTGAGGTGAGAGACACGAGGAGCGTAGCCAGCGTGCTGAGGTGAGAGACACGAGGAGTGTAGCCAGCGTGCTGAGGTGAGAGACACGAGGAGCGTAGCCAGCGTGCTGAGGTGAGAGACACGAGAAGTGTAGCCAGCGTGCTGAGGTGAGAGACACGAGGAGTGTAGCCAGCGTGCTGAGGTGAGAGACACGAGGAGTGTAGCCAGCGTGCTGAGGTGAGAGACACGAGGAGTGTAGCCAGCGTGCTGAGGTGAGAGACACGAGGAGTGTAGCCAGCGTGCTGAGGTGAGAGACACGAGGAGCGTAGCCAGCGTGCTGAGGTGAGAGACACGAGGAGTGTAGCCAGCGTGCTGAGGTGAGAGACACGAGAAGTGTAGCCAGCGTGCTGAGGTGAGAGACACGAGAAGTGTAGCCAGCGTGCTGAGGTGAGAGACACGAGGAGCGTAGCCAGCGTGCTGTGGTGAGAGACACGAGGAGCGTAGCCAGCGTGCTGAGGTGAGAGACACGAGGAGTGTAGCCAGCGTGCTGAGGTGAGAGACACGAGGAGTGTAGCCAGCGTGCTGTGGTGAGAGACACGAGGAGTGTAGCCAGCGTGCTGAGGTGAGAGACACGAGAAGTGTAGCCAGTGTGCTGAGGTGAGAGACACGAGGAGTGTATCCAGCGTGCTGTGGTGAGAGACACGAGGAGTGTAGCCAGCGTGCTGAGGTGAGAGACACGAGGAGCGTAGCCAGCGTGCTGAGGTGAGAGACACGAGGAGCGTAGCCAGCGTGCTGAGGTGAGAGACACGAGAAGTGTAGCCAGCGTGCTGAGGTGAGAGACACGAGGAGCGTAGCCAGCGTGCTGAGGTGAGAGACACGAGAAGTGTATCCAGCGTGCTGAGGTGAGAGTCACGAGGAGTGTAGCCAGCGTGCTGAGGTGAGAGACACGAGGAGCGTAGCCAGCGTGCTGAGGTGAGAGACACGAGGAGCGTAGCCAGCGTGCTGAGGTGAGAGACACGAGGAGTGTAGCCAGCGTGCTGAGGTGAGAGACACGAGAAGTGTAGCCAGCGTGCTGTGGTGAGAGACACGAGAAGTGTAGCCAGCGTGCTGTGGTGAGAGACACGAGGAGCGCAGCCAGCGTGCTGAGGTGAGAGACACGAGGAGCGTAGCCAGCGTGCTGAGGTGAGAGACACGGAGGTGAGAGACACGAGGAGCGTAGCCAGCGTGCTGAGGTGAGAGACACGAGGAGCGTAGCCAGGGTGCTGAGGTGAGAGACACGAGAAGTGTAGCCAGCGTGCTGAGGTGAGAGACACGAGGAGCGTAGCCAGCGTGCTGTGGTGAGAGACACGAGGAGCGTAGCCAGCGTGCTGAGGTGAGAGACACGAGAAGTGTAGCCAGTGTGCTGAGGTGAGAGACACGAGAAGTGTATCCAGCGTGCTGTGGTGAGAGACACGAGGAGCGTAGCCAGCGTGCTGAGGTGAGAGACACGAGAAGTGTAGCCAGCGTGCTGAGGTGAGAGACACGAGGAGCGTAGCCAGCGTGCTGAGGTGAGAGACACGAGGAGCGTAGCCAGCGTGCTGAGGTGAGAGACACGAGAAGTGTAGCCAGCGTGCTGAGGTGAGAGACACGAGAAGTGTAGCCAGCGTGCTGAGGTGAGAGACACGAGAAGTGTAGCCAGCGTGCTGAGGTGAGAGACACGAGAAGTGTAGCCAGCGTGCTGAGGTGAGAGACACGAGAAGTGTAGCCAGCGTGCTGTGGTGAGAGACACGAGGAGTGTAGCCAGCGTGCTGAGGTGAGAGACACGAGAAGTGTAGCCAGCGTGCTGAGGTGAGAGACACGAGGAGCGTAGCCAGCGTGCTGAGGTGAGAGACACGAGAAGTGTAGCCAGCGTGCTGAGGTGAGAGACACGAGGAGTGTAGCCAGCGTGCTGAGGTGAGAGACACGAGGAGTGTAGCCAGCGTGCTGAGGTGAGAGACACGAGGAGCGTAGCCAGCGTGCTGAGGTGAGAGACACGAGAAGTGTAGCCAGCGTGCTGAGGTGAGAGACACGAGGAGCGTAGCCAGCGTGCTGAGGTGAGAGACACGAGAAGTGTAGCCAGCGTGCTGAGGTGAGAGACACGAGGAGTGTAGCCAGCGTGCTGAGGTGAGAGACACGAGGAGCGTAGCCAGCGTGCTGAGGTGAGAGACACGAGGAGCGTAGCCAGCGTGCTGAGGTGAGAGACACGAGGAGTGTAGCCAGCGTGCTGAGGTGAGAGACACGAGAAGTGTAGCCAGCGTGCTGTGGTGAGAGACACGAGAAGTGTAGCCAGCGTGCTGTGGTGAGAGACACGAGGAGCGTAGCCAGCGTGCTGAGGTGAGAGACACGAGGAGCGTAGCCAGCGTGCTGAGGTGAGAGACACGGAGGTGAGAGACACGAGGAGCGTAGCCAGCGTGCTGAGGTGAGAGACACGAGGAGCGTAGCCAGCGTGCTGAGGTGAGAGACACGAGAAGTGTAGCCAGCGTGCTGAGGTGAGAGACACGAGGAGCGTAGCCAGCGTGCTGTGGTGAGAGACACGAGGAGCGTAGCCAGCGTGCTGAGGTGAGAGACACGAGAAGTGTAGCCAGTGTGCTGAGGTGAGAGACACGAGGAGTGTAGCCAGCGTGCTGTGGTGAGAGACACGAGGAGCGTAGCCAGCGTGCTGAGGTGAGAGACACGAGAAGTGTAGCCAGTGTGCTGAGGTGAGAGACACGAGAAGTGTAGCCAGCGTGCTGTGGTGAGAGACACGAGGAGTGTAGCCAGTGTGCTGAGGTGAGAGACACGAGAAGTGTATCCAGCGTGCTGTGGTGAGAGACACGAGGAGCGTAGCCAGCGTGCTGTGGTGAGAGACACGAGGAGCGTAGCCAGCGTGCTGAGGTGAGAGACACGAGGAGTGTAGCCAGTGTGCTGAGGTGAGAGACACGAGGAGTGTAGCCAGCGTGCTGTGGTGAGAGACACGAGGAGCGTAGCCAGCGTGCTGAGGTGAGAGACACGAGAAGTGTAGCCAGTGTGCTGAGGTGAGAGACACGAGAAGTGTATCCAGCGTGCTGTGGTGAGAGACACGAGGAGCGTAGCCAGCGTGCTGAGGTGAGAGACACGAGGAGCGTAGCCAGTGTGCTGAGGTGAGAGACACGAGGAGTGTAGCCAGCGTGCTGAGGTGAGAGACACGAGAAGTGTAGCCAGCGTGCTGAGGTGAGAGACACGAGAAGTGTAGCCAGCGTGCTGTGGTGAGAGACACGAGGAGTGTAGCCAGCGTGCTGAGGTGAGAGACACGAGAAGTGTAGCCAGCGTGCTGAGGTGAGAGACACGAGAAGTGTAGCCAGCGTGCTGAGGTGAGAGACACGAGGAGCGTAGCCAGCGTGCTGAGGTGAGAGACACGAGGAGCGTAGCCAGCGTGCTGAGGTGAGAGACACGGAGGTGAGAGACACGAGGAGCGTAGCCAGCGTGCTGAGGTGAGAGACACGAGAAGTGTAGCCAGCGTGCTGAGGTGAGAGACACGAGGAGCGTAGCCAGCGTGCTGAGGTGAGAGACACGAGGAGCGTAGCCAGAGTGCTGAGGTGAGAGACACGAGGAGTGTAGCCAGCATGCTGAGGTGAGAGACACGAGGAGCGTAGCCAGCGTGCTGAGGTGAGAGACACGAGAAGTGTAGCCAGCGTGCTGAGGTGAGAGACACGAGGAGCGTAGCCAGCGTGCTGAGGTGAGAGACACGAGAAGTGTAGCCAGCGTGCTGAGGTGAGAGACACGAGGAGCGTAGCCAGCGTGCTGAGGTGAGAGACACGGAGGTGAGAGACACGAGGAGCGTAGCCAGCGTGCTGAGGTGAGAGACACGAGGAGCGTAGCCAGCGTGCAGAGGTGAGAGACACGAGGAGCGTAGCCAGCGTGCTGAGGTGAGAGACACGAGAAGTGTAGCCAGCGTGCTGAGGTGAGAGACACGAGGAGCGTAGCCAGCGTGCTGAGGTGAGAGACACGAGGAGCGTAGCCAGCGTGCTGAGGTGAGAGACACGAGAAGTGTAGCCAGCGTGCTGAGGTGAGAGACACGAGGAGCGTAGCCAGCGTGCTGAGGTGAGAGACACGAGAAGTGTAGCCAGCGTGCTGAGGTGAGAGACACGAGGAGCGTAGCCAGCGTGCTGAGGTGAGAGACACGAGGAGCGTAGCCAGCGTGCTGAGGTGAGAGACACGAGGAGCGTAGCCAGCGTGCTGAGGTGAGAGACACGAGAAGTGTATCCAGCGTGCTGTGGTGAGAGACACGAGGAGCGTAGCCAGCGTGCTGAGGTGAGAGACACAAGGAGTGTAGCCAGTGTGCTGAGGTGAGAGACACGCAGGCGGCCAGCTGCCTGACCCGAGGTAGCGTACTGTACCCGAGGTAGCGTACGTACCCGAGGTAGCGTACTGTACCCGAGGTAGCGTACTGTACCAGAGGTAGGGCACTGTACCAGTGGTAGTGTGCTGGGGCCACAGCGTGGGCTGCTATTCAGCAACAGAGCTAGCCAGGAGAATGGATGGGACAAATTTGCTCCATTAAACAAATACTTGTCCACAGACGCCTGCTGTGTTCCTGTCCCTGGCTGTTAACCAGATCAGCTCAGGCCCTATTTGGAAACAAACTGGCTTAGAGTTGTTTTTGTATGGGTTTTTATATGATGTTTTTGGGATAGCAAAAGTATGGATATGGCGGATTTGTCTCAACAACACAAGGCGCTGCCATACCTGTCACGTGCCGTGCTACGGTGCCCTGTCGACAGCACAAGGCGCTGCCGTACTGTCACGTGCCGTGCTACGGTGCCCTGTCGACAACACAAGGCGCTGCCGTACTGTCACGTGCCGTGCTACGGTGCCCTGTCGACAACACAAGGCGCTGCCTTACTGTCACGTGCCGTGCTACGGTGCCCTGTCGACAACACAAGGCGCTGCCGTACTGTCACGTGCCGTGCTACGGTGCCCTGTCGACAACACAAGGCGCTGCCGTACTGTCACGTGCCGTGCTACGGTGCCCTGTCGACAGCACAAGGCGCTGCCGTACTGTCACGTGCCGTGCTACGGTGCCCTGTCGACAACACAAGGCGCTGCCGTACTGTCACGTGCCGTGCTACGGTGCCCTGTCGACAACACAAGGCGCTGCCGTACTGTCACGTGCCGTGCTACGGTGCCCTGTCGACAACACAAGGCGCTGCCGTACTGTCACGTGCCGTGCTACGGTGCCCTGTCGACAACACAAGGCGCTGCCGTACTGTCACGTGCCGTGCTACGGTGCCCTGTCGACAGCACAAGGCGCTGCCGTACTGTCACGTGCCGTGCTACGGTGCCCTGTCGACAGCACAAGGCGCTGCCGTACTGTCACGTGCCGTGCTACGGTGCCCTGTCGACAGCACAAGGCGCTGCCGTACTGTCACGTGCCGTGCTACGGTGCCCTGTCGGCCGCACAAGGCGCTGCCGTACTGTCACGTGCCGTGCTACGGTGCCCTGTCGACAACACAAGGCGCTGCCGTACTGTCACGTGCCGTGCTACGGTGCCCTGTTCGGCCGCACAAGGCGCTGCCGTACTGTCACGTGCCGTGCTACGGTGCCCTGTCGACAACACAAGGCGCTGCCGTACTGTCACGTGCCGTGCTACGGTGCCCTGTCGACAGCACAAGGCGCTGCCGTACTGTCACGTGCCGTGCTACGGTGCCCTGTCGACAGCACAAGGCGCTGCCGTACTGTCACGTGCCGTGCTACGGTGCCCTGTCGACAGCACAAGGCGCTGCCGTACTGTCACGTGCCGTGCTACGGTGCCCTGTCGACAGCACAAGGCGCTGCCGTACTGTCACGTGCCGTGCTACGGTGCCCTGTCGACAGCACAAGGCGCTGCCGTACTGTCACGTGCCGTGCTACGGTGCCCTGTCGACAGCACAAGGCGCTGCCGTACTGTCACGTGCCGTGCTACGGTGCCCTGTCGACAGCACAAGGCGCTGCCGTACTGTCACGTGCCGTGCTACGGTGCCCTGTCGACAGCACAAGGCGCTGCCGTACTGTCACGTGCCGTGCTACGGTGCCCTGTCGACAACACAAGGCGCTGCCGTACTGTCACGTGCCGTGCTACGGTGCCCTGTCGACAACACAAGGCGCTGCCGTACTGTCACGTGCCGTGCTACGGTGCCCTGTCGACAGCACAAGGCGCTGCCGTACTGTCACGTGCCGTGCTACGGTGCCCTGTCGACAGCACAAGGCGCTGCCGTACTGTCACGTGCCGTGCTACGGTGCCCTGTCGACAGCACAAGGCGCTGCCGTACTGTCACGTGCCGTGCTACGGTGCCCTGTCGACAGCACAAGGCGCTGCCGTACTGTCACGTGCCGTGCTACGGTGCCCTGTCGACAGCACAAGGCGCTGCCGTACTGTCACGTGCCGTGCTACGGTGCCCTGTCGACAGCACAAGGCGCTGCCGTACTGTCACGTGCCGTGCTACGGTGCCCTGTCGACAGCACAAGGCGCTGCCGTACTGTCACGTGCCGTGCTACGGTGCCCTGTCGACAACACAAGGCGCTGCCGTACTGTCACGTGCCGTGCTACGGTGCCCTGTCGACAGCACAAGGCGCTGCCGTACTGTCACGTGCCGTGCTACGGTGCCCTGTCGACAGCACAAGGCGCTGCCGTACTGTCACGTGCCGTGCTACGGTGCCCTGTCGACAGCACAAGGCGCTGCCGTACTGTCACGTGCCGTGCTACGGTGCCCTGTCGACAGCACAAGGCGCTGCCGTACTGTCACGTGCCGTGCTACGGTGCCCTGTCGACAGCACAAGGCGCTGCCGTACTGTCACGTGCCGTGCTACGGTGCCCTGTCGACAGCACAAGGCGCTGCCGTACTGTCACGTGCCGTGCTACGGTGCCCTGTCGACAACACAAGGCGCTGCCGTACTGTCACGTGCCGTGCTACGGTGCCCTGTCGACACACAAGGCGCTGCCGTACTGTCACGTGCCGTGCTACGGTGCCCTGTCGACAGCACAAGGCGCTGCCGTACTGTCACGTGCCGTGCTACGGTGCCCTGTCGACAGCACAAGGCGCTGCCGTACTGTCACGTGCCGTGCTACGGTGCCCTGTCGACAGCACAAGGCGCTGCCGTACTGTCACGTGCCGTGCTACGGTGCCCTGTTCGGGCCGCACCTGTTCGGGCACGGCACACACGTGGAGGCGCACGCTAGCTTTGGCCGGAGAGGTTCCAGCTCGGAGAGTCCGCGGGAGCAAGCCGACCGCGACCTTCTGGCCAGACAACTGAAGGCTTACAACCAGTATCACGAATCCAGCCGGAGCCAAGTCCACAGTCGCGAGGTAGGTACTTGGTGATACGAGTTGGGATTGTAAATGAGTAGGTACCACGAGTTGAGCCGTGCCCAGATCACAGTCCGCGAGGCGGGTACTTGTTCATGGAGATTGGGATTTGTTTGGGGCGGGGTTGGTAGCAGCCGGCTGACAAAGGTGAAATCACCGATTTTTACCGGTTTAAACCGGTCGGCGAAAACTCCGGTGGCAAAAAGTGGCGGAAACTATAAGCAGCTAATTATGAGTTTTTATTTTCTTGGCATACCCAGGAAACACATCTGCTGGCGGTAAGACATGCCTGGTTGTTTATTTACATGTTTTAGTACTCTATTATTAAAAATCACGTGAATGTAGCAAACCATTCAAACCAAATTGGGTTTCAGAAGCCGTTGAAGAAGTATAATGGCTTTTAATCTCTGTATTTTGGGGCACCAATTGGTGTAGTCATATTCCAAGTCTAACCAAAGTCAAGCGATGTTTTGTCTCTGGGCTTGAAGGCCAATGATGCAGCGACAGGGGCGCTTCAGGTGTCTGCGGACAAATGTGCGAAGGCCACGTCGCTTTCAATTAGGAAAAGAACGGAAATAAAATGGGCCATAGTCCAAGTATAAATATAGAATAAGAAGGGCAGTTGCTTGAATTGTGATTGACACGCGGCAGCTTGTCTGAAAGTGAAATACGCCTGTCTGGCGAAACTATTTTTGCGTAACAAAACTTCATTCGAACCCAGAAAAACGTCAACCTGTGGGGTAGCTGCAGCTCACAGTAACTAGACTTTTGGCTCAGCAGTGACCTTACTGCTTCTTCAGCAGTGACCTTTCACTTCTCGACACCGTGACTCTTTCGACAGTTCATATACTCGGACTGTTGTCTCGTCTCCTGGATGCTATGGTGCTTCCGGGCATAGGCAGATCCAGGGGGCACGTGTCCCCCTCCCCGATCGACCCTCGGCGCCCTCTGAAAGGCTCACGGCACCTCCCCTCCTGAAAGGTCGATGGGCCCCCCTGAAATTTCGCTTCCCCCAGGATGCGAAAATCGGCGCCCACCAATAGGATTTTGCACTCATCTGATAGGTTTTGCTGGTCAAAAGTGGCGCCCCCTCGATCGGAAATCCCGGATCGGCCCGTGCTTCCGGGGACCCTTATCCGTGACTGCTCTTGCGAAACGGCCGCTTAAGTCTGCTGCTGATTATTTCACGTCTCCATTCGATATGGATATACATTACCTGGATGGTGGACTTCAGTTTACCATCTAAAAGACAAGCATGTCCTCAGCCGTGAGGATCTGATTAATCCCGATGCGCCGCAAGCTCTCCCTGTAAGTCGCACGCCTTACAGTGCCTCTCATGTCATCACATGGCCCCTTGCCATGAGAGGTCGCAAAAAAGTGTCACTCACATGACACTCCGTCAGTCACGTTTCAAATATGTTTGATGATTCTGTTTCAACGGATGCACTGTGCATGGATTAAAACTTTATAAAAATAGAAACACACAATTGCCGCCACTTGATCTTGCCAACAGGGCTACCTCCCATTTTGATAACTGCTCAAACCATATTATCGATGTTAGTTTGGTAGAGTTGTGTTATGTTTGGTAGAGTCGGAAATTACGCAGTAAATTTTGTAACACTTCAAAAGACGGTGGTCTTTCCTCCAGCATACACAACAAACGGGTGCGCAGTGCACTGGGAGGCATCCCAAGGAAATTCTTGGGCAGGGTCCTGAACTACAAAGGAAAATTTCTCCGTAAAACCCCTTGCACTACCATGTCACTTCTCCCACCGTCTGCTTCTGAGGTTTGAAGTGAGGCGCCTGTTCCCTGGTCTGATAATGAGGGTGCGTCAGCTGCACAATCTGCTGACTTGGCCTGGGAATGCAATCCTCAATGATTGCTATCATGTTTGCTATCTGCTCCCGGCCAGTGCGCAGTGCCGAGGACGCAGATCTGCCGCTGCTCCCGGCCAGTGCGCAGTGCAGAGGACGCAGATCTGCCGCTGCTCCCGGCCAGTGCGCAGTGCAGAGGACGCAGATCTGCCGCTGCTCCCGGCCAGTGCGCAGTGCCGAGGACGCAGATCTGCCGCTGCTCCCGGCCAGTGCGCAGTGCAGAGGACGCAGATCTGCCGCTGCTCCCGGCCAGTGCGCAGTGCCGAGGACGCAGATCTGCCGCTGCTCCCGGCCAGTGCGCAGTGCAGAGGACGCAGATCTGCCGCTGCTCCCGGCCAGTGCGCAATGCAGAGGACGCAGATCTGCCGCTGCTCCCGACCAGTGCGCAGTGCAGAGGACGCAGATCTGCCGCTGCTCCCGGCCAGTGCGCAGTGCAGAGGACGCAGATCTGCCGCTGCTCCCGACCAGTGCGCAGTGCAGAGGACGCAGATCTGCCGCTGCTCCCGGCCAGTGCGCAGTGCAGAGGACGCAGATCTGCCGCTGCTCCCGGCCAGTGCGCAGTGCAGAGGACGCAGATCTGCCGCTGCTCCCGGCCAGTGCGCAGTGCAGAGGACGCAGATCTGCCCCGCAGGGGACCGATTTTCATCTGGCGGACTCGTTTGCACCTGCTGACAGGTCCGGCGCATGGATGATTGGGTACGGGATGTGACGGCACCCGCGACCCCAGTTGGCAGGATGGGTTTCGCCCCCCGCCTTCGGGCGAGAGGCCAAATCGAAACTGCCATCCTCATCCTCTCCTGACCTTCCTAAATTCAAATCCCACCAACTCCTTTTTCCTTTTCTTTTTCTTTCCTTATTTCCCTGTGTATCCATGCCTTTCCACCCGTATCCTTTCTGTCCACTCCTAAATACCCCTCCTATCCACTGTCTGCGATGTCTAGCCCGGTGTGTCTCCGTGGGTGGCGGGGATGTGTGCACTCTTGCTCGTCTTGAGTGTGGACATCTCGGTCGCGTGTGGCGCGCGGCTGGGCTGGACAGCGCAGACCGACCCGCTTCCGTTTCCAACTCATAACTTCCCAGTTACCCACCTTTTCCCAGTTTCATGGGCGTCCCCGCACGTGCCTATGATTCCTGGATGGTCTGAGTGTACGTGGGCCTCCGGCTCGTGTGGCTGACGATTGGATCCCTCTAATCGCCGGCCCTGCGAGCCGGGGGCTCGTTTCTCTCGGACCAGCCGGGAATCAGTTGTGACGAGCAGGTGGTAGTCGCCTGCTCCGATGAGGCTTTGTGGGGGCGCCTGTTTTTTTAAGGTGAGCTGCGCACCGACCCGTACCCCGGGATGAAGGAGTCCTGGTAGGTGAGCTGAGATAGGCGCTGTTTTGGTTCGTGTGCCTCTAGCAACCCTCTACTTTGGTCTGGATTTCCGGAAGGGCGGGGAACTCTTGAAGGCATCGACAAGAGTAGCAGCATTGTAAAAGTCTGCCGGCCTTTGGTGGGGCTCGGCTGTTCCTCCCTCCTTTGGTGAGGTCCCGACTTCACCCGGGGAGGGAGGGGTGTCCGCGCCCCGCTCGGGGTCGTCCAGGCTAGGTGCAAGAGGGGACCGTCGTCGGGGCAGTGGGGGTTTGGTGAGTCTCTCTCTCCCCTCTGTAACGGCGGTGTCTCCCCCGTATAGCCAGCCCGTGCTTCGTTTCGCCCTGTAGCACCCTCGTTGGAAGGGGGGCGCACGTGGCTGGCCGAAATTAATCATACTCTCATGGATACCACACACACCACAAATCCCTCTCCGCACCCTCCACTGGAGGTAGACACCTCTCAACCCCCTAGAGGGGAAGGGACCATGCAGACACCTGCGCCCAAACCGCAAAAGAGGATGAGCCAGCCCTCCTGTCCTCGCGTTTTGGTAATGAAGGGACTGGACACATCCTCATCCCTTGCAGCACTGTCACCATTTAAACGAAAGGAGGCACTAGATCGTCTGGGCAAGGTCGTGAGATGTGACAAGTTACGTGACGGATCGTTGGAAGTTGAGTTTGCGCGAACCGAGGATGCCGAGCGTGCACTCTCCGTGACGGAACTGACGTTCACGAGGAAGGACTCGGGGTCGAAAAAGACATGCAAAATCAAAATTTCAGTAGAGCCACACAGAACTAAGAACTTTAAGAAAGGCGTGGTGAATAGTCAGGAGCTATGGGGGCTGTCTGAGGAAGAGATTGTTGAAGGACTTGAGGAACTCGGAGTGGTGGAGGTGCGGAGGATTCGTAGGAAAAGTGGAGATGCTATGCTCGACACTGACACTGTTATACTTACGTTTGACACAGAAAAGTTACCGAATCACATCTTTGTTGGATATTCAAGAGTCGGGGTGAGGCCCTTCGTGCCAAGCCCCATGCAATGCTTTACGTGCCAGAAATATGGACACAGTGCCCGATTCTGCAAAGGTAAAGGTGTATGTGGGAAGTGTTCATCGTTACACCACAGCACCACTGAGTGTGATGCCGAAGCATTGAAATGTGCAAACTGTGGGGGTTGCCACCAGGTAACAGACCGGTCATGCCCAGAGTTTCTCCGAAAAAAAGAAATACTATCTATAAAGACCACACAATGTATCAGTTTTCGTGAGGCACGGGACGCATACGAGGCGTCCCACCCGCGGAAAAGTTTCGCACAGGTAGCCTCTACAGGTATACCAAACACCCCAAGGATGACCGCGGAGGAGGTCATCCGCTCCCTAACCGTGGCGGACTTTGTTCGCCTGGCAGGGAGGATGGGGCTGGTGTTTTCACGCCAGCCCGCCGCCCCGGCTCCTGAGCCGACGGCGGCACCTCCTCCGCGCGCCCCCTCCGTGGGGGGGGTTGAGGGGCAGGTCATCGCCCCCGCTTCTGCTTCTCCTCATTCGGCCCCCGCCAGAGATGGGGGAAAGGGGTCTGTCACCGCCCCTAAGCACCAGCCGTCTCCTGGTGCCGGTGACTCTGCACCAACACCTGGTGCGCCTCCCGGTGGATTCCCGCCGGTTTCAGAGGGATGTTAGTCGAACGAGGGGGAAAAGCCTCTCCTGCGGGAGGGCGCCGCCCGCCGTCCCCTGTCATCCCACCCGTTGGCGGCGCTGCTGCAGCGCCACAGCCACCACCCGTTTCGGGTACCGAGACGCAGCCAGCACAGCTTCCTACCGACACTGCCTCGTCCACTGTCGCAACAATGCGAAAAAATTTTGAGGAAGTGCCGCGCGGTAGGTCTCCGACAAAACGTCCGGCGGGCAGTCCTCTCAGCCAGCCCCAGACCTCGCGCGCCCGCGGTAATTCCACCGAAAGCGGGCGAGGCCGCGGACCGGCTCGCAACCGGCTGGGTGGTTCAAACGTGGGACTAGCCAGAGGGCCATACGGGGGTTCCGGCCCCCCTTGGAAGGGCTAGGGTTAGTTACCGTAAGCCAGTTCAAGTCGTCCTCCTTTTTACCAAGCCCGTTTCTTTTAGCTTAGATGACCTTTTTACAGTGGAACTGTCGAGGCCTTCGTGCGAATTTTATTGACCTGCACCAGATTTTACCGGATCATACCCCGTCTGTCTTATGCCTCCAAGAGACAAAGTTGTCCCCTGGAGCCGTTTTAAATATTCGAAATTATCAGAGTTTTAGAAAAGATATTTTTAGTAATTCAATAGCATACGGCGGGGTCATGGTTGCGGTGCACCATGCTACTCCTTGTCACCATGTGCCTTTAATTACTGTGCTGCAGGCGGTAGCCGCCCGGGTAGACCTTGGTTTTACTAAATTGACCGTTCGTTCACTGTATCTCCCACCGGGCGGAAATCTAAATTTAAATGATCTTAATAACTTAGTCGACCAATTACCTACTCCCTTTCTCTTACTTGGAGATTTTAACGCCCATAACCCAGCTTGGGGAGCCTACCGGGCGCGCGTGCCCTAGAGGCCGCACGACTGAGCGCTTCCTCCACCTTAACTCCCTCTGTATCCTGAACTCAGGTCGTCCCACCCGCATTACTCTGCCTTCTGGCTCCCTTTCCTCCATCGATCTTTCAGTTTGTTCTTCGTCTCTCTCCACCCAGTTCCAATGGAACGTTCTTGATGATCCCCATGGTAGTGATCACTTCCCCATCCTTCTATCCCCAGCCGGCCCGCACGTGGCGGGACCTCGCCGGAACCGTTGGAATCACGGGCGTGCGGATTGGTCGGGCTTTGGGGCTGCGTGCAGCGCAGTGGAGCCTCCCCCGGAGGCCTCGGCTACCCAAGCTATTGCAAATTTTAATCAGATGATCCTCACTGCTGCGAAGTATTTTATACCCATGACACGTGGTCAGCCAAAGCACGTCCCGGTGCCTTGGTGGTCCCACGAGTGCAAAACTGCGGTTTTAAAAAGGAAACGGGCTTTTCGTATTTTTAACAGACATTCGACGGCGGCAAATCACGTTAAGTTTAAACGCGCTCGAGCATTTGCACGTCGATTGGTCCTTAATGCAAAGAGGAGGTGGTGGGAATCTTATGTGTGTTGTGTAAATCATTTTACGCCCTTAACACAAGTGTGGATGCGTATTAGAAGTATGCAGGGAAAGAGTTGTCCTCCGACCGCACCAGTGGATGTGCACGGCACTAAGATAACGGATCCTCGGGAGGTGGCTGAGTGTATGGCGAAGGCTTTTTCTGAGCGCTGCAGTGACGCGATGCAAAACACAGTTTTCTCACGGATAAGAGAGGTAGCCGAATGAAAGCCTGTCGACTTTGGTCAAAACAATGATGCATCGTATAATATGTATTTTTCCATGCCTGAACTCAAAGCTGCACTTTCTAAGGTTAGACCGGTGTCACCCGGCCCTGACAACATCACAAACACCATGCTATCTCACTTACCAGACTCATCTCTCGTATCACTGTTGAATATTTTTAACAACATATGGGGAAATAATGATTTCCCGGACCAATGGCGTGAAGCACATATAATACCTATTCTGAAGCCTGGTAAGACTGGTTTGAGCCCTAATGACTTTCGTCCAATCTCGTTAACTTCGTGTGTAGGAAAATTATTCGAAAGAATGATGAACACGCGTCTGGTGTGGTACTTGGAGTCAAATCAGCTTCTCTGTCCTAGTCAGCGTGGTTTCCCCCAGGGCCGCCCCACAGTCGACCATCTTGTTCGTCTTGATGCTTCTGTGCGGGAGGGTTTTTTACGGAAAGCCCATACTATCGCGTGTGGTGTGAAGTCCGTCAGTTTGTTCTGGCGCCCGCAGTGGCGCCATCCGTGGGGAACAACCAGCGCCATCTCGTCCCGCGCAGTTCACCAACCGTCGCTCCTCACAGGCCGGTGTAGACCTCAGAAGATGTATTATAACCGGTTACTACCGAAAACACGTTAGGTATCAGACAATGCATCAAATTTAAACGGCGGATTGCACGCTGATCAAGCCCCACAACACTAATAACACTAGCGAGGCTATCATGGGCTGCCTTCTGGACGACTTCCATTTTACACGCACACAGCCGAGATCTAATAATAGTACATGTTCTGAAACTGCTCAAGGATAAATATCTGCAAGACCACAAAGCGACGATAGTATATAAGATAACGATATTCATGATGCGGTCACAACCAGGCTCAAAATCTCTCGGAACCCCTGTCCAATTGCAGAGATGCTTAACGCACTATTCGAGAACACTTGTCACGCGCAGTCATCTCGCGAACACTTAACCCCCGCCCGAGAGTACATACCTGAAATTGTTTCTTGCCGCACACATGTCACCGCCACAACACTCAACAGCCGAATGCGCGCTCTGACCCAGCGGGCAAGGGCCACCCGACGTCACGTGACCCGCACGGCTCGCTCGAGGGAGCAGGCTGGATTAGAGGTGACAAGGACGGGAGCAGGAGGAAACAGTTTGGCCCCGACGGCCGAACCTACAATAGGTATTTTCGTTTCCGTATTAGCGCTGCTTTATCGAACCGGTACCAGCAACAGAGTGGCATAGCTCAAGGTTCTGTGAGCTCCATAGCCCTCTTCGCAGTCATGATCAATGATATCGCAAACGATCTTCCAACAGGTGTAAAGCACGCACTTTTCGTTGATGATTTTGCGATGTGGGTGACGGGGTCCACTACCGCTGCTGTGCAGAGGCAGCTTCAACTTGCATTATTCATTTACGGTAAGCAGATCGAAGTTGTTGCTGAAACTAGATTCCTTGGGTTAACACTAGACAAAAAACTGACATATGTGCCCCATCTTAAAGAACTGCGCAGAAAATGTTTCGACTCGCTTAATATTCTCAAGGTATTAACCAAAATGAGGTATGGCGCTGACAGAAAGATGCTTATTATGTTATATAGGGCGCTCGTCCGTTCCAAGATCGAATACGGTTGCGTTGTGTATGAGGCCGCCTCCCAGTCCGCAAAAAGATTCTCGACACTGTGCACCACCACGCAATTAGAATAATAACTGGGGGGTTTCGCACATCTCCAATAATTAGTATGCTAGTTGACGCCGATGAAATGCCGCTTAAAACCTGCCGAAAAATGCTTGCTATGCGTTATGCAATAAAAATTAAACAGTCAGTACATCACCCCACATATCAAACCGTTTTTTGGTGACGCCCAGCTGCGTCGAATCGATAATGGTACGCGTGCCTCAGCCCGCCTCCCCGGGGTACGGGTGCGGGCTTGGTTGACAGAGGCTGAAATTGACGTTGACCTTGTTGAGCATTATGACGTAGCTACTGTTGAACCATGGGTTGTGTCGGCGGTCAACACAAACACGAGCTTGCTCGAACAATGCAAACATTTAATACCTGAAGCAATACGCCAGCTATTTATGGATTTTTGTTCTGAGTCTTTTGAAAATCACGTCCACTTTTATACAGATGGTTCGAAAAATGATGATGGCACGGGCTGTGCATTTTTTGGTGATGGGGTAGAGATGGGTTTTAGTTTGCCACGCGAAGCATCTGTTTTTAGCTCTGAACTGTATGCAATTTTTCGGTGTTTGGACCAGGTGTCCAGGTCGAGGGCAAGACAGTTCGTTATTTTTACCGACTCACTATCCTCTTTACAGGCCTTGAAATCTTTTTACTTTTATACTGCATCGACGTCCTTTCTATTGGTTCTTATAAGACAGAAGTTGCACAGTCTGAAGGAAAAGGGGAAAATGTTGTGATTGTGTGGATTCCAAGCCATTGTGGCATCAGTGGTAATGAACGGGTAGACGCAGCGGCAAAGCTGCAATAGAACGTGACGTTCCCCCTGGCCTTCATGTTCCATTTTTCGACCTATATGCTCTTGTTAAGAAGTTTTTAATAAGTGACTGGCAGCGGAGATGGAATGAGGATCCTAGAGGAGCCAAGTTGAGAAGCATTAAACCTAAACTAGGAAAATGGCTTTCGAGCAGCGCTGGATCCAGGAGAGAGGAGGTTGTTCTGTCGAGGTTGCGGATCGGCCACACTCATGCCACGCACTCTTTCCGCTTGAGTAGAGGATCCGCCGCACTGCACGCGCTGTGGCGACCCGCTGAGTGTGAGCCATGTTCTCGTTGAGTGCCTGGACTATGAGATTGAGAGGCTTAGACACCTGGGGGGATCACCCTCATTGGTGTCTCTTTTGGGAGAGTTTCCGACCGTTGACCTTTCACGTTTTTTATCGTTTCTAAGGAGCATCGATTTTAATGTTATTTACTCGCCGACCTAGGTTGTGATTTGACAATGTGTTCTTCTATTATTATTATTTATGTGTTCATGTTTTTTTAACTTCTGACACAGCTTTAGTCCCGTGAGCTGTTGAAACGCCTCTGTATATATTTTACTTAGTGTTATGGGCGCCACATGACCTTTGTTGTCGGCGCCCCCTAAACCACCAATTATGATGATGATGATGATGATGATCTGCCGCTGCTCCCGAACAAGAAAGCAGTGCAGAGGACGCAGATCTGCCGCTGCTCCCGGCCAGTGCGCAGTGCAGAGGACGCAGATCTGCCGCTGCTCCCGGCCAGTGCGCAGTGCAGAGGACGCAGATCTGCCGCTGCTCCCGGCCAGTGCGCAGTGCCGAGGACGCAGATCTGCCGCTGCTCCCGGCCAGTGCGCAGTGCAGAGGACGCAGATCTGCCGCTGCTCCCGGCCAGTGCGCAGTGCAGAAGACGCAGATCTGCCGCTGCTCCCGGCCAGTGCGCAGTGCAGAGGACGCAGATCTGCCGCTGCTCCCGGCCAGTGCGCAGTGCTGAGGACGCAGATCTGCCGCTGCTCCCGGCCAGTGCGCAGTGCAGAGGACGCAGATCTGCCGCTGCTCCCGGCCAGTGCGCAGTGCAGAGGACGCAGATCTGCCGCTGCTCCCGGCCAGTGCGCAGTGCAGAGGACGCAGATCTGCCGCTGCTCCCGGCCAGTGCGCAGTGCTGAGGACGCAGATCTGCCGCTGCTCCCGGCCAGTGCGCAGTGCAGAGGACGCAGATCTGCCGCTGCTCCCGGCCAGTGCGCAGTGCAGAGGACGCAGATCTGCCGCTGCTCCCGGCCAGTGCGCAGTGCAGAGGACGCAGATCTGCCGCTGCTCCCGGCCAGTGCGCAGTGCTGAGGACGCAGATCTGCCGCTGCTCCCGGCCAGTGCGCAGTGCAGAGGACGCAGATCTGCCGCTGCTCCCGGCCAGTGCGCAGTGCAGAGGACGCAGATCTGCCGCTGCTCCCGGCCAGTGCGCAGTGCAGAGGACGCAGATCTGCCGCTGCTCCCGGCCAGTGCGCAGTGCAGAGGACGCAGATCTGCCGCTGCTCCCGGCCAGTGCGCAGTGCAGAGGACGCGATCTGCCGCTGCTCCCGGCCGTGCGCAGTGCAGGGACGCGATCTGCCGCTGCTCCCGCCAGTGCAGAGAGATCTGCCGCTGCTCCCGGCCAGTGCGCAGTGCAGAGGACGCAGATCTGCCGCTGCTCCCGGCCAGTGCGCAGTGCAGAGGACGCAGATCTGCCGCTGCTCCCGGCCAGTGCGCAGTGCTGAGGACGCAGATCTGCCGCTGCTCCCGGCCAGTGCGCAGTGCAGAGGACGCAGATCTGCCGCTGCTCCCGGCCAGTGCGCAGTGCAGAGGACGCAGATCTGCCGCTGCTCCCGGCCAGTGCGCAGTGCAGAGGACGCAGATCTGCCGCTGCTCCCGGCCAGTGCCAGTGCTGAGGACGCAGATCTGCCGCTGCTCCCGGCCAGTGCCAGTGCAGAGGACGCAGATCTGCCGCTGCTCCCGGCCAGTGCGCAGTGCAGAGGACGCAGATCTGCCGCTGCTCCCGGCCAGTGCGCAGTGCTGAGGACGCAGATCTGCCGCTGCTCCCGGCCAGTGCGCAGTGCAGAACGCAGATCTGCCGCTGCTCCCGGCCAGTGCGCAGTGCAGAGGACGCAGATCTGCCGCTGCTCCCGGCCAGAAAGCAGTGCAGAGGACGCAGATCTGCCGCTGCTCCCGGCCAGTGCGCGTGCAGAGGACGCAGATCTGCCGCTGCTCCCGGCCAGTGCGCAGTGCAGAGGACGCAGATCTGCCGCTGCTCCCGGCCAGTGCGCAGTGCAGAGGACGCAGATCTGCCGCTGCTCCCGACCAGTGCGCAGTGCAGAGGACGCAGATCTGCCGCTGCTCCCGGCCAGTGCGCAGTGCAGAGGACGCAGATCTGCCGCTGCTCCCGGCCAGTGCGCAGTGCAGAGGACGCAGATCTGCCGCTGCTCCCGGCCAGTGCGCAGTGCAGAGGACGAACAGAACAGGGAGAAGCATGGCGCTGGATTCTTGTCATCAGACCGATAGAGTTGATAAATCCCTCTCAGGTTTCCAAGTATAATATTTTTTTGTGCTTTTACTTTTTCCCATTACTGTCGCGCACAGAAATGTAATCCTTCTGGTCTGGGCATACACGCCTGAGGTTTTCAGTCTCATAGAATGCATGGAGGTCATCACGTGTCTCGTGTGAGAACCTAGTCAAATCATTGGCACTGTTGGGGTCAGTTGATGATTTAATCAGGCATTTAGACATTGTGCGCAGGTGGGTTGGATTGTGTGCTTTTTAGCACTTTTAGCAGGGAGTTTAAGTACTTATTGTGATGTATGGACGCATGATTTTACCTTTATACACGGTAATGGATACAAGGGGGCTAGGGGGCTCTGCCCCCCCCGAAGTTTCAGAGTGTCTATGATAAATGCATAGCCGAGGGCTGTTTCGAAGCAATGGCGGATGAGGCTCGAGCCCCCGAGCCCCCTCCCCTAAAACAAAGTCCTGGGTCCAATACTGATCACACTAACTCGTATTTCATATTATCGACGTCAATTACTGAAAAGCCCATTTGAGTGAATCTTGTTCGAATAAAATGTTAATGTGAATCAACCTCCCTTTGAGGTTAGCGTGGCAGCGGCGCTGAATCCGGATCAGTACCTTTGTGCAGAGTGCAGAAGTGTCGGGAAACTGTGTTGTCCGCACTGCCCTTCCCCGTTGTCCTGTTGTTTGGCTTGGAGTGGACCCGTCGCGCAAACACCACCCTCCCGGAGGGGATGTTGCGTCTCCTCCGTCTCCGTCTCCGTGACGGAGACGGAGGAGAGAGACGTAGACTCATCTGTTGAAATTAATTTCCAAAGGGAGAACAATGTGAATTCAAAATGAGGGAGGGTAGTTCCTTATTCCTGTGCATGTGGTAAAATGCTCCAATTCTAGGTTGACCGTTTGATTTTGATTCTTTTAATGCTTTTCTTTCAAAGCTGCAAGTCAATTAGAATATGAGTTACGATAGCATAGCTCCACAGTGACACCTAGTGTTATATGTGTATATGAGGTTAAAGGTAGAATATGCAGTTCGGAAACCTTTTTTCATTATTTGATATGAAAGACTACTACAATATTTCAAAACGCTTTCAAGATATTTTTTAAACTTAACTGTAGTACGGGCCAAAGTCACTGTTAAAAGCTCGGTCATGAGATCACTAAAAAAATTGTTTAAATTTCAAAGTTGAAGATAGCCAAAGAATTTCCGTAAAATTTCCATAAAAAACTGCAAAATTTTCAGAAATCACTCGAAAACTTTTGGAGCTGTAGGCATTCTAAACAATGCCTATATAATGACCTTCAAAAATTACCGGAGGCTATTTTTCTCAAACCAATTTTTAAATAAATGTTAAGGTACCATGGGTGGATTCTTCGCCCTTGTGAGTCCTCATATACCAGTTTTGGAAGAAGTTGAAAATAGCAGGGCTTCGTCTTGTCGATTTATGGGAGAATAATTTTTAAATTAGGGTCATGTTGCACCCGTAACACGTGTAAAGAAGTAAAAAGCTGAGAAAACTGTCAAGCTTGGAGAAGTTCATCGATAAACGTGAATGTGCTTGCCATCAGTCATTTTGCTATGTGCCTGCAGTAGCAGTGGTTAGCCGCGCCCCGGCAGGCGCCCGGCGCCGTGCACCGGGATATCGCTTCCCGCGCCCACCCCGCACCCACGCGTCCGAAGGCCGCGTGGGATCAGTTGTTGGTGCCGTGTCATTGTTGGATGGTGCCAGGGTCTGCTGGGTCAGTTGTGGGTGCCTTGTCACTGTTGGACGGTGCCAGGGCGTGCTGGGTCAGTTGTTGGTGCCGTGTCATTGTTGGACGGTGCCAGGGTCTGCTGGGTCAGTTGTTGGTGCCGTGTCATTGTTGGACGGTGCCAGGGTCTGCTGGGTCAGTTGTGGGTGCCTTGTCACTGTTGGACGGTGCCAGGGCGTGCTGGGTCAGTTGTTGGTGCCGTGTCATTGTTGGACGGTGCCAGGGTCTGCTGGTTCAGTTGTTGGTGCCTTGTCACTGTTGGACGGTGCCAGGGCGTGCTGGGTCAGTTGTTGGTGCCGTGTCATTGTTGGACGGTGCCAGGGCGTGCTGGGTCAGTTGTTGGTGCCGTGTCACTGTTGGACGGTGCCAGGGTCTGCTGGTTCAGTTGTTGGTGCCTTGTCACTGTTGGACGGTGCCAGGGCGTGCTGGGTCAGTTGTTGGTGCCGTGTCATTGTTGGACGGTGCCAGGGCGTGCTGGGTCAGTTGTTGGTGCCGTGTCACTGTTGGACGGTGCCAGGGTCTGCTGGGTCAGTTGTTGGTGCCGTGTCACTGTTGGACGGTGCCAGGGTCTGCTGGTGCAGTTGTTGGTGCCTTGTCACTGTTGGACGGTGCCAGGGCGTGCTGGTTCAGTTGTTGGTGCCTTGTCACTGTTGGACGGTGCCAGGGCGTGCTGGGTCAGTTGTTGGTGCCGTGTCACTGTTGGACGGTGCCAGGGTCTGCTGGTTCAGTTGTTGGTGCCTTGTCACTGTTGGACGGTGCCAGGGCGTGCTGGGTCAGTTGTTGGTGCCTTGTCACTGTTGGACGGTGCCAGGGTCTGCTGGTTCAGTTGTTGGTGCCTTGTCACTGTTGGACGGTGCCAGGGCGTGCTGGGTCAGTTGTTGGTGCCGTGCCATTGTTGGACGGTGCCAGGGCGTGCTGGGTCAGTTGTTGGTGCCTTGTCACTGTTGGACGGTGCCAGGGTCTGCTGGTTCAGTTGTTGGTGCCTTGTCACTGTTGGACGGTGCCAGGGCGTGCTGGGTCAGTTGTTGGTGCCTTGTCACTGTTGGACGGTGCCAGGGTCTGCTGGGTCAGTTGTTGGTGCCTTGTCACTGTTGGACGGTGCCAGGGTCTGCTGGTTCAGTTGTTGGTGCCTTGTCACTGTTGGACGGTGCCAGGGTCTGCTGGGTCAGTTGTCTGTAACGCCGCACGGACTGTCCTCAGCTGCTGCCGTCTAACGCGCGCTGCCCCGACAGAGAAACGGTCGGCTGATTCTGGACGGAGTTTTGAAGCTGTACTGGGGTGTCAACAAACTGCTCCAGTTCAAGGAGGACGACGACCAGCGGCCCATCGTCAAGAAACGCATGTCGCAGTTTATACCGGTGCGGATTCAGCTCAGCTCCCAGGCTGCTGGGCGGCTTATGCTGAGTAGTATGGTAGGGTGATTTTGTATCGTTGTTTCATTAGGTGAGAAGCCGGGGTTTGGCGACACTTTCTCCTTCATGCCTATCAGGCAATTAACATCCGCACTGGAGAGTGGTCGGACACTAACGCTCACTGGAGGGGGCCTGGTAGCCCCCCTAAGATCTCAGAAACTAAGAGCCGTAGAAAAACGTCGTTTGGTAGGTGGGAAGGGGCTATGATGAACTACAACATGGCCATTTTTATTGACTTAGGTCAATATCTTTAATGTCAAACGAGGTCATAAATGTCAAATCTTGGCCATGTTGGGGACCGAGTGGGAAATGCTGTGATAGTGCGGGTAAAAGACGGGAATAATATAAAGGCGGACGAGGATCATGAAGGGAAGGTCGTAAGGAACCTTCCCTACAGTTTTGGGTTCAAGGTCATTCAAGGTCATTGACCTATAAGGTCACAGTATGGTATACTACTCATAATTTACAATATGATTAGCACTACCTATAGCAACTGTTTGGCGGAAAATGAGGATTGACCTGTTCCAATGCCTTTGAATTTGACCTTTGACCTTGACCTTTGCATTGAGGTATCTTATTTATGATGTTATAGCATAATATACGTCAGACCGGTAACGCCCTTTGCCCGGAAGCACTGAGGTCAGTGAACTTGAAGTGCTGATATGACCTTAATATGTGACCTTTGAACCTTGACCTTTATGTGAGGTGACCTTGACATATCACCCCGGTTATATGGCGTTTTGACATCACCACTCGGTCTCTAATGCAAGTGAACTGGTCTGACCGCGCGATTACGGCGATCCCTAAATGCAGGTCTGAATTTGAAAGCCTATTAGTCAAATTTTGACCGATTTTCAAAATTCCTTCAACCAATCGAAGCGCTATTAAATGCTGTTAGTTGTGACCAAGTATTGTTTTTCGGATACCAGCGGCTCTCCGCCCCGCCGCCTTGGAAAAATAGGTGCGGGGGCCTCTGAGGCCCCCTCCAGTGCGCTTGTTAAGGCTTCATCTTTTTGGTAGTAGAAAATGTCAGCGTTATACACCATGGCATTCCTTGTATTGAAAGACGTCTGTAGATCATTATGGGACTCGAAAGAATAACAAAAATCATTGTAAATATGAAGCAGGTCACTGGTGGGAGTCATGCTGGCTCTCAAAACTACAAATATTCCATGCAAAGCACATGGGACATGGTGACTTGATCTTTTGTTTGCAGCAATTATTTACCATTTCCGATTTACGTGTTCAAGGTATCATTGGGTTCTTTATCGCCTGCAATAAGCGCGTAGCTCGCGTCCCTGTGTAAAATGGGTGTTTTCCATACACGCTGACTGCAAAGGTTCCCCAAGTCAGTGGCAGCATTTTGTCATGAAATATGTTTTTTTGAGTGGTGACCTGGGGCAGAGCAGTCGTGAGAGGTTTCTGACAGGCGTGCCCGGTGTGTCGGCAGCCGTCACAGAATAGCTTTGGCTCTGGCTCGGAGTCAGACAGTGGCTCCGCACCCACCACCCCGGTCTCCTCGCCGGCTCACGGCTTTGCGCGAAGTCAGAGCGTCACCCCGCACGCGCTCAGTAGCCTGGCGCCGGTCACACCCTCCCCAGAGGTGAGGAACAACCCACACGCTCCCTAGACGTGAGGAACAGCCCACACGCTCCCTAGACGTGAGGAACAACCCACACCCTCCCCAGAGGTGAGGAACAACTCACACCCTCCCCAGAGGTGAGGAACAGCTCACACCCTCCCCAGAGGTGAGGAACAGCTCACACCCTCCCCAGAGGTGAGGAACAACCCACACCCTCCCCAGAGGTGAGGAACAGCTCACACCCTCCCCAGTGGTGAGGAACAGCTCACACCCTCCCCAGAGGTGAGGAACAACCCACACCCTCCCCAGAGGTGAGGAACAACCCACACCCTCCCCAGTGGTGAGGAACAGCTCACACCCTCCCCAGAGGTGAGGAACAACCCACACCCTCCCCAGAGGTGAGGAACAACCCACACCCTCCCCAGTGGTGAGGAACACCCTACACTCTTCCCAGTGGTGAGGAACAGCTCACACCCTCCCCAGAGGTGAGGAACAGCTCACACCCTCCCCAGAGGTGAGGAACAGCTCACACCCTCCCCAGAGGTGAGGAACAACCCACACCCTCCCCAGAGGTGAGGAACAACTCACACCCTCCCCAGAGGTGAGGAACACCCCACACCCTCCCCAGAGGTGAGGAACAACCCACACCCTCCCCAGTGGTGAGGAACACCCTACACTCTTCCCAGTGGTGAGGAACAACCCACACCCTCCCCAGAGGTGAGGAACAACCCACACCCTCCCCAGTGGTGAGGAACAGCTCACACCCTCCCCAGAGGTGAGGAACAATCCACACCCTCCCCAGAGGTGAGGAACAACCCACACTCTCCCCAGAGGTGAGGAACAACCCACACCCTCCCCAGAGGTGAGGAACAACCCACACCCTCCCCAGAGGTGAGGAACAACCCACACCCTCCCCAGAGGTGAGGAACAACCCACACCCTCCCCAGAGGTGAGGAACAACCCACACCTTCCGTAGAGGTGAGGTCTGGGAGAAACAAATGCATTGTATACTACTTATGAATTCATAGCCATAGTTAAGGGCTTCAGCAAGTCAGTCGCCTCCAGACGCCACTCGATAAAGGCGATACTCATGTGAGTAGCTACTCTACTGCAGTTAAGGGTCTGTAGAGCCGAAAACTGAACCTGTGTATGAAAACTTGAATGCGATCCCCCGAGACGTGAGTAGAGTCAGACCGATTTGGTAGACGAGAAGGCGCAACATCAGGGAAGCAAGGGCCACTCAGTTCTAGTTTGTTTTATATGGTTGCCTGTTGTGTTCTCAAGTTTCTGCCCTGGGTACGGTGGGTTCAGCGGGCAATGGGCACTACCTATTTTGCAAACACTTTATTTCAAGCGTTTAAGACCAAGTTTTCGAACATGCGGTATTTGCGGGAATTCGAATGGCAGAGTTGATAGGAGGTCTCTATAATGTCCGGCACTCTGAATCTGAAGAGTCATCAATCCTTGAGAGTTGGTAGCAGGTCCCTATAATCTCCGGCACTCTGAATCTGAGGAGTCACCAATCCCTGAGAGTTGGTAGCAGGTCTGTATAATGTCCGGCACTCTGACTCTAAGTATTCGCCAATCCCTGAGAGTTGGTAGCAGGTCCCTATAATGTCCGGCACTCTGAATCTGAGGAGTCACCAATCCCTGAGAGTTGGTAGCAGGTCTGTATAATGTCCGGCATTCTGAATTTGAAGAGTCGCCTCTCCCTGAGAGTTGGTAGCAGGTCTGTATAATGTCCGGCACTGAATCTGAAGAGTCGCCTGTCCCTGAGAGTTGGTAGCAGGTCTGTATAATGTCCGGCACTCTGAATCTGAAGAGTCGCCTCTCCCTGAGAGTTGGTAGCAGGTCTGTATAATGTCCGGCACTCTGAATCTGAGGAGTCACCAATCCCTGAGAGTTGGTAGCAGGTCTGTATAATGTCCGGCACTCTGAATCTGAAGAGTCGCCCCTCCCTGAGAGTTGGTAGCAGGTCTGTATAATGTCCGGCACTCTGAATCTGAGGAGTCACCAATCCCTGAGAGTTGGTTTCACTTGGATTCATGGAGAAATTGCAGCACACAATCACACAATAAAAATACCTAGTCAAATGGCCACCATGAAAATAATCATTTACTTAAAACCCTTTGCCCACGCGCCTGGCTTTCTCACACTTGAATTATATTACCATGATTGAAATAAAGAATGCACAACGGGTTGAGGCTCAGAATTAGCCTGCTTAAGCCGTAAAGCATACCAATACTGGCCACTTAAAACTTACCAACCCTCAAACGTGCGTATGAGCTTTGACACCCCGTGTTATAAAGATTGGCGATCTCCAAAACCCAGCATGCAATCCAGAAACGTACACAAACACTGATCTCAACTGCGGAGAATTCCTTTTCACAATGCTGGGAAAGGCATCTCGCGTCCAATTCAGGCAAGCCTGTTCTGGAAAAGAGCTTTCGCTTCCTTTCAAAGAAAAGGTTCGTCTTGAAAAAAACAATCACACAAGTTCATACACTTCACAGTTCTAAATTCAGTTAAGGCCAGTGCCTCGGTAGCCACGTCGGGAGGCTTCACCCTTCAGGTCACATCAACAGACCATATACAGACAACCGCTCACACCCAATTCCCAAAGCCAAGTCCAATGTCAACTTTGCCGAAAAACCCACGTTGTTTACATATTTGCATATGCGCCAGACTATGTTCTTCTCTGCTCTAGAACCTTCTGTCCATAGGCGGATCCAGGGGGGGCAAGGGGGGCACGTGCCTTCCCCCTCGATCGACCCTCGGCGCCCACCTGAAAGGTCGATGGCGCCCCCCTGAAATGTCGCTTCCCACCCCCCCCAGGATGCGAAAGTCGGCGCCCACCGATAGGATTTGGCGCCCACCTGATAGGTTTTGCCGGTCATAAGTGGCGCCCCCTGGTCCGGATGGCGCCCCCCCCGGGAAGGTGCCCCCTCCGATGGGCAATCCTGGATCAGCCTATGCTTCTGTCTACCAAATGCACGAAAACTTTATTCCTGCCAAATTACTGCGATGAGCGCAAAAACCTTTTCATGTTGCCTATAGCGGGATGAAACTAAAACACTACTTCCCAAACCAGTCGGGAGGCAGCAGCACTTTACGGTCTGAATCCGTAACAATCTCCTCCCTTCGAGAATAGTGACCGTGAGAGTCGCGAACATTCACCAACAAACAGATGCAAACAAGATCAATACCACTGGGAAATCAAACAAAGATACCGGAACGGTTTGGCTAGAACGCTACGCGCCGCTCGCTGTCACAATGTCAGCGCAGTCCACACGCCCCTGCTCTGAGGGTACGCACCGCGGAATGCAGAGTCCAGGCGTGAAGGACGAGCGCAGCCTAGGACGGAGAAGGAGTGAGGACCTGGAGGCCGTGTAGGCGTTGCACTGCTCGAGTCTTCAAGCCTCGAGCGGTCCGCAGTTCTGCTGACCTTGCGACACCGTCCCGCCCCGGTAATAACCTCGTTACCACAGCCAGGTCCTATTTCAGTCGTGGTTTCTATATTTTTCTAATTTTTACTTCTTAAGCTACGAACTTGAAATTTATGTCCTTTTCAATGGATAACAAGGGCCAGCTAGGGGAAAAATTGAGCTGATCCGACAATATTTATTGCGCGAAAACGCGGCATTTCTCACGCGAGCAAAAAAATCTGCTAAAAGTTGATGGCCGACTTGTGCGCTCGAAATGTCAGAAGACAGGCCTCATGTTAGCTGGAAGGCAGTTACCTAGGGGTAGCTAGGCAGATTTTGTAGTGCTTAGGCATAGTTTTGAGTGCAAAACGTAAAATTTTGACCTACTTTTTACAGTTCTTCCGGAAGACTGAATTTTGATTCATTTCATTTCAACGTTAATATCTCACAATCTAATTGACCGATTTGAGTTTTCATTTCAAATAATGGAGGAGCATTGTTTTCACCCGATAATATTTGGAGGTGGAAATTGTGCAAGTGAAATTCTTTGTTTTATAGGCATAAATAGAAATTGAGTAAACAAACTTTTTATTTGCATCTTCCTGGTTCCAAGCTCATGTCACTCACAAACTCAGAACTGATATGGCTGAATAGGAAAGTTACTTGCGGTCATTTCGCTCACTTATACTACCCACCTATCTCTAATGGCTTTCTAGTAATTAGTCCAAAATGTATTACAAGATGCTAAATTGCTCGGACCACCTTTGCTTCTCACCATGGTTTCAAGTCTTTAAAATGTATGGAAGTGGATGAAATTTGACATGAAGCTAGCTTAGGATCCTAGCTCGATGATACAAGTAATTTCAGCCCAAAAGAATGTTTGGTTCGTCTTCTAGAAGCACCTCTATGTTGTGCCTTTTCGGGACAAAGACAGCACCCGGCGCCAGCGGCCCGGCATATTCGGCGGAGTTGTACCAGCCAGTGACCTCCTGACGGGTCACAGGTGTTCAGCTAGTGGGAGGACGAGTAGTGTGGCACGGTGGTCTAGTGGTTAGAGGCCCCGTGTCTTGATCAGATAGGTCCGGTTCGAATCTGGGGGTGACCTCGTACTATTTATTGGTTATTTCAAAGAAAAGAATGATAAAACTGACTTGCACGCTTATGAAGAGATACGTTAAGAACGAAATATGGTTTGCTTTAAGCACATTGTCATGCAGCTCTCCTGCGCCCGTGGGGCGTTAGCCCAGGTCGCAGAACGGAGTTGTCTGTTGTTGTTGTTGTTGTCTGCTCTGAGCGCTGGTATCAGAGACCTAAAACTTTTGTGGATAGAAGGCACTTCCAAATGAATAAGCACCACGGTTGTCATTTTTCAAAAGTTTCATAGTTTTGCCCAGAATTTTGCATTATGGGATTTTTAACTTTTATTTTTCTATTTTTTGCTAATTCATCTAGACTCTTCAAACTTGCACCCTTTTACATCAGTGAAATTTGTAGTTCACACAAAAACTTGGAACGAAAAAGTTTTATATTTAAGTCTCTAAATTAGCTTTTAAACTTTCTACCCTAAATTCGGCATAAAACTCATGGTCTAAACTATAGGCTCGAAATATCTGAAGCTACGGCAGTTCAGTTTCTAAGTCAAATATCCACTTATAGGCCTGTTTGTGCAGTTCTGCTCAAGCACAATAACAAAATGAAAACGGAAATTTGAGGGTCCTTTTTGGCCTATTCCGTGAAGGTCTGCATTTCCCAAAATATCATTCAAGCCCTTATATCTTCGGATCTAATGAATAAAATTTAGTTTCTCTTTCAGATAATAAAAGAGAGAGTAGCCTCCCTTATTATATATTTAGAGATAAAAACTTTCAGACTGAAACTTTTTATTTTATAGGCAAAAATGAAATATAAGTTTTGAAACTTTTTATTCTCAGCCCCCTGGTTTCCAGAACATGATAGCTACGGTATTGAACTTAACACGGCTGGATAGCAAACTTCGTTGCCATCATTTTTCTCACTGATACCCCCCCCACATATCTCTTACGGCGTCCGAGCTATAAGTCGTAAAATACATTTCAAAGTGGTAATTTTATCGGTTCATTTTTGCTTCACACCGGGGTTTAGGGTGGTTAGAGTCATTGGAGAGAAATGAAATTTTGCATGCAGCTAGGTAAGAGACATATGTCGACATTCCATCTGGTTCGATATCAATAAAACACCAAGTTACCCTTACTAACATGCCGTTTCTCCACGCATCGTTGTACCAAATTACCAGGCGTCACCCCCGCGCCCACGCCGCGGCAACTGCCGGCGATCGGAGCGGCCGGCTCTGTTTATGTGGTCTGGTAAAAACGTACCAAATACTACCCATAATGCATCACAAGTAATTCGAGTACCGTAAAAGTCCGAGCTTACAATAAGAGCATTATGTTTCGGTTTTGGACCATGGGTGGATCCAGGGAATAAGTAGTGTAGGTGCCCCCTCCCCAACCCCCGTCCCCCAACCCCCCTCCCCCATCCCCCTCCCTCAACCCCCAATCGACCATTGGCGCCCTTTGAAATTGTAAAGACACGCCTCTAAAGGTCCATGGCGCACCCTGAAATGTCGCTTCCCATACTCGGATCCAGGATTGCCTATCGGGGGCGAGGTGGAAGGGCAAACTTCCTGGTGGGCGCTATCTGGACCAGGGACGCCACTTTTGGCCGGAAAACCCTATCAAGTAGGCCCTAAATCCTATCAGTGGGCGCCGATACCTGCATCTCGGGGGAAAGCGACATTTCAGGGGGTGCCATCGAACTCTCCAGGGGGTTCCGAGACAATTTCAGGGGGCGCTAAGATTCTATGGGGGGCACCTGTCCCCTTTCGCCCTTGGATCCGCCTACGTCGTTTCGGGGGGAGGGCATGGAGGTGGGGGTCGTTACGGGTGTGGGGCTAAGGAGCTCGAGCATAGGCGGATCCAGGACATCAGTACGGGGGTGGGGCTAAGGAGCTCAGACATAGGAGGATCCAGGACATCAGTTCGGGGTTGGGGCTAAGGAGCTCGAGTACAGGCGGATCCAGGACATCAGTACGGGGGTAAGGGCTAAGGAGTTCGAGCATAGGCGGATCCAGGACATCAGTACTGGGTTGGGGCTAAGGAGCTCGAGCATAGGCTGATCCAGGACATCAGTACGGGGTTGGGGCTAAGGAGCTCGAGCATAAGCGGATCCAGGACATCGGTACGGGGGTGGGGCTCGGGAGCTCGAGCATAGGCGGATCCAGGACATCAGTACGGGGGTGGGGCTAAGGAGATCGAGCATAGGCGGTTCCAGGACATCAGTACGGAGGTGGGGCTAAGGAGTTCGAGCATAGGCGGATCCAGGACATCAGTACGGGGGTGGGGCTAAGGAGATCGAGCATAGGCGGTTCCAGGACATCAGTACGGGGGTGGGGCTAAGGAGCTCGACCATAGGCGGATCCAGGACATCAGTATGGGGGTGGGGCTAAAGAGCTCGAGCATAGGCGGATCCAGGACATCAGTACGAGGGTGGGGCTAAGGGGCTCGAGTATATGCGGATCAAGGATTTCCGATAGGGGAGAAACCTTCCCGGGGAAGAGGTGTAATCTGGAATAGGCGGTCTCACTTTTGACCGGCAAAACCTATCAGGTGGACGCAAAATCCTTCCGATGGGCGCAGATTTTCGCATCTTATGGGGGTGGGAAGTGACATTACAGGCGGCGCCATCGAATGTTTAAGGGGGCGCCGTGGCCATTTCAGGGGGCGCCGAGGGTTGATCAAGGGGCACGTGCCCCTTATGCCCCCCCACCACCCTGAATTCACTTATTAGCTCGAGCATCCCCATCATTGCTTTGAAAGATCCTCCGCCTATGCCATAGCTGTAGGCATTTTCACATGGGGGGATTAAGCCCCTAGCCTCGGCCCTTGTATCCGCCACCGTGTTTAGACATATAAATGATATATGAATATCGTTGCTTTCTGTTCCATATTATCGAACAATACCAATGAGCGACAATCGGTCATGCAGATTTCGAATCTGGTTTTCAGGTCAATGAAGGTCACTGCACATCCGCAGTGGACCTAATGGTAACAGAGGCCATCTCGGCAACCTACGGGTCGATTTTCTTGAAATTTTGTGAACAAGAGAATAACATGGAATGTAAACCAAAAATATCATATTGAAGCTGCACTGTTCTGCGCATGCGCAGTAGAAATTATGAAAATAAGCCTTAAAGTTGAGGATATTTCAGAGGAGGACATGAACAGAGGAGAGCGAACATGCTTAAATTTAGCATGAATGGTTTGTCGCCCTTGGTATTTACAAAGGTCAGTGCGCATGCGCATTATATTTTATGGCCATGGAGGCTATCTCGGGAGCCAATAGACCGATTTTGTTAAAATGTTACGAGTAAAAGCAGAATACAATCTGCTAATCCCAATTGACGGCATTATGACACAGCACTGTGCTGCGCATGCGCAGTAGGTATTCTAAGGAATAAAAGACTATAAGGGATAATTTTAACTAGGAGACAAACACACGGGATACCAACATGCTTCAGTCAATTATAACGGTATCTTAACTCTCATTCACTGCAGACGTTACTGCGCATGCGCACTGGTAAATAGGGTAAACGAATCTAACTCGGTAGCAAATAAGCTGAATTGGCTGAAAATCTGCAGGTACCTAAACATGAAATATGGTCGGCAAGCCCATTATATTTTATCTTGTATTGCCTTTCTTCTGGGTATGCCCAATCTTTACTTAAAAAAACAAGCTGTATACGTGTGTTTATTTACGTGATGACATGACCAGAGGGCAAACGTGACGCAGTGTGCACAGATATGCTAATGTAGGAAAACATGGGCTTATACTGGGATTGAATGGAGCCATAGTGAGAACACAAAACCTAAAACTCCAAAATTGCGTTGTTATAAGTATCAAACTGCTGAAAACACTCGCCTGTCAATCGAACTGTTTGGCTAACGTACATTTTCACCGGCTTCTCCTGCGCCGGAGCGGCACCTGCCGAGGCCGCAGGCCGAGGTATGCTTTTGCTTTATTATAATCCCCCGATTTTAGGAGATGGGTTAATGACCAATTTGTCGACGCATGATTATTCTCCTCAGTGCAACACCCCGAAATCTATCTATCTTTGAAAGAAGTTTCTCCCGGAGGAAGAAATATTTACGATTTTTTGCTTCTCGAACACGATTGGCTCTGAAGCAATGTGTTAAGCACACAAATGACTTGTCATGGTGATATCTAAGGGGCGCTCTGGTTTTAAGCGACCATTTACCAATTAATTGACCCAAAAACCGCGCTGAACGTTTTTTTGCCAACATTTTTGGGGGCCCTTTTGGTGGAATCGCAGGGCCCCTTTTTGGCCGCCCGCCCCTGAGCGAAATCCTGGCACGCCCCTGGGTGGACCCTAGAGAAGAGGCTGACGGAGCTGCCGTTGGCAGGGTGAGTCGGACGGTCTGCCGTCGCCCTCTGCACCGCCGGACGACGGTCTGGAGAAAGGACAACGCGAGTCCAGCGAACAGGAGAACACGGACAAGGAGCGCGGCGCCCAGCCGGCTGTCAGCGTCGACTCGTCGCCGACGGACGAGTCGACCACAGAGCCACCCCTGCGGCAGCCGGCCAGGTCGCGACTGCTCCGCCGCCGGCCCGGCCGCCGCATGAACAAAACCAAAATCAAGGTGGGCCACCCGAACCTGCTTTGCCGCTGTGGAATCTGTACGAAAACCTGCGGATTCATGTGCGCTTTTCAGATTAAGGCTACCGTTTCTCCTCGTGGTAGCTATTTCTTTTCGTTCTCTGATGCTCACTTTTAGTGGTTATTTGTATTCTCTTCCTGAAGTGGGCAATTTTGATCGGTTTGGAAGATGTGTGCAGCGTAGGTGAAACATGTGAGAAGCTCGTGCCGATTCCAAGTTTCCTAAGGGTCGACGGAGCATAAGCTGTCTACGCTTTCTTAGCGAAGTTGTCCGTCAGGCGGGAGGCTGCGCTCCAAGTCTCCTCTCTTCGACTCGTTGTCCAATAGTGTGTTCAACCGAGTGTTTGGTGTCTTGGTTGACGGTATCAGCTGTTTTGGCCTGGTCAGTCACACACGTCTTGTGAGGGCTACGCTGGCGCCATCTCTGATCGGCCTATGAAGCCAGAGTGCACACCCGGCTACTGCCGGCGCCGATGCTGGAGTGCAAAGACCATCTGCACCTGTCACTGCCACTGCCACTCTGCCATCTGCAGCTGCCACTGGACACCCTGTGCCGCCACTGCGAGTGGGTGATTGGCATTACCATTACCATTGACTGGCTT
Organism: Lepas anatifera; assembly: GCA_034440635.1. Lineage (NCBI taxonomy): Eukaryota > Metazoa > Arthropoda > Thecostraca > Lepadidae > Lepas > Lepas anatifera. The sequence goes on along the minus strand of JAOTON010000485.1, from coordinate 1,662,169 downwards.
GGTACTCGAGTACTGAACTCGGCAGGTTCTGCGGTCACGACCCGGAGTGGGTGTCTCACCTATGAAAAGGTTTCGCTTTCATCAGATTTGGTGTTATAGGTTGTTTGCTTTTATAGATTTGAGGATGCCTCTAGGTTGCCAGACCAGCTGGACGTGTGACTGTGGTGCTGCATAAGATTGAGCTTATAGACTAGAATATTTTATAGTTAGAATATTTTATAGCTAAAATAATTTTAGAGAAGTGTATTTTCGAACGTAGCCTTGTGAAATCGTAAATTTTCTAGTGATATTCGAGTATGAAGTGTTAAAGAGTAGGGGTGAGTGCGCCACGAACGCCGCCAGCATCAAGGCATGCCATAGACTTCAGGACAAAAACAGAGTCTTCATCAAATTCAATGACATTGACACACGAAACTCAATCTACGGTGCCAAGTTCGACCTAGTGAAAAGTGACAAAAACGCACTTATAATTCACGAAAGTGTCACTGCCCCCAGGGCGGATGTGGTCCAAATCCTAGCCGATCTTAGAGCCAAAAAGATGGTGGGTAGCTGCTACACTAGAAATGGAGAGGTCAGGACAGGAAAGAGGAATGCGCATCAGTATGTAGTCAATCCACCTGTGCGTGTGCGTGTGCGTGCGTGCGTGTGCTTTTATGCTTAGAGAAACTTAAAATATGTTATTAGCTACTGTAAACTTGATTTAGACGCATTTTGTCCCCTCCTTTATTATCCCTGCAATTATTGTAGATATGGTTTTTTAGGTATTTCTCAGAAGGTACTCTTTATCACTGTCACGTGATATTTGCCAAACTTAACATTCTCTCGAGACTTATTGAGTCACCCCACCTATTCCGATTCGCTGACGAAGCTCTGTAAATACAGAAAGAAAGCTTTGACCTAAAAACTCTTTGTGGAGTAAGTCCGAACGATCATGTACGAACATCCGAACTCCACACAATGTCTTTTCGCGAACGCAAGGAATCCCTGCCCATGTCTGGTACAGCGCCACCTAGTTGAATCACTAAGTGCATGCCGTGCGAATAGAGTCTAGTGTGATTTGTAACATTGCGCAGGAGTGAGTTAACAGTGGCATTTTAAGTCGTTCAGAGATTCCTAGCTTAGATTCATGGTGAAAAAATAAATATATTGCTAGCATAATAATTGTGCCGAAAGACTTACTACTACATATACAACAATGCACAGGTAGGCAACCGCCCACCATCAGAGGACAAGAGGGCCAGCCAAACCGGTAAGCACAAAGGTCCAAATTATCAGGGAGAGCCGTTGGCTAGAACATCACCGTGTCAAATCTCTGAAATGAGGGGTGGTCGATCTGGATACACCATGTTGATATAGAAAAAAGTATGTCAATAAAATCAGTGGGCTATGAGCCTTAGGACAGAGCCAGCTTGAGGTAGGTAGCAGAATGCTTGAAGAGCTAGCAAAATTTCTAATTGTCACCTGCAATGCACAGGAGATCTAAATTCCAAAGTTCTCAATGAAGTGATGACCAAATAGCAGCCCGGGTAATGGACATACTCGCACATGTTTAGTTCCGCACATCATAACTCTCAATTCATAGATATATTGTTTGGCAGACATATCCTTGGCAGACTGGTCCGCACATATAACACTGGTCATGGGCACTCCAGTATGTACCCATGTAGGTAGCTGCCTGTTAACATCTTTGGGCCTTGTATCTGTACTTTTTTACAATTTTTTTCAGTTATATACTGTTAGCTCCCCTGGTGTTCCATGGGTAAAACAGAACGTTTCTGCCACATTCGCAGTCATCCACATCCATCTCCATTCACTCACACTGATGCATGCCAGTCCTATTGCATGTTAGCGGACTGGACACGTCAGTGCCCACAGGAGCTTAACCACCCTTAGCCCTTCAAATTGTTCCAAGGATGTGAGCTACTAGATAAGTCAGTGTCGTTTCTAGCACCAACCTAATGTACATTCATGTGCATGAGAATGTCCGCATGTTCATCATCATGATCATCATCATCACTGCCATCAACCATTGAGATGCCAAATTGCTCAAAGGCTGTCTGCATAGTCATCCATGAGAACCTCAGAAATATCCAAAAAATATATTATCTTAGTTAAGTTTGATATAATAATAAACTACCTCCCATCTGACTCTGGCCCAGCACTGACATCTCTGCCAGCCTTTCACCTAAGTACCCTAGCGTAGGTTGAACCACCGCTGCCTGCCCTTTGTGTTTGACAGCTGTTTTCACCCGAGTCATTGCGCGATGTGGGCAGGGGTGGATGACCATCCAGGATGGTCTGTGTATGGATATGCTCTGTATCTGCACGAGGTGCTGAGGATCCAGGGCCCTAACAGAGGTGTGAGCCTCAGAACCATGTCCTGATGACCACCCCTGGGATGTGCCGTTTCCCCCTTCCACACACCAGTAGAGGCCTTCTTCTTTCCAGTGAGGTGAACCAGCTCAACAACTCTCTCAGCGTGTGTGCCCGGTGGAATGACTACATACTGATGCGCACTCGTCTTTCCTGTCCTGACCTGTCCATTTCTAGTGTAGCAGCTACCCACCATCTTTTTGGCCCTAAGATCGGCAAGGATTTGGACCACATCCGCCCTGGGGGCAGTGACACTTTCATGAATTATAAGTGCGTTTTTGTCACTTTTCACTAGGTCGAACTTGGCACCGTAGATTAAGTTTCGCGTGTCAATGTCATTGAATTTTAAGATGAATCTGTTTTTGTCCTGAAGTCTATGGCATGCCATGATGCTGGCGGCGTTCGTGGGGCACTCATCCCTAATCTTTAACAATTCACACTCGGAAATCAATTTAAATTTTTAAGATTTCACTAGGCTACGTTCGAAAATGCACTTCTTTAAAATTAATATTGCAATATTGTGAGACTATTCTGGATTTCCTATCTGACGGTGTCTGGATTACCGTATCCGACGGTGTCTGGATTACCGTATATAACGGTGTCTGGATTACATTATGTGATGTTGTCTGGTTTTCTCTCTCTGGTGGTGTTTGGATTACCGTATCTGACGGTGTCTGGATTACCGTATCTGACGGTGTTTGGATAACCGTATCTGACGGTATCTGGATTACCATATTTGACGGTGTCTGGATTACCGTATCTGACGGTGTTTGGATTACATTATTTGATGTTGTCTGGTTTTCTCTCTGATGGTGTTTGAAATACCGTATCTGACGGTGTCTGGATTACCGTATCTGATGGTGTCTGGATTCCTGTATTTGATGTTTGTTTGTTTGTTTGTTTAGATTACTGCATCTGACGGTATATGGATTACTGTGTCTGATGGTGTTTAGATTACCGTATCTAACGGTGTCTGGATTACCGTATTTGATGGTGTTTGGATTACCGTATCTGACGGTGTCTGGATTACTGTATCTGACGGTGTCTGGCTTACCTTATCTGACGGTGTGTGGCTTACCGTATATCACGGTGTCTGGATTACCATATCTGATGGTGTCTGGATTACTGTATTTGATGTTTGTTTGTTTCTTTGTTGGGGGCGCGGTAGTGGAGTGGTCAGCGTAGCTGGCTTCCACGCAGCCGACCCGGGTTCAAGGCCCGGCGGCTTCCCTGAACAAGGAGCAAGCTGGCTCCCGAGAAACCCTTCCAACAGGGAAAGAGTTGGCGACGCCATATGACCCTGGCAGTTGGTGCGTCGATAAGCCCCAATAATTATTATGTTTCTTTGTTTGGATTGCTGTATCTGATGGTGTCTGGATTACTGTGTCTGACGGTGTCTGGCTTACCGTAGCTGATGGTGTCTGGATTACCGTATCTAACGGTGTCTGGATTGCTATATCTGACGGTGTCCGGCTTACCATATCTGATGGTGTCTGGATTACCGTATCTAACGGTGTCTGGATTACTCTCTCTGACGGTGTCTGGATTACCGTATATTACGGTGTCTGGATTACCGTATCTGACGGTGTCTGGCTTACCGTATCTGACGGTGTCTGGATTACCGTATCTGATGGTGTCTGGATTACCGTATCTGACGGTGTCTGGATTACCGTATCTGACGGTGTCTGGCTTACCGTATCTGACGGTGTCTGGATTACCGTATCTGATAGTGCCTGGATTACCGTATCAGACGGTGTTTGGACTACCGTATTTGATAGTGTTTGGATTACCGTGTCTGATTGTGTCTGGATTACCGTATCAGACGGTGTTTGGATTACCGTTTTTGACGGTGTTTGGATTACTGTGTCTGATGGTGTCTGGATTACCGTATCTGACGGTGTCTGAATTACCGTATCTGACGTTGTCTGGATTACTATGTCTGACGGTGTGTGGAGTACCGTATCTGACGTTGTCTGGATTACTATGTCTGACGGTGTGTGGAGTACCGTATTAGACGGTGTTTGGATTACCGTATCTGACGGTGTCTGGATTACTGTGTCTGACGGTATCTGGAATACCGTATATGACGTTGTCTGGATTACTTTGTCTGACGGTATCTGGATTACGGTATCTGACGGTGTCTGGGTTACTGTGTCTGACGGTATCTGGATTACGGTATATGACGGTGTCTGGATTAGCGTATCTAACGGTGGCTCGATTACTGTGTCTGACGGTGTCTGGATTACCGTATATGATAGTGTCTGGATTACCGTATCAGACGGTGTTTGGATTACCGTATTTGATGGTGTTTGGATTACCGTGTCTGATGGTGTCTAGATTACCGTATCTGACGGTGTTTGGATTACCGTATCTGACGGTGTCTGGATGACCACATATGACGGTGTCTGGATTACCGTATCTGACGGTGTCTGGATTACCGTATCTGATGGTGTCAAGATTACCGTATCTGACGGTGTCTGGAGTACCGTATCTGACGGTGTCTGGATTACCGTATCTAACGGTGTCTGGATAACCGATTCTGACGGTGTTTGGATTACATTTATTGATGTTTTCTGGCTTTCCTCTCTGATGGTGTCTGGATTACCGTATCTGACGGTGTTTGGATTATTGTATCTAACGGTGTCTGGATTACCGTATCTGACGCTGTCTCAATTATAGTATCCAACGGTGTCTGGATTACCGTATCTGACGGTGTCTGGATTACCGTATCTTACGGTGTCTGGTTTACCGTATCTGATGGTGTGTGGATTACTATATCTGACGGTGTTTCGATTACCGTACTGATTGGTCTGGATTTCCCATCTGACGGTGTGTAGCTTACCGTATATGACGGTGTCTGGATTGCTGTATGTGACGATGTTTGGATTACATTATTTGATGTTTTCTGGTTGTTCTCTCTGATGGTGTTTGGATTACCGTATCTGGCAGTGTTTGGATTACTGTATCTGACGGTGTCTGGCATACCGTATGTGATGGTATCTGGATTACTGTATTTGATGTTTGTTTGTTTGTCTGGATTACCGTATCTGACGGTGTCTGGATTACCGTATCTGACGGTGTCTGGATTACTGTGTCTGATGGTGTCTGGATTACCGTATCTGACGGTGTCTTGATTACCGTATCTTACGGTGTCGGGATTACCGTATCTGATGGTGTGTGGATTACCATATCTGACGGTGTTTGGATTACCGTATCTGATTGGTCTGGATTTCCCTATCTGACGGTGTCTGGAGTGCCGTATCTGAGGGTGTCTGGATTACATTGTTTGATGTTTTCTGGTTTTTCTCTGATGGTGTCTGGAGTACCGTGTCTGACGGTGTCTGGATTACCGTATCTGACGGTGTCTGGAGTACCGTATCTGACGGTGTTTGGATTACCGTATCTTACGGTGTCTGAGTTCTTGTATCTGACGGTGCCTTTATTACCGTATCTGACGGTGTCTGGATTTCCGTATCTTACGGTGTTTGGATTATTGTATCTAACGGTGTCTGGATTACCGTATCTGACGGTGTCTGGATTACCGTATCTAACGGTGTCTGGATAACCGTTTCTGACGGTGTCTGGATTACATTTATTGATGTTTTTCTGGTTTTCCTCTCCGATGGTGTCTGGATTACCGTATGTGACGATGTTTGGATTACATTATTTGATGTTTTCTGGTTGTTCTCTCTGATGGTGTTTGGATTACCGTATCTGACGGTGTGTGGATTACCTTATCTGACGGTGTCTGGATTACCGTATCTGACGGTGTCTGGATTACCGTAGCCGACGGTGCCTGGAGTACGTATCTGACGGTGTCTGGATTACTGTGTCTGACGGTGTCTGGATTACCGTATCTGACGGTGTCTAGATTACTGTATCTGACGGTGTCTGGTTTACCGTATCTGACGGTGTCTGGATTACCGTAGCTGACGGCGTCTGGATTACTGTATCTGAGGGTGTCTGGATTACCGTAGCTGACGGTGTCTGGATTACCGTAGCTGACGGTGTCTGGAGTACGTATCTGACGGTGTCTGGATTACCGTATCTGATGGTGTGTGGATTACCGTATTTGATGGTGTTTGGATTGCAGTATCTGACGGTGTCTGGAGTAGCGTATCTGACGGTGTCTGGATTACCGTATCTGATGGTGTGTGGATTACCGTATCTGACGGTGCCTGGATTACCGTTTCTGACGGTGTGTGGATTACTTTATCTGAAGGTGTCTGGATTACCGTATCTGACGGTGTCTGGATTACCGTAGCTGACGGTGTCTGGAGTACTCGTATCTGACGGTGTCTGGATTACTGTATCTGACGGTGTCTGGATTACCGTATCTGACGGTGTCTGGATTACCGTAGCTGACGGCGTCTGGATTGCTCCATCTGACGGTGTCTGGATTACCGTATCGGACGGTGTTTGGATTATTGTATCTAACGGTGTCTGGATTACCGTATCGGACGGTGTCTGGATTACCGTATCTAACGGTGTCTGGATAACCGTTTCTGACGGTGTCTGGATTACATTTATTGATGTTTTTCTGGTTTTCCTCTCCGATGGTGTCTGGATTACCGTATGTGACGATGTTTGGATTACATTATTTGATGTTTTCTGGTTGTTCTCTCTGATGGTGTTTGGATTACCGTATCTGACGGTGTGTGGATTACCTTATCTGACGGTGTCTGGATTACCGTATCTGACGGTGTCTGGATTACCGTAACCGACGGTGCCTGGAGTACCGTATCTGACGGTGTCTGGATTACTGTGTCTGACGGTGTCTGGATTACCGTATCTGACGGTGTCTAGATTACTGTATCTGACGGTGTCTGGTTTACCGTGTCTGACGGTGTCTGGATTACCGTAGCTGACGGCGTCTGGATTACTGTATCTGAGGGTGTCTGGATTACCGTAGCTGACGGTGTCTGGATTACCGTAGCCGACGGTGTCTGGAGTACCGTATCTGACGGTGTCTGGATTACCGTATCTGATGGTGTGTGGATTACCGTATTTGATGGTGTTTGGATTGCAGTATCTGACGGTGTCTGGAGTAGGTATCTGACGGTGTCTGGATTACCGTATCTGATGGTGTGTGGATTACCGTATCTGACGGTGCCTGGATTACCGTTTCTGACGGTGTGTGGATTACTTTATCTGAAGGTTTCTGGATTACCGTATCTGACGGTGTCTGGATTGCCGTAGCTGACGGTGTCTGGAGTATGTATCTGACGGTGTCTGGATTACTGTATCTGACGGTGTCTGGATTACCGTATCTGACGGTGTCTGGATTACCGTAGCTGACGGCGTCTGGATTGCTCTATCTGACGGTGTCTGGATTACCGTATCGGACGGTGTCTGGATTACTGTATCTGACGGTGTTTGGATTACCGTGTCTGACGGTGTCTGGATTACTGTAGCTGACGGCGTCTGGATTACTGTATCTGAGGGTGTCTGGATTACCGTGTCTGATGGTGTCTGGATTACCGTAGCTGACGGCGTCTGGATTACTGTATCTGACGGTGTCTGGATTACCGTGGCTGACGGTGTCTGGATTACCGTAGCTGACGGTGTCTGGAGTACGCATCTGACGGCGTCTGGATTACTGTAGCTGACGGTGTCTCGATTACCGTAGCTGACGGTGTCTGGATTACCGTAGCTGACGGTGTCTGGAGTACGTATCTGGCGGTGTCTGGATTACCGTATCTGATGGTGTGTGGGTTACCGTATCTGATGGTGTCTGGATTACCGTATCTGACGGAGTCTGGATTACCGTATCTGACGGTGTGTGGATTACCGTACTGATTGGTCTGATTTCCCATCTGACGGTGTCTGGGGTGCCGTATCTGACAGTGTTTGGATTGCCGTATCTGACGGTTTCTGGGTCTTCGCAGAGGAGATGCTCCATCAACGGCCACTTCTACAACCGCGAGACATCCGTGTTCACTCCGCCGCACGGCTCCGGACTTTCAGTGTGGGTGACCTCTCTGGTGACCTCGCGGGAGGTCATTGACATGGTGCTGGAGAAGTACCGGGTGGAGGACCGCGCAGACAACTTTGCCCTCTACATCGTCTGGGACAGTGGAGGTGAGGAGCTTCACTGGGCAGCGGCCTCGGTCTCAGCAGTCGCGCTAGTGCAGAGTACAGTGCGTCATCACTGAGAATTCATAACGGAACCACCTCCAACTTTTGCCCGAGAAATCTGCACGTTTCCGTTTCCACGCCATGACTATCGGTTCAGGCCCTATCGTATGTGGAAATACAACTAAGCTGACCAGAACCGCGGATGCAGATCCATACCCAGATCTGGCCGGTTCAGGCGAACCACGCTCGGTTCGCGAATGGTTTCGATCTTGCGGGTCCAGGCGACCCCACTCGGTCCGTGAAGGGTTTGGATCTGTCCGGTCCAGGCGAACCACACTCGGTTCGCGAATGGATAGGAAATATATTTAGAATCTCTATCCGGGACGTACTCAACAGCAGAGTGGCTGGGCAGTTCCCGACAGCGCAGTCTCAGGACCGTGCCAGGAGTCAGTCAGCACCCATGTACTGATCACTATCTGTTGAACTCAATTCTCATATGCTGATCACTGTCTGTTGAACTCTTTTCTCATGTACTGATCACTGTCTGTTGAATTCTGTTAGCATTTATTGATCACTGTCTGTTGAATTCTGTTAGCATTTATTGATCACTGTCTGTTGAATTCTGTTAGCATTTATTGATCACTGTCTGTTGAATTCTGTTAGCATTTATTGATCACTGTCTGTTGAATTCTGTTAGCATTTATTGATCACTGTCTGTTGAATTCTGTTAGCATTTATTGATCACTGTCTGTTGAATTCTGTTAGCATTTATTGATCACTGTCTGTTGAATTCTGTTAGCATTTATTGATCACTGTCTATTGAATTCTGTTAGCATTTATTGATCACTGTCTGTTGAATTCTGTTAGCATTTATTGATCACTGTCTGTTGAATTCTGTTAGCATTTATTGATCACTGTCTGTTGAATTCTGTTAGCATTTATTGATCACTGTCTGTTGAATTCTGTTAGCATTTATTGATCACTGTCTGTTGAATTCTGTTAGCATTTATTGATCACTGTCTGTTGAATTCTGTTAGCATTTATTGATCACTGTCTGTTGAATTCTGTTAGCATTTATTGATCACTGTCTGTTGAATTCTGTTAGCATTTATTGATCACTGTCTGTTGAATTCTGTTAGCATTTATTGATCACTGTCTGTTGAATTCTGTTAGCATTTATTGATCACTGTCTGTTGAATTCTGTTAGCATTTATTGATCACTGTCTGTTGAATTCTGTTAGCATTTATTGATCACTGTCTGTTGAATTCTGTTAGCATGTATTGATCACTGTCTGTTGAATTCTGTTAGCATGTATTGATCACTGTCTGTTGAATTCTGTTAGCATTTATTGATCACTGTCTGTTGAATTCTGTTAGCATTTATTGATCACTGTCTGTTGAATTCTGTTAGCATGTACCGATCACTGTCTCTTGAACTCTGTTCCTTTTTTACCATACACACGTATATTGACAGTAAAGATCATCCATAAAGCATACACACCTGAATAATAAAAACATGAGCTCATTCCTCCAAACAAAAACATCTCACAACTCCTGCTAAAGCGTCCCTGGCGTGGAGCCCCTAAATTGAATCCACAGACATATACTGATCACCACAATACACTGCAACATGATAAGCGACCAGAGATAAGATGCGCGGGGCGAATTCGAGACCACCATGCACCACGGACGACACACCACGTGCGGGAGGTATCGGCGTCAGCCTTTCTGGCGGGCGGGCGCGCGACGTAATTTGGTACAATTTGTGTTGCTGCAGATGGCTGATTCAGGGCTCCGCAGGTAGACTAATACCAACTCGAGCAGCAGGACCACCAGCGTCCGGTAGCACGGCCGATGGCCTGACGGATCCAGCTGTGTCACCTACCAGCGCACGCTCGGCCGCTAGGCGGCGCCAGCGAGCGGGCATCCGCACTGCAAACGTCCAGAAATCTCGCCAACACTCAGGAAACAAGATTGCATAATGTGGCCAGCTGATATTTCTGTGAGACGACAGTCCAAAAAATTGATGGTGTCTATATGAATGGGGAATCGGCTGAGGTGTTAATAAATCATATGAAGAGCTTGAGGCTCTTCCTGAAACCACGGAAAACACAGGGCACCTGTTCAGCAGTGCGCAAAATTCCAACTCGTGCAATTCTTCACCACTGAGGAGGGCAAATGCACATTGTTCATAGTCTCTGCACCACAAGTACATCTGATATGGTGTGGGGTCAGCATTTATCGAATATCACAGCTCCTGATGAATTTGGTAGGTATGTCGACCACCCTGAGAATTGAATTGAGAATTGTATTGATCATTTACCGAACACAGTCTGTTGAACTCTGTTCCCATGTACCGATCACATTCTGTTGAACTCTGTTCCCATGTTCTGATCACTCTGTTGAAAGAACGGCGCCTAAGAAAGATTTTGTTGGATTACATGTTTGGAATCTGCGCATAAAAAAGTATCAGAAACAAGAAAAGCCCAATTGGGTGGCCTTCTCAATTTCTTATACATGATCTGAATGAGTGTGGGCCGACGGGAATGTTGGGTGACTAGCCCTGTTGTGTCTGCAGAGCGGCGCCGACTACGCAACGACGAGTACCCGCTACTGACGCGCATATCCAGCGGCCCGTCGGAGGCTGCCGCCCGACTCTTCCTGATGGATCGCGAAACAACCAACGAAATTCGTGAGAACCTAGAGCTAGTCTCATCTCACCGTGGCCCGAACCCACCGTGTTATGATCGTGTTGTGAACCTGTTCCCACCTCTCTGTGTTCTGATCGCACTGAGGTACGCTACGACAAAAACAAATGTTTCTAATTGGAGGCACTTTATATCGAACATGTCTTATAGTCTTACGAGTCTTATACATCGAACATGGATCGCAATCCAATTGGGATATGTTTTTTTCACCAACCTATTTATATTTTACTATAGAGGTAAAGGTACACCAAGGGCACATTACAGGAATTCAACCCTCAAAGACGATGCCTCCTCCCCACCGGCAGGGTCAGGCGTCGGACCTGGTTGGTTTGGTGTGTTCCCTTGTGCGCCACCCTGGAGGCCTGCTCAGGCTCAGCTGGGCCGGCAGTTGGCTGCACGGACGCGTGTGTGGTCGCCGGCTTCAACAGCGTCACCGCTGGTGCACCCCTCCCCCGTCCCACTGAACGCTCGGCCAGTCCAGCAGTGTCACCGATGGTGCACCCCCCCGTCCCACTGAACGCTCGGCCAGTCCAGCAGCGTCACCGCTGGTGCACCCCCCCGTCCCGCTGAACACTCGGCCAGTCCAACAGCGTCACCGCTGGTGCACCCCCCGTCCCACTGAACGCTCGGCCAGTCCAGCAGCGTCACCGCTGGTGCACCCCCCTCCCCGTCCCACTGAACACTCGGCCAGTCCAACAGCGTCACCGCTGGTGCACCCCCCCGTCCCACTGAACGCTCGGCCAGTCCAGCAGTGTCACCGCTGGTGCACCCCCCCGTCCCGCTGAACGCTCGGCCAGTCCAGCAGTGTCACCGCTGGTGCACCCCCGTCCCACTGAACACTCGGCCAGTCCAGCAGTGTCACCGCTGGTGCACCCCCCCCGTCCCGCTGAACGCTCGGCCAGTCCAGCAGTGTCACCGCTGGTGCACCCTCCCCCGTCCCGCTGAACGCTCGGCCAGTCCAGCAGTGTCACCGCTGGTGCACCCCCCCCCCCCGTCCCACTGAACACTCGGCCAGTCCAGCAGTGTCACCGCTGGTGCACCCCCTCCCCCGTCCCACTGAACACTCGGCCAGTCCAGCAGTGTCACCGCTGGTGCACCCCCTCCCCCCGTCCCACTGAACACTCGGCCAGTCCAGCAGCGTCACCGCTGGTGCACCCCTCCCCGTCCCACTGAACACTCGGCCAGTCCAGCAGCGTCACCGCTGGTGCACCCCCCGTCCCGCTGAACACTCGGCCAGTCCAGCAGTGTCACCGCTGGTGCACCCCCCGTCCCGCTGAACACTCGGCCAGTCCAGCAGCGTCACCGCTGGTGCACCCCTCCCCGTCCCGCTGAACACTCGGCCAGTCCAGCAGTGTCACCGCTGGTGCACCCCCCCCCCCCCGTCCCGCTGAACACTCGGCCAGTCCAGCAGCGTCACCGCTGGTGCACCCCCCTCCCCCGTCCCACTGAACGCTCGGCCAGTCCAGCAGCGTCACCGCTGGTGCACCCCTCCCCCGTCCCACTGAACACTCGGCCAGTCCGGAAGTTTCGGGCACTCGCTTTTCCCGTTCAAACAAGGTCCTGTGTTTGTATCTTTCTTGAATATTTTTGTCTTGAATTCCCCTGGCAGAGCCGTTGACGAACGTATCTAGAAACGGGCTTTTATTGTTCTCGCTTTCTTCAGTGGTGAATTTCAGTGTTGACTCTTCTTCGAGCAGAGTTTTGAGTTTCTGGAGCTGGCTGCTGTCGTGAATGTCCACCCATATATCGTCGATATAACGGGGATACTTGAAAGGAGGAATATCCACACGGCTTCGAGCCTTTTCTTCCACGAAGCTCATGTAGCTCTGGGCGAGAAGTACTCCAAAGGGGACCCCATTGCTACCCCATCTACTTGGTAAAACAGCTCACCCCTGCGACAGCTCAAAAGGATCACTAGAAACCCCGTAGATCAGCTCAAGAAAAAAATTAATACACTGATCGATGCAGCTAACGCGGCATCTGGAGATGTGAAATTCAAACGGAACACAGTTGGTTACAGTGCAGGATATTTCTTTGGAAATATTAAGACCCACAAACGAGGAAATCCTATAAGATCCATCATTTCTTAAGTGCTGACTCCATCGTACGAACTAGCCAAGAAGCTGAATAGTCTTCTCTCTCCGTACTTACCCAATAAGTACGCCTTGAAATCAACCTCTGAGATCATCGAGGTCCTAAAAGTTCACGAGAGGAAAGGGATGCTTGCGTCTTTAGATGCACAGAGTTTATTCACTAATGTGCCGATTAATAAATATATACGTATTATACTCGACTGTGCTTACAACCACCCTACTCTGCCGCCTCCTCGAGTACCGAAGAAAATAATCGAAGATATGTTGGTTACATGCACTAAAAGTGCCCCTTCCCGCTGTCCCAGGGGTGAGCTGTTTTACCAAGTAGATGGGGTAGCAATGGGGTCCCCTTTGGGAGTACTTTTCGCCCAGAGCTGCATGAGCTTCGTGGAAGAAAAGGCTCTAAGCCGTATGGATATTCCCCCTTTCAAGTATCCCCGTTATATCGACGATATATGGGTGGACATTCACGACAGCAGCCAGCTCCAGAAACTCAAAACTCTGCTCAAAGAAGAGTCAACACTGAAATTCACCACTGAAAAAAGCGAGGACAATAAAATCCCGTTTCTAGATACGTTCGTCGACGGCTCTACTAGGGAATTCAAGAGAGAAATATTCAGGAAAGAGACGAACACAGGACATTGTTTGAACGGGAAAAGCGAGTTCCCGAAGCGCTACAAGGAGAGTGTTATTCGAGCTTACGTCCACCTCGCTCTAACACATTGTTCCTCCTGGAATTCGGTGCACCAAGAGTTTGAGCGTATCAAAAACATCCTACGCTGCAACGACTACAGCATAAATGACATCGATAAGATAATTCGGAAACAACTCGATAAATCCTGCCGACCTCAAGAAACACAGACAGCGAGACTGTGTCTGGACAGGGGGCGAGGTAGCCCAGTATACACAGGATCTGACTGACTGTGTCTGGACAGGGGGCGAGGTAGCCCAGTATACACAGGATCTGACTGACTGTGTCTGGACAGGGGGCGAGGTAGCCCAGTATACACAGGATCTGACTGACTGTGTCTGGACAGGGGGCGAGGTAGCCCAGTATACACAGGATCTGACAGACTGTGTCTGGACAGGGGGCGAGGTAGCCCAGTATACACAGGATCTGACTGACTGTGTTTGGACATGGGGCGAGGTAGCCCAGTATACACAGGATCTGACTGACCGTGTCTGGACAGGGAGCGAGGTAGCCCAGTATATAAATCTGAGCAGTGTGGAGTGCACGGCTATACTGCAGAAGTACAGAGAAGAGGAGGAGAGACAGCTTCAGCGCATCAAGGAGAAGTACGGCCCCGCTGCGCGCCTTCTAAATTAGTCTTTCACCGTGTTCTTAAAACTTCCCACCAAAGTCTAGTGGCGTAAGCATATATCAAAGCTTTGGTTTTGTAGATGAATTCAAACTGGGTAATATTTGTGTTAGCAAGTTATCTTGACACTTTTCCAAACATTTGTTCCGTCCTATTGTGATGTGAGATGATATCTACGTTCTGGTTGTGCCGAGCCTTTACAATACTTAATCTGTTCGTCGCCCCGATTGGTAAGATATACCAGTGCACAGTGGTCGGAAACGGCCTCACGGATGGCCACCGAGGTTTTTGTTCATGTTCATTTTGCTACAGCGCTGAAACGGCTTAACCGATTCACCCCAAATTTTCAGCAGATCATGCTATATCAATTGCAATGGGAGATGTATACTTAAGTTGATTCAACTAATACCCGCAATGGAGAGGGGTCTGACACTAACGCGCACTGTAGGGGGGCGTGGTAGGCCCCCTCTAAGATCTCGGAAACTAAAAGACACAGAAAAACTCTGTGTGGAGGGTGGGCGGGGCTATAGTGATCTACATCATTACCAATTTTCATTGACCTAGGTCAATATCTTCAAAGTCAAACGATATCATAAACGTCCAATATTGGCCATGCTGGGGACCTATTGGGAAATACCGTTATTAAGCGGGAAAATGACGGGAAGAAGCTAAAGGCAGACCAGGGTCATAGTGGGAAGGTAGCAACAAAGCTTTGCTACAATTTTGGGGTCAAGGTCATCCAAGGTCATTGACCTATGAGGTCACAATATGATGATGTACCGATAATGTACACTTTGACTAACACTTTTGCCAGTGTTTGGTGGTAAATGAGGATTGACCTTTAAAAATGACCTTTAACCTTGACCTTTGACCTTGATCTTTATATTCAGGTACCTTAACTATGACTTCATAGAATAATACACCTCCGACCGGTTAACGCTATTTGACCGGCAGCGCTGGGGTCAATGACCTTGAAAATTCTGATATGACCTTGACCTGTGACCTTCGAACGTAACCTATACCTTCCTGTGAGGTGACCTTGGATAATATCCTGGTTATATGACGTTATGACGTCACCACTCGGTATCCAATGCAAGCGAACTATTCTACCGCGCGATTGTGGCAATCTCAAAATGCAGATCTGACTTTGAAAACCTATACGTCACAAAATTTTCGGCCGATTTTTTTAGATATCTCCACCAATCGATGCGTTGTTAAATTCTCTCGAATGTAGCCAAATATTGTTTTTCGGCTCTACGAGCTGTTCTTACGCTACATCGGAAACAGGTGGGGGAGCCTCCGAGGTCCCCCTCTAGTGCGCGTGTTAAGCAAATGAATTGACCTAACCCGACCCCTAATGACCTGGTCAGGTGTACTGGCTCTGCATGCAAAGGGGCATACCCAGCCTCTTCTCAGACTAATCATCTAATCGGGCTAAAACAAAATACATTTTGCCATTCGGAACCCCTGAGTGAAATCTTTTATCATTTTGCCGACGATACAGCCATTGTAGTAACAGCGGAAAATCAAAACCTTCTGCAAGAAAAAATAAACACTCCTCTACCAAAAGTAACGCAGTGCTTTCAATCAAACCGTCTATCGCTTAACGCCGAGAAATCACACTACCAAATTTATTCTAAAAGCGACTTTACTGACATAAAAATAAAACTGAATGGGGTCGAAATAGGAAAAGAAAAAGTGGTTTAAAAAGTATTTAGAAAAAGTGGGAAAAGTATTTAGGTATCCTGGTAGATGATAATTTGAAATGGGATGCTCATGTGGCCAACATGGTAGCTCTGATCAGTAGAAATCTGGGAATAATGAGTAGAGAAAAATATTATTTAGGATCACGAGAACTTATCTGTCTATATAACACTCTTGTGCTACCATACATTAATTACTGCGCAGTTGTATGGGGAAGCAATTATCAAACGCACTTAGATAAGCTAATGAAACTTCAAAAAAGGGCAGTTCGAATAATTTTGAAGAAACCTTTTTACCATCCTAAAATTGGACTTTTGGTTGAACTCAACTTGTTAAAACTCAATGATATTATTACTGAACAGAAAATTATAATTCTATCAAAATTTTTAAGCCAATCACTACCATTTGCCATCTCATCACTCTTTCAATATCATCGTCCTGCAAACAATCGCCTAGTACAACATTTTCATGTTCCTTTAGCAACAACGAATTACAGATTATTTTCAATATCATGTCCAGCTCCAAAAGCGTGGAACCAGATAATATGTCCGATTTTTCCAAATCTTGATGAGGTTCCATTGCAGAAATATACGTTAAAGAAAATTAACAGAGAACATTTTAGGAACCAGTATCGATCCCAGGAGGGGAATCAATAGTAAATGGATTCAGGTAAAAAATCAAGCTATCAAGTACTTTCTTTTTTGTGATTATTTTTCATCTCGCTGCCTAGTTTTGTCATAGCCATTGACTGACCAGTTTTTTCTTCTTTTTATGAGGTTCTTATTTAACTCTGAAAAACTTTAATCCACTAATACCAACTTTAGAGTACCCAAGTTTCTCTCGAATGTTACCAGTTCTACTATTCTTTTCGAGAGAGACTTGGGGAAATACTCAGTAAACAACTTTTGTTTTCATTTGTAAAGCAAAGAACAAATGGAGCGGGGAGTGGTGCGACCTTCAAGTAAGATATTAACATACATGTCCCAAACTTACAACTGGAAAATTTGTAGTTTGGTCGCATGGGTACGGAAGGACACTCCTGCCTACCTTTTAAATGGGAAGTGGGTTAAAAAAATGAGTTTGTGAGCTGCTTACCATTTGCTACTCTCGTTAAAATTGATATTCCCAGAAGTCACAAAAGGTCACGTTGAATGTTCACACGATAAAATAGGTTTCTTTCATTTCATATATTCAGACGGCAGGAAGATCAAGACAGTAGTTATCAGTGTCCCCCTCTCATCATAGCATGTCGAATCATGTGCAATATGAGCATGGTTTATGCATGAGTGACCTTGACCAAGGGCAGAGTTGTGCGTTTCAGAATTTTCTTGAGTCGACTCAACTCAACTCATGTGCTGAGAGTGTTCGACTCAACTCTGACACAACTCATTGTCAAGAGTTCAGTGAGCCGACTCAACTCTGACTCAATGCTAAATCATCCCGACTCAACCCTGACTCAACTCACGACTCAACTCAACTCAAACTTTGACTCAGTTTCAAAATACATAAATAAAGGATAAATAATATAAATAAATAATAAATTAATAAACCACTAAAAGACAAACTGTACAGAAAGTCTTACAGGAAAATGAATATTAATGTATGGTAGATAAATTAATTGAAACATTGAAGTATTACAAATTAATTATAGCCAGGAGCCATGGATATCTTTTTTATTCTTCCAGACTGCCACTGCCAGGTAAAGCTGCCACACCATGTTGCAATGATTTCTGAAAGAAGCTTTGCATGTTTAACCAGGTGCATGGAATGAAAAGGAACTTAAATGGGTTAAGGTTACAACAAAATAGGGAAATAATTGCACCTCCATACTATCAGAGAAAGGTCCAGCTAAAAAAACATGATCTGAACTGCATTTTCAGGAATGATAAGGGCAACACTTTTTGTTTCTGTTTAAGAACGATGCTAGATAATTTTACTAAATGAAACGTTCCTATGCCATGAGCTGAACCAAAATATAAGCTATAATTACTAGAGTGCTAGTTGCAATTGTAAATTCTAAGAACTACAGCAAAGCCTAGGATATAGTATACCATATCAACATATGACATAGGACAAATAGAAATGGAGATTTTATCATCGTGTTGCATTAAATACATACATATTTTTAAACCCAATACAATTTTCATCTAGAAAACCTTCAATACAGCAAGCACGTACCACCTACCTATCACACTTCAAAATGGGAGCAGTTTGATAATTGCCAATGTATACGGCTTTCCAAATAAAATACAGACGACGATCAGACACAAACATTAGCAATTAATAATTCATCTGATTCGTGCAATAATGGTATTTCAATATTTTGTCAAATAAGAGTTCAAACTTTTCTTTGCTAACAGTAAGAACTGCTTTTAATAGGTAAAATTAAAGCAGTAGCTGCGGACGGCGCATTTAAGGCAAAAGAAACGATTTCATATGTAGTTTAGAAATATTCACATAACTTTGTTGATTATCACGTGACTTCTACAATGTTTTGCCCTGAAGCTACTTTAGCTTGAACCTATCCTTGATTAAGTTTGTTCTTCAAAGACAGCAATGGCGCACTCTCTTGCCTGTGGTTATTCTTTTATATATTCTTTTATATTGGAGTGGTGGTGGAACGTTTGAGTGTTTAACTGTGAGTGGTGGTTGAAAAGAAGTATATTGATGATGAGGATTTTTTTAGATATTTTAAATGCATTTCGCAGTGCATTCTACCTCTTAAAATGTTTAAGACAAGGCCAGAGATAGGAGCCTGTTTAATTTTTCGAGTACATGTATTATTTGTGCATAGGGATTTCTTCAGACCAAATGGGGTTTAAAAAAGCAATTAAACCGTATAATTAATTTGATATATTGAAAGAAATTAAAATTTTGATTGAAACAATTAAAACACTGGAGGAAAAGGTATTCAAAGGAGGTTTCCAAAAGGTAGGCAAATTCAAACTTATTCAACATATTTGCATACTGAGTCAACTTTTGTTGTCAACTCATTTGACTCGCTATCTTCACAACTCAACTCAACTCAACTCATTGACGTGGTGTGAACCGACTCGACTCAACTCAACTCACCTGTCTAATTTTTTCGACTCAACTCAACTCAACTCTGAGTCAAACGAGTCGGAATATGAGTTAAACTCCGACTCCGACTCGTGAGTCGCACAACTCTGACCAAGGGTGATTCTAGGTAGGGTCAAGAAAACCTATGAGCTTACAATGAAGATAATGTGCATAAAGGCGAGCAATACGACATGAGAAGCGCCTGATAAGCGTCCCCCGCACCTCGCGGGCGGCCGGCAGGCCGTGGCGAGCCGAGGAGGCGCCGGGTGGCGGGCGGGCGGACGTCTCCGGGCGGCGGGCGGCCCGGTACAATTTACACTGTGGACAATTTTGCGCACATTTGCGCACTTAGCTCTCTTCAGGCCATGACAGAGAATTACTTGACCTATGTTTCCACAAAAAAGCTAATTGGCAGAAACGTAACTTTTTTTGTTTGTCTCTTCAAAGTCAGCAACTAGTTTGTAAGGTGGATTTGTGAAAGGGGTAATTAAAACGCAGATTATATACCTTTATTAAAATTCAAATATACACTTAACGCTAATCATCTTAAAGCTGGCATTATGAAGAATATTTTTATATAAATTATTTCTATTCTGACTCAATTTTGACGTTTATTATTCAAAGTTAAAAAATCGGATCTAGCAGACGCATCGAGTGCCTTACTTCTGGATTTCATCATCGCCTTACTTTGACGAGTAATAAGTGCATCTTTCAACCAAATTAACTTGATAATAGTGGTCATTCAGAACACTCTGAAAAATTTTCTTCACATCGGCAGCCATAAAATCCCTAAATTCCAAAATCCGAAAAACGGCCACGTGGCCACCCACGACAGCGTTTCCGACCACAGTGCAGTGGCGTAATCATGTAAATTCTAGTTATAAATCGTGTTGTCACGTAGCTGTGACCGCATTTACGCTCTTGATCCCTGAACTTTCGAGAAAGTGTTGTCGGTTTTTCTTTTCATTCTTCAGCGGTGCCCGCCGCGGGTTGGGCTTTCACACTGGTATTTGTATAAAAAACAACTGAGCAGGTGGGATTTTGTGTCTGGCCGCTTGCCATATGCCGACGCATTCGCGCGCCTAAGAGGACAACAGAATTCTTATCAAAGCCAAGGTTCAGTTACATTTTTGGCGTCGAAATTGCAGAAAAATTTTGTCTAGCTTCCCCCTGCCACCTAGCCCGTTGGATTCCTGTCGTCTGATGACCGATGCATTCTGAGGTTGTGATGAGTGCAAAACTGTGGGCGGGGCCGTGACTGGATATTTTATACCGAAAAAGAGGCAACGGTATCTAAAAAGGAACACCAGAGGATGCTTTCGATTTTGTCAGGATTTGCCCCATTTACCCTTAGACGATTTTCCTTCCCTTTTTCGACCCCCGTGTTTTTTTAACGAAAAATATGGGACCAGAGAGGAGCTCGATGCTGAAGAGACTTGCTTCGGGAGCGGCTCTTTGTGTTATGGGGCGTTTAAGGTTTGCCTCCCTCTTCACCCCTACCTTTTTCATCAGGAACCAACACATGCGCAGTTTCTTAGCGCACTGCAAATGCTGCTACCATCATAATAGCCGGGGGTAGAAGTGGATTAAATGGAATTACTTACTCTGTGGAAATCCCAAAAGGGAATAATCATAAACAATTAGGCCTGAAAATCAGGAAACCACATTTTTTCACCTTCAATCGCTCAAAACAAACATATTGCCTCTGGTCTGCAGGGGTGTAATTTTCCCAAAATCTTTGGGGGTGCTCAGCCGTAGGGGGTGGCACCCCATAGCACAGTGTTATAAGGGGCCGCGAAAACGGACATAATTGAATATCTCGGGAACTAAGAGACGGAGCCTCATGAAACAAAAACTGATGTGTACTTTAACACTCACCACACCTTTTGACACCAAATTTGACATTTAACCCGCGCCCCGGTGGGCCTCCGACCCAACTTCGCCCTGGTGGGGGGTGTTTGAAAATCCCCTCTTCGAACTCGGCTCCTATGCGAGATAGCGAAAAAACGCGAAGGCTGGTGGAGAGCTCATACAAATTCATAATGAAACTATATCGGTCACTTTTTGGTTCAGGTCAATATTGAGGTCATGATAGGTCAAAGAAGGTGGCATGCTAGGGTAGTGTTTTTGGGCTCTAGCGTCTGACAGAGTTGAGCCAGAATAATTTTTTAGACACTATGCCCTTCCTCTCGTCACGGCGAATCGAATGATGTATAATATTACTATGCTAGGTCATGACACAAAAATGACCTGACCTGACCTGAGGTCAGGTCAAGGTCACTTTCCAAACCAACATAAGCAATATGCATATCGATCGACTCGCAAAAGTAATCCAAACTTAATGGCCGATGTTGGCTGATTTTTCGTTTGCCTTCACGGATAAGCTAAGACGATAGCCAATGTGAGCTCAAAAAGTACCATCCACGCATGGAGTGTTGAGAGGCCAAACTGATAAGCCACTTTGTTTGCCACCTTCTGACGAACTTGTTCTAAGTCATTCATCTCAGTCGGCTTAGCTCCACAGATGTGACATATTTGAGATGACGCTGTCCCTGTCAGTGCATTCGCAACTTTCCCATCTACCATTGTCAACTGCATACTGTAGGATACCAGAACAGTGGTCCCAGCGAGGTCGACTGCACAGGGCTGGAACTTCTCTATCTGGGTTGAAAAGTTGTTCATTTCTTGTCGGGAGACTGCGGGGGTTTCCTTGACACATTGAACGTGCATTAGACGGCAATACCGAGTTGACGACGGCTTTTCGTTGATCCACACGCATTTGTCGTTAATCTCCAACAGTAGAGGGACTAAGAATGAGCAAAATATGCTCCTATATCTATAGCAGCACCATCCTGCGCCGCTTGCTTATATATACTTTGTCCAGTGGCGCCATCAAATCCCCATTTACGGTACAGTTTTCTAGATACAGCCTCACTGCGGATAGCCTGTTGTTCTGATGGATGTACCTGGCTGAGGCTGGCTGACGTCAGCTCCGACCTTTGTGGGGTCAACCTCAGCCTCTATCAGTCTCCATGTCGTATTGTCTAATATGACTTGCAGTGGCACATCGGCAGAGCTGTCGGTTACACTGATGTGTTCGCCAGGGAAACATCTCTGCCGGGCGTTCACAACTTTATAATGGGGTGGGTACACCTCTTTCGCACTTACTTTATTTTTCATATTCCTCACGATGTTATAACTTTTTGTTGACATGTCTGCCGATACGGTAACAGCCAGGGCTTCATCTGGGGTTAGAGCACAAGCCTTCTGTACCCTGGCACTATCACGCATTCCACGGCGAAGCTTGGAGGGCCGAATTGGAGTAGCGACGCTTTCCTTAAGCACAGCTGATAACTCTGAATCCTCGTCTGTTTTGGCACTTCGGGCGGCAGCCATGACGAGCTCGTGGGTGCCATGCTGTTCAGCAGTACTGGTGACGCGACATCTCTTGCTCCGCTCTCCGACTGCGTCGTACGGAGAAGGAGGCCGGCCTGGATGGTGTTTTCCGGTAGAAACTGTAGCCTGTTTATCCGCAAGTGTGATGGGCTCACATATGTCCTCCGCTAACCAGTCGGTTTCTTTGCTTTCGCACGCCACGATTGATCTGGAACACTGTTCCAATTTTCTCTTGAAAATGACATGGAAGGACACCAGCTTCTTCCGGATTTCATCCTCTGAATTGCGTGAAATGCTCGCTCTTTGAAGACCTAAGAAATAAACAGTATCATGAAAAGCAGCTTCGACAAAATCTCTCCTGTTCTTCCGAAAAAGAGCGTTTTCCTTCAGCCGTTTAAACAGCTCAGCGCTGCTCACCCGGAACTCCATTATCCCCGCACGTTACCACGACACTGTTCTTCGCACGAATGAGACTAAACCTGAAGTATTTCTCTGCACCAGGGAAGTATTCACAGAGCAGAGGTGTCGCAATACTCTTTGACCTGTTACAAGACTTGCCGTACACACGGATGGAAGTATATCTCTGACCAGCACTTACCCCAACTAAGCCTAGCAATGGATACCGATTTCCGGGGCAGTAACTTTTTGAACTGTTGTGGAAATCAACGAAACTTTCCCTCTTTCGGTGAAATATCGCCAGTGCCAGATAAAACCCCAGCCCTAAAGCATCAAATTCACTCGTCGAAGGGCACGGGCGCCGGTGTAAGCTGAGTCGGCGCGCGACGCGTTCGTGCCTTAACTGCCGCCGAGATCGGAGCACCACTGTCTCCAATGCCGTCTCAGCCGTATATATGCAAAATTATGCAAAAAAGTCATGATGGTTCCTGTCCAGAATTTATTGGGTTTTCTTCTGATACGTAAATTGAATTGTTCACTTTTCTTCACAAAAGTGTGAGACTAGTTGAACAAAGTACTCCAAGTTGAAAACGGAAAAAATACATAGCGTTATTTCCGGGGTCAATGATCCTTCGGCAAATGGTGCATGGCTTAATAATATAGCTGATCCTACAAAACAGACATCAAACTATCATTTGTTACCACACAATAAAAAATCCGCCGATAAGCCTACGCGCAGCAGAATTAAGAAAAAGACAGTATGAAAACGACGTCATTCATCCGCGGGACGAACATGAAGAAGTGGCAACTTTGAAGCAATATAGCGGCAGAATGAGATAAGCCACAAACAAATGAATATCAAAAACGCATGCACCAGACAATTTTGTACGGACCAGTTGAGGTTATTTACTGAAATACGGAAGTCGGTTTCGGGGTATTCTGTCCGTTTTCGCGGCCGCTTATAACACTGTGCATAGGGGCGGTGGCGTTGCAGGGGCGGCAACCCTTCATTTCACCAAATCTGCTATTCATCGCTTTTTGGCGGATTTTACACACAGAAGACATTCTATTGTAATGTATGGCAGGTATTCTCCAGCTTTTGCCAAACATGTTTGCTTTTTGGCGACATCCCGACGCTACATAAACGCCTTAAAAGAATCCAATCCGAGTTGTAAATCTATCCACGATTGAAGGCTATTAGTTTTGCGGGGTTAAATTTTGCCTTCGGAATGGCAAGGTGGATGGAAAGTGAAATGAAAGCAAAGGACTTAATCACTACGTGAAAAAAACCGATGGGGTTTCACACAACGCGTGTATTGTTCTGTAAATATTAATAAATATGGCAACTCCACTGTACCTGTGCATGCCCTTTATTTTCGCCCTACGCCCTTTATGTTTTGCCCTAACACACAGGGGCGGCAAGAATAAGTGCTGCAGTGATGAGCCCAGGGCGGGTCTTATGGACTAAGAGCGACACAAATTAGGATGGAAGTGATAAGCTGGGGGCGACAGTGATAGGCCGGTGGTGGCAAGAAACAGGGAAAAGTCATAATTCGAGGGCGGTAGTGATGAGCCAGGGGCGACAGTAAGGATTCGAGGGAGGAAGTGTCTAACCAGGGGCGGCTCATTGATGGCTTGGTTAAAAAAAGCGGGGACAGCATTGAACAGCCAGGCGCGGGATAAAATTAGGGTAGCAGAGAGGCATCAGGGTGGCAGTGATGAACCAGGGGAGACAGTGATCATCAAGAGGCGACAGTGATGAATCAGGGGCGAAAGCGATGAGTCAGGGCGGCGCGCATTTGGGTGAAAATAAGCCGGGGACAGCATCGATGAGCCAGAGGCGGTATGAATCAGGACGGCAGTGATCAGTCGGGAGAGTGCAGTGATGAACCAGGGGTGGCAGTGATCAGCCCTGGGCGGCAGTTATCAGTCAGGAGCGTCAGTTATCAGTCAGGGGCGGCAGTGATCAGCCAGGAGGCGGCAGTGATCAGCCAGGAGGCGGCAGTTATCAGCCAGGAGGCGGCAGTTATCAGCCAGGGGGCGGAAGTTAAAGGGAGATACGCGAAAAAAATTGTATTGGCTAGATCCAAAGTTCACAAAAAGTTGTTTCAGAAGTCCTGTTCTCATTTTTGCGAATTCGGCCTGCAAATGCCTTAAAATTGCTCTGAAAGTCAACATTTCTAGACGACTTTACCGGTACACCTCTTATCGATGTAAATGACGTATCCCCGGCTAAGGCCATCAATTTCTCTAAGAGTTCTCTAAGAGGTCATATCTATCCTAAACAGTGATGTAGAACTTTGGACTACTACAAAAAAATTACTTAAGAAAAACAACATTCTAAAACTCTTTTGAAACAGAAATATAGGGCTTAAAAGAAATCACAATTAACCAATCAGAAGCCTAGGAATTATCATACCGGGGTATATTCAAAAACACACACCAGACATGCAAGACAAATATCGAAATGCAAACTTTTTCCGTCCCTCATCACCGCACATCTAGCTTTGGAACACCTATTTCCCACCACCATTAGAAATGGAATAATGCCCAAAACATTCGTTGCAGGTTTCTCAATTTGTTTAAAAAAATAAACAAGTTATTGGGTGTCCCAGCCCAGCCGGAACCTTTCGGTCCTAAAAAAAGAACACACACACATCCGACAGAACACACTCTCCACTTAATGCATATCTTTATCAAATTCAGAAATCCCAACCCAGGTTGTCCATGCGGATTCCACATGAAAATTCTAAACACTCATTCCAATGTCCTTAGAACCCACGACATTCGCCCCAAACACACTGTTAGCTCACAACATTAACGCCAGACAAACACAACAAACACAGCCCGAACATACTGCAACGGCACAACACACAAGCCGAGCAGGGCGAGCCGTGGCCGGAGCCGTTCAGAGCTTCCTGGTGGCGGCGCGAACACGCGTAGTCGTGTGGTGTCCGGCGGGGCGGTGGCGGTGCTTCGCCATCCGGCACGTGGGCGGGGTAGCCAGCCGTGGCGGCGGCTAGTTATGTTTAGTTAATGTTTGCTAAAAGTTTTTTTCTATAAATTATAGTAATGATTTGAAGAGGCGCTTAGAATTAAGCTTGTGCTTTGCGCCAATCCGTTATGTTGTATGCTGTTTTGTGTATATGCCTTAACATAATACAAATTTATACTACTACTACTACGTGACCTATCTGACGCAAATGTTTTATCATCCTGGGGCTGAAGCAGAAGACGACTCAAGACCCGAGGTACGAAACGGCTGAAGACTTGAGTAATTATGTTTTTTTCCGTTTGTAGGGAAATTAACTCATTTTATGGTTTTAAAAGGCTTTGTAAAATTAATTCAAATACAAATATAGGAGAACAAACATTTTTATTACAAAAACATTACTTTTCAACTTTAAATAATTTTCGAAAAGTAAGTGCTGGGTGAAGGTTTCAGCATTTTATCGGAACTGTTAACCTATTTCGATAATAAGTGAGTGGCCTCCCAAAATTTTGCCGAAGATATAAAAATAATTGACAGTTTCGTAATAAGGATTTTTCAAATAGCAAGAAACCACACTAATAATAATAACCACAATAATTTTTTCGCGTATCTCCCTTTAATGAACCAGGGGCGACAGCGATCAGCCAGGTGGCAGCAGTGACCAGCCAGGAGGCGGAAGTTAATGAACCATGGGCGACAGCGATCATCCAGGGGGCGGCAGTGGTGAACCAGGGGCGGCAGTGATCAGCCGGGGGCGGCAGTGATGATTCGGGGGGCAGTGATTAACCAGGAGGGGTACGTATATGGGTGGAAAAATAAACTGGGGACCGCTTTGATTAGCCAGAGGCGGTATGAATCAAGGCAGCAGTGATCAGTCGGAGGTGTCAGTGATGAACCAAAGGCAGCAGTGATCATCCGGGTGGGGGACGTAATGAACTGTTGGCGCAGTGATCCGGCGAGGGCGGCAGTGATGTGGCGTCACAAATCAGGAATAAAGTGATAAGCCAGGCGGCATTGATGAGATAGAGGTGGAACCAGTCAGGATGGAAGTAATGAACCCGGGACGGGAAAAACTTGCCGGGGACGGCACGAATCAGGGCGGCAGTGATGTTATAGAGGTGACACTGTTCACGTTCAGGGCAGTAGGGATAAGCCAAGGACCGCACGCGTATTAGGGGTGCTCAAATTAGGATTGGGGGTGCTCGGGCATCCTCAAAGAGGTAGAAAATTATACCCCTGCTGGTCTGACTACCCTGGGCTGACCTAAGGATGGCGTGTAATTGCGAATCTGACTGCCTGCGACGGCTTGCGGCATGTAACGTTGCGAAGACGAATTTCACTTGTTATTATGTATCTCGTGACATGCACTGCCAGATGAAAAGCGATTCCTTCGTGGTTTGAAATAGTGGAATAGCGTCCTTTATTTTGAACTTTAAAGCGTGCGGAAATTTGATAAAGCGCTTTGGGTGAAATGAAATATGTCATTGGTGGTTTCTCAACATGCTTTACAAAACGACTATCCCAGTTGAAAATCTACGATAAAATGTTGGACGATCCCTTCAAGCCGTGTTAGCTTGACCTCTGCCTGTGTCGGTGACTGGTCAAGTGGTCAGCTGAAGGATCGTAAAGCTTGAAATGCATGTCGTGCTACGGTTTACAGCCAACTTGGCACATGGACGGAGTGTTTGGCTCATGGACGGTATATAATCCTAGCAAGCTGGTGCGCTCGAAATCTCTAATAACTAACGGAGTGTAGAGAACAGATAAATGGTGCGTGGCCCGCCATCTGTTGTTGGAGAAACAGGGTATTATTTCTGACGGGTCATGTCTGTTGGTGCATGGGTTGAGTGTAGTGCACTGTTGAAGGAGTGTCCCATTTTTATAATGGGTTTAAACTGAGATAGCAGCTTTATAAATCCTGTTGAGAAACCACTTTTAGCATAATTAATTTCACCCAAAGCTCTCGGTATAAGATTTCCGTCAGCTTTAAAGCTCAATGTAAAGGGCCTTATTGCCTTATTTCAAACGCTGAAGCCCTAAGCCAGGCTCACTTGCTGAAATTGTCATTCTAGCGAGTGAACCAGCATGCCGCTGGCTGTCGACCGAAAACTTCGGGCGAGAAACTGTCCATTGCAGAGCGTCATTGCGTCGAAATGTGCCCAATGGCCGCAACACACATCACATGCTCCCTCCCAGTACTTGCCAAAACAAGTATCAATTGTTTTTGTCAAAATCCAACACTGAAATTGTTCCCTTACATTAGGCATATGCATAATCTTTTCACTGCTGAATAGGCTTAGTGGCGCCGTAACGGCATCTGTCGCTCAGTTTTTGCACTAGTGCTTCCTGAACTGCATGTGAATTTTTCCATGCGGAAACGCTGTGAATGGAGCTTCATAGCGAGTCCATGATCAACGTTTGGGATTTCACTCATTATTAAGAGTATTATTTAGATGACGTCACATATTGTTAGAAAAGAGGAGATATTTCTATTTTTGGCATGTGAAAGTGGGGCAAATGTTGGTTCCCTGTTTTCAGACCTCTCTTGTTCTTGAATTGTTATTTTTAGAATTTTGAGTGTTCCATTCCCTTTAAGAGCACCAGGGCGGGGGTGGAAATCTACGACAGGAGTTGGAAATAATTGCTGACACGACATTTCAGCAGAGGCGATGGCCGATTTTACACCCTCATGTCTTCGATTTTCTTCGAACTTTGACCATGGGGTTATTGGCAGCCCAGAACACGGCTGACATTTTTAGCCCGCTAGGTACAACGGTTCAGGACTTATAGCCTCCGGCACTGTTACCCTTTTCCGGAGCAGCAGTTTCTTCTATAGCTATTTTATCCTATTAGAATAATGATAAAACGGTAAAACTATATATCGACCGGAAATGAACACAACGGTGACAATTTTAAAATACTTTATTTTCAATGAAAGAAGTTACAATTAATAAAAAAGTTTTAGTAGCTGTACAAATATGTTCTTCAGCGTCGATTTGAAAGCTGACCGCAACCCATAAAAGAGCACGTCTCAAAGTATTATAATCACATATAAAAGCCGTGGGTATTTGCTTCTAGACATAAAAAGTACCAAAATTATAGCATGGGCACGTGCAGCCCACCGCGCGCGGTGAGGAGAGCACGCTCACCTGCTCTCTACAAGTTATCCATTCTTGCAGAGAGTACTTGTGCACGTTGAAACTCTTTTATTACTGTTGCTCCCATTTATGTGACAAATCACACCTGCCTATTCCTGTCATTATCTACTTCAGTATTTGATCACATCACCACAATTTTCTTAATCACCTCTCGAAATTTCATGCACAAGAGCCCTTCTCCCATCCTGACGAATTGATAAATATAAATAAGGACGATGGAAAATGCCCACCTATTCATTGTATGTTTATCGTAACGTTTCACGTTTTGGAATATCTCCTTGACTCTGCAATCTGGTTTTAAAATTTA
Organism: Lepas anatifera; assembly: GCA_034440635.1. NCBI lineage: Eukaryota > Metazoa > Arthropoda > Thecostraca > Lepadidae > Lepas > Lepas anatifera. The sequence continues at coordinate 1,632,585 of JAOTON010000485.1, read as the reverse complement.
TTCTTTAGAAACAATCATGTGGCTTAAAGCTTTAATTAGGTCTGCATTCAGAACTGTCTGCATTCGTGTGTGATTAGGAACAGAGTGCCTTATTACGCACACCCCGTCGAATCTGCGTGTCTAATTTCCCACAACTCTTACTGACGTTACCAAGTCATCGGATAACTATACTATCGCAATGTATTGCATGGTATTATTGAATTTCGTTGATTATTATGTTTAGTTTTATGTTATCATATTTATTATGTTATAGTCTGTTTTTATCTTTGCCTTTTCCTGAATCTAGCACTCGTTCCTCATCAGTCTTGCCATCGGAGAGTCTTGTGGGCATAGGATCTGGAAAGGAAATATCTGGAATAAGGGCAGAGAAAATGTTTGGGAATGGTGGTGTAGTGGTGGGCCAATTGGACCACAGGAAAAACCATGTGTAAAAAGAGGCGAAAATCGCTTAGATGGGGCCAGACCAGGGGATACCAAAGGGATCCCATTTTGTGGTGGAATTTAAAATCACTCATCGGTGTCAATAAGGCTCTAAACGTTCTGAGATCTAAAACACCAGCGCGATGGCACCATATCTGCTCATGAGCCATCAGCCCAACTCAGGGAGTCCTAGATCAGGTCAGGGGTTTTGAAAAGAATTACAATCAAAACAGCTCTTAGGCCCCAGACAGGCCAGTTTAAGGAGCCCAAAACAAGCTCAGGGTGCCCCGATCTGCTCATAGTGTCTTAGGCCAGTCCAGAGGGCCCCAGATCAGGTAAGGTGCCCCAAGACAAACCCAGGGAGCCGCCAGATCGCCTAAAGAGGTCCCTCAGATATGCTATCGGGTCCGTTTATTTCATGTTTCATATAACAGTTAAAACTGTGATCATCCAGGGGGCCCACCGCAGAGAAGTGGTGGGGGGAGGGGATCCAATGCCGCACAGTTCCTACGTCTATGTTGGGCCATCTCCCCGTTTTGTTGAACATTTACCGTGCATAAACGTGCGGGTCCCTCGCAGCTAATCTGGACATCATTATATATTCATAGCCCTACTAGCATTTCTGGCGACGCCTATGGTTAAAAATGTGGCAGAGGTAGATAAACAAAACAGATTTTTAACACATTGATAATTTGTTTCTAAAAGAAATAATTTTCTTCCAGAATGGATGTCAAATTTGATGGGTGCGCGATAAGGAACACTCAATTTGTGCTTAATTAGGCCCATGCTCTGAAGACGCACAATCCATTTTTTCAGTATTTGTGCTCAATCCAGCTGTGCATAATCAAAACAACCCTAAAACATGGAAAGACCGTTACTTTTTGTACGTTTTGTCGCTGTAGGTGAAAATCCCTGAACAATATGAATGCTTAGTAAACGATAAAACTCGAGACATTGTAATTAACAAGACGCCATTTTTCACGACTTTCAGAAAAACATCCTTCCATCAAACACTCGAATAAAACCACCGCCGCCCACTTAAACGTCTTAACACGTTGGCGATGCAGCAACGAATAAGACCATCGAGTGTGGTAAACATGGTCAGCTGACTGGATTTGGATTATGCTGCCGTCTAAGGGCATTTTTCTTGCGATCGTGCGTCATTAGGCACTGTGCGTAATATGGACACTTTCCCCTATGCGGATATCTTATGGCAGCATCATGAACAGAAAGATATAAAATATATCGATCGTTAGCATGGCAATATATTTGAGGATTGATATTAGATACAAAAAAGGCCAAAACAATAGGGACAAATATCGCTGTCGCCAGCATCTACAGGTCTGGTAACATTTTTTTTAAATTTCGTTGCACAGATGTACAGAAAAAATACCGCGCTCATGGGGCGTAGCCAGGATTTCGCTCAGGGGTGGGGGGTGTGCCGGCCAAAAAGACCTCTAAAATTCCGCCAAGAGGACCCCAGAAAATTTCGGCAAGCAAAAAATCGTTCAGCATGGTTGTGGCATCAATTAATCTAAAAAAGGTCGCTTTAAACCAGAGTGCCCCTAAGATATCGCCATAACAAGTCATTTGTGTGCCTACCAATTTGCTTAAGAGCCAATCGTGCTCGAAAAGCGAAAAAGGCCGAGAGTATTTCTTCCTCTTCGGGAGAAACTTCTTTCAACGATAGATAGATTTCGAGGTGTTGCACTGAGGATCATAATTATGCGTAGAAAGTGGTGCATTAGCCTATCTCCTCAAATCCGGATCCATAATAAAGCAAAATCATAAATATTATTCTGAGAGTTGGTGAAATCTGAAATTCCAGCTCTCAGCTCACATCGCGATCAAGAGCTTCTCCAATCAATACATTTCATGAAGATTCTAAGGAAGGGCTGTGTTCGAATACATGTTCACTGTTTTTTGCTATTTTATGGATCCAGGATTCGAGACACGCCAATTAACAACTTAGAGTGGAATGTGTCACCTTTATAACGTGCTTTTAACTGAAATAGCCAAGTTATAAAGCATGCCGGAAAACCCGGTACTTCAGATATAATTTGTCTTGAAACTCAAAATTTCCATAGAGAAAGGCTAAAAGCTACCTAAAATGTACCCCTCATGTACCTCAAGCAGCAGGCCACAGTTGACAGGCTGTTGTTGTG